>OU342757.1:5737201-6938492 GCA_910591435.1 Acronicta aceris | reverse complement strand
CACCGTGAATCGATGACGCTTTTTCGTGCTTCTTGTCGTACGATAGTGGAAAGGGCTAGGGGGGATAAGATCGTGGAGATCTGATGCACACTCTCCGAAATGTATCCGATAAAAAACCGATAAGCTAGCAACTTTGCGGCGATGTTCAAGACTTTGGAGTTTAGCCCCGACAAGGGAATCGTTGCCAATGAGCTTCTTGGCACGTTTCTCGATGGACTCCAACGCCTCGAGCTGGTACTTAGCCGATCCATCCCAAAGGTGCGAACAGTACTCCATGCACGACCGAACTTGTGCTTTATACAATGCGAGCAATTGTTCCGGCGTGAAGTAACGTCGCACCTTCGAGAGGATACCCAGCTTTCTGGCAGCTATTTGAGCTTTGGACTCTATAAAGGAGCCGAAGTTGAGGGTTGACGTCAGAGTAACGCACAAGGTGGTCAGTCATCGGCACAGATACATTCCGGAAAGTAGGAGCCAATTGGAATGGGCTCTTTTTAGCGGAAAACAGACACACCTGGGTTTTGGCAGCGTTGAATTTGACCAGATTGGCATCGCCCCATTCGGAGACAGCCTGAAGGGACAAACTCAGACGCTCGACCATAGCCTCTCTTAGAGACTGGATTTCAGGTCCACCGGTCCGTGCGCTGGCTGTGTAGCTCTCTACAACGGTGCTGTAGTCTGCGTACCCGAAGATACCGGGCTTCAGCAGACCATCGATGTGCAGCAAAAAGAGTGTCGCAGAGAGTACCGACCCCCGGGGAACACCGGCATTGATATCCATTCGATCGGACGAGCACCCGTCTATGACGACTCGTATCGATCGATTCCTCAGGAAGTCCGATATCCAAGCAACGAAACCAGTGGGCAAGCCATACGATGAAAGCTTGCTAATAAGGCTATCATGCCAGACCCTGTCGGAAGCCTTCGAGATGTCAAGAGAGACGGCAAGCGCCTCCCCGTGTTCCTCGATGGCCTTACTCCAGATGTGAGTGACGTATGCTAGAAGGTCCCCAGTAGACCGGTTTCGGCGAAATCCGTATTGACGGTCACTGAGGAGGTCATTTGCTTCTAGGTACGCCAGGAGCCTGTTGTTGAGGACACGCTCCATAGTCTTACAGAGTATGTACGTGACCGAAATAGGCCTGTAGTTAGCTGGGTCAGCACGACTACCTTTTTTGGGCACTGGTTGCACGTTAGCCAGCTTCCACGACTTTGGCACTTGACCAGTCTCAAGAGAGAGACGGAAGAGGCGTGTCAGCACTGGAGTCAACTCAGGCGCACATGTCCTCAGAAGTATGGCTGGAATACCGTCCGGTCCACTGGCTTTATTCACGTCAAGACTGCGTAGCGTTTTCCGAACCTCCGATTGGCGTATGCGGTTTTCGGACATAACTATCGTGCTGTCTGGCGAAGTTGGAGGTTTCGCACTACCAGAGTCTAGACGCGAGGACTCCGCGAAAAGAGAGGCAAACAAGTTGGCCTTTTCTTCTGCGGTATGAGCCAGCGACCCATCAGGCTTCAGCAGTGGAGGGAGTGAGCTGGGTATAAAGCAAGTTTGTTCCCTATCCGACTAATGTGGTCTAAACGAGCCTTCCGAAGGACCTTTTTACAAGTCTTTGCAGCCCTGTTAAACGCCTTTTTCCTCTGACTCACGTCTCTCGCCTTGCGGTGTCGAGCATCAACCCACGCCAGGTATGCCTCATGCTTAAGCGCTTCAGCGCTTTTGCATTGAGGGCCAAACCAAGGGCGAGCTTTGCCGGACAATGGCACGTCGGAATATGGGATGAAGTACTCCATAGCGGTACGTAGCACATCAGTCACGGCATCCGCGCAGGTGGAGGGGTCATCAGAAGAAAAGCACAGGGGCTGCCAAGGATAAGCGGCGAAAAAAGCTCGCATCTCATCCCAATCTGCTGACTTGTATCGCCATACTCGTCGAGTGCCTCTAGGGCTGGGTTCGGGTGGCGAGTAGACAGATACAGATTTCACCAGACATTGGTCGGATTTACCAAGCGGTGAGGAAATCGACACTCAGTAACGGTCTGGATCGGTTGTCAGCAGAAGGTCCAGGCTCAACGTCAGGTACCTGCGTTGCATCTTGGACCAGCTGGGTTAGATCTAACGCTAAAGCGAGCTTTCGCGTCTCTAAGCCAGCATGGTCAGTGTCCCGGCATAGGTACAGCCACTCCTTGTGGTGGCCGTTAAAGTCCTCCAGTAACACCAATTGTGCCGAGGGGTACTTTAGTTGAGCCGCATCCGCCGCCTCACCTAAGTAATTAGTGAGCCTGGTCGTCTCCAAATCTCCACTGTGCGACCGGTAGACACAGGCATAGAGAATTTTCTTCATTCCTGTGTCCACCAGTACCCATAGCACAGAGAATCCGGGGTCCTCAAGGTGACGGAGACGACGATAACAATTCACTAGTGTTTAGGGTACGTGATGCATAAGCTATTGGTTTGTCTGCTCCAATATTACCTTGGGACAAGACTGCACTTAATGCTTCATTCGAGGCATCAGTCTTGAGAAGAAATTCCTGACTGGAATCCGGATACTGCAATATTGAGTCGTAAGCAGGGTTTTACAATGTTCAAAGCAGTTAACATAATTTTGATCTAATGTAATTTTCGAACCTTTCTTTAAACATTGGGTAAGTAATTTAGTCACACGTGCAAAGTTGGGAATAAACTTTCTGTAATATCCGATTAAGCCGAGAAAACGTTTGATTTCGGTTGTAGTTTTTGGTAATGGGTAATTTTGATTGGCGTGGATTTTATAAGGATTAGGTTTGACACCTTCCCTACAAAGTATTTTAAAGTTTGAGTCACGAAGTTTTTGAAATACTTTTTCTAAATTTAGCATGTGCTCCTGTAAGGAAACACTGAAAACAATAATATCATCGAGGTAAACAAGACACACTTGATTCTGGAAATCTTTCAGTACATTATCCATTACACGTTGAAACGTCGATGGAGAATTTTTCAAGCCCATTGGCATTCTTAAAAATTCGTAATGACCATTTTCTACATTGAACGCGGTTTTGTGAATATCAACTGGATCCATTTCCACCCGATAAAATCCACTGGCCAAATCTAAGGTAATAAAATACTGACATTTACCAAGTTTGTCCAAAACATCTGTAATATTAGGAATAGGGTATTTGTCGTCAATCGTTTTCTCATTAACTTTCCGGATGTCTAACTAACCGCCCTTTAACCTTGCCAGAAGCATCAGCTTTCTGAGGAACAATCCAAATAGGAGAGCTCCATGCGGAGTCTGAGGGCCTGATGATGTTTTGTTCAAGCATTTTCTTGATCTGATCCCTAACTTCTTGTCGATGAACATATGGATATCTATAGCTTATAGTGTAAACAGAGCTTTCATCCGTAGTTCTGATTTTATGTTTAATTTTGTTGGTGAATGTTAAAGGTTCACCATCTAGGTAAAATACATCTGCATAGTTTGCACTTAGATTACGTAAATTGGCAATTTCTTCCGGGTTTAAATGCTCAGTGCGTAAACGAGATAATACACGGCTTGCACGGTCTGTTAATATATCAGGGTTAGTTAATTCAAAATTAAATATTTCAGCTTCAATAGGTTGGTCCATTGAAATTCTCTAATTTCAAAGCTGTCTGAAAATTTTCATCATTATTATTTGGGGGTTCCCTTAGTTCTTGTACGGACGTTACGGCAGGGCCTTCAGAATAATATTGCTCGTAGTCAGAATAGTACTCACATTGGTCATAGTTATAAAAGTCATACTCAGGATAATTATTGTAATCGTAATTTGTGAAATCATTATTGCCATCAGAATTACTAAGATCATTGAAATTTACGTCACGCGCCTTGAAATAGTTACTAGGGGATGGATTCCCAAATTTACGCGAATCGTGTCCACTTGGTGGTAGTAGTTTTGGAACGAAATGGCTAACACCACTCATTGGTTGCGGTATATTATTATAAATTATTATTGGGGTAGTTGTAAAGTCAATTGCAATTAAAAAACAGTCCCATTTAAAATTTATTTAAAAATAATTATTTACATTTTAATTGATTATTAATGCTACCAACAACTAGCTAGTTAAATTTACCTGCTGGACTAGTGTTTTCCTGTCATTATAACACTTATTTACATAGTTCTCAAGTGACCACACCCATTCATCACCCCAATGGAGTCTATCAAGAGTAGTATGACCGATATGATGGATCTGTTCCACAAGAAGATGGCAGAGTTTGAGGCTCAATTGCAAAAAACCTCCAGCGCTTCATCCAATACTTCCTTGTCTGCAGAGTTCACGTCTTTTCGCTCATTCATTGTTCAGGCACTTAATGTTCTTCAGCAACAAGTCCATATGCTTGCTCGAAGTGTGGATGATCTGGAGATGCGTGGCCGCAGGAAGATGTTGTTGCTTCATGGTGTGGCAGAGAAGTCCAAGGAAGACACTGCACAAGTTGTAACGCAGGTCATCAGAGACAACATTAAATTGAACAATTTCAATGTAGGTGATATTAAACGCTGCCATAGGTTGAGCCGGACCACTGTTCACAAACCCAGACCAATTGTGATCAAGTTGCATAGTGTGGCACTGCGGGACACTATATGGTTTGATAAAACGAAACTGAAAGGCACTGGTATCACCATCTCAGAGTTTCTCACAAGAACGCGGCATGATCTCTTCATGGCGACGCGCGACACTAAATTATTTTTACAGATACACAATATCATTGCTGTCAATTGTCAATTTAGAGACTTGTCACTTGTCAGTTTGTGATAATGCCTGATGCGTTTCGTTTCACGTGCAGAAAATGTTTTTATGATGTTAAAGGTTTTTTTTTTCTCTTATCGATGATATCTGCGAAATCTAATTTTTCCTGTATTCTTTCCCTCCATTGAAGACTACCTGACAGTGCACTTCGGTCAACTTTATTTTGTAATATTTTTGTTAATTATTTTATTATAGTACACAGCCGGCAGGTGGAATTTATTTTTATTTTTACATTTATTTTTATAGTTTAAGTATATTTTAATATTAATTATAAATTATACATTATTATCTATATCACTGTTATGTCAGAGAGCAGTAATGATAGCGAATTTTATTCTTTAAATACCAGTATTGATGACAGCTTTGTGAGCATTCCTACTTTAGCTGATACTTTAACATCACAATTTTCTGATGTCCCTAAAAACTTGAATGTTGTCCACATAAATGCCCAGAGCATTCCGGCCCATTTCCCTGATATGCTGGCAAATTTTGACTGTAAGAATATCCACGCGATTCTTGTTTCCGAGTCTTGGTTAAAGCCATGCCTCCCCTCGTCGTCCTACACTCTTCCTGGTTTCCAACTTATAAGGAATGATCGCTCGGTTGGCCGTGGTGGCGGTGTGGCCATTTATCTCCGGAGTCATATTTCCTTCACTGTTGTAAGCATGTCCGCACAGCCACCACCGTCCAATGCCGGTAAACATCTCTTTTTAGAAGTTGATTTATGTCATTCTAAAGTCCTTCTTGGAGTATACTATTGTCCTTCTTTACGTATTGATTTCTTTTCCTCCTTTGAAAATTTCCTTGAACACTTGATACCTTCTTACAGTCACTCAATAATTATGGGTGATTTTAACACCTGTCTTCTAAAAAAAGATAACCGTTCTTTGTTGCTTCGTTCCATTGTTGAATCCAATAATATGTCTGTACTTGATCTTGGTGCTATTCATCACTTCCCAGATTCTACCCCCTCACTCCTCGACCTTATACTGGTATCCTCCAATAATCATGGTGCTAAGTATGGACAGAGCCCTGCTGATTTATTCTCATATCATGATTTGATTTTTCTCTCATACAAAATACGTCCACCCAAGGCTAGGTCTAAAGTTCTCATGCTGCGTAATTTTAGTAGCATAAACCTGGATAGCCTTCGCGATGATGTAAGTAACATTGACTGGACCCATCTTGCCACGTCAAATTCAATTGATCAGCAAGTGGATTTCCTTACAACAAATGTCATTCAACTGTTTGACCGGCACGCTCCTCTTCGGCCTGTTAAAATTAAACATGTACCAGCACCGTGGCTTACCGATGACATTAAACGGTTAATGATGAGGAAAGCGGCTGCTAAATTCAAATATAAAAGTCGGCCTAACGATTCCAACAGAGAGCAATATGTGACAGTTCGAAATCGCTGCAATATGGTGTGTAGGAATGCTCAACGCCAACACATCCATAAATCAGTACAAAATAGTGCTCCAGCGAAGGTCTGGAAATTTCTCAGGTCACTCGGGGTCGGAAAATCGTGTCACGACAATTTTCCTAAAGATTATGATATAAATTTACTTAATCAGCACTTCTTATCTTCGTCTAATTTGAATAAGACTACAAAAATGAACACTCTAAATTTTCTTTCAAATATTCCGAGTCCCGATTATCCCACTTTTGTCATTAGTCAATTCACTGCTTGTGATGTTCAGAAGAGCATTCTATCAATTACGTCCAATGCTGTTGGATGTGACTGTGTTACTCGTAGTATGATCATCCCAACTCTTGATGAAATCCTCCCTGTAGTTTGCCACATCCTCAATTTCTCCGTCACTAATGGTGTGTTTCCTAGTGCATGGAAGGATGCCCAAATAATTCCTTTGCCTAAAATACCTAATCCTATAACCTTCTCAGATTATCGTCCCATTTCCATCTTACCGTTCCTTTCGAAAGTTCTTGAAAATCTTGTCCATGGTCAACTTAGTTCTTTCCTTGACAAAAATAGTCTTCTTAATCCTTTTCAATCCGGTTTCCGTCCTGGTCACAGCACTACGACGGCCCTAGTTCATATTACAGATATGCTAGATTTTAGCAATGCTTTTAATAATGTAGATTTTGACATCTTGCTTGGTATGCTCTGTTCTCTTAACATATCTCCAACGGTGATTGACTGGTTTCGTAGTTACCTGTTTGGTCGCCGGCAACGTATTGAATTTGAAGATTTCACATCTTCTTGGTGCAATACTTCTGCCGGTGTACCACAGGGTGGCGTTCTTTCCCCTCTACTTTTTTCGATTTTCATAAATTCAATCTCCGAACGACTCACGTCTTCCTACCATCTTTATGCAGACGATCTTCAGATTTATTGTCAAGCTCCTGTCGAAAACCTCTCTGTAGCCTTCAACACAATTAATATGGATTTGGCTCAAATATTGGACTGGAGCATTAAATTTGGACTTAGAGTGAATCCCGCAAAAACCCAGGTGACTGTCATTGGCAGTTCTAGGATGACCGCTAGGATTAACTGGTCGGTTCTTCCTACAATTTCTTTTGATGGGATTGCCATAAAGTTAAGTGAGAAAGTCAAGAACTTGGGGATTCACATGGACAGGACTTTGTCATGGAATGCTCACCTGAAAGAGGTCAGTCGAAAAATGTTTGCTTCGGCATCTTCCTTACGGAGATTACGAAATTTTCTACCAACTGCTACTAAAATTGCGCTTGCACAGTCTCTCCTTCTCCTAATATTAGACTATGCCGATGCCAGCTATCTTGATCTCACTGAAGAGCAATTAGACAGACTTGAGCGGCTTCAAAACTTCTGTATTAGATTTATATTTGGCTTGCGTAAATATGATCATGTCTCCGAATTTCGCACTAAGCTCAACTGGTTGCCTATTCGACTTCGCCGGAATTCGCATATCCTTTCTTTGCTATATAATGTGCTTTTTAATCCGTCTACCCCTTTGTACCTTAAAGAACGTTTTGTTTTCCTTGGTGACACACATTCTAGGCTTCTCAGGTCATTGGAAAATTTGGAACTTAAAATCCCTTCGCATTCCACAAAGTTCACAGATAAATCCTTTTTTGTTCAAGCGGCTCGCTTGTGGAATGCGTTGCCACTTACGGTAAGGCGTGCGCAATCCTTGCCACTTGTTAAAAAGCTTTTAAAGAAGCACTACTTGGGACATTAACAGTGTAATAGTACTTTTTATTATTAAAATTATAAATGTAGTTTTTATTTATGATGTTTATAAGTATATATATATTTATATTATTTAAGTGTATGTATGTAGCTATCTGTATAATCTACTTTATTATTGTCTTTTTAATTGTTATATTAGTTTTGTACACTGAACATGAACATATCTACCCGTTATCTTGTCCAGTATCCAAATCACTTTGGTTGCCTGGAAGAAATCACTTTAAGTGATAAGGCCGCCCATTGTACATTGTTTGTTAAAGATAAATATGTATTATTATTTGTATTTCTGGTGTACAATAAAGTGTTAAATAAATAAATAAATAATTATTGTTAACTGGTTTGAACGAAGGCGACGGCTGTTGAGGTTTTTTGGGTAACTGAAATACGTTGCTCTGTGGGTTATAATTAGGGGGAGGAGCGCGCATCATTTTTTGCGTTCTATTGAATAATCGGGGTTGTATTTGTGATGGATTTGGTCGCCATCCTTGGTGAGATTGACCTTGAACAGGAAGCGGCCTTGAAGGTCCCGATATCCCCAGATATCCCCAGGTCCCATATTAAAATACTGCTCTTTAACAGGAGGGAATTTCGGCAATAATTGACTGAAAGGTAATTTAGAATTATGATTACTATTGGATAAGGTTTGCTGCTGCCAGTCTTTCCAACTAGAGCTCATTGCTTTGTTGCAAGTATAAACAATTGAGCTCGTCCTGCACGAATTCGAGAGCTTTCTCCATAGATTCTGGACGCATACACCGAATCCTATAACGTAGAGGATCTCTTAGACCTCGCAGATAAGCCTGGAGAGTAAGCTTCTTGTATAACCCACGTTTAGCTTCTACTGTTGTCTGTACCGATTCGTGTAAGGAAACGTATGTCATTATAGTACTGAACAGGTTTTGGCACCGCTCATAAAAGTCCTGAGGTGTACTGGACCCTTGGGTTTGAAGTGATAAGTCATTATATAACGCAGTTTCATCGCGATGATCGGCGAAATTATTCACTAATGCACTCCGTATGCCTTGCCAATTCTCAGGGATTCCATTTGAATTTATTAATCTAGCTGCCGGACCCGATATCTTATTTAAAATTCCGTTAATTAATGCTAAATTCGACGATTCATGTCAGGGCTCAGTTTTAAAATATCCTAACACAAGTTGATCACACAATTTAATAAAACGTGTAAGTACATGGGGGCTCCCATCAAACTCCGGCAATAGTCTGAGCGATTTATAAATTGTATCTATGGATAATTGTGGTTGAGCCATATCTTCTAAACTTCTATGTTCGTCTATAATATAAAGCCTATTGAGTGCCCTATCGCTTAGCTCAACTTTCCTGGAATGCCTAGGATGAAAAATGTTGACTGCTGAAAATCACACACCGAAAAGAAAAAAAAAATCGTGAACCTCCTCCTCTTCGAAGTCAGTTAAAAATAAAACAAATCACAATTAAAATTTTAAAATAAATTTACAACCAAAGTCGGGATTCAGCCTATGTATTGTAACGTTGATGACACGTTTCAGAGACGTGGCCGACCGGGAACTACTCAGTGGAGATAAATTACACTCAGAACACAAAATATACAAATTTTATTGATAATAAGGTTGATTTTGGTACAAACTAAACACGAAGACAAATGCGAGTAGGGTGAGTTAAGCTCAGGGAGGGTTCGGCGAAGGCTTTGAGGCGAGGTCCGACCGGTAGAGGGCGGCACTTAACTCGGGCAGCTGGAGCAGGGCGAAGGAGGCCCGCGCGTCGTCTGCCGAGCTATTTATAGCGACGCGCGGGGTGAGGCCTGAGATGTGGGGAAGGAGCGGCGAGCGCGGACCATGTCACACTCCCCCCATTAGGCCAGAATTTTTCCTAGCGGAAAATTCCTTTTCCAGCGCCTGCAGCTCCTCTGCCGGAAGGTAGTCATTGAAAGCAGTTTTATAGGATAGTTAGGAACTTTGTAGGTAGACATATGACCCTATAAGTATGTGAGTATATTGCCCTTTTAATCTTGCATATTGAGTGAACAATTTGGGACGTCCTATCGATGTGAGGTATCGCACGTCGTGTTTGTAAAGCCTACCCACTTCGATTATGTCGGTGTGTAAGCCAAACATTCACACTTGTATTTTGTTTTGATGCGAAGATCTGTTTAGGCTATATACATATAACAAGGACTAACTAACGGGGTAATATGTTTTTTATTTAAAAGGTAAATCTATGTTTTTAGCAGAAAATGAATTTAGAATAAAATTTGTAAACAGATCCGCTCGATGGAAAGATAATAAAAACAACCTATTAGTAAGTAGTTGCTAAAACAAAACATAACAATTCGCATTATGAGTAGCGAATCGAGTAAACAAGATGACTCATTGGCCATCTGGCGCTGCGCTGTTGCTATGCGTGGAAGAATGCACGCGTGTGTTATGTAGTAGTAAAAGGATTTCTAAATAATGTTATATTAAGTTATTTGTTGGAAGAACTTATTGCAGTGCGCTAGACTTCGGGATTGAATGCGGTGATTAGTACACCAACCGAAGCAGACGTGCAAGGGGGAGTAGACCCACATAAGAAAATAAAACAGTCAGCAGACGAGACTCGAACCAGCGGTCGACTCGACAGTGACCTTCTAACCACTGAACTATAAGAGAAAAAAAATTGTATATTTAGTTTAGGATTGGAGAATTATAAGACACTATTTAGCATTTAAGGGAGTATTTAGGTAAAATGGAATGAAACGTATATTTTGTTAGATAGGTTTAGATGGCATTTATGGTAATGACATTGTTATTCTTTGTAGTTTATTAGTTTTAGATCTTTTATGTGCCATTCGCCGAGAGGTTTACCAGACATGTCCGACAGCTTGTATACTAGAGGGGACTTTTTGGCAACAATCTTACACTTTACGAATTTAGGAGCTAGTTTTTTACTAAAATATTTATCTTTGTCACTAAGGTAAAATGTGCGCTTCCATACTATATCGCCGACATTGAATTCAGCGGGTTTGCGACGAAGATTATACGACTGACAGTTTCGGCGATGGGCCGCTAATAGGGCTTCCTGTACCTTCTCGAAAATAGAGGATAAGTAGCCAAGAGACTCAGCGTAGCTATCCCGGGGCTCATGGATTATATTAGGGTCAGGTTTATTGACAATATAATGTGAACCACATGTGACCGATTCACGACCAAAGACAAGAAAAGATGGTGAGAAACCAGTCGTTTCGTTAACAGCACAGTTAATAGCGAATTGTATTTTAGGAATAAGTGTGTCCCATATCCGTTGATCGTGTTCAATGAAAGTAGAAATAGCTGTTATAATAGTTTTATTATATCGTTCGACTGAGTTTACGTGTGGTGTATACAGCGGTGTGTAGTGTAAATTTGGAATTTTGTATTTGTCTAATAGGTTTTTAAATGTTGTACTAATAAATTGTTTTCCATTATCTAAGACAATAGTGGATGGTATGCCGTGAACTAAGAATACGTTTTCCTCGAGGATTTTTGTTATAATTTCTGCGGTAGCCCGTTTTATAGGGAAAAACAAACAGTATTTAGAAAAACAACAGCTGATGACAAAAATAAATGTGTTTTGTTTCCTGCTGGGTGGTAATGGACCGATAAGATCTAGACTTAGCATTTGGAATGGTTTGGTACATGATTTAGGGGTACCCATAGGACCAAAGGTGGAATGATTTTGGTGCTTGTGGGCGACGCATGTGTCGCATGAGTTGACAGCTTTAACCACGTCGGAGTACATTCCAGGCCAATAGTAATTTAATGCCAAGCGTTTGTATGTTTTGAAGATGCCGAAATGGCCAGCAGTGGGCGAAGAATGGTTTTCAGCTATGATGTTAGACCTTTGGTCTGACGAAACAACCTCCTTCCATTGAAATTCTCTAGTGAGTGGGTTTAAGGTTTTTTTGAAACGATATAGTTTATTGTTTATAACCTAATAATCAACGAAGGCGGTCGGGGACGTTTTACATCCATTGTAGATATTCAAGTACCAAGAATCATTAGTGGAAACTGGCGGATTTGAACTAGAATTGTCATTTTCATCGACGGCGTTTGTAATGAGAGAAATAGGTATAGAACGGGAAAGGAAATCGGGTATTACATTTTTGGAACCTCGACGATGTCTAATTTCGAAATTATAGCCGGATAATCGAATACCCCACCTAGCTAAGCGACCTGTAGGGTTGTTTAGCTTTAAGAACCACTTGAGAGCAGCGTGGTCGGTATAGACAATGAATTTTTTTCCGTTTTCGACGTAACAACGCCAGTGTTCGATAGCGGACAAGACTGCAAGAGCTTCACGCTCGGTAGCACTATAATTTTTTTCCTGACTAGTGAGCGATTTGCTATAATAAGCTATAACTCTTTCCTCTCCGTTCAAGACCTGACAAAGGACAGCTCCAATGCCATAGTCACTAGCATCGGCATGGATTTCAAAGGGCTCCGAGTAGTCGGGGCAAGACAGAACAGTGCAAGAAATTAAACATTCTTTTAGTTTGTTGAATGCTTCATTTGCTTCTTGAGACCAACAAAATGGAGGAGAATTTTTTTTTTGTGAAGTTAATTTATTTAATGGAGAAGCGAGAGTGCTGAAATTTGGAATGAATCGCCTAAACCACGACACAGCGCCTAAGAGACGACGGACTTCTTTTCTATTGGTTGGAGTGGTGTAATTTTTTATGGCATTGACCTTATCGGGGTCAGGGTGTAGACCCTTTGAATCGACAACATAGCCCAGGTATTTTAATTTATCTTTGAAAAAATTACATTTGTCGAGATTTATAGTTAAGTTAGCTGTTTTTAGTTTTTCTAATATTCGGGATAGCAGTGCGATATGTTCCTCGAATCGGGAAGATATACAAATAATATCGTCAGCGTAGCAGAACACCTTATTTTCGAATTCAGGACCATAAAACAACATGTCAACAAGTCGTTGCTGAGTTAGCCCACTGTTGGACAGTCCGAAAGGCATACGCTTGAACTGGAATGTACCACGCGTGGGAATATAAAAGGCGGTCTTACATCGATCTGTTTCTTTAATCAAAGTTTGCCAGTATGATTTGGATAAATCTAAATTGGATAAAAATTTGGCATCTCTTAAGTTATCTAAAATTTCTGAAATGTAGGGTTGATTATAAGCGTCTTTTCTAGTTACTGAATTTAGTTTACGACTATCTAAACAAAAACGTAATTCACCATTTTTTTTAGGAACCAAGATGACAGGGTTTGACCAGGGGCTTTCGGACGGCTCCACTATGTCTTCTTTGAGCATCTCGTCGAGATGTTTAATTAAAATGCCTTGTTTGTCGGGAGACATGCGATAATAACGCTGACGAATGGGGGGGCTATCACCTGTATCGATAGAGTGAGTAATGAGGGAAGTGCAACCAAGACCTCCCTTTTGATAAGAAATGTCGGAAAATTTTGAGATAATGTTGTCAGCGGTAGCTCTTTGGTCGGTTGTTAGATTATCATACGAAACAAGGTGACTATCAACACTCGTGTTTAATTCAGTGACGTGTGTGTCGGTCTTTTTTAAAAACAAAATAGAATCTAAGTGATTAGGGAACAAACCAAAACTTCTCCAAAAATCCATACCAAGAATTAAGGGGTTTTGTATTTCAGGTACGATGTGAACGACGAGGTTAATTAATTTATTTTGAAATTCAAAGGGAAGTGACACTGACCCTAGTGAATTTAATTTTTCACCGCTTGCGGTAGTTAATTTTAGCTGATGGGAATTATCAAATTGGTAGTGGTCGTTTAAAAAATATTTATGGGAATTATTTCCTAAAATTGTTACACAAGATCCTGAATCGAGAAGGCCGACGCCTTTTTTTCCATTTAGAGTAAGGGGGATATAAGGGGTGTATTCAATATTAGAATTGCGGATTGAAGATAGATGATAACAGTTGAAAAATTTAGAAATATAAGTTAGCCAGTTGGACCAATCAGTTTTATTAAATTTTGAATGATTATAATTTCTATCTTTTTGTGATTTTTTTGCATTTTCCATGCTAAGATTATTAAGTTATTTAATAGTAAAGGAAAAAAATTCAATCGCGGGCAGGATTCGAACCTGCGTCTTCTGGTTTGATATACCAGACGCTCTGACCTCTAAGCCACCGCGAACCCTACCTGCAACTGTAAAGTAAGTCGTGTCGGTTGAGAGGTAAGGTAACTTGCCTCTCATAGATGTCACCAAACGTCACCTTATGACGTAAATTCAGAATGTGAAGGCAAAATTTCAATCATGCGGGTAGGGTTCGCGGTGGCTTAGAGGTCAGAGCGTCTGGTATATCAAACCAGAAGACGCAGGTTCGAATCCTGCCCGCGATTGAATTTGTTCCTTTACTATTAAATAACTTAATAATCTTAGCATGGAAAATGCAAAAAAATCACAAAAAGATAGTTAAAAGGTAAGGTGGCATCGTACGACACTGAACTAACTGTAAAGTAAGTCGTGTCGGTTGAGAGGTAAGGTAACTTGCCTCTCATAGATGTCACCAAATGTCACCTTATGACGTAAATTCAGAATGTGAAGGCAAAATTTCAATCATGCGGGTAGGGTTCGCGGTGGCTTAGAGGTCAGAGCGTCTGGTATATCAAACCAGAAGACGCAGGTTCGAATCCTGCCCGCGATTGAATTTTTTCCTTTACTATTAAATAACTTGATTATAATTTCTCCAATCCTTGGAGGTTAGTTTTTTTGACGGTGTAGTGCTAGGCTTGGGATTACAAGTAGGACAATCGGACACGCGGAAACCTTTAAAGCAGATTAAATATCTTGGCTGGGAGCAATTTCTAAGCGAGTGCGAGGTATTCCTACATCGAGGGCAAAATCGATTATAATTATTATTAAATAGCTTTTCAACTGCGTTAACGTGTGTCGTTGCATCAGGATTTATGCTAGCTGAGGTATGAAAGTTTTTACCCATGAAATTAGGTGACTTGTAAAAGAAGTTTTTATTTTTGAAGGTGTTGTTATATGGACTGGAAGGACTGGGAGTATGATTATATGCGAAATCGGGTGCTAGGGTGTTAGCGGACGTCTTAGGGGGTTCGCGGAAGTCCCTACTGCGACTATCGAATTTTTCAAAGTTTCTGCAGACAGTTATTAGACTGGGAATGTCGACCACATTCGCGGTCAAAAGAGAATTTGTGTAACAAGGTCTAATATTGTTGAGAAGTATTTCTAGTTTGTCGGATTCATCAATAGGTGCGTCAAGGCGGGAAAACAAATCCTGCATTTTAGCAACATATAAGGTGTGTGTCTCGTGTTCGCCTTGTGAACGAAGTCTTATTTCTGACATCAACCTATAGTCGAAATTGTGAGGGCTAAAATCTCCCTTTAATAATTGACAAAGGTGGCTCCAAGACGAAACACTGTCTTTAATGCTACGGTACCAAGTCAATGCATCATCCGAAAAAATTTCGAATGCAAAAGAGAGTATCTTATCCTCAGGGATGCTCCTACTCGACATGAATTCATTTACTCTCTGTATAAAAGCGCGCACACATGATTTGCCATTGTATTTAAACTTTGATAGATCGGAAAAAAGTTTACGTTCATAGGTAAGTAAACTAAGCGAAACATTTGGAGTACCCTCCATCGAGCAGTCTGTCTGCAAATTGTGCCCAGAGGGCCGAGAAGTGGGTGGTTTAAGTTGCGAGTATAATGAATGAAATTCGTTCCATATAGTCTCAACACTGTCCCTGACCGATAGGGCGTCCAAATTCACACGATTCAGTCTATGGTATATATGATGCAAAATTGACTCGGTACTAGATGAAAGATTTTTGTCCGGATTGGATTGTAACATTTTTATATTATTGTTTACTTTAAATAATGAAATTTTTACGGCTGCTATATCTTCTTCGGGGGGCAAATATGATTCAAAAAGGTCCTCAGATGGAGAACCTGGAGCGAGCTTCGAAATCTGTTTGCGTAGTTCGTCTACGGTGTTCGATTTCTCACCTCCTCTTATAGAAACTTCGTATTGTAGTTCAGCTTTTTGTAAGTGCGAGAATTTAATTTCGAATGCCATTTTTCCCGAAGATGATATAGGTATCACAATACGAGCAATTGCAAGAAAAAAAAATCTTTGTGGAAATTTGTCCGAGAATAAACGTAGTAAGGGAAATAATCAATAAATTAATGTAGAAAGTGGGTGGGTCGAAACCGTCATTGCGCCCGCGCGGCGAGACCTCGTGGCACGACCACTCACGAGCAACATCACAAGATTTAAGATAGATGCAATAAAAATGTGGATACACACGTGGATAGACACGTGGATATAGTTAGCACAATATTCACGCACAGAAAAATTCTAGAAAGTATACTTGCCTGGACGGATTTCACACAACACACACAGTAATAGAAAATAATATAGAATATAAGCCGTAAACTCGCGACTCAAAGCCTTCTGCCGTTTTTGATTCGGCGCCAGATGTAACGTTGATGACACGTTTCAGAGACGTGGCCGACCGGGAACTACTCAGTGGAGATAAATTACACTCAGAACACAAAATATACAATATTTTTTTTTGTGATTTTTTTGCATTTTCCATGCTAAGATTATTAAGTAATTTTTTAGTAAAGGAAAAAATTCAATCGCGGGCAGGATTCGAACCTGCGTCTTCTGGTTTGATATACCAGACGCTCTGAGCTCTAAGCCACCGCGAACCCTACCCGCATGATTGAAATTTTGCCTTCACATTCTGAATTTATGTACGGTTGAGAAGTAAGGTAACTTGCCTCTCATAGATGTCACCAACGTCACCTTAAGACGTAAATTCAGAATGTGAAGGCAAAATTTCAATCATGCGGGTAGGGTTCGCGGTGGCTTAGAGGTCAGAGCGTCTGGTATATCAAACCAGAAGACGCAGGTTCGAATCCTGCCCGCGATTGAATTTTTTCCTTTACTAAAAAATTACTATACAAATTTTATTGATAATAAGGTTGATTTTGGTACAAACTAAACACGAAGACAAATGCGAGTAGGGTGAGTTAAGCTCAGGGAGGGTTCGGCGAAGGCTTTGAGGCGAGGTCCGACCGGTAGAGGGCGGCACTTAACTCGGGCAGCTGGAGCAGGGCGAAGGAGGCCCGCGCGTCGTCTGCCGAGCTATTTATAGCGACGCGCGGGGTGAGGCCTGAGGTGTGGGGAAGGAGCGGCGAGCGCGGACCATGTCACAGTATGCTCATATATTAATATTAAAGTTCAATTAGAAAAATGAAATTATCCGCAAATTAAATTTTAAAATAATTAAAGACAAAAGTCAGGTGATATTATATGTATGCAATAACTATATTGTGTTAAATTACAACTGTAAAACTATACCTTTATTCCTATTCTATTAATAACTCGCAAGCAAGGTCAGGTCACTATCAATGTATGAAGGCACCGACTATGCAATCATATATTTAATAAGGATAAGGATTATGAAGGGAAGCAAGGACTAAGAAAGTTTCAAAGTACTTACAATACTATAATAATATATTGTCTGGTATCTCGCTGAATCGATGACTGGATTCACCTCGTCCGTAGAACTCGAAGGTTCCGGACACTCGAAATCGGCCAGTTCAACTAAGCTTTTTACGAAATTATGGAAAGTACGAGTTTAAAATTAGTTTCTGTGGGTGACTAAACTATTTTGTGCTGGAGCAGGCACAGCGCACTCCGCATTTTAGGTAAGTATTAGAGATGTTCCAACTAGTCGGCAAAGTCGACTATTCGGCAAAGAGCGCCAACTATCGGCTTCTTACTCTCCAAATATAGTTTTCATTTTTTGACCTTAACGTACGGCCAACAAATAAAAGATACATTTTATAGAAATGAAAATGGTTAGATCGCGACCTGTCTTACAACCGCATGTCACAAACGAATTGCTGATATAGCTTATATTGTAGGGCTGCACCGTACATCCTTGGTTATCGTTAGTCTCTAAAATTACTTGTAAAGAAAAAATAAAAAACATCTATGGGATAACGTCCTATTTTTTTTTTTTTTTTTATGGATTAAGTCGGCTAACCAGCTGACGAGCCCCCAGGTGTTAAGTAGATTTCGTCGCCCATGAACACCTGCAACACCAGAAGAGTTACTGATGCGTTGCCGACCCTTAAGAGCCCCGCCAGAGCCGCAGCAACTGGCTATTACGTGCAAAAGTCGAAACACAACACGGAGCTTTACGACAGACTCCGACGTAAGGATGGTCGTCAGCCAGTCAAACCTCAAGAGGTCCTACCACCGTTCTGTGTTCTAACCGGTTATTATTTTTTTTTTTAATCGGCTGTAAAAGTAGCGTGAGACTGGTCCACAAGTTATAAGTCGCACAGCGAGCTATGGAGAATGCTATGCTCGGAGTCTCTCTGAGGGATAAAATCCGCAATGCAGTTATCCTTCAGAGAACTAATGTTATCGACATAGCTCAAGGGATTAGCAAGCTGAACTGGCAATATGGGCTGGTCACGTAAATATATCTGAGAACCAATAAACGCTTGAGCAAACGAGTAGAGACCGCGTAGGGGCTGCTCCTATGGGTTTTGCCTAAGAAGCCCGAATTGGAGCAGCCACTGTAGGTTTCGGTGTCATATGGGAGGCAACGCATACTGAGGTGGACAGCGGTGTTGTATGAGCGACACTGCGGCTGAAGGTTTGAGTGGCTGCGGCGGAAGAGCAGTGCCGGTATGCGCCGCTCTCCCTGCCTTTTGCGGCCTCGGCGGGGTCGCAGCCGCAGGACTATGGATACCGTGCGGCCGCAGGGGGAGTGGAGTGCGGCCGAGATGTGGACGGTGGCGCGGCTACATATGTGTCCCGCCGCAAAGAGGGCCTTGGGCGGCTGTCTCCCCAAGTCGCCCATTGCACTGAGCGATTTCCGTGATCGTGGGATCACGGAAATCGCTCAGTATGCGGAAGGTGGAAGTGGTGATGGTTTTAGTCGGTGTGCTGTTCATCTGACCGGAGAGCCCGACACAACCGTCCCGCATCCCCGAAGCGGGGCGGCGTGCATAAGGCGCATGTCCCCACCCGAATGAAAAAAGAAAGTGTAAGGCACCCGCTGGCCAGGTGGAGTGACTACTTGCGGTAGGCAGCTGGCAGTGACTGGATGAGGAAAGCCGTTGGGTTTGCCACAAATTGTTACAATTACCCCAAAATCCAGTATTTTTCTAAAATATAAACCCATTATACTCCTAAAGTTTGATACCTAGGGGCGGTGTCGCTCCACCATAAGTATTGCCATTTCAGTTTCCTGGTTTAATTATTTTTTTTCGGGGATTATTTTTCGTGTAAATTGAAAATAATTATATAAACAGAACCGGATCTCGATACCTAACAATACCAGTCACGGCCTCACGGGTCGGACAGGGTTTTCTTAACACATTTTACCTTAACGCGAAAGATATTTTTTGAAATAGTTAAAAAAAATTGATCAGATATTTTTGTTACGTAAAATTGTTTGATTCGTGCAAAGCGTGCGACTTATAACTTTACCATCAAGCATTTTATATACAAAAAATTGCTTATATAAGTTTTATTTAATAAGAAAAGACATATTTTAACTAAAACCATGTATTTATTCAAAACAGTTTTTTCTGCCCAGCATTTGGGCGTTTATTTGGGCGTAAATCGTTTATGCCCTATCCGCCCAGTTTTTGTCCATTTTTGCCCTCTGGGTTTAAACCCTCGACCCATCAATAGTTCTACAGCCGGAGGTTGCAAAGAAAACCAGATAAATTAAACTTATGGTGTATTCGAAGTTAAAATTACATTAAAATTAAAATGATTGCTAATCGAAGTATGATCGAACAATGATACATAAATTAATATATTCCCGTTCCCACAGTTTGAATTGCCGTCATACACTTACACTTTCCACTGATGGTGCAAAAGGATTTCCAAGTTACTCGTGTAAAGTTGATACCGCAGATGGTGCATTATATTTGTTAGGGTTCTGCCTTGTACGGTTACGGTTCCGTAACATGAGAAATAATATTGTGAATCAAACATAACAGAGATATTGGTTATACCCTCAGAAGGATGGCTTAAAACAGTTTTAAGGATACCCCTTCATTGTACATAACCTGACTTCATAATTGACGAGTCATTATAGGCACAAATAAAAACGAGGGTAAAGAAGTAGTCAACTGGTCAGACTAACACGATCGCGAATTAGGGCTAAGCAGAAAGCGAACAAATACTTATTTAAATGAACATGGTAGGTAATGTTTTAAGATCCTATAAAGTCGAGTAAATAATGTACAATCCAAGTAATTAACTATTAAAGTGCTTCTTTTCCCTCGGACTCGACGCCACTTCTACTTGCTGCCGAAGAAGAAGAGAAGAGGAGGGCCAGAAGGCAGAGGGCGTCAGAAGAGGGCCTAATTCTTCGATATTGGTCAGTCTGTGCCGGCTACCGTCGGGGTCTTTTATGCTGATGATCCCATCCTGTGTCTAGCATGCAAACGAGCAAATGCAAACCAGCTTTGGCAAAGACTGACTGTCTGGATTTGGTTAGGAACTCCTTTAGTGTGATGGGAGAACCACGCAAGCTCGTTAGTAGGATATTATTGGGCATTCCACTCCACCTGTCGTTCCTGCGTCTCACTTCGTTCGCCTCCGTCACTTTCGGTGAGGTAGAAAGCCCAATAATATCCTACGGAATGGACGCAACTCCACTATTCCGTAAAATTTTGATTTAGGTAGGTAAGTATACTGTATCTGTTCATTGTGAGCGTACACCGCACGTTCCTCTTCCTATCTTCGATTTCGTTCACCTGTCACATTCAGTGCGAACGTTCAAACTCTTGTATAAGACTAACTGTAGGACGGTACGTTTTTGACGAGTCATTTTAAGAAACGTGAATTTGCGGTCCTGAGAAGGACCTTTAGTTGAACGCTAGTCTGATATTCAGGACAGATTGTCTCATCTCCACAAAATTAGAGATAGTACATAATCACAATAGGCTACACACTTACTCCGCTTAAGTGACCAGATTGGCTCGAGGATCATCTGAACTTTAGGATTGCGTACACTAAACTAAAATTTGGGACAGATTGTCTCATGTCTCTCCACAAAAGTAAGAAATAGTGGATACCCGGAGGCACCCACACATTCTATTTTCTGTGGCCAGATTGGCTCGAGGACATCCAAATTTTAATTGAATTCATTCATTCAGCCAACACTACCTTGTTCCACTTCACTACTAGGACTAATACACATGTCGTCCGGAGGTCACCGCACCGTTCCTTATCGTAAACCGCTTGATGACACTATCGGAAACGGTTTCATCAGAAAGTTGTCACCATAGGTATGTAAATGGTCTTTTATATGTGCAAGGCTGCAATATTGCAACATGCAGTCATAGCAGTTTTGAACTTCGTTGCATCTTATGTATGTGTGTGTAGGTATGTGAAAATAATCATAATGGGGAATGTAACACGATCGTCGGTTATGTGTAGTATTAAATTAAAATGTAGATTTTTATAGAATTGTCTATAGGTTGGTACTTCGCATACCTACTATGTTCACTCGTGTTGTCGTGCGGGTCGATGGCGACGCGACAGGCGCTGTGACGCGGCGGGCACCGGGCGCTGTGACGCGACGGGCACCGGGCGCTGTGACGAGACCATAGCGAACTTTCGTTTGTAAGACCTTATACTTTATACGTTTAATCGATCTTAGTATGCATACTATACAGGTTTACCAGGTAGGTATTCATCATAGTGAATCTAGTTACACACCTTATTGTTATGTCCTATACGTGAGACGGTCTCGCGGCGATGCGTCATCTGTCCTGAGAGCCCGGGTCAACCGCACTCCCCTCTCACATCTTTGACCATTCATAATTCTCCCAACTTGCTTAATGTCCAGAATGCCTTTAAACAGATAACGCATGTTGTACCACATATGTTGTGCCAAGAACAAGAACAAAAAAAAAACAATAATAGATAGCAAACCATTTAGGCAATACTTACATAATAATCATAATTATAGGTTAAGGTAAACATATGTAATTAAAACACACATAGAAATAGTAATGCTATGTAGCTATTTATGTAACTACATACTATGTATATATTTATTCATTTATTTATTTATTTATATATTGTAGCGACATCTACCGCGCTACATACAAACTGGACAAGTCCTGAATCGCGCAAGTGAAGTTTGCATCGCAACCTGCATATATACAACCGCCCGACATCAACCGTCGGGCCGTGGCCCGCCAGGCAAAACACCCGCCTGGTCGGAGGATCCCCCCTTTGGTGTGAGGGGCAACATACCTCGCCCCTCCACAGTGGTGACCCCGACGTGATCCCAGTGTATACACACTGGGGACCCCGAGAAGAACACCAGCGCAGCCTTCGAAGACCAGCAGCTTCATCACATCGTCGTCTTCCCTCCCTCACAGCACGAGCAGCGAGTCACACAGCCAGCCAGCACTCTTCCGGCTTCAACGGGCATCCTGACCACACGCCTGCAGCGAACGCGCATGCCTGGTCAGCACCCTCAGCCGACATCAAGCAACTTGGCACAGCACACTGCACTTCGGCCGGTCAACAAGCAGAGGCAGTCTCTCCTGGTCGACGCAGCAGCCAGCCACTACTCAACACTGCACCTCCTCGACTCACTGAGGACTACGCAGCATCACCCCGACTCACTGGGGCTCTCACCGCAACACAGTCCCGACTCACTGCGGACTACGCGGCATCCTGTTCCGACTCACTGGAACACACTCCACTGGCACTGGCAAGCTCTTCAGACGCACTGACCGCTGACTCATCGACACGACCATCGACCTCCGGTCTCGGGGGGGAGTGATGTAGCGACATCTACCGCGCTACATACAAACTGGACAAGTCCTGAATCGCGCAAGTGAAGTTTGCATCGCAACCTGCATATATACAACCGCCCGACATCAACCGTCGGGCAAAACACCCGCCTGGTCGGAGGATCCCCCCTTTGGTGTGAGGGGCAACATACCTCGCCCCTCCACAATATTGTACCACTAATTTGCCGTATATTATTATTATACTGGGTACTATATGGAACTGGTTTTCGTCCGTGCGTCATTAAGGGTCTGGTTGAAAACCAGCGTCGGGCAAATTTGTCTGGCATATGCTGAACCAGATCCTTTTCGGCGTAATTGTAAGGGCATAGTGCAATTATGTTGTAAGTTTAATATTATGTTCTTTTATAGTTATTTATGTACTTGGCTTTGCTATTCGCTGAATAAATTGTTTCTTTCTTTCTTTCTTTCTTTCTATGCCGTGCATAGATTTGTTTTAACCTAGTTTAGTACGGTTTACGGTTTAAGATTCTTTATTTCTCAAAGATTATACAAAAAATCACTTACGAGAAATACATCGATTATCTTAACTAAAAGTTACATGTTCGGATTAAATTAAATTAAATATGGGCATAAAGTAAACAATCTAGTATGAATGTGACAATTATGATTTTGTTGTAGGTAATCTAATAAAACTGCCCGCCAAGCAACAATAATAAGCAGTCGCACAGTGTTTTATCCTGAACATGCTAGCTAGACAACATTATTTATTGATGTTTTTTGTTTTATACGGCTTTCATGTGATGTCTTATTCCGTAATTCGTGCAAAACACCCAAATAAAAGGTGGTAGGTAACTAGGGTGACGATTCGAACCTGCGTCTTCTGGTTTGATACACCAGACGCTCTGACCGCTAAGCCACCGCGAACCCCACCCGCCTGATTGAAATTTGCCTTCACATTCTGAGTTTACGTCATAAGGTGACGTTGGCGACATCTATTGAGAAGCAGGTTACCTTGTTTCTCAACCAACATGACTTACTTTACAGTTAGTTCGATATCGTACGATGCCACCTTACCTTTTAACTATCTTTTTGTGATTTTTTTGCATTTTCCATGCTAAGATTATAAAGTTATTTTAGTAAAGGAAAAATTCAATCACGGGCAGGATTCGAACCTGCGTCTTCTGGTTTGATACACCAGACGCTCTGACCGCTAAGCCACCGCGAACCCCACCCGCCTGATTATTAGCGGTCAGAGCGTCTGGTGTATCAAACCAGAAGACGCAGGTTCGAATCCTGCCCGCGATTGAATTTTAATTTAATTAAAATTTGTATTTAGAGCTCTGTGTTCACTTTTTGACACCTACCCACCAAAAAAACCCAAAAAATATATTGTTGTAGGTTATTATTATATCGCTTTATTTAATTACTTTAAATACGATTTACTTATTAAAATTTTAAGAATGTAATTACTTCAAGGTAATTTGCTATATAAAGTTAGGTAATGAGGTCCCACTGTGCAATTAGTAGCTATGATATTAGTAATTGAACCATATTATGTGTTGTTACCCCTTTTTCTATTGTATTTATCTTTACTTGCCTTAATTAAACACAACTTATACTGGTAATCTTTGTTTTCTTTAAAATCGTCACCCTATCTTTTTTGATTTTTTTGCATTTTCCATGCTAAGATTATAAAGTTATTTTAGTAAAGGGAAAATTCAATCGCGGGCAGGATTCGAACCTGCGTCTTCTGGTTTGATACACCAGACGCTCTGACCGCTAATAATCAGGCGGGTGGGGTTCGCGGTGGCTTAGCGGTAAAATGCAAAAAAATCAAAAAAGATAGGGTGACGATTTTAAAGAAAACAAAGATTACCAGTATAAGTTGTGTTTAATTAAGGCAAGTAAAGATAAATACAATAGAAAAAGGGGTAACAACACATAATATGGTTCAATTACTAATATCATAGCTACTAATTGCACAGTGGGACCTCATTACCTAACTTTATATAGCAAATTACCTTGAAGTAATTACATTCTTAAAATTTTAATTAGTAAATCGTATTTAAAGTAATTAAATAAAGCGATATAATAATAACCTACAACAATATATTTTTTGGGTTTTTTTGGTGGGTAGGTGTCAAAAAGTGAACACAGAGCTCTAAATACAAATTTTAATTTTAAATAGAATATTACTGTTTTTGTTACACATACTCATGAGTTTTTGTTATAAACATCAATACAGTTGTTACTTGAGTAGTTCTCACGAAAGATGTACATTTGTAGAAAAAAACATGTCTCAAAAGTTTGAGTCAAAATATTAAAATAAAATGATGAAACTTCTTGTAAGATATTTGCGAAGGGATGAAGAAAATATACTCCTGATTAGGATTAGATATCGCAAGGACCGAAAATACTTCATAAAATAGTGTAACGCTTCAAGTTGTCACTATCATGATTTACTCTTCCATACAAAATCTTTTTGTCTCAATGGGTACCAACGACTTTGCCGCTTCAAAAAATACTACTTGACGTATGTCTAACGTTCTAATTTTCTGTAATTAGCACCTTCGTATAATCAGGTTTAAGGTTCAAAGTTGCTTGTATCCTGCTTTCTTTAAAATAATTACGTTTCACGCAATAAACAAAATGTCTGGCCTTTTTTACTTTTTAGTCACGTACTCTTTAGTCACGCTGTTTCTCAGTAATTTCCGAACGAATCTGTAGTATTTTGTACTGGCAACACTAAAAGCGTTCCTATTGGGCGATGGTAAATGTCAGCGCCATATTTTTTCTCCGTCAAAAATTAGATTCTCTTAGTGCGCCGGCTGCTTTACTGTTTCGATACGAAAGAAAAATATTACTTTTTTCGGGGTAAGTACTTCTGAATTGTATATCAAGTTTATAAAAATGTATGTTAGGATAATTGTTTAAGTGAATTACATTCTTCAAATTCATTTTGGAGAACAAATCTACTTCATAAATAGGTTATGGGTTATAATTCCTTTTACTGTTTCGTTGTTTTTCGTCACGTAACGAAATAGTATGTTATAAAGCTGGGTGTAGACTGGTTTTTTATTTATTTACAGGGGTTAATTTTCTGAACTGACATCAGTTTGCCTTCTTACTTAGTAAGGTAAAAAGCAACGACTTTTGTTTAACGACAAGATAATCAGCTGATCAGTCCAAAAAGCGCGGGAAGTTGATTTTTATTCTGCGAAATTATAAAACTCGTAGAATAAAAGTCTATTATTGCTTTTGATCTCACTAAAAATGGGCAAAAATTCGTCTATGGAAAAACAAGTGTGTTGCTTCGTTTGTTCGATTTTTAAGTATTCCTAAGCCGCTTAACTTTGGAGAGATGTATGTGCTCCGCCGCCAGTAAGGGTGTAGTTGTTTAGAGATTGGTTTGATTTTACGTAATTTTCACGATAACTTTTTGAACAGAGTTGTGTGTACAATGGGGGAAGATAGTAGGACGTTAAATGGGAGGGCGAACTATGTTAGTTACTTGGAAATATACAACGTATCGATATCTAAAGATAATAAAACAACAATAAACCTGATTTCTTAAAGTGATAATTTCAACTATGTTCGAGCATGGCCGTGCGATGTAAGAACTGATTGAAAAATAAAGGTTTCAAAATACATGTTTATTCTTGTTTTATTCTGAGTAGATATCTATACCCATCACGTCTGTGAAGTTTCGCTAGTTAATTTAATTTAACGTTGTACTTTACACCATGGTTTGGGGGTCGTTGTGATAGTAGTTAAGATGTTGTTGTATACCACGCGGCATATAACTTGAATCTGAGCAGTAGTCGTTTTTTAGACGTTCCATACAAATCGAGTAGAGAACCTGGGCAGAACGACGCCATTTTGAGTCAAGTTATTTGCCCAGGAGTAATATCAAGATCAGATGATAATATTGTTTTTTTTTTACAGAAATGCCACCGAAAACAGCTGCCGAAAGGCAGAAAAAATATCGAGATAAATTAAAACAGGAGAATCCGGAAAAATATGAAGAAAGACGTTTAAAACATCTAGAAAAAGTTAAAGAAAACATTAAAAAGAAAAAGATGTCATTAACTGAAGCAGAAAAACAGGAACAGCTTAAAAAATGGAGGAAGCAAAATACTGATAGGGCTAAAAAGAAGAAAGAAGAGAAAGGAGCTCAAGGTCATTTAAAAACTGATAATTCATCGGCATCACATACTAATAACAATACTGAAAGAAATATTGACAAAAAGACCAGATTGCAAGAGTTGATTGAACAAAATACGGAACTGAAAAGAAAAAATGCAAATCTCAGAAGGCAAAATAATCGCTATAAGCTCGAAATAATTAACCTTAAAAAGAAATTAATAGAAAACAATAATAGTGAATCTGCTAAAATTGCCACTGCAATAGGTGATGAAACCCCGATCACGAAAACCAACAAGTTTCTGGAAGCTACTATACCAACTGCCTCTGCTGAAGAAAAAGAGAAGGTTAAAAAGAAATTGCTTTTGCTGAATACTTTAACAGAGTCCATAAAAATAAATTATGAGAAAGCAGATACCAAGGAAAAGAGAAATGTCTTGAAAAATGTAGCTACGCATGAGATGGTCAGTAAATACAAACAGCAAACTAATATCACAAAGGTTCTCGGACTTCAAGGAAGAATTCGATTTACTAAAACAAGAAATACTTTGAGACAAAAATATGGACAAGAACTCAATGTTTTTTTTAAAAGGGAAGATGTGAGTAGACATAGCGCTGGAAAGAAGGAATGTGTAACGAAAAATAAAAACAAGATGCAGAAAAGATATTTAACTGAACCATTATACAAGCTTCATAAAAAATATCAAGGTGAAGGCGGGAGAGCATCTTTCCAAACCTTTTGTCGTTTCCGGCCATTTTACGTTGTTCATCCAAAAATCCAAGATCGAAACACATGTGCTTGTGTAAAACATACTAACATGCTATTCAAAACTACAGCTTTGAAGAGATTATATGTGCTTCAATCATCAGATTTGGGCGACATTTTAGGAGAAGTTACTTGCTCCACATCGTTCAGATGTTTTTACTCAGAGTGCATGGACTGCAAAGATAAGATCCCAACCCTTAACTCAACTATAGATGCAAACCTCCCCATTCAGTGGCTGCAGTGGAAAATTATAACACATACATATACTAAAGTCAACAAAGGAAAATGTGAAGAAAAAAAGACAAAAAAATATGCTAAAATAACGGTTAAAGGGACAGTAGGTGACTTAATCAAGGAATTCCTGAAAGACTTAAGACAATTCAAAATTCATCACTACAATGTCAATCATCAATACCAATCATGGAAAAAATGCATAAAGAATCTTGAAGATGACGAAATCAGTTTTGTTTGTGATTTCTCCGAAAACTTTGCTTGCAAACAAGCCGAGGAAATTCAGGCAGTACATTTTGGCGCAAGCAGGAACCAGATCACACTTCACACAAGTGTACTCTACACAAAAAATAAAAAGCCTTTATCGATATGCACAATTTCACCAATAAATGAGCATGGTCCCGGTGCCATTTGGGCCCACTTGGACCCCATTTTGCAGATTTGTACCAAAGAGCTGAAAGCGAAGAAAATACATGTTTTTTCAGACAGTCCTGCTACTCAATACAGACAAAAAAACAATTTTTACATGTTCCAGAAAATATGTTCTGACTATGAATTTCAATTTGGAACGTGGAATTTCTTCGAAGCCTCCCATGGCAAAGGACCAGCGGACGGCGTTGGTGGGGCTATAAAACGACAGCTAGACAGTCAAATAGCACACGGTCATGACATTACAGACGCGAAAGAAGCGTATGACTACTTGAAAGATAACACCAACATTAAAATCTTTTATATACCTGAAAACAAAGTCGAAGAGATGACAAAAATGATTCCAAATGACGTTGTGCCCATAAAAGGTACAATGAAAGTACATCAAATAGCAACTACCGGAGATGGACCAATTAAATATAAATGGCTAAGCTGTTTCGACTGTGAAAAAAACACTTGCTGTGACTGTTACTACAGCAAAGAATATCAGCTAATTAAAACGAACACTTTAGCTTCAACATTACTCAACAAATTTAAGAAGAACGAATCATATGTAAAAGAATCAAAATCAAACAAAAAAGACAGCAATAAAAAAATACCTAAAGCTCAAAAACGACAAAGCATGCAAACAAGAGAAGTACTAGCAAAGAAACGTAAAAGGTCAAAGAGTTTATCTAGTACATCTACTACAATAAGTGATGACGTAATGAGTATTTACTCCGACTCAGATTGTACAATGGATGATGTACAGGATGAGGAAGAAGATGAAGAAGAAGTTAACACTGATGATGAGCATGAAAACACGAATAAGGAAAACAAAAGTGGAAAAGTGACTATTCTATCGTCAATCCGGTTCACACCCGAAAATCTTAAATACGTTAATCTGCAAACATATAATCCTTTCAAGCTGCATAAAATTGTCAAAAATTTTAATCTCTCTACAGTGCATAACCCCAAAAACAAAGAAATTGACGGTAGCATTTATGAATGGAAAGAAAGAGAAGAGTCTCTTAAAATAAAAATCAAAAGGGAAACGTCGAAAAGAGAAGAAAATGTCGTGACCAAAAATGACAATGAGGTTGCAGTTCAGGAGATTGAAAGCCAGAAAATATTGTTGAATGAAAAAAATATCATGAGCGAAAATGACAAAGAGACTGAAGACATTACGGACGACAAAGAAACAACTTACCTGAAAAAACCGTTAAAGGAAATAAATAATAAAAACACAAATGCCAGAGAGACTGATGACATTACGGACGACGAAGACACTTACCTGGAAAAAGCGATGAAGGAAACAAATATCGAAAACACAGGTGACAGCGAGACTAAAGATGTTAAGGATTATGGAGACGTTTACCTGAAAACCGCGATGAAGGAAATAACTAAAAAAGATAACAAAACTAAATCATACAGAGAGACTGAAGACAATAAGGACAATGAAGGCATTTACCTGAAAACAGAGATAAAGGAAACAACTGAAAATAATACCAAAAATAATAATGAAATAGAAACTGAAGACTTAAATGATAATAAAGACACTTACCTGAAAACGGCGATGAAGGAAAAACCCGAAAATAGTACCAAAAATAATAATGAAAGAGAAACTGAAGACTTATATGACAATAAAGGCACTTACCTGAAAACGGCGGTGAAGGAAAAAACTGAAAATAGTACCAAAAACAAAGAAGAGCGAGAGACTGAAGACGTTAAGGACAATGAAGGCACTTACCTGAAAACAAAGATGAAGGAAAAACAAATCATAAACAAGTATGACGGACACATTCAAGAAATAATAGAGATTGCCGTGGAACCCTCAATAAATGAAGAGATTATTAAGAATGACGTTAACATTGAGGCCGAAGATAATCAGAAGAATGAGATTTTTAAACTAGGAGATACGACTTTAGTACGCTACTACAAAAAGACATGGAAGTATTACGTTGGAGTAATCACCAAGATACATTATGGTGAAAAGATGTACTCAATTTCATTTTACAAAAGTAGAGACAAAAACATGGATGTAAAATTTGTGGTCCCTAAAACTAAAGATTACTAAAGAAAGATAGACTGTGTTCCTGAAGTAAATATAGTTAAAAAAATAGAATTGGTCGAAAAAGAGGGCAGTCTTTCTCTGATGAATATAGAAGACGCAGTTTATTTTTAATTCAGTTTTCTCTGTTAAAACTTTTTCTTTTTCCTTTCTTTTAATTTGAATACTTCATTTTGATTTCAGCTAATAATAAGTGTACCTATAATGAAAAACATGTTTTTAATTAATTCCCTTATTCCCTGCATCTTTATTAAAGCACTCAATGCACACTCGGCTTTAGTTTACTATTTCGTTACTTTGTAAACTATTTCGTTACGATATTTCATAACAACTTTTTCGTTACGTGTACATCTTTCGTGAGAACTACTCACTTACATTTGCAACACATTTATGTGATTCAAGAGTAAATTTAACACCACCTGCCAGCTTATCAACTGCACTGCACTGCACTATAACCTTGCACTATAAACTAACTGTATCATGTCTCAAGTTGCGGAGATACTGTCCATACAGAAAAATCTGGAGGCAAGCTTCACTCGGAGGATGGAGGAGTTAGAGGCACAAATCCAATCTGCTGGGCCAACAAAAGATACGGTGGCTAAGGTGGCTGAAGAATTCCATACATTCAGGGAGCTCATCTTCAACATGTTCCAGCTACTCAGACAGCAAATCAGTGAGTGTGCCCAGCAGGTCGACAGTTTGGAATCTAGACATCGTCGGAAGGCACTAATCTTCCATGGGCTGACTGAGGTTGATGGTGAGGATTGCAGAGCCGCCATTCTAAATATTATAAACAATAAGGTGTCCCTGAAGAATCTGTCTGCTCCTGATTTAAAGGTTTGTCACAGAATTGGTACCCCCAACAAGGATCATCACAGGCCCATACTAGTGTGGTTTTCCAGTACAGATATCAGATCTACAGTCTGGCGCGCCAAAAAAGGGTTGAAGGGTTCTACAGTCTCGGTCAAGGAATTTTTAACCAAATCCAGGCAATCCCTCTTCAACCAAGCGCGGTTGCACTTTGGTTTGCGGTCATGTTGAACTCAGGATGGGGTCATAGTAGTAAAAGCCTCTGATGGAAGCCGGCACAAGATGATCACTGCCAATGAACTCAAGCCCTTGTTGCTAAAGTATCCGAAGGTGCAACCACCGCAAGCGAGCAGGAGTGGCACTGACTGAGTGCAGGAGGGAACCTGCGAAATACACGGAAATGCGTATAATTTCCTGTTTACTTTCGTAATGTACTTACCTATATAACTTTTTTTTTACGTGTAACATTAACTTACCGCAAACTTGTGTGTAATTTGCAGTCTACAGGTACTAGCAATGTTATGCTAATAGGTACATTTGTAGAATTGTAGATATACCTATCTATACTTTCCTCTCTCTTAGCCGATGCCCTGCATATATTCATTACTTTTGATAAATTTACTGTCTTGCTGTGGTTGGGTACCTCATAATTTTTGTTGAGAAATTTTACGACTTTTACGAGTCACAGTTTGTCAAATGCAAATGCATGTCAGTGACAAAATATTAATGTCATTTTTTAAAAAAACGTCAAGCAACATTTGCAACAATTTTCGTTCGGATACGTTCATAACATATTATATTGCCTTAATGCAAATTATGTAACTTCTTTAATTTTTTTATTTTATTTTTTCTTGTGATTGTTTGGTATCTTTCACTTCTGTATTAGTAGTGTTTCTTTTTTTAATAGCATGTTGATATATTTTGTGTGTTGATGTTAGCTGGCGGGTGGTGCAGAGATGCATACACACGCACGTTTATAGGTATAAGTTATTATAGTATAATACTTATTTAGTTTATATTACATATTTATATATTTTATTGTTTATTTATGGACTCAGATAATGAGTCTTTTTATTCTGCCTATGAATCTGCTACTTCTGGAGATGAAAGCTTTAGTTCAATAACAGGCACACTTGGAGACCTTCTGCGCAGTGAGTTTAATCGCCAATCTGGCCGGCTGTTGAATGTTTGCCATATCACCGCGCAGAGTATTGTTAGCCATTATAGTGAACTCTACGATACTTTTACTAACTGTAATGTACATGCCATCCTGATGTCCGAGAGTTGGCTCAAACCAAATCTTTTATCAACAACTTACCCTCTCCCCGGTTTTATTCTGATCCGTAACGACAGGGTTGGTAGAAGGGGTGGTGGTGTGGCCATATATCTTCGAAGTGAATTCCCATATAAACTTCTAGCTTCTTCGCCTTCTCATATTGGTTCAGAGTTCCTCTTTCTTGAAGTTAATGTTAGAGGAATTAAAACCATTGTTGGTGTTGTTTATTGTCCCCCCACTATTGATTATTTCACAGAATTCGAATCTGTATTAGAATCCTTGGGTTCTGAGTATGCACATCATGGGTGATTTCAATACGAACCTCCTTGCCCACAGCTCTCCCAGATCCCGTAAACTCCGACAGTTAGTCGAGTCAGCTAGCTTACAAGTTTTACCTCTTCAAGCCACCCACCATAATACGGCTGGTGACGACACTTGGCTTGATTTAATCCTGACCTCGAATCCTTCCTTCATTTCTTCTCATGGACAATATGTTGCTCCTGGTTTCTCTCATCATGACCTTATTTTCCTTACGTATATACTCAAACCTCCCAAACCTAATCCCAGGATCCTGTACAGGCGTTGTTTTGCACGCATGGATGTGGAAGCACTACGTAAAGATGCCTCTGATTTGAACTGGGATCCTTTGGTTAAGGCTTCTACAGTGGATGACAAACTTTGTTATTTGAACAGCTCTGTACTGAAACTGTATGATCTGCATGCGCCGGTGAGGAAAATAAAACTGAAGCGACCGCCTGCGCCATGGATGACCAGAGGCATCCGTATGGCCATGAGACGTAGAAACCGGGCCTTTCGCAAGTTTAGGAAGGATCGGTGCGATGAAAATTGGGTTGCCTTCAAATCTGCTAGGAATCGGTGTAATCAGATGATACGTAACGCCAAACGCCACCATATTCTGGAAAATATCACTTCTTGTTCTTCTGCTGATGTCTCCAATGGTAGCTCCATTGGATTAAACGATCTCAACCGTCATTTCTCTACTGTACCTGCTATGGATCGTTTAACCCAAGAACAAACTCTCATGCACATAACTGATCTAACGCGTCCTGATATTGACCCTTTTCACTTCTTACCAGTTGACTCCGGAGAGATCAGAAAGATAACTGTCTCTATAAAATCCAATGCAGTTGGGTGTGACCTTATTACCCGCCGCATGATCATAACAGTTCTGGATCAACTCCTTTCTCCTATCACGCACATCATTAACTACTCGCTAACTACAGGAGTATTCCCTTCCCTGTGGCATAAAGCTTATGTCTGTGCTCTACTAAAAATATCTAACCCTTCCCTTCCCAGCCACTTTCGCCCAATCTCCATTCTTCCTTTCCTATCTAAAGTGCTTGAGTGTTGTGTTCACAAACAACTATCCCATTTTGTATATAGCAATACACTTATAAGCCCATTACAATCTGGGTTTAGACCTGCGCACAGCACTACTTCCGCTCTCCTTAAAGTGACTGGCGATATTAGGGCTGGAATGGAAGACACCAAAGTTACTGTTTTAGTCTTGGTAGATTTTTCGAATGCTTTTAATACCGTTAGTCACAATATCCTTCTCTCTATTCTTTCGTATCATATGATCTCGCCGGAGGCACTTGAATGGTTCTCTTCATATCTTCGAGGACGTCAGCAGTCAGTCCGAGCTGGTGAGGCTTCATCAGGCTGGTATGACTTAGAAACTGGCGTTCCACAAGGCGGTATTCTTTCTCCTCTCTTGTTCTCAGTTTTTATAAACTTCTTAACCCCTGAACTTCAATGTGCGTATCATCTGTATGCTGATGACCTACAATTATACTGCCAAGCAAGAATTGAAAGTATATCCGATGTAGTTGACAAATTGAACCGAGACTTGGCAGCTATCAAGAATTGGTCCGATAGATTCGGTGTTGCGGTGAATCCTACAAAGTGTTACATTGCTGTAATAAATTGGCTGGTGTTCTTAATTTAATCTAATGGAACTTAAAAATAAATAACTAGTCACATTATAAATTTGATATTATACAGTAAACTTATTTAATCTCAAAGTTCAAACGAACGCTCTGATTCCCTTTGTAATATGGATGGACCGGTCGCGTGCGTCACGGTGGTGCAAGTGAGAAAGAGCGACTTCCTAATGCCACGGCGATCGAGCTGCGCCGGTCACACTTCGCTCTGTGAGGCCCGTGTTAGCTAGACGCACGCTCACTGAACTAAATTATATATTTTGTTTACATACCTACCGCCTACTATATTGCCGAGTAATAATTTTATTACACTACTTCAGTGGTTACTATTCTACTGTAATTAATAGTGAATAAATTAAGTGCGTGAGTCAACCCCGTGATCGGGTAAGTTGGGCATTTATTATTTAGATGCCAATTATGGTCATTCAACGGCTTAGCAGATTGAGATTACACTCGTAATGATATGCTTTTAGCTCTGAACTATTAAAATACCCTTCATTAAGTTTTGTTGTATAATTCTAGCCGTACGAACTAGAATCATAATTGCTGCATCATTCCGGTCTCTTTTCTCATTGTAAAGTAGGTAGGTACCCACATAATTTCGTATTTAGATTTTGTGGTGAAATGTTTATCGGACTTTGTGCTTTGTTAGCCCTTCCGCTTCGCTTTAAACCGTGACTGCATCATCTTAGATAACCTTTAGTCTATTGGTGGAAACATTCGCTTCACGCTGCTTCATGTTGCAGTCACGGTGGGATTTCTGACAATTACTGATTGCCCACCTTATGAATTCCAGGGTTTAAGTTCACCCTTGACGAACACCTTGCCAGCTCCTCTCACCTGTCGTCCCGTCACGCACCGCGACGGAAGTTCGCCGGGCCACTACCTGCCCTGCACTACTTAGGAGCGTAGCGTTTGGTATTCCGCCAGGCGGTGTAATAAGAGAGTGAGATAGGCGCGAACCAACCCCATCTACCTAACTATAGTTTTTTTTTTTTCTTTATTATAATATTTTCACCTAAATATATTTGTTAGTACTAATCCGTTTTTTATTGTTGCACGTAAGGCCGACAAAAAAAAAACGTAACAGTGGCGCCCATTTCGTGGTTGTAATCATCTCTCTTGTTGCACCGTCAATTTTTGTACATAATTATCTCAGGTGATGGCTGCATGGTAGTGGTTTGTAAACGATATTGTTTTAACTAAATAATGTTTTCATTTTTTTCTCCTACCGCCGCTTGGTAAACGCGTAGTAACTTTTAGTTTATCAACACATTATTTGAATCAGCAGTGAAAATTGTCTGTTCATCATACCTACTTTGTATCATTGAACTATTCATTCATGGTCTATTATCGTCTCTTTGAGAACTAAAATTAAAAAACAGAATCGTATTTCTTATAAAAAAAAATATATTTTGTAACGGAATGGGCAATAATTTTTTTTAAATAACCAGTATATCATATCTCTGATTTTGCATATTTTTTCATTTCACTTGCTAACAAACCATTTTGTTCTGTCTGTTTTTTTTGTATTCTTTTGCCAATTTTCAATTCATAATTTTAATACTTGCACAGCTTATCTTATTACTAGGACGCGTTTATACAGAAATATATAAATTCATTACATACTTAAAATGTCAAAACAAATAAAATATTTATCATTACAAAAATCACGTCGTACGCTCGCTGGTATAAACACACTGTCGCCGTTGTGTCCCACAAAATAAATTAAAACGCGTAAATATCAACCACTTAACGCTGGATAAATGGTGAAATGTGTACAGTGATTGCTCTCTAAGTGAACTCAATAATTGTACTACGATAAACATAAATTAATACGCCTTTTTTAACAGAAAACATTTATAAACTTCTGTGACATTGCTGTGACCTTAAAAACTGTGTGAACATTATAACTGAGTGTCATCGGGTACCTCATTAGCAACAAGTTATTATTACTCCAAGTTTGCACGTCGAATCCTGGTACTGTACATAGAGGTCTTAAAATACGACTAATACAGGCGAGGAACGCTGGCTGATTGCACAATTGCTGGCTGGTTGTAGCTTTTTGCAGGCTCCGGCCGTTCGTCGTAATCCCGGTTCGATTCTCAGTGGCATACTTTCTTTTTGCATTTTTTTTTTAAATTAACTAACTTAAACATTTTTTTTTCTTCTTCTATATATCAATAAAATAAAAAGATATAATCCGTCTGATACCTTAATAGAAATTTGAAATTACAATATTATTCCATCATGTCACTGCTACGTTCACCTGATGCTAAATATCACTCTGACACAGATTTAAATAAAGCGCCTGGACCAATTAGTGAGCAAAATGTCGCTACGCGTAAACGCAAACAGCCGGAATCAGAATTCTCACAGGCTATAAGCATGATTAACGCAGATATAAAAAATATTCTTGACGAGTGGCGCCGTGACTTGGATTCCAAAATATCTATTATCACTGATAGCGTAACAAATATGAAGTCTGACCTAGCAGTACTGACTCAAGTAACATCAGAATTAAAGCATGAGATACTATTTTTGAGCTCGGAACAAACAAAAATTAAGCAGCAAGTTACAGAATTAGATGGTAAATACAAAACATTATCCAACGAAATCATAAGTCTACAAACTGCTTTGCAATTTACTGCGGATCAACAACTCGACATTCAAGAACAACTGAAAAATCTAAACAAGCAATGTCATGGTCCAGCTGATCTACAAAATACTGTATCTAGGCTCGTAGCAAAGATAGACAATATGGAGCAAACAGCTAGAGAGTGTAACATTGAGTTATGCAACATACCCGAAAAACGCAACGAAAATCTGATGACTATATTAGAAAACATATGTACTAAAATCAATTTTAGCATCAGTCAAAAGGATATAGTCGCTGTTCATCGAGTTCCCCATGCACACCAGCAGAACGACAGGCCAAAAAATATTATTATTAAGCTGTCGTCACGGACACTCAGAGATAACGTTCTAAGCGCCTGGCGATTATCTAAAGGATTAAAAGCCGAAAACATTGGTTTTTCTAATACGACACTACCATTATACGCACACGAACATTTGACACTAAAAAATAAACAATTATTTCGGGAGTGTCGTGAAGCAGCCGCTAAGCACAATTACAAGTATGTGTGGGTCAAAAATGGTACCATTCTTGCCAGGGAGAAAGAAGGAGCACGAGTATTCGCCATTAAATCGCACCAAGACATCGATAAGATCAAGTCTAGCTCGTCAGCAATTAACACGAGCACTTGAAACACAAAAAAATAATAAACGCAACATTACATGTAATAAGCCTTATTCATCCCTCGTAATTCTCTTAACTATTTATGTATACTCAATTGATTATCATCCATTGTATTATTTTAACCTTAACTTTAATAATATTTATTACGGGCCTATATTGTTATGCATATATGGTCACGATATGGCAAACATTAGGCACATATATATATTTCTTATATCATACTGTTTGGTTTTAACATGCTCCTTTAATCATAAGATTGTAACTGTATTATTGAAACTATGCCGACACAATCATAAGTACTTTTTTTCTGTATGTTTTAACTGGTCAGAATATTTACAAACACATGAAATATGTATCGCCTACCTTAATCGTAAAAGTTTTATATGCACAAGTAGTACTTTACTTGATAATAATGGGTGATGGCAACCTTACAGTTTATTATCAAAATTGTAGGGGGCTCCGCACCAAACTGCATATTCTATACATGAACATATTGTCTAATTGTTACGACATCATTGTATTAACAGAAACATGGTTAACTCCAGTCATACTGGACGCAGAATTCATTGATCAACGTTATACCGTATACAGAAGTGACCGTGATCGTGAAGCGACTGGTAAAAAGGACGGTGGTGGTACGCTTGTAGCGATATTAAAAAGATTGCACTCATTAAGACTGCCCTCCAATTTATGTCTACATAAAAACATTGAACATGTTATCTTGCGTATACCGAGTTCGAATAAAGGTAAATTTCAAATTATTTGTGCAACCTATATGCCACCTAAAACACCCGAAAACGTATATGCTGTTTTTTTCGAAACGTTGAATACCTACGAGGGAGCTGACGTCGAAAATTTTTATCTTATTGGAGACTTTAATGTACCCGATATTATGTGGTTTGACCACTCTGCTATAGCTGGTCTTTGTAGAGGCTCCTTTGGTGTAGAAAGGCATATCAGTACCTTTATGTCAGTGCATGGTGCCTATCAATATAACACTTTACGCAACATGCGTGATAAAATTCTTGACCTGGTTATAAGTAATAACGATTGCAGTGTACATAGACTTGCCGATCCTTTGCTACCACCTGATCCCTACCACCCACCATTTTTTATTTTAATTCCTTGTCAAGCCAAATTTACCTGTATGTAACGCAAATCGGTTAAAAGATTTAATTATTTTAAGGCTAATTACGTCGATATAAATAAAAAATTATCAGAAATAGACTGGAATTCTATTCTACACAATTTATCAATAAATGAATCAATACACATATTCTACAATACTATTTTCTATATAATTAAAACACATGTTCCACTAACTAATATTAAGTCCTCAAAGTTTCCGATATGGTTTTCGCCATCCCTTATACACATGTTCAAAAATAAGTCTAGGGCTTGGATAAAATGGAAGAAGTACGGGAATCTCTCAGATTATGAGCAGTTTTCAATGTACAGGGCCAGATTTCAGGTAGAATGTAAAAGCTGCTATACGAGGTATATAAATAATGTTGAGGACAGTATTAAAGATAATGTAAAATATTTTTGGAAGTTTATATTCAGTAAAAAATCGTCGCAAAGTATTCCCTCAACTATGTATTATAAAAATCACTCTACTAGTAAACCTGATGAAATCTGTCAACTGTTTTCAGACTTCTTCACCTCCGTATACGAGCCTTCTACGCTTGATGACAGCTCACGACTTACTGGAGCTTATGCCGACAACAGCTCGATTTTAAGTACTATTACGTTTACAGTTGAGCAAATTTTTAAAGCACTACGGTCCCTCGACCTCACTAAAGGGCCAGGTCCCGATACACTTCCTGTATTCTTTCTTAGAAGTACTGCCAAAAATCTTTGTATACCATTACAAATTATATTTAATCGGTCAATATCAGAAGGAGTCTTCCCTCAATCCTGGAAGCTGGCTAACATTACACCTGTTTTTAAAACAGGCTCAAAGGATGATGTCGAAAACTATCGACCTATTTCAATATTATCGGCCCTACCAAAACTTTTTGAGAGGCTAGTGCACGATAAATTATATCCCGTGGTCCATAGTGCAATTATAGAACAACAACATGGTTTCGTGAAAAAAAGATCTTCTGTAACAAACTTAGTCTCTTTTACAGACTATTTATTCAATAATATGGATAACGGTATTCAGGTAGACGCTATTTATACAGCTTTTCGTAAAGCCTTCGACAAGGTCGACCATGAGTTATTACTTAACAAAATTGCGTACAATGGTATTCGTGGGGATCTTCTGAGATGGTTTTCTTCATACATCAGAAACAGAACACAAAGGGTAGTGGTGAATGGTTTCCATTCAGCTACCATCACTGTCACATCTGGCGTCCCGCAGGGATCGATTTTGGGACCTCTTTTGTTCATAATCTTCATCAATGATATTAGTAATTGTTTTCGAAATTCAAAATTTTTACTCTATGCTGACGATTTAAAGATGTTTAGGCCAATTCAAAATTTTAATGACTGTTATTCATTTCAAGATGATCTTAATCGTTTAACCGAATACTGTAATCGTAATAAACTACAGCTCAACATAATAAAGTGTTGCTGTATGAGTTTTACAAAAAATAAGACCATTATTAATCACATTTACCTTTTAAATAACTCAACCCTAAATCGTGTCACCACTGTGCGAGATCTTGGTGTTTTGTTGGATGAGAAGCTCCATCTCGATAAACACATCGATGTCATTATTAGCAATGCTTGGCGGATGTATGGCTTTGTTATGAGATCAAATACCGAATTCATACGCCCAAGGACATACTTACATTTATTTAAATCATTGATAAGATCGCAATTAGAATATGCAGTCGTGGTCTGGAGCCCACACTACGACAAATATTCGCTTGAAATAGAGAAGGTTCAAAAGAAATTTCTGAAAACTATGCATTATCGTTGTTTTCGCGTCCGGTTAAGTTATGTAGATCTTCTTAAGAAATACGCTTTGCCATACCTGGCAAGCCGACGAATATTTCTCGATAATATGCTTTTGTACGACCTGTGCAATAATAAATACGATTGCTCGGATATTTGTAATAAAATATGTTACTTAGTTCCTAGGACCGCGCTTAGACGCACAGCGCGTAGTCAGCCATTCTTCGCCGTTACTACATGTCGAACTAACGCGGGTCTACGAGCTCCGCTGCGTCGGCTTACAACCAATTATAATAAGTATTTTTTAGATTTGGACTTATTTTCTATGTCTCATGGACAATTCCGCAATCTTGCTCTGAACACAATAAAAGAATTAAGTAACCCACCAACACTGGGCTCATAGAGTAAAATATTATATTTTATTATACTTAGCATAATCAACCCATTCATAGATATATGAATGGGTTGATTATGTTATTCATAGGTAAAAATATTATACCTATTGCATCAATTTTAAATACTGTGTCACGTTTCCTTCTGGCTGCTAGGCCTTTGGCTTCCACTGTACGGATTTGACTCTTTTATCTAACCTATTAGTATTATACAACATACATTAGTATTATAAATACGTTATACCTACATTAGTATTTAATAAAAAAAATGTTATTATCAGCAACTCATTTACATGTACGACTTTTAATTTTTATCTTCTTTTGTATTCTGTGAATAACGCAGTAGATTACGCAATTGTTAACCCTAAGTAAAATCGATGTATTATACATTGTGTAATTGTTAGTTGTTCCAAATAAATATATATAAAAAAAAAAAAAAAAAAATCGGAACTCGAATATGAGCTGGAAATTAGAGGAGAAGTTCCAGCTGATAATGTACAAGATCTAAGAAAGCAAATCATAAAACAAGTTAAAAGTCTTCCCTCTGAAGACATCTTAGAATCACATCTTGAACCTGCTGAGGATTTAAAAGGGGTGAAAGACAGCTTATTAAAATTAAAAAATAATTTACAAAACTTAAAAACGAAATATGATAAAAATTTATATTGTAGAACAGAGAATTTGGCTCATCATATTTTTCACAGACTAGCCAGGATTCAGCCTGAGAAGCCCGATGATTCCTCGCTTTTTAGGGATTATAATAAAAAATTACAAGGCTTTTATAAGGACTTAGCGATTTTTGCTACTAATTCATCTAAAACAGTTTCGAATAACGAACAGGAGGAAACATCAGCTCCTAACATATCTGTTACCTGTGATCGTGGTATAGCAGCAGAATTATCTAAATTACGGTTTGATGGGAAATCATGTGTACGGGCATTTATTCAAGAAGTCGATGAACGTATAAAGGCTAGAGAAATAAAACCTAATCGCGTCCTTGCTTTTGCAACTGAAATTTTCACTGGAGATGCTTTACATTGGTTTCGAAGCATACGAAACTCCATTGAATCATGGGAGCAATTAGTTGCACTTCTGAAACGAGATTTCGTCCAATTTGATTATGACTATAGGCTAATGAACGAAATACGCTTGCGCACTCAAGATGAATTGGAGTCTATTATTATATATATAGCTATAATGGAAGGTATGTTTTCGCGATTATCTAAAATCATTAGTGAGGAAGAAAAACTGCAAATTTTACTACATAATATTAGACCCTGCTATGCTGGCATCTTGGCTTGTCACCCGGAAATAAAATCTATCACAGAATTACGTACTGCATGTCGTAACTACGAGAACTACCAGACACGTTTTTCTCAATTTAAGGAACCTCCTAGGGCAACCGTGGATACTCTTGCACCTGAGTTTGCTTATACTAGACCATCTACTAGCTCCAATGCATTATACAATAATAACAAAAGCTCTAAAAACTATCATAATAGCGCTATAGAAACAACACCTGTTAATGCTATAGGACAACCTAGAAACCAGTCGTACATATACTGCCCCAGATGTCGTTCTAATAATCATTCCTTAAGAAATTGCAAGGAACCTAGATTTATTATATGTTTCAAATGTGGTAAGAAAGATTTTCGCTATCCGGACTGCCCAAATTGTAATATACCCTCCAAAGAATCTGCAAATAAATCAAAAAACTAAAAAGAAATTGTAGCAACAAGAATCGATTGCAACAAGAGGAGTGGGTGAAGTGGTTAAAATTTATTACTACATTTTTTAATACCTACAATACTACTAACTACAATTAAATACTGCTACAATTAAAAATTATAAACATTCTAATGATCCTCGTCCCTATGTAAAAATTAAAATGTTGAAAGACTCCTTGTCTGTATATGGCTTGTTAGACTCTGGCTCGGCGGTGAGTATTATTGGTAATGGCTTTCATAACGAGCTTCAAAAGCATGAAATAGAAATAGATGACTCTGAGATCATAACTATTTCTGCTGCTGGCGGGCAAACTATGAAGTCATTGGGTTTTATGCTACTACCTATGCGTTTTAATGACAACTGCATTAACATTAAGGCACACATTGTCCCTGAAATTAAATGCACATTAATATTAGGCATCGATTTCTGGAAACAATTCCAAATTTTCCCTAATAATATTAAAGATATTGTATTCTTAACAGAGACGACTCCTTGTGTTCTTGAAATGGGAAATTGTTTTGATTCTATGGTACAACCCTATGAAAACTTAAATGCCTTGCAAAGAAGTCAGGTAGATAAAATTGTTGAACAATTCAAACAAGTTTCTTTTGAAAGCAAGGGTCTCGGGAGAACTAATCTAATTGAACACCGAATAGATACAGGTGATTCGGAACCTATTAAACAAAGATATTACCGTTTGTCTCCTGAAAAGAAACGTATAATTGTTGAGCAAGTTGATGAGATTCTAGCCCTAGATGTGCTAGAGCCGTGCGAGAGCCCATGGTCATCTCCCGTCCTTATAGTTGATAAGAAGGACGGTAAACCGCGATTCTGCTTAGATAGTAGAAAAATTAATTCTATTACAAAAAAAGATGCATATAACTTACCTTATGTATCTGAGATTCTAGACAATCTTAGAGATGCTAAATTTTTGTCTAGCATAGACTTGTCAAAGGCTTTCTGGCAAATTCCTATTAATGAAAAAGACCGGGATAAGACTGCCTTTTATGTACCAGGAAGAGGTACTTTCAGATTCAAAGTAACTGCTTTTGGATTATCCAATGCACCTGCTACCCAACAAAGGCTAGTAGATGCCTTATTCGGCCCCGAATTCGAACTTAAAGTGTTCTGTTATTTAGATGACATCATCATCGCTAGCTCTTCTTTCGAAGAACACGTTAGTCTTCTGTGTCGCATCCTCGAAAAACTTAAATACGCTAACCTAACTGTAAACTTGTCAAAATGTCAATTTTTCAGAAGTAATCTACGTTACTTGGGTTATGTTGTTGATGAGCAGGGTCTTCGTACCGACCCTGTTAAAGTTGAAGCCATCTTAAATTTTCCAATCCCCTCCACTAAGAAAGAGGTGAAAAGATTCTTGGGAACTGCGTCGTGGTATAGACGGTTCGTGCCTAACTTCAGCACCATTGCTGGCCCTCTAAACAGGCTAACATCAAGTGGAAAAAAAGCACCACCGTTCGAATGGACCCTTGAGGCCGATAACGCGTTTAATGATCTCAAATCTCGCTTAGTGAATGCACCTGTCCTAGCTTGCCCTCATTTTAATTACCCTTTCGATGTTCATACGGATGCTAGTGATTTCGGTGTAGGTGCCATGCTATCTTAGACTATTAATGGTGAAGAGCATCCTATAGCTTATATGAGTAGATCTCTCACAGGACCGGAACGCAACTACAGTGTTACAGAACGAGAGGCCCTTGCCGTACTGGTTGCGTTGGAACACTGGCGTTGTTACCTTGAAAACGGTAAACGTTTCACCGTATACACAGACCACTCAGCACTCAAGTGGTTTCTGTCGCTCACTAGTCCTACCGGTCGCCTCGCTCGTTGGGGCGTAAGACTTTCCTCCTTTGATTTCGAAGTCAAACACCGTAGGGGAAAAGACAATGTTATACCGGATGCCTTGTCCAGAGTGGCTGTCTTATCACTGACCGCTACCTCGGTCCCTCCCTTAACCTCGGATAGTTGGTATCTGAACATTTATAATGGATGCAATGACTCACCGTCTAAATATCCTAATTACAGAATTGAGTCCAATGTACTATACCGCTATATGAAGGATAAGAACCCACTTACCTCTGAATTTAGATGGAAGGAAGTTGTGCCAAAAGAGACACGCACTGAAATCATTAATAAGAACCACTCCGATCCAACCGCTGCACACTTAGGAATTTTCAAGACTTACAAACGTCTTCTTCTAAAATACTATTGGCCAGGTATGTATGCTGACGTAGTTAGATACGTAGGTGATTGTGATGTATGTCTAGCTTACAAGCATCCTAACCATAATATCCTAGGGAAAATGGGCAGACCTAAAGAGTGCTCCCGACCATTTCAAACACTCTCTATTGATATCGTCGGTCCATTGCCCAGTAGCCGGAAACAAAACTGTTACATACTAGTTGTTAATTGCTGTTTTTCTAAATATTGTTTAATTTTCGCCTTGCGTCAAGCCACTGCTGCTGCAGTTTGCAAGCATCTTGAAGACAATGTATTCCTTGTACATGGTATCCCTCAAACCATAATAATGGATAATGGCTCCCAGTTCTCCGGGCGTGAAATGGAAGCATTATTAAATAAATATAAAATACCTAACGTGCACTTCACACCAAAGTACTCTCCCCAAATCAATAACGTGGAAAGATATAATAGGACGATTGTCACTTCTATCTCTACTTTTGTTAACGAGGATCATAGAAGTTGGGACCTTAACTTGCCTAAGATCCAATTTGCCATAAACAATTCCGTGAATGAAGTAACAGGATTTACGCCTGCCTTTTTGGTTCATGGAAGAGAGCTAGTAACTTGTGGTTCCCATTATATAGACAATAGTAATAGTAATGAGATCTTATTCTTACCTCGTAATATCTATGGTGAGAATTTAGGTTTTTTGGCAGAGATATTTAACAAAGTGCAAGTCGCTCTATGGCAAAATCACCAAAAAGCTTGTCAGCGTTATAATCTACGCCGTAAACATATCGAATTCAAGGTGGGAGACACTGTTTGGAAGCGTTGTTTTTTCCAGAGCGATAAAAGTGCTAAATTTAGCAAAAAACTTGCACCTAAGTTCGAAAAATGCAAAATAAAAGTTAAGAGGTCGCCCTTAGTTTACGAATTAGAGTACATGGCTGGTCGTGAACTTGGAGCTTGGCATATAAAGGACCTGAAACTAAAGAAACTTACTGTATAGGATTGTACTGCAGCGTACAAAGAGTACGGATTTTTCTTTCAAAATAAAAAAAAAATCCTTATCTGGGAAGGGAGGTACTGTTACATTGCTGTAATAAATTGGCTGGTGTTCTTAATTTAATCTAATGGAACTTAAAAATAAATAACTAGTCACATTATAAATTTGATATTATACAGTAAACTTATTTAATCTCAAAGTTCAAACGAACGCTCTGATTCCCTTTGTAATATGGATGGACCGGTCGCGTGCGTCACGGTGGTGCAAGTGAGAAAGAGCGACTTCCTAATGCCACGGCGATCGAGCTGCGCCGGTCACACTTCGCTCTGTGAGGCCCGTGTTAGCTAGACGCACGCTCACTGAACTAAATTATATATTTTGTTTACATACCTACCGCCTACTATATTGCCGAGTAATAATTTTATTACACTACTTCAGTGGTTACTATTCTACTGTAATTAATAGTGAATAAATTAAGTGAGTGAGTCAACCCCGTGATCGGGTAAGTTGTGCATTTATTATTTAGATGCCAATTATGGTCATTCAACGGCTTAGCAGATTGAGATTACACTCGTAATGATATGCTTTTAGCTCTGAACTATTAAAATACCCTTCATTAAGTTTTGTTGTATAATTCTAGCCGTACGAACTAGAATCATAATTGCTGCATCATTCCGGTCTCTTTTCTCATTGTAAAGTAGGTAGGTACCCACATAATTTCGTATTTAGATTTTGTGGTGAAATGTTTATCGGACTTTGTGCTTTGTAAGCCCTTCCGCTTCGCTTTAAACCGTGACTGCATCATCTTAGATAACCTTTAGTCTATTGGTGGAAACATTCGCTTCACGCTGCTTCATGTTGCAGTCACGGTGGGATTTCTGACAATTACTGATTGCCCACCTTATGAATTCCAGGGTTTAAGTTCACCCTTGACGAACACCTTGCCAGCTCCTCTCACCTGTCGTCCCGCCACGCACCGCGACGGAAGTTCGCCGGGCCACTACCTGCCCTGCACTACTTAGGAGCGTAGCGTTTGGTATTCCGCCAGGCGGTGTAATAAGAGAGTGAGATAGGCGCGAACCAACCCCATCTACCTAACTATAGTTTTTTTTTTTCTTTATTATAATATTTTCACCTAAATATATTTGTTAGTACTAATCCGTTTTTTATTGTTGCACGTAAGGCCGACAAAAAAAAACGTAACAAAAGTCCCAAGCAATACTGGTGGGGAGTAACCGCAATGTAAGCAAGGTGGACAGTACATCTTTACCTTCCGTCATTTTTGACGGTACAACTATTCCCTTGAGTACTGAAGTAAAAGATCTTGGCTTGCATATAGATGCGGCATTAGAATGGCGAGCTCAAGTTACCAATGTAAGCCAAAAAGTCACTGGAACATTGCGGTCTCTCTATAGTCTGAAAAATTTGCTCCCATCCAACACGAAAGCAATGCTGGTGCAGACCTTAATATTTCCTATGTTTGATTATGGTGATGTGTGTTACTATGACCTGAATGCAGATTTACTCAACAAACTTGACCGTCTTCTGAATAACTGCATTCGATTCGTTTTCAATCTCCGCAAGTATGATCATGTTTCAGCACACAGAAAGCTGTTAAAATGGTTGCCCATTCGTCAACGTAGGGCACAAAGGGCATTGACCACTTTATTCTCCATTCTTGATTCTTCTTTTACTCCTACTTATCTTTCTTCTTATTTCCAATACATATGCTCAAATCATGACAAAGATCTCCGTTCCTCTCATAACCGTCTTCTGCAATGTCCTTCTCACCATACTGATTTCATGAACTGTTCTTTTTTTGTCCAAGCTGTTCTTCTGTGGAATGCGCTACCTCGGGATATCAGGACGGCGACCAGTCGCTTTTCCTTCAAATGTAAACTTCGAAAGCATCTCTTCAGCTCTTTGGCAGAATCTTAATATTAAAGTTTCCTCGTTTTATTATAATTATGTATATATTTATGATATTACAAGTATATCTACATATTATTCATATTCACATGTATTATTAAATTTATTTATTTTCAGTATATATATTAGTTAAATATATTTGTTATAATTAAATAAGTAGTTTTACAATTTCTTTCATTGTCTCATAATTATGGATTAAATACACAGTAAGTATACCTACCAATTCCTGTCTCTGCATCACCCTAAGGTCGACTGGTAGAGAATGCCTTTGGCATTAAGTCCGCCTATGTACACTAATTGTGCATAAAGAATTAATTAATAAATAAATATAATAGTCCGCTTTCTTATTCTACATCACTATATTCTTCTGAAGAAGAATCTTCAATATTAAAGTCAGAACTAACATTTAGACTAGAACTACTCATATTTACACTAGAATTTATATCTAAACTAGGGGGTATAATTAATTCTAAAACCTCCGAGGGAAGCTTACTTGTCGGCTTTTTGGGAATTTCTCGAAGACTATTTTTTACAGGATCAGATGTGATTATTAACATATTAAGTAAATCTCTATTAGTGGCAATACGTGACACTTTTCGTGTATTGTGTTCTCGGTATCTTCTACAATCTTTATTGCGAGCTTTCGGAGCTTCCTCAGAAAGCTGCCCAATAGGTAGAAGAGCCGATTGCACAATATCGACACTGTTCACAAAAAGTTTGTGCACCGTAACTGGCATATAATACCACGAATAGAGACTAACGTATAATTTTTTTGTGTCCTGCGTTAAACTATTAAATTTTTCAATATTAATATCGTTACCCGAAGCTAACGTTCTAAGTATGGTTCCAAAGTTCTTAATTAGGGTGACATCGAAACCTGTAATATGTGAAGCTAGTTCAGGATTCCCAAAAAACCGACGAGCAGTATTTCCATCATTAGTATTCCCGAATCCAGGTTTTGGTTCATTTACTATCAAACCCATTTCCGACTTAAACCTATCTTGGATTCGAGCCGAACGCTTCTTCACATTTGCTTTGTCATTTTCATCTCTAAGTTGCAATTTTTTAACTTCGAGACGATAGCTTATGTGAAGCAAACATTTGAAGGAACGTATCCAAGCGTGAAGTGGGGATATACCAAAACCCAGATTGTTCTTATTTACTACAAATTCCTTAGACTCATCATTCATCAATTTAGTAGCCCCACAAATGTAGCACTTTTGAGCGGAGGAAGTTTCAGTCATAGAATTGCACATTTTACCGTCAATCATCGTGAACAGCAATTCATGTTTCACAGATACCTCATTACCATTTACATTACCGATTGTTGGTACCAATTGGTTTATTTCCTCCAAAAATTTGTTGGTTTCCGTGACAGTAAAGTCTGTTGTTTCTTTGGAGAAAATAAACTTAATTGGCCTACAATTGAAGCGGCACAAATGAGAATACAAATAAAAACTCATCAGTGTCTTCACTGTTTGCGAACTTTTGTTTATAAGTGCTATGACCAGAACTTCCTTCGCACCCCCACTTGCTTATAAGGGAGAGTGATGAGTCAGGAGGCAAAGATCTGAATACCTCAAGCTGTGCAGAAATTAGACGTTCGACCGTTTTGTTTAACGCGGCTTGAAGTTTAATTTCTGCACGAGTTTCGGTTACCAAAATCTGTTCCTCAGGGGGATAACAGTCTAATTTAGCCTGCCTAACACTATTAAATGAAGGAAATACCTTATGTCCCGCCTTCATGCTCCATTTTCGGGTTTGTTTGTAAGAATGGGTTGTAGCTCTGGCGTCCACATAGCAAGCCAGAGCTTCTTCCTTTGAAAGGCACCTTTGCGAATCAACACGCGCACTAATCGTTTTTATTTATGTCTTGACACTTCTCCGGGCTGTTGCTGGCTTCTCTAATCACACAGGCGAGATTTCGGTGCCCAGCCAACCGCGCTGAAATTTCAGCAGCAGCCATCAACTGGTTTGTATCCCGTTCTTGGAGTAAATCGTCGAGTCGCCTTTTTTTTCGATTTATCGCTCAGGTCATCAAAAGTTTTAGTAGGACGACCCGGAGTGGATGTTGAGGGTTTGGGGTGGTGGACAGTCACTTTACACTTGAAATCTTCTGCCAAGTAAGCAGAATGGTTGGTCAAGAAGCGTTCATAATTGCCTCCGGAACTTTTCAATTTTTCAGCAAATTTTGAAGAAGTTCTGCTGATATGGTGCCTTAACTCTTGCATGGAATCATCGCTGATACCCAATAATCCGTGTCTGTTCCTTATATATTCATATAATGCACTGGTTCGATTTTCTTTTGGGTATTTACGCCATTCTTCCAAAAACTCTATTTTCGAGATGGTTAATTTGATCCCTAGAAAAAGATAAAAAAGATAGTTGTAATTTTTTGTGAATTTTATGACTACTAAAAATCAAAAGCTAACAGATAAATCTATGGTATTTCAAAAAATCAACCTAGGAAAAAGAGGGGAGAGATATCTGGTCCATCAGACGTTAAAAACGATTAAAAAATATTAAAATTTCGCAACATAGTGCGTCTTGTAAATGGTAGGAAAAAACTATAGGTACTTTAAGTATCAAAATAAAAAGTACATACTTTCAGCTACAAAATCCATCACAGTTTTTTTTAAACAAGTATAAAATTCACTAGTTTATGACGTTTCTCGTTAGAAGCAAAATTGCAACTAATTAACACTTTACTTACCCCTTATTTATATATTATACCAGCCCTCATTAGCTTATCAGTGATTGAAATGTGTGCAAAATATTTCTTAGAACCGGGATAATGAGGATAATGGCTACCTACTGAGATGACTCATGAGATAATTAGTTCTTGGAAATTTGAAAGTGACTTTTGTCTAGCTAGCATATTCAGGATGAATCATTGTGAGTCGGAGCGGTTTACTATGTCATCGACACCGCGTCGTGTTATTGTTCCTTGTCGTGTGTTGTAAGGTGGCATTTACACTAGTCAATATTATTGTACATGATAATGATTATAATTTTGAATTTGTTAAAACCTATTTCACAAAGTAGGTATAATAATAATGAAGCCTTTATTGTTTTGTTCTTCACAAGACTAGGCTTATTTAAGAAGTATGGAAATAGGATTTTTTTTTATATACATTTCATTTCATTTTATATATCTCATTTAGTAATTGTACATTTAATTTTATACATTTCATTCTATTTTATATATCTCATTATATAATTTATTATATTATATTATTAAGTATTCGTAAATAAATCTATAATTAAATATAACTATAGCCTTAACAGTATCCCTCTAAATAACATCCCTGTAGTCAGGGACTTGGGTGTACTTTTTGATAGCAAACTATCCTTGAATCAGCATGTTGAAGATATAATCAACAGCGCGTTTAAAATGTATGGATTTGTAATGAGATCTTCAACTGAATTTAAGCGTACCTCAACCTATCTCTTCTTGTACAAATCCCTCATTCGCTCTCAATTGGAATACGCAGTACCTGTTTGGAACCCCTTCTACCAAAAGTATTGATTAGGAAAAATCACAACCACTTACCGGTAGAGCCAGGATCAGGTTCTTGGATGTCTGGAGATCAGCAGGATGACAGGGGCACACAATTCACAGATTTTTACTTAAGTTTTTAAGAGAGACGCGCGTCAGAAATTCATAGTTTTTTGTGTGTGTGGATTTTTAAGGGGGAAGGGAAGGGAATATGGCGGGCGACTGCAACCCACCAATCAAAATGGTCCAATTTAAAAACGCGTAATGAGCGTTCCGTTTTATGCATTATCTTTACTAAACATACCCCGCCCCAAAAGGGGGTTACCCCTTTTTATCTAATAGTCAGATGCTGGTACTAATAAATATTAGCAAAAAATACTTATGTATACTTATGTATACAATGTTTAGTGGACTGTATAAGTTTAAGTAATCACTAAATTTCACAGAATTACGTTTCGAAACATTTTTTTTTTTTTAATAGGTAGGTACTAAGATAATAATATGAATGAAATTAATTTTATTTGTTTTCTAATGAAGAAGAGCGTGAATCTATATTTTCATTACATGGCAACGGGCAGATTTTGGACAACGACCTAACGTATAAGCCTTTAGAGGTTTTGACCTCAACAACTCTAGTAACTGAGTCCTGTCCAGGCAAAACTCGTACAACTCGACCCATACACCACTGCAAAGGTGGTAAGTTGTCTTCTTTAAGCAATATCAGGTCATTGACCCTTATATCATATGTAGTAGAATTCCATTTATTTCGTTGCTGTAATGTATGAAGATATTCATGACTCCAACGCTTCCACACGTCCGTTACAATTGACTGCAACAAGTGCCAACGCGAAATTAAAGTTAATTTTTTAGTAGTAGGCAACTCAGGTATAGCTGCCAGAGGTGCACCAATTATGAAGTGTCCCGGAGTCAAAACTGACAAATCATTTGGATCGTTAGACATAGGGCACAGTGGCCTTGAATTAAGTACAGATTCTATCTAAACCAAAATTGTAGTTAACTCTTCAAAAGTTAAATTACGTTCACCAATAACTCTTTTCAAATGAGATTTGCAAGACTTTACGGCAGCTTCGACTAAACCATTAAAATGTGGACTGAGTGGCGGTGAAAAACTCCAGTCAATAAAATTTTCAGACAAATATTGGTTCAGAACAAGGATCCCTACGGATATCATTTGCAAATGAATGTAAAATATTACTAGCGCCTCTAAAATTTGTACCAGAATCAGTTCTAATTTTTTTAGGTAAACCACGCCTGCCCACGAATCTTTTCAATGCAGCTAAAAATGCCTCTGTAGTTAAGTTGCTGACTAATTCCAAATGAACAGACTTAGTTGTGAAGCACACAAACACGCATACATAGGCTTTACCAATCTTGGCATTTCTAACTGAACTTAGTTTAATATTGAAATGACCTGTAAAGTCGATCGCGATGGATAAGAAAGGTCGCAAAGACTGAGTAACTCGGCCAGGAGGCAAATCACCCATGAGCGTTTCAGGCGGCTGACACTTTAAACGAAAACAACGCAAACATTTAAAAACTCTGGTACGTATTACACGCCTAGCTGATAAAATCCAAAACCTTTCCCTAAGTTTTTCATTAATAGGTTGTTACCTGCGTGCAAGAACTTTAGGTGATAATAATCTATCAACAGATTCGTGAAATGAGAATTGTGAGGCAAAACAAGGGGATATTTTGTTGTATAACTAAGTGACGAATGCGTTAGCCTACCCCCTACACGCAACAAACCACGGTCATCAATAAAAGGGTGCAAGCGTCTTAAACCCGTACTGCATAACCCTTTGTTTTGAATAAGTTTAATATCTCCTATAAAGTATTGTTGTTGAATTACCATGACTAACGTTATCAAACTACTCTCTATTTCTTTACTAGACAGGTGACCAACATTTCTATTAGTTTTAATGTTTGCTCTGCAATTGTACACAAAGCGCAGGCACCATGCTGTTACACGAGTGAGGTGTGTAAAGGAACTATATCTGAACATAAAATGATCTTCGAGAAAATTATTTTTAACCACGGAAGCTGTAACACCTTTTTGTTTTCCCAAGCCAGGTAATGTATCACAAGAAATTTGCTCACACGGACTGGGCCAAGTGGACTCATCTTGTGTTAACCATTTTGGGCCCCACCACAGGTCATGATGGACGAGGTCCTGTGACGAGATGCCGCGCGATGCCGAGTCAGCTGGATTTAATTCTGACGGCACATACCTCCAAAACTCAGGCGACACCGTATTTTGTATCTCGCTTACCCGGTGAGATTCGAACACCTTAAGTGCATGTGGGTCCGTACGTAACCAGCATAGAACTATCGATGAGTCACACCAAGCATTCATGTGTCTTAATAATTTTGTTTTTAATCGCAGACTATCGGAAACGCGTTTCAACAAGCGAGCTAACAATAAGGCACCAGAAAGCTCTAGTTTAGGAATTGTAAGTTTTTGTTTTATAGGTGCAACCCGTGTCTTAGAAATAAGAAGATGTATGGTCACCCTACCATCAGCATATGTGGTTCGTATGTAAACGCATGCCGCGTACGCTGCATCGGATGCGTCGCTAAAACCGTGCAAATCAAAGAAAACGATATCATTTGACAGAACTTGTCGCGGAATGGACAAGTTTGTAAGATAATCTAAATTAACACAAAAGGATCTCCATACAGAACTAATAGATTCAGGTGGTTCTTCATCCCATTGTATACCCACTTTCCACAATTTTTGCATCAAAATCTTAACGTTAATAATGCACGGAGCTAACCAACCGTTTGGATCATAAATCCCACTAATTTTAGACAAAATTTCTCGTTTAGTGCATTTGGTAGAATTAATAGAAACTTGATAACTAAAATTATCTGAAACTGGATTATATTTAAAACCTAATATTTTTAGTGACGGGTTTTCGTTATCTGTAAATTGGATTTCACAAAATTCTGAAGGTAAATCGGAAAGTAACTGCGGTTGGTTACTAGTCCACTTCCGTAGCTCCAGGCCACCCTTTGCTAACAAATCAATGAGCTCGGCTTTTATTTTGCGTGCTTCAGAAAGAGACGACGCGCCCGATACAATATCATCAACAAAAATATCATTTTTCAAAATCACAGACGCGCGCGGATGAGAATGTTGTCCTAAACATGCAAGTTCGTGTACACACAGCATGGCCAAGAACGGAGCCGAAGTGACACCATAAGTCACTGTGTTGAGTTGATATTCACGCCACAAGATCAATTGGAAATTACGGTCATCGGGATGAATTAATATTTGACGATACTTCTGGCGTATGTCAGCGGAAAAAACTATTTCATGCAGTCTCAAATGGAGAATAATGTCTACAATGTCTTGTTGAAGTTTGGGTCCAGCTAATAAAGCATCATTTAAAGAGGTTCCCGTAGTACTCTTCAAGGACGCGTCGAAAACGCAACGAATTTTGTCAGAGTCCTTTTTATACACGCCGTGATGAGGAATGTAGTATTTTGGAGAACGCTGTGCAGTTGAGGGTTCAACTGGCTGCATGTGGCCCAGAGTATAATATTCTCGCATAAAAGATTTATATCTTTCTTCTAAAATAGGATCCCGAGTAAATTTTTTTTCCAATGAAATTAATCTATGCGTTGCAAAAGACTTAGTCTCGCCTAAATTGTGGTCACCCTGTTTGAAGGGCAAGCGCACTATGAACCTCCCGTCTTGGGTACGCGAATGCGTCCGCTTGAAATGTTCCTCACAAAAAATGTCGTCAGGATGTTGTATTTTATTCTGAGACATCTCCTCTATCTCCCAAAAACGTCTTAAAGTCGCGTCAACATTAGTAATGCACGAAAACGAATGTAAATTCCCTGTACTATAATTGTTGCAATTAAAATCACCCATTAATACCCAACCAAACGAAGTTTCAAAAGCAATAGGTAAATTATCACCGAGAACTACTTTATTTCCTTGAAATATTTGAGCACACACTCCAGCGCCTAGCAATACATCTATTGGACCTTTAATATTACATTGCGGATCAGCAAGATTTAAGTTTCGAAATCGTTCTAAAAAGTTACTATTTATTGACACTGTAGGTAGGTCGGTCGTAATGCGTGGCAACACAAACATATCAACACAATATAATGACGCAACATTGTTATTATTGCCCGTTAAATAGACCTTTAACTGCCCCTTTGCGCCAAAGCTAGTAGCAGCGCCTATACCAGTAATTGATATGTCGGACTTATTATACTTTGCGTTGAGTCTTTGAACACAATTCATAGAAATAAAGTTAGCCATACTACCCGGATCGAGCAACGCACGCACTTGTTGAGTACAGCCGTCCTTAGTTATGGAAATGTTTACAATGGCTGTTGCGAGGAGCGAGTGAAGCCTACCGCTTTCGCGCGGGATGTTCGCGCCATGCGAAACACACGAGTGTGAGTGAGATGGATCTATGTATTGCGTGCTTGTTTCGCCGTGTGCAGAGTCCGAGAGTAATTTTGGCGGCGACGAACGAATATCGGATGCATTACTGTCAATGTTTACATTATAATCTTGACAATTATTTGGAAAAATAGGTAAATTTTGACTACTAGTTAACTGTACTGATTGAACAGTGTTTGAGGGCGTTTGTTCATTAGATTTATGCAACAATGTATTATGTTTTCGTTGGCAAACTTGACAACGGGACTTTGAAAAACAATCGTATACCCTGTGAGGGCGCAAACAATTAAAACATAACTTGTTGGAAGTAACAAATTCATGACGGGTCTGTGTATCCATGTTCATGAATTGTGTGCATTTAAATAAACAGTGATTACTGTTGCATAGTGGACATTTCGTATTTGGTGATCTCGATCGACTGATTACGATATGAAGCCGCTAAAGAAGTTTTAGGTGAATGACCTCTGTTCTGGGGGGTAGATTTACCGCCGCTTTGTTGTACTTGATGAGCCCTAACATCCTGCATCCCTGACATCTCCAAGGTTTTACATATTTTATCTAAAAATAACACTAAATTATCAAAAGTAGGTATCTTAATATTTTGGTATGCAATTCCGAACTTAGATCGCAACTCATTGTCGAGATTTCGTAAAAATATGTGTAATAACAATAATGACCACTCGCTGACAGGAAATCCGAGGCTAGTAAGCCCGCGTGTATTTTCTTGAATATTACTTACAAAATTACGTAATTGTGATACATTTTTAAGTGATACGTTAGGTAAGGATAACATTGCGCTCAGATGTGAGTCGGCTATCATTCTTTTATCTTCATACCTATCTATCAATATTGAACGAGCCACCTCATAATTTTGTGGAATATTCGTTAGATGTTTAACTAAGTTTAACGGCTCATGTGAAAGACAACTAAGTAAGTAATAATAAGTTGCGTACGCGCATTAATTAGCTAAACACGCTTATGCTACTCAGCCCGGTTATCAGAGATCTGAAACCTTTTGTTAAGTTTCTCCGGAACCAACATTATTTTTTCAAGATGAAGTGTGCGGCTTGTAATGTCGAGTTTAATGACGGCGTCCAATGTGGGTTATGCAAGAAGCACTATGACTTCGGTTGCGTGAGCATGACCGAAGCTGGATGGAGGAAACTGGGCTCAGAAAGACGAGCTTTGTGGAAGTGTATGATCTGCCGCGGGGCCTCTCCGTCTCCCAGTGTGCAGTCAGCATCGGAATCCGTCTCCAATGAAACTATTCTCAGTGAGATCCGAGAATTGAAGGCACAGTTAGCAGGATTTACCACGCTTCAGGAAGATGTTCGGAGCATGAGAGATGAGCTTGGAGAACTTAAGAAGAGCCTTGAATTTGACAGCAACAGAGTAGAGGAGTTTTCTGTGAAATTAAATGATTTTGAGTCCAGAATAATCTGCCTTGAAGCTCTCCAGAGTAAGGTTGACTCCATGCAGACTGTGATTGATGGTATCAAGTCAGAATTGTCCTCCAACGACCAACGTTCTAGATTAAACAACGTTGAAATTAAAGGTATTCCACTCAGCAAAGACGAAAATCTGTTTTCAATCTTGGAGACCATCAGCCAAAAGGTTAATTATACTTTCCCTAAAACGCAGATCAATTATATTTCGAGAATACCACTCTTTAATTCTAAGGATAAATCCATAGTGGTGAGTTTCTTGAATAGATACATCAAGGAGGATTTCATCGCGGCTGCACGTGCTCTCAAAGGTCTTACTTCTCATGACCTCGGATATAAAGGTCCAGCAGTCAAAGTATATATTAATGATCATCTTAATGCGACCTCTAAAAAACTGCTCAACGTGACAAGAACAGTGGCCAAAGAGAAGGATCTCAAATATGTCTGGGTTAAGCACGGCAAAATACACGTTCGGAAGGCTGATGGATCCCACGTGTTTGTAATTAATAATGAAAATGATTTAAACAAAATATTATAAACCATTGCATTAATCTAAATTCACCACATTCCGTTGAATATTTCACTTATTATTTAGTTTATCCACCTCCTTTAAATATTATATTGATTTTTATTTTCATACTTATTAGCACTATTGCATTTCTAGTACACATTTACAAATCTTTAAGTTTTTGTAAAAGGTTTAGCATCTCTGCCTCACTTAGTTACCCGACACCTCGCTATTGTTCTTGGATATGGGTACTTTGTATTGCTCATCGCGCTGTTCTACATTTTATCTTGCTCATGCTACCTGCACTCTTATGCCAGTTTTATATTTGCTTGCTCGCTCGCACATTTACCTGGGAACTTGCTTCTAGTTTGTTGATTAATATTTTTATTCCACCCACTATTTTACTTTGTAGAATTAACTTTGTAATTCCTTCACTCATTCTCTGGTATTTTATCTTGTTACTTAGTTATGTTGATATTATTTTTCTTACTGTTATTAATGGCCAATAGAAGCATGAAAAAGTTGGTTATTTATTACCAGAATGTCCGCGGACTTCGTACCAAAACTGATTCCTTTTATAGACTTCTATGTTTAAATGCATACGACGTCGTTATTTTGACGGAAACATGGTTAGTGGATGGTATATCGGACTCAGAGTTATTTGGTGAGCAATATATTGTGTGGCGCCGTGATCGGGATTATTATCGTACCGGCCAAACTCGTGGAGGGGGCGTACTAATTGCTATAAAGAAACACATATCTGCAGTACCGCAACCGTTGTTTCACTCTTCAGCCGAAGACTTGTGGGTTTCAGTGAATTTGCGTGACCCTATCACGAGGAACCGGTTTAGGCTAAATCTAGGTGTTATTTACTTGTGCAAGCAAAACCAGGGATACTCCTTTTCGAATCAATTGTCAAATTTTATTAATAATTTAAGTAACTCGGTGTTAAATAACAATGATGACAAGTTTTTGATCGTGGGTGACTTTAACTTAAGCGGCATTTCGTGGCATTTAGTGAATGATTTACTGTTACCTCTAAACGTTAGTAGTGGCGATGAGTGCTTATTGAGGGATGAACTACGGGTCCTGGGTCTAAATCAGTTCAATGGAATTCTAAACGCTCAAGGAAAAATCTTGGACTTGGTCTTGTGTAATGACAACGCTATTTCCGTAAGTGAATGTTTAGTGCCCTTGTCACCTGTTGACAATTACCACCCCGTCCTCCTAATCGACTTAGCCTTCGCGGAGTATGATTATTTGATTCCTGCACCATATACCCGGTATTTGTACGATAGGTGTGACTTTATAGCAATAAATAATGAAATATCGGCTATAGATTGGAACAACGTTTTTGCTAATCTCTCGCTTGGTGACTGCATGACCTATTTTTATAGCACCATCACTGATATAACAAATAAACATGTTCCGTCTAAAAGAATACGTCATAGTTCCTACCCGATTTGGTACTCGTCATCACTTATACGTCTAATAAAAGAGAAATCTAAATATCATCGTAAGTTTAAGTTGTATGGTGGACTTTCTGACGAGGCAACCTTCAAGCTCCTACGGGATAGGGTGAAAAAAATGGAAGCAGACTGCTATTGTAGCTATCTCGCATCTACTGAAGCTGCTATTGAAAAGAACCCTAAATATTTTTGGAGTTTTGTGAAGCAAAGATCAAAGTCCAACTCAATGCCAAGCTACTTTAAGTACGGTGATATAACAGTTTCTTCTGCCCATGAAATTTGCAATGCGTTTTCTTCCCACTTTTATTCTACCTTTCTAAATGCCACCAATGACGTTGAATCAAGTACTAGGCCTATCGTGCACCAAGTCATATCTAATAACAACATGTGTTCTGATATCTCCTCGATTGAAATTGATATTGAAAGGGTTAAAAAATTACTTAGCAATCTCGATCCTTTTAAATCTGGTGGCCCTGACAACCTATCACCCAAATTTATCATTGGAACAGCTAAAACTATTGCTTTGCCGATATCGCTACTCTTTAAGAAATCACTAGCCTCTGTTACCGTTCCCCAAATATGGAAGTCTGCATATATCACTCCCATACATAAAAGTGGCTCTAAAAACGAAATTATTAACTATAGACCAATATCTAAACTATGTGTTATAGCGAAAGTCTTCGAAAGGATTGTATACGATCAAGTTTATGCCGCGCTTAGACATTCTTTCAGTCCTTCGCAACATGGTTTCTTGAAGGGTCGTTCCACAACTTCAAACTTGGTCCTGTTGAATGACTATGTGACGGGGGGAATGGATAGTGGGGCTCAGGTCGATGTCATATACACTGATTACAGTAAAGCTTTTGACAGAATAGACCACAATATCCTGAAAATGAAGTTACTCAATAATGGCATAAGAGGAGACCTACTGCGCTGGTTTTCTTCCTATTTAGAAAATAGGTCTCAGTCTGTCGTTGTTAGTAACTACATGTCGAGCTGGGTCTCAATCCCTAGTGGTGTGCCTCAAGGCTCTCTGATGGCTCCATTGCTCTTTATCATTTATGTAAGTGACATCGACTCTTGCTTCCACAATTCTAACCTTCTCTGCTTTGCCGATGATATGAAGATCTATTCTACGGTATCATCTGTAAAGGATGTGGAGGCTCTCCAGTCCGACTTATCACGGCTCGATGACTACTGCCTAATTAACAAATTAGATCTTAACCCCTCTAAATGCTCAGTTGTCACCTTTAGTAGGAAACGCTGTCCACTCTCAGCAGCCTACGAGCTAAAGGGTCAGTTACTGGCAAGATGTGAGGGGGTGCGAGACCTTGGTGTTTATCACGACTCGAAACTTCTTTTCGATTCCCATGTTGAGCAAATATTCGCGAAAGCATCAAGGGCTCTGGGCTTTGTAATGAGAATATCCAGGTGCTTTAAAAAAGGTAAAACATTTAAAATCCTTTATTGTGCATTTGTAAGAAGCCACCTGGAGTATGCTTCTCAAATTTGGAACCCATGCTATTATAAATATATTGACCGCTTAGAGAGTATTCAAAAACGTTTTATAAAATTTCTGTGTTATCGCCTAAGAATACCATATACCTCAGATAACTACATAAATCAGTGCAAAAAAATTCACATTCAGCCACTAATAATTCGACGCCGCTTAGCCGACTGCTCGTTTTTGTTAAAATTATTATCCAACGAGATTGATTGCCCTAAACTTTTGCAGAAACTACATTTCAGTGTACCCCAAAGGTCGGTAAGGTTTAATCCACCTATATCTGTCCCACTTTCATCCTCTAACTATAGGCAAAACTCATATATTTTGCGAGCGAGCAGGGATTTTAACAAATTGTGCAAAGAGTACTCTTTTGATCCATTTAATACCAGGAGCGGCGTAGCTCGCAGACAGCTGAACCTTGATTTCTTTAAAATATAGCTAACTGTAATAATAGTTATGTTTTACCCAGATATATTATTAGTATTTTATATATTTTAGTTGATATAGCTAACTGTACCAGTTAATTTTATCTACATGTATTGTTAGTATTTTATTTGCGTTAATTTCATCTTTATAAGATCGCCTGAATAGCTTTAAGTGTTTTTCTATATCTATCCGTGAAAACCTATAATTGGCTTAATGCTCCCTAAACTAACTATTAGATTTTTTTTTGTATAGCTGTTGGTTTTCCAAAAATAAATAAATAAATAAATAAATAAATAAGTAATGCTTTTTCTGGACAGGGCTCAGCGACTGGTTACCATGTATTAGACTATCAAATAAACTGATAAAGTTAGGAAAATCACAATAATTGCCCGAGAAATGCGGCAGACTTATTCTCGGTAATTTAACATTGTTGTCAGTACTATCAAACGATTTGTAACTAGATTTTAAGCTACCTTCAAAACTCGGAACAATTGATTGGTACCTGACCTTTACTTCTAGAAATTGCTCTTCGAATTTAACATATTTTAGTTTATACGTTTCTAACTGTTCAGTATTTGTCGTGTATTGACCTAATATGCCAAGATAACATTCTTCAACACTTTGTTTTATGCTGTCTAAATCGGTACATTTTAACGTGAACTTTTCAATTTCTAACGAATCATTTAAATTACTAGATGAAAGCGAACTATAGATATTTTGAATCTTTTCTATGTAAAATTCAAACTTTAATACCAGCATCTGACTACTTTTAGCCATTTTACGTAAAAAAATGTGTAGGTACAAATTTACGAAAGAAAAGTTTCCACGAAAAAAGTTATGGCGGCCGGTTACCGCACTTATTTCAATATTCGGCTACGAATGGACCAAATTTGATTAGGAAAAATCACAACCACTTACCGGTAGAGCCAGGATCAGGTTCTTGGATGTCTGGAGATCAGCAGGATGACAGGGGCACACAATTCACAGATTTTTACTTAAGTTTTTAAGAGAGACGCGCGTCAGAAATTCATAGTTTTTTGTGTGTGTGGATTTTTAAGGGGGAAGGGAATATGGCGGGCGGCTGCAATCCACCAATCAAAATGGTCCAATTTAAAAACGCGTAATGAGCGTTCCGTTTTATGCATTATCTTTACTAAACAAGTATATTGATGGGATAGAGAGAGTCCAACGCAAGTTCCTGCGTGCTATGGTTTACAGGTGTTTTAGGACTAAGACTTATTTGTCATATCCTCAACTTCTTGACAAGTACAAGCTTGTCAGCCTAGAGAATCGTCGCAAATATCTGGAGGCCAATGTGCTTTACGACATTGTCCACAACCACTTTGATGCCATGGATCTCACTCGCAAGCTGTGTTTTGCGGTCCCGCGAACTGTTAATGTTCGCAGAGTTCGTGCAGGTGCCCTGTTCGCTCTGAATGCTTGTCGGACTAATTCTGGCTTACGTAACCCCATACGTAGAATGTTGGAATCCTATAACTCGAATTTCATAGATATTGATATATTTGCATGCACAAAACCTAAATTTAAATCAAATGTTCTTAAACTTTTACGGTAATTGTAATTTTTATTGTTAATTAATGCAGTAGGTACATAGTTTTTAGGTATTTTAAATCAATCCAATTTGTTTTTCAGCACTTGTGAACTTATTATAGCTTTAGCTCTACAGTACCTAACTAAGTTCTTTTCTCAATGTTTTTGCTCATCTAGTGGCACCCAAAGTATATTATTATTTGTGTTTAATCTGTGGATAATGTCGTGGGCTGCAACATTACTAAATTCTGTTTAAATTTAGTTCTTTGTTTTATATACTATGTTGTAGCTGTTTATTATCCCATAATAATAATAAAAAAAAAAAAAATTAGTAAATTCAATTAGGTACTTATAAATTAATTAAATACAATTTGTAATTCATTGACACTTATTGTTTTACTACACAGTCTCTCAAAATGTATCTATTCAATATACATTAAAATTTTGTTAATGATTCCATTTCTTTTAGATTACTCGGCAATTTATTGAAAAGCTGTGCTCCCTCATACATAATGCTTTTTTTACCATAATTAGTTATGTGTTTTTGTAGTAGAATATTGCATTTACGATCTCGTCTTAGTGTGCGCTTATGTGTTAGGCAGATTTTAGTAAATTTTATTTCAGTATGGATTTTCTTATATAGAATTTTGTGGACAAGTATGCATGTATTGTAGTGGTATGTTTGTGTTATGTTCATTAAATTAGTTTCTCTGTAAATTTGTTCAGTAGATGTTAAGTAGTCGTACTGAAATAATGTCTTAATCATTCTATTTTGTGCTGTTTGTAGTGGTTGTAAGTTAGTTTTATATGTAGATCCCCATAATTCAATCAGGTAGTCTAGGTGCGGTTTCACTAATGAATTATAATTGTTTTATTTAACTGGTCGTGGAATACACTTTATTATTCTTCGCAAGGAGCCAGTTAATGAATTTATTTTGGAGCAGTTTTTTTCTATTTGCGGTTTCCAAGTTAAGTGACTATCAAGGATTGGTACTTTTCTGATGCGACATTGTTTATCATCTGGCCGTTAATGGAAAGCGGAGAGTGACTTGGTATTTTTTTGTTCTTTGCGGAGAAGATGACGTAATTTGTTTTCGAGGCATTGATAGTTAAAGACGAAGAATGGAACAATTTATGGTTTCTTGAAGCGGAACTGCGGTTCTTTTAAGAAATCTTCAACATTTTTGCTATTATACAAGTCACTCATAAGACCTCAATTAGAATATGCTACATGTATTTGGAATCCCCTATATGATAAATATAGTGATCAAATAGAATCTGTACAGCGTAAATATCTTCGTTTTCTTAATTACAAATTAAGTAAAAGTCTGACTTCATATGAAACTCTTTTAAAAAAGTTCTCTTTACCGACTCTTAAACGTAGGAGACTGTATTTTGATCAAATGCTTCTATACAAAAGTCACAACAAATTTGACTGCAATAAGCTCATAAATCAAATCTACTTGCGAATACCTAGTCGGTCCCAACGTATTCGTGATACTTACACTCATAAATTATTTGCCCCTAAACGTTACAGGACCAACGCGGGTAAACGAGCACCTTTAAGGCGTATAATGGATACTTACAACAGTAATTTCACTGATTTAGATATATTCACTCTCTCTCTCACACAATTTAAAAAAACTATTTCTAATGTTGTTCAGGAATCTTAATATTATTCAAATATACTGTTTGCTAGCGTGCTTGTGTGTATTCAAATAATTTACATGATATTACTCTGTGGATAACGGTGCTGGTTGCGTAATTACTTTAAGTATTCAAGTGTACTTTAATCTAGTTTTAAGCACTATTACGCAATTGTTTGTTGTCCCGAAGAATAAAAAATAAAAATAAAATAAAAAATAACTACACGCGGAAATTGACGTTTGTACAAGCGCAAATAAGTGCGTGAAGTAAGTAGGGTTGCCAGCGCGCTGCATAGGTACCATATCTATAATAGGTAGTGTAGGTACATAAGGTACCTACAAAGGTACATATTTCACAAAGTATTTTAAAACTAAACTCCGTTAGGTACTCAAAATGAAAAGCCAAATAAGTACCTAGGTACCTACCTAATAAAAAAAAAAAATCGAATCCAAGAATAAAATATAAATGTTTATACTCTTTTTAACAAAAAACACGAATATTTGGCCGTGCTCGCTCGCCAACATGATGACGAGCCCATAATAAAGCCAAAAAATAACCTACCTATAACTAGTGTGCGTTTGAGAAAGGTAAATGCGTACGCGTAGTACCTATTGGATGTAGTGTATTCAACGACAATAACGATATGTATACCTATAAATAGGTACATTTTACACTGTAAGTATTTAGATAGATAATAGGTATATAGAACATTGTTTATTCCACACCAAAAACCAATGTCAAGTAGGTACCTACCTATTTATTTATTTAGTAGGTATGCAATTAAACATAATTGCAAAAATAATGTTCGATTTGCGGACAACCCTTGTTCACAGTCCGGCAAACGCTCCGGCAAAATGCGGGGCCTGCGGTATTTGATGTTAGGGAGGGGCGGAGATTGGGCATTCTGTTTTTATTTATCTACCTATATAGGCGTGTACCTATCTACGTAAAAAAGATTACGTCTTTCGTAATGTTGTTTGTTACGAAAACGGTTATAAAATTTTCTATGTATATTTTTCATTTGTTGGAACTGCGAGAAGATCTCTAGGTGCGATACGTAGATAGTAGGTATTGTAAGTAAGCAGGCACCTAACCTAGGTATGTAAGTAAATAGGTACCTATATTAAATAGTAGGTAGGTACAATAAGTAACTTTAATAACCTAATAAGTTATGTCTTACCTAGGTACCTATGTAATTTAGATTATATTATATCTAGATTATGTATAGATATGTATGATATGTAAGATTATGTATACCTATTTAAGCGGTGGCAGCCTAATGGCTAGGGCGTCGGACTTGCGATCATGTGGTTGCCGGTTCGAACCCCACCCATTGCACTACCGACGTGAACCCACTCGTAACACAAGCATTTAGCTTAGCACGAGGGGTTAACAAGAATACTAGTAATGTGCGACACACATTGCTAGTAAGTTTTTTTATATAAAAAAAAAATCTCTTTACCTTTGATTTAGACTTTGTGCATTCTAGGTACCTACCTATTTGGAATCGTAATGAAAAAGTTCCAGAAGAAGACTGCCAATTAGCTCAATTCATTTATGTACCTACTTAGCTAATTGGCAGTCTCGTCAGTAAGTAGTCACGCAGGTACATATATTCATATGTACCTACCTGACTACTTACTTATCTAATTACAAGTAGGTAACTATCTAGGTAGGTAAAAAACTAGAATAGGTAGGTACCTATTCTAGTTTTTTGAACCTACTCTATTTATGTAACAAACTATAAAACAAACCACGATTCCCGTGCTACTATTGTGCTTGAAAATGACGAGACTCAGTTTTTTTGATGTACTATACGAGTTTTTGATGTACCTCCCTATTTACATACCTACCTAACCCACGTGCGCGATAAGTTGATACTTTTTTTTTTAAAGAAAACGTTGCCCCACTAGGATTTTCTCCTGTATCGTGGGTGCGTTTACAAACACAAATTCTCACATACACAAAACGCCCAGACCCAGAACAACTACCTGTAGATCATACAAATATTTGCTCCGTGTGGGGATCGAACCCACAACACGTTGCGCAGAAGCCGATCGCTCAGCCGCTATGCTAAACGTGTCGTCAACTTGAGCGACTAAGCGCAGTGACGTCACAGACGCGTGCTTGATGCTTGTACAAGGCACAAAAAATATCACAATCACAAATCACAACGAACCTCAGCCCGTGATTTTGTCTGCGCTATTATTTTAATTCTGCCTTTATTGTACACGGGAACAGCGCAGCTTTATATGAATCCTTAAGTAGGTACCTACTTATACATAGAGGTCATGGGTTCCATCCCCAAGTCGAGCAGTGTTATTGGGTTTTTCTATGAAATTCTCAGTAGCAGCCGGGAGTCTGGATTTGTGCCCGGTTAATGGCAATAGGCTCGCCCCTTATTACATGGGACCTAAACATATCGGCGAACTATGGGTGTATATTAATAGGTACCTACTCCTCTGCATAACCCTTCGGGGAATATAGTTGTCATTGTACTGTGAGTTAGGTACTTAATAAAATTATTAAGTAGGTATGTACCTACTTATCTTGCTATGAAAAACAATTTTGACACACACATCCATTAGAAAAATAATGTCTGCCCATCATGGATTAAAAAAATACTTTTTTTGTAATAAAGCACCGTGAGCAACCTTTAATTTCACACCCATATAAGTATATTTATTTAAAAAAAAATGTCTGCCATCATAGATTTCAAATTAATGTCTTTTTCGTAATCAGCACATTGAGAAACCTCGAAATTGACACCCATATTAGGTACTAATATTATCAGTGCCCTTAACAATTTATCAATTTAGAAAAATAATGTCCGCCATCTTGGATTTCAAAATTAATATCTTTAATGAAATCAGCAGCCTAAATAAGTATGTACCTACTTATACATAGAGGTCATGGGTTCCATCCCCAAGTCGAGCAGTGTTATTGGGTTTTTTCTATGAAATTCTCAGTAGCAGCCCGGAGTCTGGATTCGTGCCCGGTTAATGGCAATAGGCTCGCCCCCTATTACATGGGACCTAAACATATCGGCGAACTATGGGTGTATATTAATAGGTACCTACTCCTCTGCATAACCCTTCGGGGAATATAGGCGTCATTGTACTGTGAGTTAGGTACTTAATAAAATTATTAAGTAGGTATGTACCTACTTATCTTGCTATGAAAAACTATTTTGACACACACATCAATTAGAAAAATAATGTCTGCCCATCATGGATTAAAAAAATACTTTTTTTTTTTTTTTTTAATAAAGCACCGTGAGCAACCTTTAATTTCACACCCTTATAAGTATATTTATTAAAAAAAATAATGTCTGCCATCATAAATTTCAAATTAATGTCTTTTTCGTAATCAGCACATTGAGAAACCTCGAAATTGACACCCATATTAGGTACTTACTAATATTATCAGTGCCCTTAACAATTTATCAATTTAGAAAAATAATGTCCGCCATCTTGGATTTCAAAATTAATATCTTTATTGAAATCAGCAGCCCAAATAACCTTAAAATCGACACCCATATCAATTTGGAATTAAAACATTACGAGAATAAAATAAGCGTAAGTAGGTATTGGTAGTCATAAAATAAAAAGTATTAAATACAAACAAAGGTCCGCCCGACCAGTAAGTACTTACTTACCTACTCGGTTAAACTGAGCAAAAAAAAAGTAAACTGTACAAATACCTACGCAGCGCACCCCGTAGTAGGCATGTAAGCGCGCGACCATCAGCAAGTTACGAGCACGAATTACGATGAACTTACTCATAAATAAGAATAAGTACCTAGGTACTAAAATAGACGAACTGTCGTATCGTGTATGTATACGTAGGTACCTACGTCCAGCCAGTTCGAATGCGCACTAATGCCATCTATTGGTTGGCATCTAGTAAACTTGAGGCGCTAATAGATGGCGCATGCAGCAAGTGCGTTGCATACGACATCTATCGCCGACAAAAGAAAAAAATCCTGGCCCGAAGAATCCCGCCCGTTACGAAGGTCCCGATTCTTTGTATGGGATGAGGCATCTGTACTAGTATTATATTATCTGTGGTACTATATTACTATTTATTATATTACTATTTATTGCCTCATAAGTCTAGTGGTCCCAAGTGCGACTGCTACACTAGAGGTCCTGGGTTCGATCCCCAGGTCGAGCAAAGTGTTATTGGGTTTTTCTATGAAATTCTCATTAGTAGCTCGGAGTCTGGATTTGTGCCCGGTTAATGGCTATAGGCTCGCCCCCTATAACATGGGACCTAAACATACCGGCGAACAGTGGGTGTACATTAAGAACACCTCTGCCTAACCCTTCGGGGAATACAGGCGTGATGGTATGTTATGTTATGTTTATTATTTTCTAAAATAGTTTTTAGCCACAACACTTTTTCTAAACCTTTAGTATAGATACACTTATCTCTTAAAATATCCGCTATTAAATGTTGATGGCTCAATCCAACTGACTTGCCGTCTTTCTGGTTTTGTCAAATTGTAAAACGGAAACGGAGGCTTAATTAAAAATACTTGTACTTTTTTATCACATATCACAGCAATTTCTTTTAAGATAAATTCATTTGCTTCTGATTTAAAACCTTGAACGTCTACAATAGCATTTATTTATTTATTTATTTATACTTCTATGCACAATAGTAGTATATAAGGCGGACTTAATGCCATATGGCATTCTCTACCAGTCAACCTTTGGGTTTGGGAGAAATTATAATAGGTACAAAAAATAAATATTTGAGTAACTAGCGACAGACTATAAATAGACAATAATTTAATATATACTTAAATACATACATATATTTATTATACATACATACAATTCAACTATAAGTGCCAGAGACGAAATAAAGAAAGTATTTTTATAATTAAACTATAAATGAAACCAAGGGAAAAGGACAGTTGTTAATTCAGTGACTTCAGGTAGTATTCACGTACTTTGCACTTGAATGAGAAATTTTTTTTTTTTTTTTTTTTTTTTATGGCAACCTGCCGATATTTTCAGCAATTTCTGCCAGTGTCGTGTAATGACTACTCATGTGTAATACTTGTAGGTAGGTGTATTATTATTCCATATTAATTATTCTGGTGTTAGTTTCGAGCCTGAAAAACAAGACAAACACAAATAAGTTTTAGTATCTATAACTACTCATATTCAATTTAAATATACAATTCGACACCGACAATGTAATATATCTAATAAATATTAAAGCTTTATCATGTTACTGTATATAAATTTAATAAAAGCGTTTATTATGAGGGGATTTGGGAAAAAGGAAAGGAGGTGACGCACATTGACTGGAAACTGGATGTTTAATTTTGAAGATAGTTGGTCTAGCGGGAAAGCTTTTTTTAATTGACAATTAAGGAAAATGTGGTCTAGAGTGCCGTCATCCAGACCACATTCACATAAAGAATTGTCTCGGACTCTAATTTTATGAAGGAACACTGGAGTGCAACAATGTCCAAGGCGTATTCTGCAAATCACAGATGTTACAGTTTTAGGGACCATTTTAAATTTATAAAACCAGGGTTTAACTGGGATATTAGGTTGGATCGAGGCATACAGGGCACCCTTTGATTTACTTGTCTCAATCCAGGAAGACGCCCAGGATTTATGTAAGTCTGTTTTGCAGGAGTGAAGAAGATCATGAATTTGAATAGTATAATATTTATGGTCAGCCAGATTACTAGTAATAGCAGCTTTAGCTGCCGTATCCGCACATTCATTACCTCTTATCCCTGCATGACCAGGAATCCATACCAGTATAACCTCAATTCCCTCCCTGAAGCAGCAATACAAACATTTTTTAATATCCATGATAATTGGACAACGGACATTATCCTTGAAGGGATTTTTGATAATAGCCTCTAGGGCACTTTTAGAGTCTGAAAAAACAACTGCTTTGGAGATAGAATTATGGGATAATACATACAAACATGCCTCCAGAATACCAATGCACTCTCCAGTGAAAACAGACGACTCTGGAGGGCATTGGAATTGAAGAAAAATTTTGGAAGTGGCATAATAAACAGAAATACCAGTTTTACCGTCTAAAGACAATTTGGAGGCATCAGTGAAGAATTTATGATAATCATGCCACTTGTCTTCAATTATAGAGGAAAACTGGACATTGGCTTGAAAAGTTCCCTTATTTAGGCCAATGTCTGGGATATAATTTGGGTAATAATTTAATATTTCATATGGTGTATCATACAATGGAAATTTACTACACTGGTGAATAGGGGTATTTTCCTCGATCAAGCGAATTTTTCTGTAGGAATTTAGAAGTAAAGGGGGGTCTTTGTGTCTCCAATAATCGCTTTGTCTTAGGAGAGAATCTAAATGAGAAAGTTTAGTTAAAATAATATGATTCTTTAAAAAAAATGTCTTATAAAGGAATTTATCAGCTAAATATTGTCTGCGAATTAGGAGTGGAGGGTCGCCACTCTCAACTTGTAATGCGTTAATGGGGGTCGACCTCATGCAGCCTAATATTATACGGAGAGACCTTGACTGTATGGAATCTAATTTAGTCATTGCAAGTTTATTACAAGGCTCAAGCAAAAAGGTGCCATAATCTAATAAACTCCTAATAGTGGCATTATAAAAAAGTTTAAGAGTGAATGGGTGAGCTCCCCACCACACGCCCGCAAGCGCACGCAAGATATTGAGTTTCCTCTCTAATTTATTAGTGATGTATTTAACATGGAAGGCGCCAGATAATTTTGCGTCCAAGATGACACCAAGAAATTTTACGCTATCTTCTGATTTAATGGGAGATCCTTCAATTTCAAGATGAACATTTGGGATTAGCCTTTTTCGAGAGAAAACTACGACAGAGCTTTTGGAAGCAGATAAATTGAGACCATGGGAACTGAGCCAGTGATTGAGGGAATTGAGAGACACCTGCATGGACTCCTGAGCGACTGTAATGGACAAATTTGGCAAGTATAAGCATAGGTCATCTGCATACTCTAAAATCTGACAGTCAATGTTGAGGGCCCTATGCAGGTCAGAGGTATAGATGCTGTAAAGTAGAGGGCTCAAGACTGAACCCTGTGGAAGACCTCGCCAAACAGTTCTGGGTGCAAAAGACTCTCCCGGGATATGAAGGTTCACCTTACGTCCCGACAAAAAGTTGCAAATACAATGAAGAATCTTTGTCGGAATGCTCAGCTGGCGTAATTTACTTCTGAGCACGGAAAGAAGGACATTGTCATATGCTGCTGAAATATCAAGAAAAACTCCCAATACAGACTCGTTTTTGCTGAAGGCTATACGCGCATCTGTCATAAAAATGCCGATACTGTCCATAGTACTGGCTCCTTTTCGAAAGCCATATTGTGATTTAGCCAGAAGGCCTTGACTTTCTATGTACCACTCCAACCTGTTTTTTATAAGATGTTCTAGAATTTTACCTATAACAGGGGATAGAGCAATTGGACGGAAATGGTCTGGTGAGTTGGGAGACTTTCCTGGTTTTAATATAGGGATAATAAGCTGAGTCTTCCACTCATCAGGAATATAACTAAGATTAAAGCAATGATTCATTAAGGTTAAAAGATATTGGCGACTACGAGAAGCCGACATTTTGTAAAAAGAATAAGGGAAACCATCAAACCCGGGAGCGGAGTCATGAACATATTTAAGCACTGCTTCTAATTCCTGTAGGGTAAATGGAGCATCAAGGGGATTGTTAGAGACAATATCGGTGATTAGCGGTAATTCATCCTTCAGAGGGACAAAAGAAGGGGCTATTTTATTGAAAAAGGCTATTGCTAAATCTCGAGGGATAGAAGAAGAATTTCGGGGTGAACAACCACGACTAAATTTCTTGAAATTCTGCCAGACCAAAGAAGATGGGGTTGAGGGAGAAAGTGAGGCACAAAATTTCTTCCAGCCTTCATATTTCTTTTTTCTAAATAGACGTCTGGATTTAGCAACAATCCGGTTATACTCAATCAGGTTGTTGAGGGACATGTTACTTACATAATTTAGTTCAGCATCATTTCGGGTTTTAACTATAGAAGTGCATTCCTGGTCCCACCAGGGTGGAGAAGGAATTTTCCCTGAGGCTGAATTTTTTAGTGGAATGCTAACCTCAGCAGCCGATGTAATAGCACCAGAAAATTGCAATAGACAGGAGTCAATGTTGTCATTGGAAATTTGGGGGAGGGAAAGGATTTCCTCCTCTAAAGTTTGTCTAAATAAGGACCAGTTAGCCTCTGAGACTCTATATTTAAAAAGGGGAGTATTTTCACTATGGGGAAGGGATCTATTCATTAAGGTGGAACATATAGGGTAATGATCACTACCATAGGATAGGTTAAGCCGTTTCCATTCAAACTGGGCGGTCAAATTGGCCGAACATATGGTCAGATCAACACAGCTTTTATCCTGTTCAGGTCTGGGAATACGAGTAGCGGACCCATCATTGAGGGTGCACAGACCCATCTCATCAATTAGATCAACCAATTCAATACCAGCGCTGTCACAATGGACAGACCCCCACAAAGAATGGTGACAATTAAAATCGCCTAATAATATTAAAGGTTTAAAAAGAATACAAATACTACGGACAAATTGAAAACACACAGAGTTTGGTGAGGGGATGTAAATTGAAATAAAATTAATGCCTAGAATGTTTACACCAACAACACTGAGTTCACTTCCGTGGCTGGGTAAAGGAAGAGGGGAAGAAGGAAATACATTATTTACCAGGATAGCAGCACCGCCATAGCCATCGGGACGGTCATCGCGGAATGTGCTATAACCAGGAAAGTTAAAATTGAGATGAGGCACAAGCCATGTTTCAGAAATAGCAAAGATTGCAGGTTTGTAGACATTAAGAAGGTAAGAAAATTCATGTTTTTTGGGGAGGGCGCTCCTGGCATTCCACTGGAGGCAATGGAGCTCCATTGTTGCGGAGTTGAATAAGGTTAACGAAATCATTGGCAACGTGGTCCGGTATGTTATATTTTAAAAGAAAAGAAGAAAGTAAAGTAAATAGGGAGTTGAGTTCCTTTGAAAGATCATTTCCCAAAGGAGAAGATTGGCTTGGATTATTTAGAGCACAGCCATTACTGGATGGATAGTATGAGTAATTGTTAAGAGTACTCTCATGGGTTTTACGGTCATAGCCATGGGTAAGGTGTGGACGAGGTTTGGGTTTTGAGGAAATGGTTTTGCGATATGAAGTTGAACTAGGAGTTTGTTGGTAAGATCTTAAATTGGTGGGAACTTGAGATGGAGTCTTAGAGGTGGGGGGGGCTGATGATGAGACAGCTGAATAGGATTTGTAGGAGGGGGGGAATTTTTTAGAGGCTTCTTCATATGAGACACACTGTTCAGCCATGCATAACTTTATGTTTTTTTGTCTCATTGATTCAGGGCAATCTTTGCTATTGGCACAATGGGGCCCTGTGCAATAAAAGCAAAGGGGTTCTTCTACAGAGCACCCATCTCCAAAGTGTTCCCCACCACAGCGGAAGCACCGTGGCTTGGAACGACACTTGGTTTTGGTGTGCCCATATTTGCAACAACCATAGCACTGGATGGTCGGGAAATGGTACAGATCTACAGGAAGAGAATTAAAGAAGCAGAACACCCGCTTTGGGAGGGATTGTCCGTCAAAAGTGATTACTACAGATGAAGTTGGTTTCCATTCTGAAGCGCCATCAGTTACAACCCTATGGTTCAGTCTCCTAACCTTGAGAATTGAGCCGCATCCAATAGGAGATTTGAGATTTTCTAATATTTCTTCTTCCGTCCACTCAATAGGCACACCTTTCACTACACCCATTCTTGTGATGTTGTATGAGGGAATTGAAGTGGTATAGCCTTTATTAGTAAACTCTGCATTATTTAAGAAGGCATTTGCATCTTCAGGAGACTTAAACTCGACTGAAATTCTATTGCGACCTACCTTCTTAACTCCATCCGGTAAAATATTTTTTATATGCAGTTTCATTAGTAACTGACCAAATTTGATGGGGTGGATGGAAGTGCTATCAGAGGGATTGTCACTTTTGACAGAAGCATGGACAAGGTAAGGGGCAGAATCCCTTGTAGAGTATCGCGTGCGACTATATATTGGAGAGGGTTGGGAGGGATCTTTCTGGGTATTTTGTTTTTTAGGAGGGGGAGGGCCGTCACTATCATCAGGGCGTTTTCGATAACGGTTTTCGATGTCTTCAAAATTTGATAGTGGGACCGACAAGCACGGGGAGTATGAAAAGACGTCTGGGGAATTGCTAATATTGATCACGTCTGCTGCGGCAGCATTTTGTTGGGGGACATTAGGTTCATTTTGGGGAACGGGAGGATCCGGCGGGCGGCCATGGCGTTCAAAGTCAACTTCCATGACCACGGCCGGCTCGCATGTCACAGGAAAAGCGCAAATAAACTTAGGAACTTACCTGTTTGAAGTAGACAAACACAACACACAACAATCACAGGAACATAAAAGGCACAGAAAATAACACCACAATATCAGTTTTCAGACACTATGATAACAAATAAAATGCTCCACATGTGTTAACCATGAACACTTACCGGAGAAATCATCTGAATGAGAAATTGCTCGGAGCTTTTTTAATGTCAAGTGGGAGACCGTTCCAAAGCTTTATAGCTGATACAGCAAAAGAATTAGCGATGAAACCTGTACGGTGCGAAGGGATTTGTAGTATGAGATTTTTAGAAGCTCGAAGGTCGCGATTATGAGTTGAGCCCAAAAACTGGAAGAGGCATTTGAGATATTCAGGGGAATTAGGATTGTTGAGGATAGAAAAAAGCATACAAAGAGATCTAAGGGATAGGCAGCCATTTAAGCTGGAGACGAAAGATGGATATGTGGTCATACTTCCGAAGCCCAAAAATAAAGCGAATGCAGTTATTAAGTAGACGATCCAATTTGTTGAGAAGTTCTTGAGATAAATCGCAGTAACAAGCATCAGCATAGTCAATTACAGGAAGCACAAGGGACTGGACCAGAAGGGTTTTAGTGCAGGGGGGAAGAAAGTGTTTGAACCTATAGAGAGATCGCAGTGAGGCTGCCACACTCTGACTCACGTGGGTGACTTGCTTGTCCCAGCCCAACCTATCATCAATGTGCAACCCCAGATCCTTGACGCTCTGTGAGAGAGGAATCACCGAGTTATTAAATAAAATGGGTTTAAGATTCTTGGCATCAAAGCTTTTTAAATGGAACGTGCTGCCGATGAGGATGGCTTGACACTTGTTGACATTTACCTCAACACCAAATTTAGAAGACCAGCCTTTAATCTCATCCAAGTCCGCATTGAGATTGGCTATGCAACCGTCTACATTTTCTATGCTGGCTTGTGCGTAGAGTTGCAAGTCATCAGCGTACAGATGGTAAGAGCATTTGAGGATGTTAGTGATAGAGTTAATAAATAAAGAAAATAGGAGAGAAGAAAGTATACCGCCTTGTGGTACGCCAGTTGTTTGAAAATGATTGTAGCTTGAGAGGACTGTAATTCTTTTAATAATGAAATAACTGAAATTTGGTTTACAATTGCAATGAGTATAACTATAATAGACGCACAACTTGTGACGAAACGTATGTATCGCTCGTGGCTGAATTTTTGCAGAAGTGCTCGCTGCGCTGGTTTCAACGTAATGGTCCGGTCCCGCGCGCCCGCACCCTTCTCCTCCTGTTTCGTCTGTTGTAGTGTGACGGTTGTGTGAGTGTGGGTGACGTTCGAATCCTTAACATGCCCCCGGGCGTTGAAAGTGTCCCTTTCAACTGGATTTCTCGTTCTCTGATTCCTGGTCTTCAATTGGTAATGGGCATATCTTGTTGAATGCTCGTCTTATCGTTCCCTTGATGGTTCGGATATCCGCTACTCGCCCCACGCCGTCACGTCCAATATGGATCTTCTCTATTCGCCCGATGCTCCACTTCATTGGAGGCAAAGAGTCTTCTTTTATGATTACCATAGTTCCCTTTTCCAGACGTCCCTTTGACGATCTCCATTTAGTCTTTTCTTGTAATTCTGAGACGTATTCCTTTTGCCAACGGATCCAAAAATGCTGGCGTAGTTGTTCAACTCGTTCCCAACGTTGCAGCCTATTCAGTTTTTGTAGGTGTGGTCTAGGTAAAGCAGTTAGAGGTCGTCCAACCAAGAAATGACCGGGAGTTAATGGGTTAAGGTCATTCGGATCTGGAGATATAGGGGATAGCGGACGAGAGTTAAGTATCGCTTCTATTTGAGTTAAAGTTGTATATAATTCTTCAAAATTTAGATGTGAATTGCCTAAGACGCGTTCCAAGTGAAATTTAACCGATTTCACTCCTGCCTCCCACAACCCGCCAAAATGAGGGGCGTACGCAGGAATAAATTTGAAATCTATGCCATTGTGAGACATGTCTTCAATTAACTGAGATGAATGTTCTTTAAAAAACCTACCAATTTCGTTTTTAGCTCCTACAAATTGAGTCCCATTATCAGAATACATAATACATGGTTTTGAACGCCGCGCTATAAACCTGTGTAAAGCAGCCATATATGCATCTTTTGATAGATCGCTCACCAGCTCTAAATGAATTGCCTTTGTAGTGAAGCATACGAAAACTGCAATGTATACCTTGACAAGCCTACATCCACGTCCCCGTCTATCGGCAGCAAGTAGAGGACCAGCATAGTCGACACCTGTCGTTTGGAATGGGTACCCAGGATTAACGCGTGAACTAGGCAATTGGCCCATAATTGGACTGATCGTTTGAGCTCTCATCCTGACACACCTAATACATTTGTGTGTGACAAGCCTAGCGAGATTGCGGCCTCCTAAAGGCCAGACTTGTTGCCTTACCGAGGATAGAAGTAGTTGTGGAGCGGCATGAAATAAACGAACGTGTTCATGTATGAATATGAGTTTGGCGAGTGGATGTTTGCATGATAACAAAATTGGATGTTTTGTGTTATATCTGAGTTGGGCCATGGCCAATCTACCGCCAACCCTTATTATGCCTTTACTGTCCATGAATGGTGATAAGCGTAGCAATGAATTTTTGCTAGGCAAACTTTGTTTTCTTTGTAATATGTCATACTCACTGAATGTCTGACGCTGTGACAGGATTAGTAGCAAGTCTAGTGAATTATTTAATTCAGTAACGCTTAAAGCACCGGTAAATTTACTAATTTTGGTTTTCTTCCTACAAATATGTGTAAACCTCAATATGAATGCAAATGACCTTTGTAACTTTAACAATTTGGAAAATCTACTAATGTCTATCAATTCACTTGTTTCAGATTTTGACAAGGCAATATGTGTATTAAGCTCTGGTAAATTATCAATAGTATTGTCACAGTGACTGAAATATTGAATTGGCCAACTTGTTTCCGGCTCACACAAAAACGATGGGCCAGACCGCCAGAAGTCCAAACTTTCCATATCTGACATATTGACTCCACGAGTGATTAAATCAGCTGGATTGAGATTAGTGGGTACGTGACGCCATTCGTGATTTTGTGTAAGTTCCTGAATCTCAATTACACGGTTCCTAACAAACTGTTTTAACTTATTAGGTGTGGATTTTAACCATCCTAAAACAATGGACGAGTCAGTCCAAAAGATGCATCTGTGTATATGCAAACGAAAGGCTTGAATCACTTTATTAGTGAGTGGCGCAGCTACCAATGCACCGCACAGTTCTAATCTTGGTATAGTTAAAGCCTTTAAAGGTGCCACCCTACTCTTTGCGCACAACAAACGTACCAAATAACTGTGGCTGTCAGATGTGGATCTAATGTAGACGCACGCTCCGTAAGCATCCTGTGAAGAATCACAAAAGGTATGAATTTCTATCATACTTGGTTCATAACAGATAACGCAGCGAGGTATACGTAAACTGTGCAAATGTGTCAAACCGGACAAAAACTTTAACCACGTCTGTTTTCACGCAATACACCGTGATGCGGTAAGTAGTATGTATGTAGTGTAAGTGATTGTTCCTGAATGGGTTTTGAATGAGAAACGAGTGACATGTGTCCTAGCTCTTTATATTCACCAATAAATTCTCGATACATTTGCTGTAACTTTGGCTGTCGTTGTAATCTACGTTCCATTGATAAAAAACATTGTTTAGCCCTTTCATAGGAATCACCTAAACATGATTCAGGTGTTTTTAAGGGTATAGCCACCGAGAATCTACCATCTGACGTACGTGTAAAGTTTTTAATGAAATGTTCTTCACATTGATTTTCTTCTGTTGAATATGTGTACTTTGAATTGTTTGGTGGCTCTTCAATAGCCCAAAACTTAGCGAGTGATTCTTGAATATCTGATTGCGTGTTTTGTATATAGTTACATGTGAGTATATCTTGAGTGAATGTGGATGAATGAATAAGACCACTAGTGGGCCCTGACACAATGTAGCCTAATTTTGTTTTTTGTAACACTGGCTTGTTTGTACCTAGACGTATTTGATCTTGATCTAGCAGGTCCCAAAAAATGTCTGCGCCGAGTAACATATCTATATTCGACGGACTGTAATATTTGGGGTCTGCTAGTTGAATATGTGTGGGTAAATCTAACTTCTGAATGTGTATGCCTCCTTTACACAAACTGGATAATATGTTTGGTAACACTAAGAACGATGCCTCTGTTTTGTATGTTGAAACCCTGGATTCTATAATTGTATTGCATCGCTTTGTGATTAGTGACACTGAATTATTTATGCCTACCACTGATACTTGAGTATTAGTACATTTAAGTTTTAACCTTTGGTTTAAAGACTCTGTTATGAATGAGGCTTCGCTACCCGAATCAAGCACAGCCCTGACTTCATAACGTTGGTTGTCTTTATCTCTTATGTATACCACTGCAGTCGACAGCAGGACTTGCTCCGTCGCTTGGACAGAACACACCGTGGCTGTGTCAACTGGTGGGTGTCTCTTGGACTCTTGTGTGTATGTGTCATCATGTAAAAGTGTATTGTGTTTGTGTGAACATTTCGTGCAAGTGCCTAATCTACAAGCGTGAACTTGATGACCTGACCTTAAACAATTGAGACATAACTTCAGGTTTCGAACACAGTCGATCCTTTCTTTTATTGATTGACTTAAAAATGTATCACAATTAAATATACGATGACCCTTTTTGCATACTGGACATGTGGGTGACCAGCTTGACGTGGTTAATTTATTTATACCTTTTATGCATTCTGAGCTATATGTATGTCTATCAGGTTTATTATTCATGTTAATAGTGTCTAATATATCAGCTCTGTTTTTCAAGAACGACATGAATTCCTTTAATGTTATATGTTCAATTAATGATTTCCTTTCCTCCCATTCTCGGGATGTCTTGGGATCCAATTTAGAGTTAATTAGGTAAATAATAAGTGTATCCCAAGACGTCGTGGGTTCCCCTAATACTTGCAAAGAGCGTAAGTTCTTAGAAACAAGATCTATTAACTTTCGAATCGATTGAGATGATTCTCGCTTTAAGGGTTCTAAAGAGAAAAGAGATCGCACATGATTTTGTGTTAACAGCCTATTATTGTTATACCTGTCACATAATAAATCCCAGGCAATATTATAATTACTTGATGAGAACTCTAACGATCGAATAACCTGGGCAGCGCCACCTTCCAAACTCGCTCTTAAATAATGAAACTTCTGTATGTCATTAATGGACTCATTACTGTGAATTATGGATACAAAAGTGTCGCGAAACTCTAGCCAATCCTCGTACTGTCCGGTGAACTTGGGAACCTGGATAGTAGGCAGTTTAATACCGCTACAGCGTTTACTATTCCTCGTATGTTTCACCACAGAAGATTGACCTGCAACACACGAATCACTCGATGAATCATCATCGTTTTGAATTTTATGTTTGTCGATTAATTGTTGAGCTTGAGCTACAATAGTATAGTATTGATTTTCAAATTCATGTCTCTCTGTATATTGAACCATAGTATCTTTGTCATCGACAGCACACTCGATACAACTCTGTATTTCATCGTACTGTGAAAATAATAAATCCATTTTATTAATACGAAGCTGCAATTCTACCATCTGTGACGATGTCAAACTATCTAAACTGTTTACATAATTGGCAAATGTTGTAAGCCGACCCTTGATTGATCCACGTTTTTTAATGTATTCTTTAATATCAGCCATTTGATAGCCGTACGCTGGCAGAAGTGAAATCAAAATAAAGTAAACTTGGAATGACTTTACCTAATAAAGATTGCAAGTAATATAAATCGTCTATCTCTGCTTACTCTTTCTGAAATCAGCTTTAAAAAAAAATAACTTAATTACAATGTTGACTGAGGGTAGCAGTCGTATTTCAATGTTATACTATAACTAATAATAAATCCATTAAACAATTTCACCTTACGCTTACGACATAAAGACTACTTGTTTACTTTAAACTCATACAAAAAAAAATGCATTCCAATGTAGCCGGCCGACCTACGAAACAATAGGACTTACTGCTCGCTACGGCGTAACCGGTTTCTGGTGACACTAATTATGTCGTAAACATCACTGACAATTTATTACAACTTAAATTTGCATAGTTGATGAATGATAATATTAACTGTAATTGAATTATTCTAATAACGAATATCTAATATGCAATTTAAATGATTAAATTGTAACTATACTGATTATATTGTTTAGTTGGGATAACGTATTTAACCGATTTGGTACATTATAGAATGGGTGTGGGTAACTGGGTACGGATTTATTTTGATGGATGAATATTGGAATGGACTCACTCTGAACTCCTTGTATGTCCTTAGGATACTTCATGAATTTAGGCTGATTTACATTTATTTTGCTTCTGTATATTCCTTGTATATGTATGTAGGTTTATAATAATAATATAATAATAATAATAAAACGTTTATTTTCAGACAAAGTCCATAGTGTGTTAGTTACAATAACTTAATATCTAGTGTTAGTAAACAATAATTTCAAATTACAATTGAGTGTGGAGTTGCATCCACCTCTTGAGTATAGGGGTGTCCCACCTATCTGCAAATACACTTAGGATAGTGTTAGTGCTGGCGCGGACACGAGCCATCAGGGAGGCACACCTTTTTCTCATGATGGTGGCGAAACCATCAATGCCCGTCTCTACGAACATCCCCGATGCACTACAGCGCCTCGGCAGCCCCAACAGTACCCTCAGTGCATTATTATATTGGACACGCAGGTCACTGTAAGTCCGCTGCGTGAAATTGACCCACAGGCTGCACGTGTAATATGACTGACAGTAAGCTTTAAAAAGCGTTACTTTGACTGGTTTAGTACACCGTGCAAACCTACGGGCCAACATGTTACAACGAACAGACAGCGACCTACGTTCCCTCTCTATGTCGCAGTCATCTTTAAGGTCTTCGGTGACCCAGTGGCCCAAATATTTAAACTTATTAACCCTACGAAGTGTTGAACCACATAGCGAGACAGTTAGTATATCTGTGTACGTCATATGGCGTGCCTTAAACACCATCAACTCACTCTTTATGGCATTATATTTGAGTCCATGCCTCAGCGCATACGTTTCACATATGGCGACCAAATGTCGTAGCGCACCGATCGACGGGCTCAGCAACACCATGTCATCAGCATAGCTAATGTTATTAATACATACTCCATCAATATGACATCCGACCTTGGTATTGCTGAGCTCAACGATCAGCCGGTTCATGTACAGGTTGAAGAGCCGGGGTGAGGATAACCCTCCCTGCCTCACTCCACACTCCAACCGGTACATGTCCGAGTGCGAGTCAGCCCACTTCACGCTATTACATTGATTATTGTACCAATACTTAAATATTGATATTATATCAGGGGGTACGGTAGTTTCACATTGCAGTTTATGCCACAAAACATCATAACACACCAGATCGAATGCCTTCGACAAATCTAGAAAGCAGGCGAAAATTGGCGTTCTTCTGTCAGTATAGTACTGAACAGTCTGCTTGAGACACAGTATGGCACTCTCAGTGGAGAGCCCAGGTCGAAACCCAAACTGAGCATCGTGGAGCACAAGGTGTTTTGCCAGCTGCTTATCAAGCAGACTGTCCAGAACCTTAGCTACAACAGTGGCCAGGGAGATAGGCCTGTAATTAGTTATATCAGAGGCATCCCCTGTTCTATTTTTAACAATCGGTACTACTTTCGTATACATAAGGTCATCTGGAAGGTAGCTGTGACTAATGCACATATTAAAAAACAATGCGAGCACTCGTGGTAGGTGTACTCCAGCATACTTCAGATGCTCAATGCTGAGGCCATCATGTCCAGGAGATTTTCCTTTTACCATTTTCATAATTATGGCCGCAACTTCCTTGGCAGTAAAAATTACTGAAATGTCCCGGGAGGTGGCCACAGCATCGACCATCTGACCGGGTCTGTTGTGAGAATCACGGAGTGGGTCAACGCTAAAATGACGCCGGAAAGAATTCGCTATATCTACCGATTGATGCACGCCAGCCACACTCACAGGGGGACTAGACCTATAGTTTAACTTATTTGTTGATTTCCAAAAAGATCCAAATTTCTTATCAGTATGATTTTTAGCTATAATGTCCATTTTTATTTGTTGCTGGTTATCTTGACAATACTTCAATTTATTTTTAAATTTTTTCCTAGTGTCACACATAGTGTTGTAAATGTAACCAGAAGCAGGCCTCCCATGTAACAACCACTGCTGATAGCATAGTCGTGCCTCCCTGTGAGCGTCACGAACATGTTTATTCCAACCCGGTATATATTTCTTACGATTGTGACTCATTTGTTTACTTGAGTGCGAAAGTTCGGCGCCTTCCTTTAAAATATTAATTAAATTACGATACATTTTATCCAATACTAAAAAATGATCCGTGTTCGTGCACTTTTTATGTGAACAATTACGAAGCTCATCGGGAATATCTATTAATCTTAACTTAGAATGACAAAAACTCGAATAATCCTTTATTTGATTATTATCTCTTTCTCCCCAAATTACTCTGTTACAAGTGTATGTTGAATTTATTAACTTTGGTATTATCAAATTAACATCGCATTCGATTAGTAAAGGAATGTGATCTGACAAATATACGCCGTACAAAATAGATGCGTTCACAACAGTGCGCCGCGCGGCACTACTTACCACACAGTGGTCTAACCATCGCAGGGCCCCGTTTGCGGTACTCTCAAATGTGTGCGTGTCCTTTGGAAGTAATTCCATATCCACGCATGTCCACGATTGCTCCACACATATATTTAACAATTCTTTTGCAAAACGCTCGCCCGGGTGCGCATTAAAATCTCCTAACATAAACACAGATTCTACATTACTATTATCACAAATAGCAATAATCTCACTTAAACAGTCCGTGAATTCAATGATATTGTCAGTTGAATTGATAGGCATATACACCGAGAAAATTAATAACGAGCGTTCTGCAAGATCTATCCTAATTGCTACTAGACGATCACTGTTACACTTTAGCACTGACACCATCGAAAACGCCGATTTTCTCCATAGAAGTGCAACTCCTCCATACGGTCTTCCTATAAGAACTCCAGCAGCCGTGTCGACGGCGGACTTGCCTGTATAAGCAAAATCTTCCTCTAGGCTACCGAGGTATGGCACGTCATGCGGTAGTAGCCAGGTTTCTTGGAGTGCGATGACATCAGCTGTACGGCACAGTCTACGAACACAGTCAGCTGATCGCATAATATTTTTGCAATTGAATGTTGTCAGGATTATACTACTTTTGTTATCCATTAATTACGATTTATTGAATCTTCATTTACAAACTCAGAGTCTTTTCCTTTTTTTAAATGGACAAATCGCCTGAATGTAATTCCCTCAGGCCACAAGTTGTCATCCAAAAACGTATCAATGTTATGCCTTGGTACAAATAACTTAAACGCATTATAAGATCTCTCAACTTTCATGTTGATTTTTTCTAATTTTACAACTAAATTCGCTTTCTGTTTTATGTACTCGCATATATCTTTTTCTGACGTCTCCTTATTCACATTTGAAATGAAAAGAGGTATGTAAATTTCCGCCGCTTTGAATTTTCCTAACGAATTAGATACAGCTTTTCCCGTCATTCCCACAAAACGATTTCTTGCTCTTGCCTTCTGCACTAAGGCAAGAGCAAGAAAGCACTTTATCCTTAGGTTTGTCCTTTAGGTAACTGGATTTCCTTATGCGGCGACGAAGGTCCACTTTATGTTTGAAAATGATTGTAGCTTGAGAGGACTGTAATTCTTTTAATAATGAAATAACTGAAATTTGGTTTACAATTGCAATGAGTATAACTATGATAGACGCACAACTTGTGACGAAACGTATGTATCGCTCGTGGCTGAATTTTTGCAGAAGTGCTCGCTGCGCTGGTTTCAACGTAATGGTCCGGTCCCGCGCGCCCGCACCCTTCTCCTCCTGTTTCGTCTGTTGTAGTGTGACGGTTGTGTGAGTGTGGGTGACGTTCGAATCCTTAACACCAGTTGACAAGTCGCACCAGTCGGAGAAATCCTGACCAATACGCACTGCTTGCTGGCGACCACGAAGATATGAAGAGAACCAACCACGTGATGATGTCGACATCCCTACTTGTTCAAGAATGGCAAGGAGAATATCATGATCAACAGTATTGAAAGCATTGGAAAAGTCTATGAGAACTAAAACTGTTACCATCGTCTTCTCCATGCCAGACCTAATATCTTCAGTGAGTTTTAGCAAAGCAGTAGACGTGCTATGTCTAGGTCGAAAACCAGACATGATGATGAAAAGGTGATAGTAACGCGTTCTTAAATGCAAAGGAAGAGATTTGTTTGTGGACTACTGCTTCTAAAACTTTGGATTGGAAAGGAAGAATTGAAATAGGTCTAAAGTGATTTACTAGGTTGGGATTGGAGGTTTTAGGAAGGGGAATGATGTGGGCCTTTCGCCAGGATAAAGGAAAAACCCCAGTCTGCAAGGAACAATTTATTATATGGGTTAGTACTGGGATTATGCTATCAATAATAAGATCAACCATAATCCTACTTACGCCGTCACAGCCCACTGCTCTGGATCTAATAGCATTACAAGATTTCAGGACGTCGCGTTCAGTCATGGGCGAAAATGAAAAGGAGTCTGGAGGTAATGTAGGCACGGAAGTAATATCGAGAATAGTATTATTTTTAATATGAACAGCAAGAGGAGCTGATGCAGAAAAATGTAGATTGAGATTATTAAGGGATAAACACGATGGTATAATATTTGATGGGGACTGAGTTATGCCAAGGGATTTAAGGAACTTCCATATATCAGCCTGAGAAGAACTAAGAACATTATCGTGAATATAACGGCGTTTAGAAGCCCTTACCATCTGATTGCAACGATTTCTCACTTGCTTATAAAAGCACCAATTTTCCTCACTGCGATCTCTTCTATACTTTCTAAAAGCCCTGTCACGCCGCCTCATCGCCATGCGTACGCCAGGAGTAATCCAAGGCGCAGGTGGACGTTTAACTTTAACAGCCTTAAGCGGGGCATGCGTGTCCCAAACATTTAAAATAGATTTATTAAACAAATCCACCTTCTCATCTACTGTAGCTGCCTGAAAAACATTGGTCCACTCAATCGATTGTACATCGCTGTTGAGCATCGTTTTATTTACCCTCGCAAAGCTACGGAGAACAACTATAGCCGGTTGCCGTTTGGGTGGCTTAATTTTATAAGATAAATAAATTAAGTCATGTCTTGAGAGACCGGGAGTGGCAACCTGGCCATGATTAGCAATATGATCTAAAGAAGACGTCAGCATAAGATCAATCCAGGAATCGTCAGAGTCAAGATTATGATGAGTGGGGGGGGGGGGGGGGTTTAAGAGGGAGAGACAAAAGATTCGACGACTCCAGGATTCCTCTCAGCTTGCGTGAACGTGGACTGTTTCTCGATAGGTCGGTATTAAAATCACCCATGACTATATATCATAGTCATGGGTGATTTTAATACCGACCTATCGAGAAACAGTACTGTGTGCTTGTACTCGGAAGAAATAGATGCAACAAGAGTTTCTAGACTCGAAAAGTAATTAATAGCAGGAGGGCAGTATACAACTCCGAGAACGGCCCTAACCCCTTTGACAGCAATTTCAAGGACAAGAAATTCAGGATTACCATTATACGGCGTGGGAGAAGATATAAGAATTTTGTAGGGTATGTCGCTACGAAGATAAATAGCGACACCCCCGGCCCTTTTTCCCGTGCGATCGTTGCGAATAAGAACGAAGCCAGGTAGACTGAAAAAAGTAGAAGGGAGTTCGGGTTTGAGCCAACTTTCTGATATTAAAATAGCGTGTACTGAAACATCATTAAATATGTCCAACAACTCAGAGTGATGTTGCGGTATACTCTGTGCATTAACGTGAGCTACATTAAAACACTTAGAAAAACGCTGATATTCGTTACATAAATGGGAATTCGAAATTCGGAATCGTCAAAAGAGGAGAATGAATTAAAAGAATTGTCACAGGCGGAATAGAAGGAATCATCATCATCTGACATAGTTAAATTAAATAAATAATAAATAGATAAATATTAAAAATTATTATGTAATATAGAATGAATATGATATAATATATAATATTTATAAAATGAAGCTAAAGATTTTATTTGCATAACCTGCCGGTTGACTGTTCACAAACAGATTTCCGAACGCACTTGGCTCAAAAACCAAATACTCAAATAAACAGTGTCACTACAGATTTGACATTTATAACTGTCAAGCTCAAAACTGTCAATCAGATTCGGTGTCAATCAAAGACGGCAAGGCAAGCGGATACGAATAACAAACAGGAAATTACATCAAGAAATACCGACATTAAAACTGTTTTTATAACAGTTTAAGCTCAGTAAAAGTAAACAAAGTCTCAATGAAATGATAACAGAGCTCACTGAAGCAACACTATTTACGTGAGGCGTTCCGCTTTGGTCTCGCTGCAACCTGCGCTGGCGCCGCTTGAATTACAGTCTTCATGCTGGCCTGAGAAACCGGAGGAGCCTCCAGTGTCTTGCCATGCTCCAAACCCAACGCCTCAACATCTTCGTTACAATATATCCGACGACGCTTGCCATCTGGGAGCTTGACGTTAATGTTACCGTCTATCGTCCATACATTCGACACTCCAAACAGCTTGCGAGCCGCCGAAAAAGCTGTCTGCCGCTGCCGTGTCAGAAACTCAAATAGCACATATGACCCTTTAACTTAGTCTTAGAATTCCAAATGGTATCTTTAATTGTAACATCATTAAAGCGAAGGAGGATGGTTCTAGGGCGACCATTAGTGGCAGAACCTAACCTGTGACAAACTGAGTGAAGAATGTAACAGTTTTCTTGATCGGATTCCCATCTTTACTGAAGAACTTTGCTTGGCCTTCGATTTAAATTGAACTGGCTGATGGTAGCACGTATACATCTTGCTGGTGAATGGGGATTCTGATTTCATCATTTTCTCTAAAGCTGTTATTGTTGGGATCGTATGAATGGACTTCATAACTTTCAATCGAACTGTCAAAATGTGGTAATTCAGTAATCTGTAGTATATTCATATTTTAAAACCAAGGGCTTTAAGAAAGTTCTTATTTGCTTTCGTTCTTCAACTTTTTCTTACGTCTGTGCACCTTAGTAGTTGCAGAAGGAATAAGACGTTTTATATTCACTGATGCGTTTTTATTATAAACTATCATTTTGTTTTTCTTAAATGAAGACGTAATTGAATGTGTTCCTCTCCAAAATTAATACAATGACCAAATTGATCAACAATTTTAACAGATATAGATGGAATGATATTTTTGTTTACTGGAAAGTATACAACGTTTTGCGGTATGTCTACGTAATGACTATCGAGAGCAGTATCATATAGAAATTCATGAATAAAATGTGTTGGTAATCCGTTGCAATATGAACCGTATACAAGATCACATTCAATTCTGATCACAGACAGACCGCTGCCAATAATAGGCGCATCAGGTTTTGAATTTAATAATGAAAAGTACAACAAACCGCACTCGTATTGATCAGATAAATGAAGCGATGGTTGAAAGTATGAAACTAATTCTGAACTGTTTCCGGAGATGCTAACCGTAATAGACATGCTTGTATACTAAACTCTTTTGAATAATCCCACTCATTTTATTACTTCACTGCACCAAAAATTATTTAAGAACTTTAAACAAAGATGCCCACAATTAAAAGGATGATCACGCTGTATATTATCATAATTATAGTGTACTTTAGCACCCATATATTTTATGAATTCCTTTGGTGGCTTAAGATTTCCATAACTATCAAAGTACTCGATGTAATCATTGTATTTTGCATAGGCTACCCAATGAGAGCCAGGATTTATTGAGCTATCTAAATTAATAACTCCACATTCTTTTTTAAAAGGGTGTTTAGGGAGCTCATCTCTCATAAAAACACCTCTAAAATGTGGAATACTATTTCCATATCTTAAAATGTCAAAATTAGTTAAAGCTCGTTTGGGTAGCCGATATCTTAGTTTTTTTCTTTTGATATGAAAATTCCAAGCCCATCTTTATGCCGTTTAAAGTGTAGTCCTTTTCCTATACAAAGAGCCTCCATTTTTTCGTTGTATCTCTTTGACTCAGCTAGCAATTTTTGAGCCATTTTAAATTCATTAATGGTTTTAGCAATACCAGCTGCACCACCTGCTAAGGCACCAGCTGCAGATAATCCTGCGAAAATTGGAATCATAGGTAAAACTCCTCCGGTTTTCGGTATAGGAATAACTCGAGGAAGTTTAATAGATAAATTATCAGCCAACTCCCTGGCAGCAGCCATAGCTAATTCTATTGCAACTCTCTAACATTTTGGTTTTAATTTTTTTATACGTCTTTTTGTTTTGGTTTTCTCTTCTTCTTAAAATTATTTTTTAAACCTTTTCCATCCGCAATTTTTCCAGAAAAATTTTCGCCATGTTTTTTTAGGCCAGAACCAGTTTTGAGTTTTGTGGACATGACATTGCTTACTAAACGTGCTGCAAATTTTTCACTTTGACTAGCACCCGGAGCAACTGCACGCTCTTTTGCCATATTTAATAAAACTAAATCTGCTTTGTGTCGATTTTCTAATCTTGGAGAAAGAAAAAGAGCACGAAGACTTATGGTATGCGATATCGCATACCATAAGTCTTCGTGCTCTTTACAATATTCGTCTAATTTATTAACACCCTTATCTCCGCGTGTAAGCCTCTTGATTAATTTCGTGCCAGGACCACAATAATTGTAGCCTGGTAAATGAAATTCAAATGGCAAATGATTTATTAACCAATTAAGAAGACTGCTCTCTCCAATACACATCATAAAACTGAAGAATCATGGATTGACCATTTAATAAATAGTGTTTCTAAAGTAACTCCTATTTATCTGTTATAATTTATTAGACTTTTCAATCCAACTATTTTCAGTTGAAGGCAAACCTAACCATTTCATTAAAACCCTGTTTCCTTTATTTGTAAGGACTTTTTCGACTATATATACATTAGGGTTTTTCGTTATTTGAAGCTCTTGTGCATAAAATGCACCTAAAATAGGTCGACCTCTAATTGTATCTTCAATTAAAAATGTAATAGGAGTTGTATTTTGTATTTTTTTAATCTTAAATATTTCCGTCGACCAGTTAGGCGTGTATCCTTTTTCAAAGGTTCCCTTATACTTACTGATCCGCACATAATCACCGACATTAAACTTAGTTTGCATATTTTTTTATTTTTTTCAAATGTGTTATTATAAAAGTCTGATCCGTTATCTGTTTGTAGATTTTTAGGAACACGCCCTTTATCTAACAAAATCTTGAAAGTGTTACAAACTATATCTTTAGTCTTACTTTTCAAGGGAAAAGCCCAAGCATATTTTGAAAATGTATAAATAACTGTGAGAATAAATCTAAAGTTTTTATTTTCTCTACAAATTGATTGCATATCAATTAAATCCGCTTGCCATAAATAATCTATATCTTTCATGATAACTTGTCTTCGCGGAAAGTTTACCCTTACATTTTTATGAATTTCATTGACAACATCGGCTTTGCTCATGTTTCTGTTTTGTTCTCAATTTAAAATATAATCCACACCAAATTTTCTATGATACTGAGGAAAAGACACATTATTCCTACTATTTATCCTTAATAATGTCAGCTTCTTTCAATTCTTCAATTATTGATAAAATTTCATTATCGTGATTTGTATTTCCAGCATCTCTTGAAGCAATTAACAATTTTAATCTCTCAACCAATTCATTGGGATCATCCCAATACACTAAGTCAGTGTTATTTTTGTATTCCTTTAGCCTTGGCATATTTCCTCCAAGTTTAGCGGGAACTTTATCATGAGGCAAATCGGCAAAGAGCGGTCTAATGATTTCACGATATTTTATTCCTTTATCACCTCTTATTTGACCTTTAGGATTGAAATCTCTTTTATGCGCATTTGTATAATGTAACATATCCTTATAGATAAGTTTATCTTTGCTAGATATTAATTTTAAATCAGGTTTTGTATGAAGTAATAGTTCTTTCAGACCAGGCGTAAAATTATAAGCTCTATTACCAATTTTAATTAAAAGTACATTATCGTTATTCAAACTGTCTACTTTAGAAAAAGATACTATAGAATTTCCCATCAATATTTTTTTGTTTTCACTTCTTATCCCGAACGGTATATTTATACCTTCATAAATGTCATCATATCATGACCCTCTAATGATACTTCTAAATCATCTACCATTTCCTTTTTAGGTGAATTATCAATAACCTTTGCAGAATTTAGTTTAGGATCGACACAGTCTTCAAATTTCGTAAATGAGCTATTGCTATTGTCAGCCGATTCAATGTTGTCAGAACTATCGAGTGTTGTAATTTCCATATTCTTATTTTTTCCAATAGATGTGTTTGAATCAGCTAGGATTTTTAGAGGATCAATTACAGGTTTTAGCATCTTATCGATCGACAAATTCATTGCATATTCCTGAGTCTTCATTTGTTTTATTTTGTTCTTTATGGAGTCTACAGACCTTATTAATTCTGATTTAATATTTTTATCCATCTTATTGTCAACGTCTGCTTTCACTTAAATAAGAACGAATACTAGTATGCTTTTGTATATTATTGATAATTATATTAATTCGTATGACACTTCCATTAAAATTTAAAAAATGTTTCGAAATTCTTTCTGTACCTCCCATTATTTAATGTAGACTCTTTGTTTATAAGTAAGAAATTGTAAGGATTACTCCAAACTGTTTTACACATTTCTTTTAACTGGTTCCAGTTTAAATCAGGACTGACATGTTCCTCATAAATATGTTTTAAGTTTACATCATCTTGTCTAAATATTATAAGAAAATTAGCATTATCTCGTAACAATTGTTTCGGAATCTTTGAATACAATCGATTTGCTTATGTCTGCCCATACAGAAATAATTACGAATATTCGTCTGATTCTCGGTTGCAACGTCATCAAAAATAAATACAGAATTGTTTAAAACTTCACTCGGAGATATCACATCTTTGTCATCATTGAATTCATAAAAGTTTATCTGTGGTACTCTCCTTATGACTTCTTGTAAAAAACGATATTTTGGCTGAAAACTAGTTTTCGAGTACAAGTAAAGGTTATTAAATTTCAATCCATTTTCATGTAAGAGTAAACTGATCATTACATTTGTTTTACCACAGTTTGAGGGACCGCATATTAAACTACGAATCGTATTAGGCAATAATGCGCTGTGTTTAATGTGATGATCAGAGTCGTTGAATTTTATCTTATTAACTTTCAGGGATATGGGTTGCTTGATCAACTTCATCTTGCATATTACATCTATTTCTTACTAACAGTCAAATATATATCATACATATTGAGGGACCATAAGATATAGATAAATAGATCAAAGATAAATATATACACATTATATATTATTTAAACATCGACGTAGTGCACATTGGACTTGCATTGCAGGTTTGGACTTATTTATTTTACTCATCCTTAAAAATCATCTACATATTTGGTGAATAAGGGTCAGTTCACATCGAAACCTAACGTGACGTTGCGCTAGATTCTTAAAGAAGTCTGTTGTTTGACTGAGATGTGTATCTATTCATGGAAGTAAGTTCGGTGTCGCTATCTTAAAAGTGCGCGCAGCTTAGCTTTTAGTGTGGACTGACCTCATTCTAAGCTGTAATGAGAGTATACTCGCATTACATGCCTAAAAAGTTATTAGTTTAGATATCTCAAAGTAAATAAGTGCGTACTTAGTTCATTTAATTGCGGGAACCACCAAAATACGGTCGCCTTTCCTACGGTTTTCAAGTTTTTTTTTTTCTATTTGCATTATTAAAGGTAAGTGTTTGTATAAAAAACAATTAAAAACCAAAGGACATTGTTCTGTGTCCATACAACTTTCGCTCCGAAACCAATAGCAAAGGAAATAGACGTGTTATATTTAAAATCATTAGTAAATTCCCATAAAATCATAATTCGGTCGCGGACTAGCTGGACAATCGTACTAATGCAAAATAAGTATCAGATTTTGAGGTTATAATCTTATCGTGATGTCATCGAACCAAATAGGTGTACTTAGGTATTGGGTTTGGAACGAGAAAAAACTATTCCATTATTTATTTATTATTATGGCTATAGGCTCGCCCCCTATAACATGGGACCTAAAACATACTGGCGAACTGTGGGTGTACATTAAGTACGCCTCTGCCTAACCCTTCGGGGAATACAGGCGTGATGGTATGTTATGTTATGTTATTTATTATTACTAAGATAGCTAATACCTATCAATATAGATGTGCAAAGTACATAAATATTTTATTTTCTCTTCACAGACATGTCTTTATAATAATAAGTTTCATTTTATAGTTATAAGTACAGTACGCGCGACATAAGTTGGCCGGACTGAAGTTAGCTGTTTGGTTGCGCAGTACACAATTTTTAACGTAAACAATCCACTGCGCCTTAAAACGGCGAACTTCACTCCGGCCAACTTATGCCGCGCGTACTGTAGGTACCTAATGACCGCCAGAGACTGGTTGTCTGAACTAGGCACAATGTGTACTACAGACCACCAGAATTATTGAAAAGATTTGCCTATTAGGTAAGTATTTATTAGGTAGGGAGTTATTAATCTATTTTTCAGGTAAGTCGTTATTGCAAGCAATCAGAGTCCATTAAAATAGCCGAGTCGTATTAAAAAGAGAAATTAAAATAACCAAAACACAATCACATAGCATCAATCACGAAGAGCGAGCGAGTGATTGACGTGATGTTTGTCAAATGTCAAATTGTCAATAGTATTAGTGATGCGAAAATAGGGATAGCAAATACGGTGCTAATAATATCGATATCTAATTCATAATCATAAATTCATATTTATATAGTACCTTATAATAATAGAATGCATCTTATTTATGATTGTGGAATATATCGCACATTTTAGAATTAAAAAAGTTGTAATTCTGATGTTTAAATAAGGTAAAAGTGCTTTCAAAAAATCATTATCATCGACCTGTTACAGATATAATAATCGATTGTGCGTCCCTACCCTACTTTGATATAACAGTTTGTACAAAAATGGCGGTGTCGGATATTTATTAGTCGCTTTGAATACTTTTTATCTTCATTACGAATTGCAGCTAGTCCGTAATAAATAGATGTTTGCAGCTAATGTAAAAAATAATACTAATAATTTTCATATGTGTCTGATGCTTTTATCGTCCAGGGCGTAAACTAACAATGTCCTTTATGTTGTTTATATTGATTTTAAAAATAAATACGTTGTTTTTTTTTTTAGAATTATGTTTCGATCACCGTCATACACTCCCACCATTTTGATCGATGGAAATGAAGATCATGAGCAATCCAATATACGTGAGGTATGCAGTGCCTATGTATTATATTACGACTAATTTATGTATTTTTATCTGATTTTTTTCTTTTGCTCATATTTATTATTTTTTTACAGTGGAACTCTGAGGATCTCAATGCTAACAATCAGACCCGCAGGCCTTTCTATTACTCTCAGGGCAATTATAGCCCCTATTTTGAGGGCTTGGCAAATCAGCAACGTGGAAATGAAGAACTGGATAATAATCCAACAAATCCTCAAGAACAGACCTCGAAAAATAAACATACAAAAAAGAGAAAGCGCTCATCAATATTTTCATCTTCAACATCATATATTGCTCGTCGAGGTAAACCAAGTGATATCAGAGGACGCTATTTAATTAAATTGAATGTGTATGAACTAAAAGATAGTGTGAGTGAAAATGACTGGAGTGATAGTGATAATGCTTGTACCAGTGTACAATATGTGGCGAAACTTTTGATGATGTGATGGATGCAGCAGAGGTACTTATAAAAAAAATCGGCGAAAAATTTGAGTTATATTATGTAATATTTAATAATATAATATATCCACTTCTATTTTTTACCTATAATGATAGCGTAACAGTAATAATAATCGTTATTTGTATTTAATACATTTTATATAAATAATAATAATAATTAAATTTCTTATACTTACCTCAATATTTGTGTTTTATTCCTGGGGTTTTATTCCTGCTGTAAAGGATGGAATTATTAGTCTAATAAATAAATACACATCAATTTAGTTACATAAATTTATTTAAATATTAGAACAGAATATTTCTTATATACTAAGATACAATACACAGCTAGACTTTCAAATGCATTGTTTATTGTTTTACTATAATAACAATGATTATTATTAAAAAACAGTTTTATAGTGTCCCCAAGGCAAAGTTTTACAAACATCTAATATTTGTCTTTTATCGTCATCTTTGCTAAGTACAAGTTTATTAATTTTTTGAGTAAATATATTATGATTTTTTGACCTAATTATACACATATTTTCTCTTAAACGGTCATTGAATTGTAAAGCTCGTTATAGTTTTCAATATTAAGTTTATTTGTAACGGTTTTATTAATACCTTTTGCTTTTTTTATTGAAGTGGTTATAGAATCTATACAATACAATTTTGCTCTTAAGCCCACAAACTCGAATATGATATCACCACCCATCTCATCCTTGAAAAATCCTGGTATTTTACTATTTACTTTTGGCATATCATAATTCTTGTTTTCAAAGTTACTTGTGTCAAAGTACCTAATATGCTTTTTCATGTCTTTATAAAAGTCTTCAGTATATATTAAATACAAAAGACTATCAGTATCAGTATAACAAAGTGTGATAGAATTTTTAAAAATACGTTTCATTACAGAATAGTGAAAATGGTATAAATGACTCTTAGCCAATTCTAAAATTGAAAATCCAATATAAATCGGACGATCCAGAATTATTTGTGTCTGCTGCATCTGGATTGCAACCAATGACTGATAACATCGACATGTTTTTAAAATTCGGAGCACTTATATATTTTTCTGACTAACAAACAGACTAACAAAGTGTGTGGAGCACACTTTGTTAGTCTTATTTGATACATCTTTCCACACATTAACCAATTTCACATCAACTTGTTTTCTTTTGTTTTCTATTGTCTTTCCGAAAATAGAGTTATTTTGCTTTTTAAAAAAATCTCTTTCAAAATCTGAACCTGCTTCTTGACGAAGTGTTGTGTTCAATAAGATGTATGGTGCTAAAAATGCATTTTGAGTAAAACTTAATATCCTATGAATTTTGAGTAAAATAAGACCATTTTTTAAACACTCTTTCAAATGAATGTAATGAATAACATATTTACATTTGTCGTTCAAGTTGGCAATTAGTTTATAATTTTTACTTCCTGGAGGTACACATTTTTCAGCTGCAAACGGTAAATCAGAATGGTCATCGTGAATTTCGTGCGGATAGTGTAAATCTACTTCGAGAATATATCCGTTATCACTATCAATAGAAACATTCATGATATCAAATTGATTTATTTCTTTTTCGGTCAAAAAATTGAAGTTTCCTGTGGGTAATTTTTGCATCATTGCAAAACCATATAAATTAACACAATCCAGACAAACTAGAAAACTATTAGGTTCCTGACTGTTATAATGTGGAAGATATTTATTATTTGCTTTGGCATATCTTAAAGAACATTGAGCAAGACGTCCTCGGATACCTTTTTCCAGCATTTGGTACATTTCAATGTCCGAAATCAAGTCTAACTTAATGTTAGTGTATAACAACATAGCATCCCAACTTAATGATGGTGAAGACACATAATAACATGGATCAAGGTTGTAATATTTCAAACTCATGACTCTAAATTTTTAAATACATCGCATAAAAGAAGGACATCGCATAAAAGAAGGACATCGCATTTTAAATATAAATCTGTATACTCTCCTAAATTGGAAATATTAAATGCATCCCAAACTTTTAACGCATGTTTATAGTTTTCATCGGAAACAGTTTCAGATGTCAGTTTATTATAAAATTTGTTTTGATCTGGCAATTTATTTTCTTCGTAACGATGCCATGAGTCGATATAGTCATAACAGTAAATACCTTTTTTTCGAATTAAATTAAATAAGTGCTCATCTTTGAAAAACTGCCGCAGACTTTGAAAATCCTCAGGTTTCATTGATTTCACTAAATTATCAAGACTTGAACTCAAAAAATTGAAAGAGTCAATAAATTTTAATTGAGCCACATTCTTACTATCAATTGGTATAAATTTAGTAAAAGAAATATATTTTTCCTTATTTTTGGGTATTAAATTTATACGACCACAAATAGCAGAAAGTTCTTTTATAAACAAATGACAATCATAATCTGAAAGGTTGTGAAATACATATTATTGGTATGAATGGACATGTTTTAGCATTTAAATTACATTTATTATGCGCTGGTCCCCTGTATTTTCCTGTGAAATGATCATGATCTGCGACAATTATATCTGTATCACAGAATTTTTTCTTACATAAATAACTTTTTATGCATTCTTAAATGAATTACGTTCATCTTCACTGATTATCATGGGCTTTGAATCTGAAATTATTTCATATAATCTTTTCACATTTTTGGTAATTGACTTAGTAAACTTCTTTGAACAATCTGGTCCTCTGTATGAGACAAACTTATTAAGTTCAGGCTGAGAATGGCAAAAAATAAAATATGCAAAGCAACTTGCTTCGTGAATTTGTATGTTTTCAACATGTGTTGTTTTATTTTTGTCCGAATATTCGCGTAATAAGCTTTCAAAATCACCGTAAATAACAATGGGAATTCGTTGAGTCCTTTCAAAATTTGAAAAATATAGTGTTGTGTTATCTTCAGGGAGTATAGTTTTCACCCTTGCACAGTTATGATTTAAGAGTTTTTCTAAAGTATTAAAATATGTAAAACACTCATCACATAAATATATCTTGGACTTATGTTTAGTTAATTGTTTATGTCGAGTCTGTCGAACTTTTTTAGTAAACAGTAATGATTTTTACCGTTTTTATTATTAATACAAAGTAAGTTAACGTGCATTATTTTTCTTTTGAAAGTTTTATACAATGGTCCTGTCACTTGATTTTTAGAATCTAAGCCATAAATGTTTATGCTTAAATTTGGATTTAGATTTTCAAATAATTTAATATCTGTAAAACTTGGTGGAAATGACATATTTGTTGTGTTTAAAACTTTTGAATAATGAGGGTATGATGTCACTCTATTTGGATTATTCATAGACGGATACAAATGAGCTACAACACTCCATAGAAAACAATGTTCATCATTGTTAATGAAATTTAGATAAGATTTTGTTTTGCGAATACTTTCAGGTAATGGAATGTAAGAACCAGCTCTTAAAGGGTTGTATTTTAAAATATTTATTTCTAAATGACTTATTCTCTCAATTGTCCAACCAGATTCACAAAGTTCAAACTCGGAACATTTGTTAATCAATTTTTCAGCACATGCGTTATAAACAGTGATGGTCATTATTACAACAACAAATTACGCATTGCACTTTTCTTCCGTAATGATTATGCATTATTGAAATTATCAATAACACGCTGTCAGATAACAATCCGCCATGCCATTCCATTTCCACGATCGCGCTGCGCTCGCGTCGCGTACGATAATGTCCTTACGCTACATCATGATAAGATTCATTTTCTTTTCGAAGTGACCAACGCTATTGCTATCCGTTGTCATTCGGTCAAATGTGTTTTACGAATATAAGCTTTACGGCATCGAAATAAAGTCGATTTTTTTTTAACGAACTATCATTATTTCATAACACGGTTATAGGACAACACAACTTGTCGTTGTCATTACGTCGTCAATTACGCACTGTCAAATAACGAGCCGCCATGCCATTCCATTTCCACGATCGCGCTGCGCGCGCATCGCGTACGATAATGACCTTACGCAACATGATGTTAAGGTTCATTTTCTTTTCGAAGTGACCAACGCTACTGCTATCCGTTGTCATTCAGTCAAATGTGTTTTACGAATATAAGCTTTACGAAATCGAAATAAGGTCGATTTTTTTTTTACGAATTATCATTATTTAATAACAGGGATACATTTACATTACAGGACAACACATGTTGTCGTCGTTGTCATCACGTCGTCAGTAATAGATTGGTATTCATCGTGCTCAGTGCTGTTCGATAGCTGTTTTGTTCCTCGCGATTTGCGTACTTTGTTTGACTATTATATTTATTGTCAAATTGTCACCGGTCGTGTAATCGTGTTATGTAAATATTTATAAAGTATTATTGGTGACTTGTGTAGATAGGTTTAGTTTAGGTATAGTTTAGTTTTAGGATAAGTAAAACATTTAAAAATATGCCGAAAATTAGGGCTGGAATTATTTTGAAAAAATTGATTGTGAGACTAAAAAGCTACGTATAACTATTATAAAAATACTTTTTCGTAGAAAAGTTATTCATATTATTTCTAACTATATTGAGTTCTAAGAATATATAAGTAGGTATATTGAGCAAATCATGTTCTTAAATCCCAACGCAAAAATGTATATAGTAAAATAACCAGCTTGTATAAAGAGTAAAGAATGTAAATAATTAAATCATGTACAAATCAATGAACTTTAAAATACGCGTCAATGAAAATTCTTATTTGCAACAATATCATATTTGACTTATTTCTTTTCGTCATTCAATACATGTTCATGTTTTATCATCTCTTAAAAATATATTCATATTTAAGGTGGATCGTTCACCCGAACCCGCCAAATTCAAATTTCAAGTGATTTTTCGCTGTTTGTAGGTCTATAACAAGTTCTAGATTCATCTATAACAAGTTCTAGATTCATGACAGTAGTAATCGCGACATTAAATAGACAACATTCACAACTGAGAACTAAAACCTTTACCTATAGATCCTTATCAAGCTAAATCTTTGGCACGTGTGTAGAGCGCTTAAATTGTCTGTGGTATGCAATATCTATGGAACCGATGGAATGGAACGTGGGCTTTTTAGTTTTGACAGTTGACATTTGTCAATGTCGTCAACACTAACATTTGTCGTAAACAAGTTGTGTTTTGAGACAAAACTTTTGACTAACCGCCGAATATTTACGTCGTAGTTTCGACGCAACCCAACAGAATAATAACAACAGTATACAATAACAGTTGTTGGGAAATAACATAACAGTACAATTCATTATCGAAAAGTAGCCGTTTTTACCACCACTAGTTATAAATAGATAGTAAATCGGTGTTTTGCGATATTATTTCATATTTAGTGTTAAAAGATTTCAGAGATGATTCATAATTTTTAGGTAAAATATATGAAACATATGGCTCAAAATTGATCTTTAGTGACGTATGTACTTCCAGTTTCTCTTTAATAAGATAACAGCTTAATCGTGAAATATCATTTAAAAATAATTCAGGTGAAAGATTTAATTTTTCAGAATCTATTCTGTAACTGACGTTCCTGTTTTTAAATGCACAAGGAATCATACGCACATTGTCAAATTCAGTTTGTAGCAAACAGTTAAATTTATGAATGTTGGATTTCTTATGAGAAGAATATTTTTTACGTATTGATTACAGGGTTGGCAGAAATACATTTTAGTCAACAAAAAATATTGAATTTCTTTTGGGTTCATTTATCTATACACAGTTTATTTTTTATGTTTCCAGGTTGTGATTTAGTTACTTATATTTAATTTTATTTTATACAATTTAATTTTTTCTTGTTCTTAGGTTTTGATTTTAGTTACATGCTTTACAATGTTTAATTTTTATGTTTCTATGTTTAACTTCAGTTTTAACTTTTATTCGATACTAAGTTTTATTTTTTCTGGTTTATGATTTTAGTTTTATCAACGGAGTAGATGCGTTATTTCTTACTCTTGTTGTTTTTATAACATAAAAATACAATTCAATATACAAAGTTTAATTTTTCTTGTTTCTAGGTTTTGATTTGTGTCATACTATATACTAAGTTTAATTTGGTATTTCTTGGTTTTGTCTTCAGTTTTATCTAGTTCTGTTCAATACAATGTTTCATTATTTTTGTTTCTAGGTTTTGATTTCAGTTTCTTACTATACAAAGTTAAATTTTTCTATTTCAAGGTTTTGATTTCAGTTTTATTCGATAGTAAGTTTTATTTTTCTGGTTTTTAGGTTTTCATTTTTATTTTATTTAGTTTTATCTACAGAGTAGATCCTGTAAGAAACAATACATTTAATTATCCTAGAAAAAAAACATAAAAATACCATTCAATAAAATTTATAAAAATGAAGTAGATATATTAAGATTAACTAAGTAAATAGGTGTATACATATGTTGATTATTCCTTGGATGGATACAAAATAGGTTTAATAAGTCTGTAATCTTCTTTTACCGCGGAAACAAGCTGAGTAACTGCTTTCCACGCAGGCGTTTTGTCATTTACAGCAGTTTTAAAACTGATCAGGGAACGCTGCCATCGGTTGTTGGTAATTGCTTCCAGTTCGCGACAGTTTGAGATGCGAACTTCAAGGTAGTACTCGCCTCGCCTGGCGGGATCGCTTTGATGGGTGTTACCAGAAGCTACACGCCTCGAAAGAAAATTTTTCAATATTGCTGCTCGAACAGATTCAGGCTCATCATCCTGTCAAGAACAAGAACAGACTTTGATATAATTATATTATGTCAGAACGACATAGAAAAAATATAAAGAGGCGATCACACTTTAGACTATTAAGCTGTTGAGGTCGTTTACGAGATAGACATGGACAGGCAGCGAAAATAATTATGTTCCTGCTCAGACTATCGCAATTTTTATCAGGAATAAATTTAATATAAAGTAGATAATTAAATGAACTCACCTCAGAATCAGGAAAGAGATTAATTTTCCGCCTCTTGTTCACATGTGCTGGTGCTGGATCAGTCTCTGATTCCGATCCGCTTCCGAATAAATGATCTTGTCGTTTTTGGGTCTTCCTCTGAGGCTTCATGGATTTCTGAGACTTGATGTTCTTTTTCTTAGATAATATTGAAGGCACTTCAGTGTCTGAATCAAACGGATTTGAAGACCTGAAATAAATATAAATTAAAGTGTTTATGAAACGAAAGCAGCAGATATAAAAAAGAAATATTAGCCCATCAGCACGCAGAGCAAAACAACTGCATTATTGCAACTGAGTTTTCTGTGTGCGTAGGGTCTACTTGTTACGTACATACTTGACTGACTCCTCGAAGATATCCACAACCAGCAATAAAGGACTGATGCACAACCAATGTGTCCAAAACATTTTGAGAGCTCTATTTATATCCCAATATCATAAGGGCACGAACATCATAACGTATTTAAGTTTTTGCTGACGCTTCAAATTAAAAACAATGAATTATATAATAATAATAAAATAATATAATAATATTAAATATTAACCACTGTATTTATTGATCATAAGGATTATTATGGCTTGTTCTATATTATAAATTAGACACTCAAGTGTAAACACCTCCTTACAAAATGTATTTGGACGCAATACTATACCGGCGCCGCACTGTCGCTGCAATTCGAGACGAAATTTTTATAAGGTAATCGTATGTACTTACAAGAAAATCTTAATGTAAGACGTAATTCAACTTAAAAGATATTTATAATTCATCATATATTGAATTTTAAATATTAAAATTAATATATTAAAAAAATATATTGTCAGACGAAAAACTATTTAGAAATCAATGATCTTTATATAGGAAATATTAACATCATAAAATCCTAATAACGAGACTGGATAAAAACATGTTAGAAAATAAAATACATACACCGCTGTCATTCGTTAATAGTTTTCCATCCATAAGCCAAGGGTGCCAACGGGACCCATGGTTAAGGATCCACCATCTGTCTATCTCCGAGCTGTAACTTTTCAACGGTACTAGAATACAAATGCCAATAACAAAATGTTTTAATCTAAGATAGACCTCATATTTTTATATTTTATATATAAATAAAATTTTCTTAACAATATTTGCTTCGTTGGTATAGTGATCGCAAGCGCGACTACTTCGCATAGGGTCTTGGGTTCGATGCCTCCCCTAAATGTTATTGAAATTTTACAGTAGTCTGGATCTGCGACTCGGTTGATGGTAATAGGTTCACCCTATAAAAGACGTATCATAACTGATGATTATGTATTTCACTCCTCTACCTAAACCCTTCACAGACTACAAGCGTTATGTTATGTTATATGCTAATTTATTTACAAAACAAAAAGATGTAACAGAAGAAGCAGCGGTGATCAGTGGTTACAACTCCGACTTTTCTCGACCTACATCATGGGTTTGAATCCCTGACAGCCGAGAACTTTTGTGATTTATTTCATTAAAGATTACTCAACGGAAAAAGAAAACGTCCTAATGACATCCGTACAGTACATATATTAATATACATACGCATTTTATTAACAACCTTCCTTTTTATAAATGTTAGGAAATTATTTAATATATCAAAAAAAATATTTGACAAATAAAAATATTGTTTTATCTGTGGTCCGTTCGACGTTTTCGGTGCTCTCTTCTGTCAACGTCAATGTCAACGTCATTCTTTCAAAGCATAAGACCAGGACTTCTCGAAGGCTGAAACAGGCGTCGTATAGTCCCGGCCACAAAACGACAGCACAACTTTCCACAAGGGAATTATTATTATTCTAACGAAAATAATGTGATCAAATCGCTTGAATATATGGGTTGGGTTGGGCTGTAAAGAGGACGAGATAACCAAAGCATAATTGAGGATCGGACGTCACTAGGTAAGTTAGTCCGATCTATATAATTATACTTTAGTTATCTCGTCCTCTTTATGTACTATGTAGATGTTCAAAGAAGAAAGTTGTGTTCCAAATCGACATTAATTAATCGTTAGACAATCTAGAACTTATTACAATTTCAGTTAATTGGTTATTAATCTAGAATCAGTCTAGTTTGAACCAGCTAGAAAGAAGGTAATATCACACATGGTAGCTATTAATTAACTTATTATAGTAACAGGAAGTTATTATTCCAGTTAACTGTTAATTTTTTATTATTATTATCCACAATCCAAATGAACATCGTGAATGAATAATATTTATATGTACCTGTATTACCAGGAACACCCGGTCTATATATAGAATTACAACATTTATATTCTGTGTAGGTACAGGCAATATAGCGTGTGCGTTACCCCAACAAGAAAGTATCTCCTAGAGTTATATGAGTAGAACGTATAGTTGGTGCCTTATCTGCTGTAAATGTGCCCCCACATAAAAAATGTGTGCCCCCTGTCGTTTCGAAAAAAAATCGAAAAAACGATTCTTGCTGGGGTAACGTTTTTCTAGCAGGAAAATTCTAAACGAATGATCGGAGAGAGAAAAACTGTGCATGGCCAGATAGCTTATATGTGTGCCAAAATGTGCCCCCAAAAATAAAATCTGTGCCCCTTCAGATTTTCGAGATATTGCATTTCCTGCTGGAGTAACGTTTTGATGAATAGTATATCTCTAAAACCATTGCATGTGCCCCTGTAGAATAAACATACGCGAGTAGCTCTTAATGTGTGCCCCTTTGTGCCCCAATTAGATTTTAGAAAATATTTATAGTTTTCAAGTTATCGCGGTTTTATGAAAACCCGAAAAAACATCGCAGCGCCTAAATGAGACAAGGCATAACTTCGCTGAAAACTGTATTCGGTCTTTCTTGACGCTAATAATAACCATACAAAGTTTCAAAAATGTTCATGCATGCGTTTTTGAATAATCTTGCTAAATGTAAAAACGATGGTGTCATAACTTTGACGGCAAAATACAAGGAACTGGCACAATCCCAGATGTGTAGGTGTAAACCAAAATCTTGTGCCTTTAGTCAAAAATATATGGTGAAAATATTGAGCTTCAAATGTTACGCATTAAGTAAATATAAACAAAAAACCAAAATATGTAAACAACGGCTGGTTATCCGACCAAATCTGAATGACTACTAAAAAGCGACGGATTCATACATATCGATGACCTTCTTTACTTTACTCACTAACCGGTTCACACGTGTTGTGCCTGAGTACACTGAAGTAGAAAAGTAATAACTAATAAAATAAAGTTGTTATTGGATTATATTTTAATAGCTGTTTCTATGACCTTACACATGATTAAGTACATTTATAAGAGCCATTTTCAAATAAAATGTACATGTGACTAACATGCTCAAAATCGTGACCAAACTGTTTTGTGACATACCTGTATTTTTATACTAATGTAAGTCACATTTATTGTAAAGCAGAGTTAAAACTATGTCCTACTGCTCAAATTGAGCAGGGTCCGGCAGGGAGCTAAAATGCAGGTTTAATGATCAAATTTAGCATTTATTCGAAACCTCCAAATTATTATTTTAAAAAATTACACTAAAACTCTTTTATATCTATTTTCCGTAAATGTCGGATTTATTTATTAGTGAAACGTTTTGTATGGAGATAACACCGGACGCCGCCGGCATATAATTTGTTAAAATTTTCAGCCGCAGTGTAAACATGTTTTAACTTTATACGTAGATGTGAGTTACGTCATATGAGTGACGAAATGTGACTCATATGTGTAGCATTTTCGTGAGAAACAACCTCAATTAGCCACAATATCAGAATAACTTGTAATATACAGATAAAGACGATACATACATGAATTGTATTAATAGGCTAATGCTATGAAAATAATACTCGCTTCTTTATTTGGAAATGCACTGTTATTCACACGTATTTTTTTTGTACAAATTGCAGCGACGTTTCGTGACAACAAATAAACTGACACTAAATATTTTCGTACTAAATAAAGGCGTAGGAAAAAAGAAAAAACAGGAAAACTCATTCCTACATCTTTATGAACTTAGAGCATTGTATTGATGATATTGATGATTATAATTTTGTATCTACATATGTCTTACAGCCGCGAATAATATTTTAATCAACATACAACCAAGCACTGGCCTGCAAATTGCAAAAAAACGTAGGAAAATTCGAATTTCGCAGGCTGGTTGGAGCATTTACCAGAAGATTCCCTTTTTTCGCCTCCCCACACCGCTACATACATCTCTGGCCCCGCGGCGTCCGCTGACGTCGTCACGCAAGGAATCGCTTTGTGTAGCTTAGAGAAAGTGAGACAGCTAGTACGCGTACGGTGTTAGTGTGACAGAGACAGTTACGTGTAACGTCGCTCTATTATGAATAATGGATACAAAGTGTTTATTGACTAGGAAGTGCGTTTGGATTATTACTTGGTATTGGTAAACAGTTGCAGTTATGTTATGACGCCAAGGACACTGTTACGTTGAGTCATGCAGTTGCACTGATACTGTTTGTTTACGTTTTTTTAAGTTGGTTGAAAGTGGCGTATAAGCATTTTATAACAATTATGTGGTTGTAGGGGTGGTGAATTTTATGGCACGATCTGCAGTGGTAAGTATTTAATGGCATTGTTTTGACTTATTTAAAAATACTTGTACCTTATCAAGCACTTGGGATTTTTTTTTCATTACTGTACCTATTTATTTATTTTTTAACTAATATGTTCTAAATCATGTTTGTTTTGTTTTCATCTGAAAGGATATACATACTTTCCGATTGGTCCAATAGAAATTTCGTCAAAAGCGATTCAGTAATTTGTTTACTTTTTTGTATAATACGTATTTAATTCTCTTCTTGTGGTAGGTTGATGACATATAATCCCTTAATAACTTCTAGTTACTATGTAAAAAAATAATTCATGACAAGAATTCATGTCTCCAAAACTAAGACTCGACCACAATCCGTCAACACTCAACATGTCACAGTCACAGGGCTGTATCTTTTTAGCCGAAATAACTAAATAATTGATTTGATTTTTACAGAATGTTCTATGGCAGCCATAACAACAATAATATAAACCAAGCAGGGAGGGGTTCCCATTGTTTATCTAGATGATGTAAGTAATAATTTTGTTGATCTATAGAATATATATATTTCAAAAAGTTCTGGCGGACCGATCAGGCTAAATGTATGTTATTCAGGGTTAAATTTTATCAGAACTGTATTATAAACTTAATTGCTGGAGTACTTCTGGAAAAAATTGAGCACAACATCTTATATCCACGGATATACACATAGAGAATTTATTAGTCTTTGGATATACACAAACTTACAACCTATAAAAATAGTGTAGAGTCAGGAAATGGGTAAATAGATTCAGGAGTTTTGGGCCAATTACAATACTTGGTTTGGGCCAAGTACAAAACCTATGTCGTCATTTTAAACGCTGAAGGCTGAACGTACATCTCAGACCTGAGACGTACCTACATAAATCAAGTTTCTCGTTTATTGCCCGTGGTCCTGGTCCCTTAGTAGGTACGAGTATTTTTTTGCTCGTGGTTCCTTCAAGAAATATATACTGCCGAATTAAATTGTCTGAAGAAAAAAAAGTCAAATAGAAATATTTCCATTATTTTTCAGTGTAATACCCACCTTCAAGAAAGTTCATATGGTATATGCCTCTTCTCAGCATACTACGGTCCTGCACCAACCTCACCCAATATGATACAGGCCCTCCTTCACAATGTCGTCCCACCAACGGGCGGGTAGTCTGCCCCAAAAAAGATACGGTAGAGAAATGTAAGCCGCTTCACAAGTCTCTCAAGAGTTATTTTTAAGTTACTTTTATTTTCTTCTTTTTTTTTAACACACCCGTTCTTTCATTCACATACGTACAATTTTGACAATTTTACTATACAATAATGTCAACTCGAAAAGGAAATTTTTCTAAAGAATATTTAAAGAGAGTGATTAGTAAATATAAAGACAAATTCCAAGCAGCAATTCCTCCTAAAAGCAATAATGTTTATATTTGCATACAGCAGGAATTGCGTGAAAAATTTAACCACAATATGGCCATTAAAGCCATACAAATATGTATTAGAAGAAATAAAACATATTTTTTTGATTTCGATGATTGTATAAACCTATTTGAAGAAAAAAAAGATACTGACTCCGACATTATAACATTTCAAATGAGCCTTGCAGAATATTCGAACATCGTACCCCAAAATTCAATTTACCGTCTCCTACCAAAAAAGTGGACTAACGAAATTCAAGACCAAATCTTTTTTAGAACTAATATAGAGTGTACATTTGCTTTCAGTAATAGTTATGTACCTGCTGATCTTAACTTTAATGAAATCAAATGTACTGGCAGGTGTACCCAATGTGACGCGCTACTGTCATTGAATATCTCCCCCCCATCTAAAACTTACGTAAAGGTTACTTGTAAATTAAATAATTACAACAAAAATTATCCTCATGACCCACTAATTAAAAACAGACTTACTTCTGATAGAGTAAACCGAATCAAAGAAAAGTTAATATACGAAAAAGCTTTAAAAGTTCAACACACGATGGCAAACGAGGTAATGACTATAGATAATCCAAAAAAGCCAACAACTTTCCCTAAATTACCCAATTTAAGAAAAATGCGTCATGAAGCCAGAAGTGCGCTACAGTTTGACCAAAATACAATACTATCTTTGTATGCTATGGCGCACTGCATTCCTTACGATAATTTTATCCGTAAAATCAGTCTTGTTCCCTTCTTCACATATTTTTGGACGAATGAACAAAACCAATATTACAATGAAACTTAAAAAATAGGTCGAAAATACTTTCTATTGATGCTACTGGCTCCTTATTTCAGCCAATTGAGCCACCACCTTCTAATGATTTATTAAAATATCGCACTCCTAAACATTTATTTTTATATGCAGTGGTTGCCTACACTCTGGATACCAGTGTACCAATGTGCTACATGGCCTCCGAATCCCATACAATGGAGACGATAACCACATGGTTAAATACGTGGCAAATCGGAAAAGTTTTGCCAGATGAAATAATTAGTGACGACAGTTCTGCCCTGTTAGGAGCAATTACTAAAGTATTTTTAAAAATTGAATTCAATGATTATTTAAAACAGTGTTTTGATGTGCTTGAAGGAAATACCGCAGCAATACCTCTCTGTTATGTTCGCATGGATAAATCCCATTTTATTAAAAATCTTTATAAACAATCCTGTTTTGATAAAACTTCCGAAAAAGTTAAGTTATTTTACGTTCGCTGCTTGAAACATATTCAGCAGATCCGGTGCTATGAAGAACTTAAAACAGTTTTAAGAGACATAATCACGTTATCGCTCCATGAGTTCAGGAGTACGGACTTGAATGATTTGCAGCCCAAATGCAATAAAGCTTTTGAAAACCTAAAGGTCCAAATTATAAATCACACGAATCACGAAAATTTAGAAGATATTCATACTGAAAATGACATACAACCAAAAATCGAAATACTTCACAACGAAAATGACAAAGATGTTTCTTTACCTTTAATAAACTTTTATGATGACTTAATACAAACCGAAAAATTGTATCTGCAGTTAGTTGAACCATCAGATAACAAAAATGAATATTTCTTACCGGAATTGAACAGTACATTAAAACGACTTCTGAAAAAAATTCCACTGTGGGGTTGCGTTATGAACAAACATTTCAAAAATGCCAAACACTATGCATCAAGCTCTAATGTTGAAAATCATTTCAAAGATTTAAAAACTATATACTTTGATACGAAAAACCAACGCGTGCGATTAGACGAGTTTTTAGTACAGCACCATGGTTTTATAAATGGAGCTGTAAAACTTAGTTCCAGTGACGTTTTGCACAGAATAGATTCAAGTAAACGAGCTCAACAAACTGTGCGAACACAAAGGACAAAAAGACCAAAACCTAACCTCTTGAAGTGCGAAAATAATGATTTTGAGGCACAGTCAGTTTTTCAAGATAACCCGATAAAAATTGAAAATTGGAGAGGGCTAGCCGTATCCACACCCAGAAGTTTAAAACCCAAACAAATTTATATTTTACAAAACGGCAACGTGGCAAATTCTAAAACCGCTGAGAACAGGACTATAATATCAAACACATGTGCTTTCGATTCTGTTTCACAAACGTTTGCGATAGCTTACAAAGATAGACAAAAATTTAGAGACTCTGTAGATGCACAGATTAATAAAGGAGAATTTCATGATTTCTTATCATTAATTAAAGAATTATCGAATGCCAAGAATTGTGGTAAAAAATTATATGACCTGAGAGCGAAATTGCTCCTTCAACTTTTTAAACAATCAAAAACCCAATACGTAGTTGACTGTTCATGTAATACGACCAAAATATTAGATGAAATATGTACAAGTAGCTTATTCGTTTCCGCTATAAGACAAAGAGTTTGCTCTAATAGTATGTGCACAAGTCATGCAGATGAAAACAAATTGTACAATTGCAAGTATTTGCCGTTGAACTTGGATATAATAAATACTAAAGGTATCAACCACCTACAAGAAGCTTGCGAATCATGTTTAAGAACAGAATTTACTCCAGAGTGTCATATTTGTTGCGCTGGAAATATATCATTCATATACAATGTTAAAGATATTATCATTTATGAACTTCATGACGTGTGCGCTAACTTGGATGATCTGCCTCGTAACATTGAAGTAAATAATAAGGAGTACACAATTCTGTCTGTAATAGAATATGAACCCACTTCGAAACCCAAAAGTGTTGGACATTACAGGGCTCACTGCTACAGAAAAAATAGTAATTTATTTGAATGCTATGATGACTTATATAGTAAAATCCAACGACCTGGGAAATATAATATTATGCCACATGTAATAGTCTACATAGTAGAATAGACAAAATTGTACAGGGTCAGATAAATGCTCCAGGGTAGCCCGCGAAATAAAATTCTCTTACGTTTTTTTGCAATTTGCAAGCCAGTGCTAGGTTGTATGATTTTTAAAATATTATTCGCGGCTGTAAGACGCATGTAGTTACAGAATTATAATCATCAAAATCATCAATACAACCTTCAAAGTTCATAAAGGTGTAGGAACCAAGAAAAACAGAAAAAGTCATTCCTACACATTTATGAACTTGGAGCAACCCTCCAAGTTCATATTGATGATTATACTTCTTAATAATATTTTAATCAACATACAACCTAGCACTCATAGCACTGGTGTGCAAATTGCAAAAAACGTAAGAAAATTTGAATTACGCGGGTTGGTTGGAGCATTCACCTTAACCAAATAAATGTTGGTACCTACAGTTTTGAGAGTTGTATTTAGTGTATACCTATAGTCAACCGCACAATGATCTGTGATGCAACAACGTGTTTCCATTTTGTATGTCGTATTACGTACCTATGAGGGATTTATAATTATTAACCAACGATTATATTAATGCTGATTATGTATTGTCACATAATTTTGATTTGATGGCGTTTTAGATATCTAAGTGTCATTCCACAGTCATGTGATAATGTTGTATGTATATGCAAGTTACTCGTAAGAATATTATTTATCTGTAATTTCAAATTTAATATTTTTTTACACAATATTATTCTTATACTTAATATTGATCTGTGATTTTTTGTGATGTTTACTAATTATAATTATGTTAGGCTATGAAAAACTGATCTGTGATTTAAATAATAATGACTACACAACGTGCAAATAATTTATAATATTTATAGGTAGGAAATTTGATCTGTGATTTGATGCAATAATTACTTTAAGAATTAAAATTAAGGGAATAAAAATAATAATTTCCACATCAACAAGCTGTTTCATTTATATAGTCACAAGGTGCATTTAATATATTTTTTAATTAGCCCTCAAAACTTTTGAACGCGACTGTAAGGACAACAGCTTAGGTATAATACGTCCAATAAAGAAGGTCCTCGTTAAGTATGAATCCGTCGCTTTTTAGTAGTCATTCAGATTTGGTCGGATAACCAGCCGTTGTTTACATATTTTGGTTTTTTGTTTATATTTACTTAATGCGTAACATTTGAAGCTCAATATTTTCACCATATATTTTTGACTAAAGGCACAAGATTTTGGTTTACACCTACACATCTGGGATTGTGCCAGTTCCTTGTATTTTGCCGTCAAAGTTATGACACCATCGTTTTTACATTTAGCAAGATTATTCAAAAACGCATGCATGAACATTTTTGAAACTTTGTATGGTTATTATTAGCGTCAAGAAAGACCGAATACAGTTTTCAGCGAAGTTATGCCTTGTCTCATTTAGGCGCTGCGATGTTTTTTCGGGTTTTCATAAAACCGCGATAACTTGAAAACTATAAATATTTTCTAAAATCTAATTGGGGCACAAAGGGGCACACATTAAGAGCTACTCGCGTATGTTTATTCTACAGGGGCACATGCAATGGTTTTAGAGATATACTATTCATCAAAACGTTACTCCAGCAGGAAATGCAATATCTCGAAAATCTGAAGGGGCACAGATTTTATTTTTGGGGGCACATTTTGGCACACATATAAGCTATCTGGCCATGCACAGTTTTTCTCTCTCCGATCATTCGTTTAGAATTTTCCTGCTAGAAAAACGTTACCCCAGCAAGAATCGTTTTTTCGATTTTTTTTCGAAACGACAGGGGGCACACATTTTTTATGTGGGGGCACATTTACAGCAGATAAGGCACCAACTATACGTTCTACTCATATAACTCTAGGAGATACTTTCTTGTTGGGGTAACGCACACCAATATAGCTTGATCACCAGCGTATAACTATTGGTCTCGACCGCCAATGTTATGTCTAAGTTGCAGTAAGTTGTTCCTGTGATGTGGATATTGATACTTACAGGATTTACTTAGTGGTATCTATTATTCCTAGTTTATATTTGTTAAAACTAGTTAGGTACCTAATAATAATTACAATGAATGAAGGAAGGGTTCTCTTAATGTTATACATAATTATAATAACCTTGCCTTATAAGTAGGTACTTCCAGTATCTAACATCTAAATAAGACGTGAGAGTTATTGTAGGGCAAATATAATTATTCCCTTAAAACAGTAGTTATTATAGTCATAAAAAATAAAATAATACCAATTTCTGTTGACAACAAACCAACTGGTGCCGAAGGCAGGCTTGAATTATTTCTGGAGTTACCATACCACGTTAACTCCATTAATCGGACTCTCCTTGAATGTCTATACAAGTGAGAGATTAAGGATTTCGAATTTTGGGTTAGGTAGAACCCTGTCTGCAGTTATAGGAGCATAGGCAAGTCCTAGCGTTCTACGTAAAAGGTCGTAGATCTAAGCTATGGGTTTCATTGTGGACTACGTTAGGAAACCCGTAGCAATGTCAACTAGGTATTTTGTATATGCAATTTCATAAATATTCTATCTTCAAAACACTGTCACTCTGCCGCTGATTAACCAATACGGGCAATAAAATTAAAAACATGGCTTTCCTAGTGATTTTCAGTGAACCGACTGATAAACCCTCTAGTTGAGTCATTTAGATTGATCCAAGAATCCACAATTTGGCTCCGAGATAAGAGTTTCCTCAAATATATAATTGCAGTGTATAAAAGAAGTAATATTGCTTCTATGTTCACCCCTAAGAAAATCTATTCTATTGATGAAAATTAGCGTTCCGCTAATAGGTTCATTCTTATAGCAATGGATATCATGATTTAAGGGTTACTAAGGGACTACTACAATGCCTATCCTCCCCTGTCCTTTTTATTTTCTGTAGGTAATATTTTCCATCAGTGTGAGAGAAAATCATAAAATAAAATAACATATTATGAAGGCATCGGGTATGTGTCTGAATCGGCTAGACATTTGATAAAAGATCAGTTTGGCGCTTGCTAAGATAAGCAAGACTTATCTTGTAGGTTATAATCTCTTAACTTCCACTCCTTAAGAGGTTTAGGTTGCAGTTCTGCCATGATATTTCCTTTTAAACTAATGCATGATACTCATGTATTTATTTTGTTGCTCCAGTGTCACCTTTCAAGCCAAGTCTTTTAGGTAGCAAGGGTGAGTGCCTCTTATTGGTTGTAGGTTAGGTGGAACAGTTTTCTACTTTAAATGGAACCTCACAGTATTCCAGATGCAACTGTTTTGAATACCTATTTACTATAAAAGCTGCTTGGTAGCAGCTCCAGGTAGCCATTTTGTAAAGAATCAGAAAATTTCTGAAATAATGTTAAAGTGCTTATTGTTATTGTGATTAATTTCAATATGATATGAACCACAAATCGAGTTTAGCTCTGGTCCCTTAGTTATGGGTAGTATTTACATAGCTTTGATGTGTAGCTAACCATGCTTTATACTTATATGTAGTAAGTCACCAAACAGCTGAGCAAGCTATTATTTTACATTACATCTCCTTTTTACTTGACAGTCTGAAGTTATAATAAAATAAAAACTATATTTTTCTGTGGAAGTGAGATGGAAGGTAAATAGAATTTAACATAAATCCTATATACTGGTCTGTCTAGGTTCTGAGACACTTTTGTCCATATACTTATGTGTATTTTCTGCAAGTAAAGTTAACACATTTCACGAACACATCAAAAAATACATTATGAAACACAAATGCATAACTTATGAATCTGTGGGGCAAGGAATAAATATAATTTAAATTTATCACTGGGAAAAACCTTATTGTTCTCAGGTAAGAGATTACCTGAGGTCAATAAACTAATTGCTAATAAACGCTAGCAAAATGGCTAATTGGCTTCATAATATTCCTGAAAGTATAACTGATAGGTACACACATACCTAGAATGTACTTTCATATGCCATTATATACTTAGTTATCATTATTTTAAGATTTAAATCTTAATTATTACATGTGTATAATCCATAAATAGTATGTACTTTAAGTCTATGACAGCCTTATAACATTTGGGAGGCATGAGGTCCTTCAATTTGAAATATGTGCCATGTGTGTACTTGGCCTTAAGTTTCTGAGATATGACACATATAAACATGTGTCATCTGTTTTTGTATGAAAAAGAATACTGTAAAGAATCATTGTCCACATGGTACATAGGATCCCATTTGTAAAATTTTACCCGAGTAAGTATGTATATATTTCTGGTGGAACCAGAACATGATAATTTTTTTTTTTTTTTTTTTATTATCTTACTTTCAGTCACATAATATATAAATTGTAGGTTTATTGTTTATACATTCCCACTTAATACATCACATCAAGTCATATACATATAGGTAGGTATATAGGGATTCTATAGGTATATACATCTTTCAACAAGATGTATATACCATCTAGCATCATCTAGTGATGTTGTTGATAATGTCTCTGTGGAGCATTTGTCATGGTATGATAGTGTTGCCCACTATAATTATTGGCTTTTCAGATTGTTTTTGACATTCAGATGATCACTTTGTGCCGCTTGTCTACAACTAGTACTCTAGTACAATAGTAGATATTGTTAAGTTTTCAGACAATTTATTCAAATCTTTGTTACAACTTATACAGATGAGTATCTGTCTAGCTGTTGTACCATGTACCTAGTAGGTATGTGTCACACACTTGCCAAGCAGTGTCATTTAGTATCTCATATTCTGCTGAGTAAATACCATTATTCTAATTATGATTCTGTATGTGACCTATCCCAGAAATAACAGCAGTCAGTGTAGTGTTTTTCTCTACTTTTTGGATTTAAACCTCTACAAAGTTCATAATTTCTTTCTCGGGTACAGTACCCTCTTTGTTAATAAAAGGCAGTATTATATTAAGGTTTTCTTGATGTAGTTGAATCACTTGGTTCAAAGGGTTACCCTAGATTAGGATGAAAAACATTATGAACTGACATGTATTCACATGTAAAGTAGCTATAAATCCAATATCTCAGGAAAAAGTGTTTATTGTGAACTGGTTTTTTGTGATCATAAACTTAACACATTTTACTTCAAGATACGATATGAATTGTGATAGTTACTTATAACAATATACGTTGTGGTGAAGAACAAAATCAGCAAGTGATAAAAATTAACTCAATATACCGACATTAGCAGTGTCGATGTAACTTATCGTACAAAACGCGTAAGTAACGCAAATACACGGCGCTTACGACTTTATTTTCAACAACTCGTGCGTCGTTCTCGGCTGGGCCTTTATTGCCGTGCTATTTATTACTGTTCCACTATTAATTAATTATTAAAAACATTAATATGAAATGTGATTGTTGTTCGGAGATAATAGTTGAGGTGAGCTCTGCTTTGAAATGCTCACTGTGTCAAAACCTTTACCACTATTCCTGCATTATGACTGTATTGGGTGAAGTTTTACAACCAAGTATACTGCCTACTTGGCTGTGTCCAATCTGTAGGCCGAAGACGAGCAATGCCGACGACACTCCGATTCGAAATAAGCAAACTAGCGATTCAAATGTAACACGTAGGAAAAAGAGGTCACCAGTGAGTATTTTAAGGGATGAACCCCCTGTCACATCAAGCGAGGTGTCGAGCATTATTAAAAATGAGATAGATGGTCTAATGCGGCATCTCAATCAAACTTTAGCTAACTATGTAAACAAAGAGCTTAAAGTTATAAAAGAAAACATAGACGAAATTCGTAAATCTATGGATTTCATGAACGAGAAGTACGAGGAAATGAAAGCAGAATTTTCTTCGAAAATTAACTCAGTTCATGACATTCGAAACGAAAACGAACAACTCAAATCCACTATTAAGGACCTAAATACTAGAATTAATCAAATGGAGCAGCACGCGCGTTCCTCGAATGTAGAAATACAATGTTTGCCGGAACACAAAAGCGAAAATCTTGTTTCCTTGGTAATAAATATGAGTAAAGTTCTAAAATGTGATATAACAGAGAATAATATACATAACGTAACGAGAATCGCAAGGCAAACTTCAAATAATGGTCGGCCGAAGTCCATTGTTGTGCAGTTCAATAGTCCACGAGTCCGAGACACATTTCTGGCCGCATCTATTAATTTTAATAAGAGTAAGACCCCAGAAGAGAAGCTAAATAGTAGTCTCCTTGGAATTGGTGGTAAAAAAGAAAGCGTGTATGTTACTGAACACCTATCTCCGGCGAATAAAGCGCTACATGCGGCGACCAGGATCAGAGCCAAGCAACTAGGATACAAGTACGTATGGATCCGTGGCGGCCGGATTTTTGTCAGGAAAATGGATGGGACAGACCACTATTACATCAAAGATAATGAAGCTCTGAATAAATTACAATAAGTTAGGCATAGGATGTAACTAGTCTGGTACTTGATTTTTATTTTATTTTTTTAAATTCGATCGTCTCAAAATTTACTATCAAAACGTTAGGGGTATAAGAACCAAACTAAACAACATCTATCAAAAAGTCGCTTGCTGTTCTTATGATATTATTATGTTTACTGAGACATGGCTCTCCAGTGGTATATTTGACCCAGAGATTATGAGTGGACAATATACAATATATAGACGGGATCGAACCAAAAGTACTTTTAATAGCAAAGTAGACGGTGGAGGAGTTTTGATTGCAGTCTCTAATAAATACAAATCGCAAAGAATATTTAACTTCGAAAGTGCATGCGAAGATCTCTGGGTTAAGTTATCACTGCGAGTTGGCAAGAAGACCAAAGATGTCTATTTCTGTACTGTATATTTACCGTCTCCAATAAAACTTGAAGTATTGAAGCATTTTGTTGATAATACAAATAAAGTGTTGGAACATATAAAGGAATGTATTGTTATAGGTGACTTTAATATAGGTACTATAAAATGGTCAGACACTAATGGTGACCTAATTAGGGCTCCTCAGTACACAAGATCAGGTATGGAACAGACTCTATGGGACTTCATCCTACATAATGATCTGATTCAACATAATTCTCTATCCAATCACAATAGCACAATCCTCGATCTGGTGTTAAGCAACTTAGGACATAATGTTACAATAAGTCAGCCACTTGATATACTCTCAATAGTTGACCAACATCACCCACCCCTGTTAATTGAACTCTTTGCTCCTGAAATTATCAAAAAGCAAAAATATAATGCGGGACCAAAATTTAACTTTCTTAAGGCCGATTACGATGCCATAAATAATTCATTGGCAGAGGTTGATTGGACGGAAGAACTGAAATCTTGTAGTACTATTGATTACATGGTCGAAAGATTCTATAGTATTCTTTATGCTGTGATAGATCGTTACGTTCCCCAAACTGTAGCTAAGAATTCTAAATATCCGCATTGGTTCTCTAGGCAGCTTATTAAAAGATTAAATGAAAAAAATCATATGAGACGGAAAGTCATAAAATATAACAATCCAATGGATGTTATTGCCTTAAGACTACTAAAAAAAAGATGTGACAGTATGGCTACTTCCTGTTATAATTCCTACATTGCTAAGATTGAGGCTAATATTAATTCAAATCCGAAATACTTTTGGAGTTACCTAAAGCAAAAAAGAGGTGGATACAGTAACTATCCAAGTAGCATGACGAATGGCTCAGAAAGCTCAGATAGTCCTCATGATATATGTAATTATTTTGCTTCCCATTTCTCTAGAGTCTATAGTACTGACTCTAATAACATTAACATATCTAGTCCAATGGAAAAGTGTTTAAGTAACTCCACGTTAAGCCGGATAACAATCTCTCAATGCCAGATTGCTAGAGCACTAAATAAACTAGATATAAATAAGGGTGCAGGGCCTGATAAAGTGCCTGCTCTGTTCTTAAGTAGGCTAGCAAATAAGCTATCACTTCCTCTAATGTTAATATTTAATCGATCCTTGCTTGAAGGTAGCTTCCCGAGGGTATGGAAGGAAACTAAGATTGTCCCCGTTTTTAAAAGTGGCGACCAAACGAGTGTAGTCAATTATAGACCCATTGCTATCCTATCCGTACTTGCAAAGGTGTTCGAAGCTCTTATATGTCCGGTACTTTCATGGCATTTTTCCCAATTGATAATAGATGATCAGTATGGATTCATGAAGGGTAAATCAACAGCCACTAATTTGGTAACATATGCCGAGACTATTGTTGAATCTGTCGATGCAAGGATTCAAGTCGATGCAGTCTACACTGACTTTAGCAAGGCATTTGACGTAGTCAACCACAGTATCCTCATTAAAAAACTAGAAATATACGGAGTGTCAGGTGCTTTGTTGAATTGGTTTGAATCATATTTGTCTGGACGAGTCCTCCGAGTAGTGATAAATGGTTGTAGTTCTAACCCTTATATTGCAACTTCCGGTATTCCACAGGGATCCCATCTGGGGCCATACCTTTTTATCGGTTTCATTAATGATATTCGTAAATGTTTTAAATATTCACATGTTTTCTTGTTTGCGGATGACTTAAAAGCCGTTTCGGAGATTGGAAGTTATGCAGACTCGATATTGTTTCAGAGTGATTTTAAATAGACTAGTGGAGTGGTGTGAGAAAAACAAAATGAGTTTGAATGTTAAAAAATGCAAACATATTAAGTACACCCGAAACAAAAACGTGATTCCATCAACGTACAATCTAAATGGCGAAATACTCGATGAGGTTGAAACCATACGTGATTTGGGTGTCATGTTCGACAGGAAACTCAATTTTGTACAACATATAGATGAAATAGTGCTGAAAGGATCAAAAATGCTAGGATTTGTTATAAGGGAATGTAAGAACTTTAAGAAATCGGATACAAAAAAAATTATGTACAACTCACTTGTAAGGAGTCACCTGGAGTATTGTAGTGTAGTGTGGTCACCAAGCTACAATACACACAGTACCCGGCTTGAAAGATTACAAAAGAGATTCTTGTGGCACTTGGCATACAGTTGCAATATGGGTAGAAAACTCAAATCATATAAAGATAGGCTAAATTATTTCAAAATGGCACCTTTGCAAAAACGGAGAGAAATGCTGGACTTGGTTTTCCTTAAAAAGCTAGTAACTGGCATTATTGATTGTCCGAAGTTACTTGGTAAGGTATCGTTCAATGTACCGCGAAACCTCCCGAGAAGTATCAATAGGAAACTTTTTTATTTACCAAAAAGCCATACCAATCTAAGACAACATTGTCCACTGTCTAGAATGTATACACTGTATAAGGAGCATGAAATGGATATTGACTTGATTGTTACCTCAATACCTACTCTAAGAAAAATCATCTTATGCAACTAAGAAGGATGAATTCAATTTAATATTTCATTTAGATATATTATTATAGTATTTTTCTTTTTTAGTTTTTAATTGTATCCTATAAATAAAATGTGTTATGGCGGTCCCACAAACAATGACTGATAACACGGTAATCAGTCATTGTTTGATGGGCTAACTTAGCTTTTCCTTTTTGTTACACACATCATTAGTGCATGCTGTGTTCTTCTTTAAGTAATGGGGCACTTAGTTATTTAAGTGACAATGCATATTCTTTTTAATGTATTAGTGTACTCATTGTTGAAGAGCCAAATAAAATAAATAAAAAAATAAATAAATAAATATAAATCAAAACATAGCACAACTGCTATTAATTGTTATTGATATAAGTAATCCGGAGAGGACAAAAGATGCATTTTGGATTAAAATATTTTATTGTACATGTGATGATTGGTTACTCCGATCTTTAACATGTGTAAGCATGATGGAACTTACAAACGGGGATATCCATCCAGTTGATCTCCCCCCCCCCCTCTCTTGACTTTGTCTTATCCGCTTCATTTCTGTCTCCATTATAAACATGGTATAATGACCACGGCTAACCTCTCATGATAGCTCTGGGTACACCAAGTATGATTGTTTAATATTGTCACTACCACCGGCTGACCTCTTGTGAAAGCTCCGGGTAGGTATACCAAGTATGGTTGTTTCATACTGTCACTAACGGCTGACCTCTCGTGAAAGCTCTAGTTAGTTACACCAGGATACACCAAGTATGATTGTTTGATATTGTCACTACCACCGGCTGACCTCTCGTGAAAGCTCCGGGTAGGTATGCCAAGTATGGTTGTTTCATTTTGTCACTAACGGCTGACCTCTTGTGAAAGCTCTGGTTAGTTACACCCAGACACACCAAGTATGATTGTTTAATATTGTCACTACCACCGGCTGACCTCTTGTGAAAGCTCCGGGTAGGTATAACAAATATGATTGTTTCATATTGTCATTAACGGCTGACCTCTTGTGAAAGCTCCAGTTAAATACACCAGATATGATTGCTTGATGTTGCTGTACCGGTTAACCTACTGTGAAAACTAGGTACACCAAGTATGAACACCTAATATTGCGCTCAATCATGGTACGTACTGATATCATAGCTGCCTATGACTAACTTTTCGTGTGAAGTCATGAGGTACACAAGCAAAATCGGTACATTTTTGTTTCTATATTGTTGATTCTTTGTGAAAATTAAGTCGATGTCGACTACTTTACTAGTATCAACATTCTTTTTAGGAATTGTCAGTGTTCGGACTATTCAGGGTTTAAAATACCCTCATGGCTAACTCCTCAACGTTAGAATGTATCGTGATAATCGGTTATTTCGATCTTAAACGTATTTAGGCAAGATACATCTCTTTTAATAATGATAAATGAACTTACCGCCGTTATGACTTCATCCTATGTTTGTTTCGTCTTGTTAGCTCTATGTGATTGTTTTCCATGGGAAGTTCGCGTTTCCTTTTTTCCATAGTATGTGTCTATGACAATTATGATACTTTATCCGTTATTTAATAGGATTTTGGTTATAAGTGAATATTTTACGTGAATAGCGCAGTGCACAAAAAAGTACAATGACGTTGACATTGACGTTGACAGAAGAGAGCACCGAGAACGTCGAACGGACCACAGATGAAACAATATTTTTATTTAATCTTTAAAAATTGTGATGGCGTGTTGTGCAAAGGTGCAAACTACATAGTACATAAAGAGGACGAGATAACTAAAGTATAATTATCCATTACTACCCAAAGATCAGTAAAGGGAGTTAGAAAAATATAATAGAAATAAAAAGAAATTATGTCATAGAAACAAGAAAAAATATTTATTTGGCAAAAACAATTAAGTTATAATCAGTACAATCAAGATACACTATAATTATGTAACGTTTTTCGTTGAAATGCAAGTTTTATGTATAAATTTTTTGGCGGTATTAATTAAACCTTACAAAAGTAATAATGAAACAAACTTTAAAATTAAACATAACATTAAAATTTTAAAAATTAAAGTATTTTTCTCAAAATAAAAGATAAACTCTTCTAGAAAATAAACTGATCTAGGTAGTTATGCTTATATAAGGGATACCAATTATTTTAATGAGATCGTCTGAAATACGTAGGTTGTATCAAAATTATTAAATTATGTATCCACTCCGAATGCTTGTCTTCAACTGGATAGTGTCATCTTATGAATGACTACTTCGTCATTTAACGAAAAGTATAAACTGGCACTAGCGGCCTCTAGGGAAAAGTATTCAAACTAAGAAAAAATGTCGTTTTTGCAATAAAAGCGTTTTCTTTCAAGGAATCTAGATGTCGTTGTAACTCAATATTGCTCATTTCAGTATAATGCCACTTTTGTTTTCAAGGTGCGAAAAGATTATTACAAACGGTTTGGAAAAGATAAAGTGGATTAAAGACTTATGTGGAAACTGTGAAGTGATCGATATAGGTGAGAAGGGATGTCCTAACCTTTCAGACTTAAAAAATAAATATAGTAAAAATAAAACTGAATTTAATTGTGTGAATCATAAATTTAATTGTGCACTAAATAATGCTGTGTGTATAAGAAAATGGTATTTTGATAATAATATGTCTGTATTCAAATTATTTTGTTGTTGCTAAGCTACATATAATAAAAATATCCGATTAACTACTTTTGGTTTTTATTCGAACCTATTACATTTTAAATTAGCTGTAGTTATGTTTAATTTGAGGTAAACCTACAATAATTGTAAATGAATACTAAAAACGATAAATAAAATAAACAATTTTATATATAAACCAAGATTTTTTAAAATTATGTTTTTATTTAGAATTTTTAGTGTTCCAGCGCGCACATACACACACACACACACAACGAAAATATAACCCTTCCTTGACAGTCGGTAAAAAAATACAAAGAATTCATCTAAAACTTAATCAGCGCTATCGCAAACGGCTGTAGTGTTAGTCTAGTGATCCTAAGCCCGACTGCTATATATATTATATTCTGAAGTTTGAAGGTATTCGTTCTGTATTAAGGAATAAGACCCTTGCAATGCGAACATGTATTTTTTCTCCGAATATTATGTATGTAGTTGTGTATTTCATTCGCGCTCACAGCGGTCCATTAGTTCAATTATCCCCTTATGGACCACTGCCGCTTTTTGCATTTTTTGAAGTTAGTAAGTAAAATCTACACAGGTACTAACATGGTTAATTGTAAATGAATTCTAAAAACGGATGACTTGCAGATCTAGTTTTATTTTACAGCTAATTTTAAATTTGAATTTATTAAGTCATATAAATAAAACATAAAATTATAAATTAAAATATTTTGGTAGTGGTTGGTAAAATAATTAAAATTTAGCCCGGAAAACAATATTTATTGCACATTAACATAGTAATCACACAGAGGGTGGATATAATATTCAAAAGCTAGGTTGGTTATACAAGAAAGTTTGTCACAGGGGTAGGTACTACAACACGCGCGACGCGACCGTACCGCGCTCGGAGTTCTCAGGCGACTGGTGGCGAGCGGGATAGCCGGCGTGCGCGCGGGACAATGGGGTGCGCGCGCAGGCGGAAGACTATTCTAGAAAGCGTCTAGGGATGCGACCGCGGGTTGCGCGAACGGTAGAGGGGCCCACATTTTCGTTTACTACATACTCCCCCTCTAGTGCAGGAGAACGCCCTCGTTCCTGGACTAGCTCAACGCCCGTCTGCTGTTTCGGACGACCGCGGTTTCTCTTTGGGACGACAGGATTGGGCAGAGGATCTCCTGAGCTACCCTCGATGTACGGAGACAAATCAGAAGAGTGATACTTCCCTAGCGAAGAGTCGGGCCTACCGACTGGGGAAATTAGAAAACTAGTAGGACTAACCTTTTTGGTAATGACGTAGGGACCATCCCTTTTGGGCACGAATTTGGCACTAAAACCTTTACTTCCTTTGCTGAGAACATGGGATGTTAGAAGAACCTTGTCTCCTACCTCATAAATAGGACCGGGGCGACGAGATCGGTCAGCGGTCTCTTTGGACTTGTCCTGCTGGGTCTCGACGCGCTCTCGAACAGCTGAGAGGGAATTAACAAAAGACCGCAGGTAGGGGGTGATCTGAGGGACAAAATTTTCTTTGTCGAGGACAGCTCTCAGATCATGACATGTCACTGAACAGACGGCATGGCTATCACGAGTTTCCTCGGAGCAGACCGGTCTACTCAGGGTATTAACATTAACATTCGCCTTGACAGGTGTCCGATAGGGGGGTACAGAAATGGGAGGAGGCTCGCCTGTGTCAACTCGATGCTCGGCGTAAGAAAGGGGGACTCCCCCTGGCTGGAAGGTGTCCTCCTTGGCAGCCAAGAGTTGAGCGAGCTGACTTCGATCAGGCGGCAGTAGCTTGAGCCTCTCATCATCCCTCAGCACCATAGTTGTGGCGCAAGAAATATCCGGGGAAATTGACTCGTACTGTATTTTATGTACGACGCTATGGTCGCGAGAAAAATACCAGCAACTGCTAGAAAAGTCTAAGACGACCTCAGCTGCTAACAAAAAGTCAATGCCTAATAACGTTTCGTTATTGCGAGATTCCGGAAAAATAATAAATTTTGTCGTAATTACTTTTCCCATTAAGTGTACATCGAGAGTAGTCAAAAGTACATCTAGCTCACGAGTACTACCATCGGCGAGCCTAATCAGCCTACGAGCCGGGTGAAGGGGGTGATTTTTACGAATTAGTATTGCATACAAAGTATGACCCGCGATACAAATTTTAGCACCGGTGTCGATTAAGGCAGTGCCGCGCGAGTTTAAAATTTCGATATGAAATATCGGACGCCGATTATGTTGCGGACGCGGACGCGGAGCGGAACAGTCGTCGTCGCGCACGTGTATATCAGGTAAGTTATTATTATTTTTATGAATAAACTTATCATTATCACTAATATACTTATCAACAACATAGGGTTTAACATACGAAATATTATTAATTACAGAATTACTATCAATTTCAGAATTACTATCAATTTCGGAATTACTATCAATTTCAGAATTATTAATAATTGTTGGATACGATACATCGGCATCTATAATATCTAAACTATGAAAACATTGTTCCGAACTTGATTCCGTATTATTGCAGTTTTTACAACTTTCGCGAGTAACATTCGCGGCACCACACTGATAACATGATAAGGGTTTTACTGACTCACCTCGCGCAGACAACTTACGGCACTGATCTCGAAGATGTCCATAGTGCTTACAATACACACAGTAGGGGCGGGACTTCGATGTTGATTGTACCGTAGTTTCACAGGAGCCGGGAACGTCTGTTTGTGACGTCAGCGTAGATGTCGGCGCGAGTGTTCGCGCGGTCGGCAAACTCGCGCGGGAAGATGATGCGGGCGCGGCCGGCGCGTGCGAGTTCGTCGAGCGCCTCGAGGCAGCGGCGCCGATAGGTTGCTCGCTGGCGGGCGGTGATGACCTTGGGTTAGGTGGGCGAGTCCATTTTTCGCGATGTTTTTGTTGAGTTTCTTTTACATGTGACATGTTGAAATATGAATCCTCTATGTCACGGGCGCGATTCAGAAGCTCGGAAAAACTATTAAAATCTTCTCTACGTAATCTTTTACGTAACTTAAAATGTAATAAGCCGTAGATCATATCCAATTCAACTTTTGTTGTAAGGTCGCCTGGGGGGAGTTTTGTTAATAGGGCTCTTGCCTTAGCAACGAATAAATCTGTTCTTTCGTTGAGATTTTGCTCCATGGAGAACAGCTCCCTATATATCCTGAACGCTGGTCGGCGGTCACCATAGGCATCTCGTAGTGCGTGGAGGGCGTCTTCCCACGTACGTGTCTCGTGACGTATACTCAACCACCAGGTGGCCGCGTCGTCTGTGAGGAGCATGGACATGCCCTTCAAGGCGATGTCATCAGAGACGTCGGCACACTCTTTGAAGGCTTGAATGGCATCGATGAACGTTTCGACGTTGCCCGCACCGGAGTACCTCGCTGTACAGCGTGAGAAGGTTCCGCCGGTGGTAGCACTCTCGCCCGCAGATTGGCTCAACGGCGTACTTTGCCGCTGGACGGACGGAGGGGGGGCCGCGAACGAGGCTGACATCCTCTCCAAGATGCGTTCGCAGGTTTCCGCTTGGGATTGTTGAATGGTACTAAGAAAGGTCGCGAATACCTCCTGTGACATCACCACGTTACCGACGCTATTGTCTGTAGCGGACTCGTTATGAGACTGTCGTTTACGCGGCATTTCGAATGTTTTCACTTCACAGTTAGGTACTTATAAGGACGCACTACAAACAGTAGGTAAGTACGATCACTATTCACTCACTTGGGTTCTAGTCTAGATAGAACTTTCATAGGTACCGAACGAACTAGTAGGTACATACGTACGTCACGTAGGCGTTCGGCCCGCAGTTGGGACGCCAGATTTGGTAGTGGTTGGTAAAATAATTAAAATTTAGCCCGGAAAACAATATTTATTGCACATTAACATAGTAATCACACAGAGGGTGGATATAATATTCAAAAGCTAGGTTGGTTATACAAGAAAGTTTGTCACAGGGGTAGGTACTACAACACGCGCGACGCGACCGTACCGCGCTCGGAGTTCTCAGGCGACTGGTGGCGAGCGGGATAGCCGGCGTGCGCGCGGGACAATGGGGTGCGCGCGCAGGCGGAAGACTATTCTAGAAAGCGTCTAGGGATGCGACCGCGGGTTGCGCGAACGGTAGAGGGGCCCACATTTTCGTTTACTACAATATAGTATTTATTACTCCTTAAAATTACAGTTACAAACTAATTATAGCTACTACAATAAATATAATTTTAATTGATTTATTACATTTACAATGTTATAATAAAAAAAACTGTCATTTAGTTTTATGATGTGCGTAGTGGAAAGTATAAAATAATAAAAACAAAAAATAATATTACAAGAACTTTTCTTACAAAATAATCTAACTTGATCATTATAAAATTTACAATATAGGTCTAACGTTTACTTATTTATATTTTTTATTATATTTATTTTTTACAATTATTACAGTACCCAATCTAACAATTATTATTACTTGTTACATATTGTACCATATTTTTCTGTATTTATTAGAAAAAACATTTAATACTCTATTTATTTACAAACTTTCTCTTAAAAATAATCTTACCTTTTAACATTCATAATAAACCTAATTTTTTTTATTTATTTTACAATTTATATTCACATTTTTATATTTTATTTATTTTAATTTAAAGTTACAACTAACAATTTCATAACCCTTACATATTAATAACAACGGTCTCCACAAATTGTTTTAGATATTTTATTCACCAACGATTGTGTCTCTTCCATAATATAGTCGCTCACGACGTATTGCGCACTCAAAATTACCGCGTCTTCATTATCACTTGCAGATTCTTTTTGCTCACACAAGTTCAAAACTTGTATTTGGATCAGTCGCTGACCTTTTTTCTTCCCATTATTGATGACGTATGACTGGCAAGGAGGCAGCTTCCGCTTTTGATAATCCTTTTTCGCTCTTGGTTTCTTGTTGCCAACCCCGTGTTATGTCGTTGCTCTGGTTCATGCCAACTCAAACTTGGAGTCGGAAAACCTTGACCGTATTGCGAAAAGACCAGGTCAGGGGAATCACACATTTTTGATAGTCTGAAACAAACAAAATAACAATTAATATGTATAATGCTAATTAATATCAGCATAAGTAATAACATAAATATCAAACTACTTACAATACGTTTTTGATTCGATGATGTGAATTGAGAAGTCTGACCAGTCCGGTCACTAGCAGCTAAATGTGGATGGAGTGGAGGGAGCGCTCCAGATAGCATTGTGTACATTTTTTATTACAAGTTAGAACTTGAATCCATGTGCGCACGGCGCAGCACGCCACTTGCGACTTGTGAGCACCTGGTCGGTGTTATGTTTCACACAAGAGGAAATTTCAGGAATAATTTGCATATCTTCATGTCCGTACAAGTTTGAGCGATATGTTACGTAGCAACAAGTGTTGAGTGTTGTATTGCATACTTGGCTACGGAATGCGGTGCGCTTTATTATCAGGAATGAAATGATACAGATATGAATCATAAAATATTTTATTTCTTACTTAATCCTAAAATTACATATGTACAGACTTAACTAAATTGAAGTAATAACTAATTATAATTATGAATTTAATCTTTATGATATATACCTATTTATTTATTTGCAATTATACTTTGTGTCTCGTCCTCGAGATTAGGATACCTAAGAAAGAGTATATTCAACATGTAGTATCGCTTCCGGTGGTACTACTCATCCACTAGGTTGAGATCTTTTATTTTTGTTTTTTAAACTGTTCCCGCGCCGCGCCGAGTTGTCATTCGCGTTTCTAGTGCGCAACGCTCTCCACTAGGAAATTTACTCGTAGTTGTTTTTTCGAGTAAATTGTCCAATATTGCAGCCAAAACACTCAAGAAGTATATAAAATAAATAATATTAAGTGTTTGTGTAGTGATCTTAGCGTTAACTTTTAGAAATGTGATCTAAGGAAAACCCGGTCAAGTCGGAACTTGCCGGTACATAATTTTTATTACAATGAATTGAAAATAAACAATGCAATTCGAGTAGTCAAATTTGGGCTGTCTCAACGCATTATTATTTATTTGGCACTCAGAGATCATCGGATTTTCCACGTTGAATAATCTAAAGCCCTTTATCAAAAGGTTTTGGGAATAACAATGCACCTCGAGCAGTCAAATCTGGGCTGTCTCAACGCATTAAAATTATTTAGCAACTCGGACAGATCATGTAGGACTGCCCACGCTAAATAAACTCCAATTCTATGATGACCTATGTTACATACCCATATGTAAACAAATTACTTCCAACCACATAAAACAATGCAATTTCGGGCTGCCAGAAGGACTGTCCCACTGCATGGCCATTAAGTGTTCTAGGACATACCACTGGAATGTAAGTATCACCCATCAATAACCTACCAGTTGTTCAAGAGTTTGTTCAACTCATCAGAAATATAACAACAGAATCATGTAAATTATGCTTGACAGCAATGAACACATATTACAAGGAAGTATAATACCTACTTAATTATCATAATATGGTAATCAGGCGAGTGCACTTATATCACAATATTCCAGCAGATAACTCACATTATGAAGACAATATCATAATGCAGGTAGGCATAATGAACTATGCTTTGGTGATCTATTTCAAGTATTGCCAACAAATAAGGGTAAGACCAGGATGGCAAGCCAACCTACAACCCTGTAAAGAACTCGAAGAACTCAAGTTCATTTCATCAATATACATAGGTACCTATGTACATATTATCAGAATGGCCCCTTTGAAGGTGTTACTACCAAACACTGTCACCAATGCTGTCTTCAGGAAACCTTGATTAACAGGACCAATACTGTGAAAACAGTACTATACATGCCGTATAAAACATATTATAAAGCCATTAACCTGACCAGACGGAGGTCTAAAATAAATGGCAATATTTCATATGCCTGCCTGCCTCTGCTGGGAGGCAATATCTCGAGCAAGTTAACACTTCAGATGCAGTCAGTGACAACATGCTGAAAACAAAAGGAGCTACCTCAGCCGGACCAGAACAATCAAGAACATCTCCAAGTAAAAAATTTTGAAAATCAGCGGCCAATGCTCAGAAAAGTTGCAATCTAATGAAGCATAACCATCATACAAGTATGGAAATTTAAGGGAAGCCCCCCAAGCAACATAGCTACTTGCAATAGCGCCGCTGGAAGCAGCAGCAGACCGCTTGAGTGAGCCAATTTATCTTTTTGCAGATAAACAATCCTGACATCACCAATCTGGGTAATGTATGCGGTTACCTTTTCACACATTAGTAGTGTTATAACAGGTTGCTAATACCTGTCTTATATATACCAAAAGAGAAAACTCAGTTTTGTGAATGACGGAGGTGCTGGAATAATTTATTTTAATTTTAATTTAAAATAATTATTTCTTAGAATATGGAAGATGCTGTACCTTTTGGAAAATATTATGAGTTCAAGTATTACCCTAAATACTTTTCATTTTTAAGCATAGGTACATTTTAAAATCATGTGAAAATATAATATGCTCTTTTTTTTAGGTATTAATACCTATGATATATAATACATAAGCAACCCATTACATTGTCCCACTACTGGGCAAGGGTCACCTCTCAGAATGAGAGGGATTAGGCTATGGTACCACCACACTAGCCTAATAAATACCTGATACTATATTAAATACTATAAACACTACTTTATATTCAATGTGATAAAAACTTAACTAATAATGTAACAAATCCGTACGGATTTGTGGTCAATGGGGTTACATACTCTAGGAAAATCATCTATTTTACTAGTTATTTTCTGAAAAAATAACAATACATACAATTAATCATAGTTATCTTATTGGATACCTACAATATTTACCATCTATACAAAAGTATGTATAGAAATCTGTACATAAGGATAGAATTAAAAATTAATAACATCAAATTAAACTTGATATTGTGATACAGATAGTCTCAGATGCCACCAAATATAGGTGGCTAGCTGTGAAACAAAACTTGAATGTTAAAAAAGTCAATAACTTAGTTTTCTCATGAAAATCTTGTTATGAACATTTAAACAATATTATGGTCAGATGGTTGTCAACATACACAAGAATTAAATGTACACATATAATTACAAATGCAACATAATTGATAGTATCTAATGCTAACAATAGCATACAAACTTTTCACTTTCAACAAAACCTAATACTAATATCTACTTAATTGAAAAAAAAAAAAAAAAATGTATAAGTAGTTATATTATTTTCTGTAAAATTATTAGGTACTGTACCTAAAATGGAAAATACATTAATGTAGCAAAATATCTTACCTACTTAAATGATGCTAACGCCTCAACAAGGGGGGGGGGGAGTGTTGCTAAGAGAGACAGGATAAGTGAACGGTCAGAGTGCCAGGTATATCCACTTAGTAACCTCTGATATTTTTTGGCGACATTCCTTGCCCCACAATGTTTAACTTCTACGTTTAAAAACTTGCAAAGAATTACCTTTTGTCTCGCAAAGTAACCTGTATTATTGGTGCAAACAGCGACATAGTCTAATAGTTACATACACCGTAACCAATGTGGAATCAAGTAAGAAGTATGTGATCCCGGGCCGTTAACATCTTAATTTTAACTTTTTTGCATCTGACAGTTAAACTTTTTTAACCAGACTTGGTGTGCCAAATAGAAATGCGGCAAATATGTACCTAGGTACTGTATATTAATTAAATATTATTTTACCAACAACTCCGTTATTATAATTGAGGATTTGAAGTATTTCCTACCTCTTGACATACCTATGTAACAGGATGTCACAATAAATTTTTGCTCTTTGCTAATATGCAAGCCTTACCCTATGGTAAGGTGGTCTTATAGCAAGGTTAGCATTAGGTTGATCAGCCAGTCATTAGATGACATCTAATCAACATAATTATATAAATTGATAATTCCCTAATAATAAAATAATGTTAGAAAATTTTATGCAATTTTTCATAAAACTATTGAGTTGTGCTATGAATTATTACTAAGTAATTATTATTCATTATTCTGAGTTGGACAAATACACTACTTTTAAAGTGGCAGTCATGTGACTGAAGCTATTGACAATGGTCAATATGGAGGCCTAACATAATTATAGTTATAAATATCTATACTTATCTATATTTATGATTATTCAAGGGTGCATTCTACTACCCACCACAAAGTTTAATGTCACTTTGGGTACATGTTAAGTAACTCTGTAGGTATCTATTAAATCCTAGAACTGTGATTGAACTGTCAACTAAATTAACAATTTATCACTATTTTCAGGAATTATGCATGCCCATTGGTATACATAAAAGGTAATGGTCTACAGCATAGCAGAGTTCCACTATTCCCATACAAGTTCATTTGTAGGAAATTAAAAATATAATTAAAATTACAACTTGTTCCATTATGTTGAATGCCCAGGCATTCAACATTGTCTCAAGGAATGTTAACAATATGTTGAAAACACCAGTATTCCATCTTATCTAGTTACTGAGAACATAGCCCCTTGGCCTTTCCTTTTTTATTTTTTTCTCAGTTATTTTTACTTCCCTAAAATTTTTAACATGATATTAGGCAAGTGTATTATTGGCATCAACTAGATGCTAATGAAAAACTAGAAATTATTATAAATTCCTAAACAAGCATTAAGCTGCATGGATAGGAGTGGTACCTAACTTCAACAGTCTGATGATTATTTATGTAATCAACCAATAACAAATAACGAACAATTTGTACAAGTAAAAACTAGCAGTTTTCGAGATATTTCATAAAGACAAACGTTCATAATTCATTTTACTCCTATAAAATATGTATAAATGACTAATACCGACTCTTACAGTCTGTTTCTATATTTAGTACTTTATGTACGTTTCTATATTCACCCATACAAGGGTATGGGTCATAAATCTTATTTTCAGAACTTATGAACCAAGACCCTACAAGTTAAACGATGCCTTTTGTATAGGCAAAAGCACCTACTTATCTACACCTAGATATTTGCCCCAAAAACACAGAGTACTATGTTATGTTGCATGCGTTGACAAACGCTTCCTTACGTCGTTTATAAATCTAAATGATTACAACAAAATATTGTGACATCTAAATTGTTTATGGCTTAAGACTGGAAATATATATATATATATATATATATATATATATATATATATATATATATATCATATATCCATAATTTTTATGTAATAAATAGGTACTTGCACAAATCCGAGACAAATATTGTCAATTTCGTCTGAAAAATGTTCTTTCTTCAATCCTTTTGGCTTTAAATTTCAAGATATCCGAACCGGTTATACCTATTATGGAGTATATCATAATATATCCTCTCACGCTATGCGTATAGCAATATGATAGAAGTGCAGCGCTATTTGCTTCAGCACAAATTAATTGCCTTACTCTGATGTCGTAGAAACCATTACTAATGTTTTAACCTCTATACCTATGATTTCATAGATATCGCTAAACGAGGTAATTCTCGAGCTCCGCCGCTTTAAAAAGATGTGTACTTAATAATGTCTTGTGGAAAGATTTAACAATTTTCCGAGAAAGAATTCGCAGAATTCAAATCCTTCATCATTCAGTACAAACGCTTTAGCTTTAAAATTTATTTAAGCACATTAGTCATAAATACTTAGCCTAAATAACAAGAGCTTACTAGATGCTTACTTGTATCTGTTGAGACAAGGAATTTCAAAACTATGGATATACAGTATACTATAACAGATCAATTTCAAAAATAATAAATCTGTGATTTCTAAGCCATGAAAATCTTTTTTTTACAATTATAGAAAACCATGATAACATAATTATCATATAATCGTACATATACTTATATCATGTTAATTATGATATTTAGATGATATTACCAGAACTTACTCTCAAAGTCTACATGTTGAATATACTCTTTCTTAGGTATCCTAATCTCGAGGACGAGACACAAAGTATAATTAATGATTAAACGAACTTACCTCAAGTGAAGTTCTATCATAATTATACGAAGTGTCTCGTCCGAAGAGATTAGGAACACCCTCCCAACCCTAATGACCATAGCCCAAAAGAGTTCTGGTAATATAACTTTACTCTGAACTAAATGACAACTCGGCGCGGCGCGGGAACAGTTTAAAAAACAAAAATAAAAGATCTCAACCTAGTGGATGAGTAGTACCACCGGAAGCGATACTACATGTTGAATATACTCTTTCTTAGGTATCCTAATCTCTTCGGACGAGACACTTCGTATAATTATGATAGAACTTCACTTGAGGTAAGTTCGTTTAATCATTAATTATAAACTAATCTTATATCAATGTGGAGCACCCAATTACATAATAATAGTTGCATTTCCCCAGGCTAAAGTAGATACCTTGTCAGGTAACAGCAGCCGTTTATCATCATTGCTTGATAATGCTATTTTATTTACACTTTGTGTAAAAATGTTGCTTTATTGACCTAAAGAGCTCATTTTTTTTGCGAATGACATTGCAATTATATAAAACATTTTTATAATCTAACATTTTTAAATGCTTTCTTTATAGTTTTATCTAATGTTTTAATAAAATAAAGTTTTGAGCGCAGGCCTACAAATTCTTTGATAATTTTACCACCCATTTCATCCTTAAACAATCCTGGAACCTTTTTATTGATGATCGGCAAGTTAAACTCGTTGTTACAGTTGTAATTGCTGGTATCAAAATATTTTAAGAAGTTTTGTTTTATGTCTTTATAAAGGTCATCAGTCTTCATATTATAAACCAAACTATCTGTATCAGTATAGCACATTTCAATTCGGTTTCCATAAAATGGTTTTATGACTGTATAGTGGAAATCATACATGCGACTCTTAGATAGTTCTACGACTGCAAACCATATGTATATCGGTTTGTTTAAAATAACACGTGAAGGTTTCATTTGTATTGCTACAAGATCATCAGAAAATACGGAAGCACTATGAAAATAAGGGCTAGCTATCAATTTCTCAGCACAAGTTGACTTTTTTGTTTTATTGTTCGAGTCATGCCACTTGTTTACTAATTTAACATCTACTGTAAACTAACTAGGCTGAAGGCAACACAGAGAGTTGAGTAGAAACAAATAGCTAAAATACCTTATTAATTGATAAACTGATAACCTATAAATAACTTACATATACTTCAATAATTTAATCTAATTTCAATACAATCTAACAGAGCAACTATTTCACACGAAATCCGAAGTAAAAAGAGAGCGAGCCGTTGGTGTCCAGTCTTTTTATCTTCTCGTACTGACAGTAGCTACTGTAGCGACATCTACCGCGCTACATACGAACAAGTCCTGAATCGCGCAAGTGAAGTTTGCAACGCAACTTGAATATATACAACCGCCCGACATCAACCGTCGGGCCGTGGCCCGCCAGGCAAAACACCCGCCTGGTCGGAGGATCCTCCCTTTGGTGTGAGGGGCAACATACCTCGCCCCTCCACAGTGGTGACCCCGACGTGATCCCAGTGTATCCACACTGGGGACCCCGAAGAAGAACATCAGCGCAGCCTTCGAAGACCAGCAGCTTCATAATCATCGTCGCCTTCCTTCCCTCACAGCACGAGCAGCGAGTCACACAGCCAGCCAGCACTCTTCCGGCTTCAACGGGCATCCTGACCACACGCCTGCAGCGAACGCGCATGCCTGGTCAGCACCCTCAGCCGACATCAAGCAACTTGGCACAGCACACTGCACTTCGGCCGGTCAACAAGCAGAGGCATTCTCTCCTGGTCGACGCAGCAGCCAGCCACTACTCAACACTGCACCACCTCGACTCACTGAGGACTACGCAGCATCACCCCGACTCACTGGGGCTCTCAACGCTCTCACCGCAACAGTCCCGACTCACTGCGGACTACGCGGCATCCTGTTCCGACTCACTGGAACACACTCCACTGGCACTGGCAAGCTCTTCAAACGCACTGACCGCTGCTGACTTATCGACACGACCATCGACCTCCGGTCTCGGGGGGGAGTGATGTAGCGACATCTACCGCGCTACATACGAACAAGTCCTGAATCGCGCAAGTGAAGTTTGCAACGCAACTTGAATATATACAACCGCCCGACATCAACCGTCGGGCCGTGGCCCGCCAGGCAAAACACCCGCCTGGTCGGAGGATCCTCCCTTTGGTGTGAGGGGCAACATACCTCGCCCCTCCACACTACGTAAGTGATCACGGTCGTCCGGTGGGAGGCGCTGGGGTGGCTGCTACCGGTCATTGGGTTGCCAACACGGCCATGCTGCACCGTGCCAGCCCCGGGCACGCTCACTCCACCTGGATAATTATTTTTGTAGCAGTCGAGTAGGTTCGATTCTGTAAACATATACATAGATCATTTGTACAATTATGCTCATAGTTTAACAATAACCCGAGTCGGTCGTCATGTCAAACAAGGCACGATTCATAAGTAGCAAGTCTACTCGGCCCCAACGTGAAAATTTCCTTTAGACTTAGGTAATTTCACTGTTTAGGGAAAAGCAGATTCTCCCAGCTCCAAGATCCTCATCGTCAGGACGCACCTTTAGGCTTAGGCTACGTCCATCTATCTTTTCCAGATGCACCTTTAGGCTTAGGAAACACCTTTGACAGATTTCAATTGACATGAGTATCAAGTGCTGTCGAGTGCTAGTAATGTCACAAAAGCTATAATGTGCCAGAAACAAGTACAATTTATGTCATAATAATAATAAACTTGATAAATATCTGTAGCAAAAATATTAGAATGCAGTAAACCTAAACGCTGAATGGAGCAGAATAATTAGAAAAAATAAAAGCATTATTACAAAAATAAATATTTTGTGACCCACTCGCGAGTACATTATGTCAGGTAGTTCCGTTATATTTCTGTCTAATAATATATCACAATCGGACAGTTCGTTCAAAACATAAAACTCCATATTTTCTAAATTGACCGAATCGTAATTTAATATTTACTTGAACTTTTGTAGATATTTACAGTTTGTATGCTATCGTTTGAAAACTCTTGCAAGATCACAGGGGCGCTAGGGTAGCTATTGGTATCAATAACTCTCTACACTGATTTTCCCTAATGATGGAACAGCTACTACCAGTGTCAATAAATGCGGAACACATTCGTGTTTGGACAAAGGCATTATCAAACAACATTGACTTTTACATAACTTGTGCAGTTATTAACATTAACAATATGATGGTTAGGTACATTGGTTACATTTTGCAATAAAAACCAATACCGTTCGGCCATCCCAATTTCAATTGTAAATCTCAATGATTTTAGCCATGATCACCTTTATCACTTGCATCAACATCATCATTATCATTATCATCAAACAAATTTAGACATAAGAAAAAAATTGGTCAGATTTCACCAAGATACAACATCACGGCAGCATTCCTGCCTCGATTCTCCAGCAGCTACTGAAGCTACGGATTGACCTCCGAACTAGCTCAGTAGTTGCACTCACACGTAATCACTGCTCAGTAATCTGTAATTTCACATTAGTAGGGACCCGCCAATGGCGGTAGTTTTACTTTATACCAAGAAATTATTGCATAACTCTTTCCAATCAGATACTTCAGTATTCCAATGTGATTTCACAAGTATCATTAAGAAATAATGATATAAAAATCAGTAACAAATTACCTATGGGTGGGTTAGACATAATTATATCTGTTAACTTTTTTCGAAGATGAACATTGTGCGACATGTGCGATTACCCTCATTCTCTCGTAATGACCATAGCAACAGAAATCTTAATGCAATTTAGCAACGATAAAATATAAAATTTCTACCGATTAGTACTCAAGTTAGTCGAAGTGTCAACACAAAGATATGTTTTTCATTAAACTTTACCAATGAACATTCGATACCAGAATATTGTCAAAATTAAAACACTCACCAGATTTTGGTGTTTACCGTTTCAAGAATCGATCACAAAATTTGGTAGACTGTGCTCACCAATGCCATATTATGTTTGAACCAACGCTAATCCCGCTTCTGATGTAAACTAACTAGGCTGAAGGCAACACAGAGAGTTGAGTAGAAACAAATAGCTAAAATACCTTATTAATTGATAAACTGATAACCTATAAATAACTTACATATACTTCAATAATTTAATCTAATTTCAATACAATCTAACAGAGCAACTATTTCACACGAAATCCGAAGTAAAAAGAGAGCGAGCCGTTGGTGTCCAGTCTTTTTATCTTCTCGTACTGACAGTAGCTACGTAAGTGATCACGGTCGTCCGGTAGGAGGCGCTGGGGTGGCTGCTACCGGTCATTGGGTTGCCAACACTACTCTTTGCTCATTATTTTCAGAGTCTTTCCAAAAATACTGTTATTTAATAATTTAAAAAAATCTTGTTCAAATGTTAACTCTGCTTTTTGACGTAACTGGGTGTTAAGATCAATATATTGCTTTAAAAAACAGCTTTGTTTAAATACTATAGCGCGATGGATCCTTTTCAATTCCAAACCGTACTGTAAGCATTTTTTTAAATGTACGTAATGAATAACATAATGGTATTTATCATACAAATTCGGTATTAATTTTTTATTCTTACCACCTGGTGGTATGATTTTTTCTGGACAAAATGGAAAGTCATTGTGCTCAATATGTAAACTTTTAGGGTATATTAAGTCAACTTCTTAAATATATCCTTTTTCCGCAGTATCACTAATATTTGTTAAATTCAATTGTAAATCATTTATTTCTTCTCTGTTCATAAATCTAAAATCGGAATAGGGGAGGCATTGAGACATATTATAACCGTATAAATTATTACAGTCTAAATAAATTGTTTAGGCCTTAACGGGACTTAATAAAAGCAGCAGTGGACTGTATAAATTAGGTATAATATTTTGCTATAACAATTCACGCGGAGATATGCACAAGGAAATGCCCGTAGTCTCACGCGTCGATCAGCTGAGTAGTGAGCGGAGGCGCGGCGCACGCGCAGCCAGCTTCGTTCCCCCGCACCCTGCGCCTGCCCCGGTGTCGTCCGTCGCATGATGCGCCGACATATTCCCCGGGTTGAAGGGATGTCTTCAAAAGTCGACAGGAAGAGGGCAGATGCAGTTGAAGGCACGACGAATGGTGCCCCGCTTCGTCTTCAGTTCAGCCACTCTTGTCACCCCGTCCACGCCAGGATAGGTCTTCGTGACCCGGCCCAGGGACCAGAGTAGAGGTGGCGCTGTCTTGTCCTTGATCAGGACTAATGACCCAGGCTTAACTTCGCCTCTGGAATCAAACCACTTTGATTTTGCCTGTAGCAGAGAAGTGTATTCATTATGAAATCTGCTCCAAAAGTGCTGCCTGATGTACTGGATTCTTCTCCAGCGATCCAGTCGTGTGATGTTGGCATCAGTCACCTGAGGGTGTGGTACAGATAAGAGTGGTCGTCCAATTAGGAAGTGTGAAGGAGTAAGTGCTGAAAAATCGTTAGGGTCTGAAGAGAGAGGAGTAAGAGGCCGCGAATTCAAGACCGCCTCTATATGAGTGAGACAGGTGGCCATCTCCTCAAAAGTAAAATGGGTAAGATTAAGTAGTCTTTTTAAATGATGCTTGCACGATTTCACAGCAGCTTCAGCCAGTGAATTAAAATGAGGGCTGTATGCAGGCGTGAAAATAAATTCGATACCCTCCTGCGCTATTTCAGATGCAACACTTGATGACTGCAAGAACCTATGCATTTCATTTGATGCGCCTACGAAGTTCGTCCCGTTATCGGACGTGATGCTTCGAGGCTTGCCTCGACGCGCCACGAAACGATCTAGAGCGGCCAAGTAAGCCTCAGTGGTGAGGTCCGTGACGAGCTCCAAATGTACGGCTTTTATTGCCGAGCAAACAAAGATGCACATATAAGATTTTGTAAGTTTGCAGCCGCGACCTTTGCGATCGGCTGTCAATACTGGCCCTGCGTAGTCCACATAACAGTTTAGAAATGGGAACTCAAGATGAGTTCTTGAAGAAGGTAGTTGACCCATTACAGGCTGTACATTTTGAGCTTTGTGTCTGAAACATTTAAGACATTTACTCACGATAAATCTAGACAAGCTCCTACCACCTAAAGGCCAATAAGTCTGTCTTATATGTGAGAGGAGTAGTTGTGGACCAGCATGTAAAAGCTTTAAATGTTGCATTTGAAATATATGTTTAGTGAATATGTGTTTACTACATAAGACAATAGGATGTTTTATACTAAAATCGTAGGGGGAATTATCAAGCCTCCCGCCCACGCGAATGAGGTTATGATTGTCAATGAACGGAGTCAAAGGAAGCAATCTACTTTTGCGTGGCAATTTTTTACCAGATATTAAAAGATTATATTCTTCAGGAAACATTTCAAGCTGTGAATATTTTATAATTATGTTTAATGAATTTTGTAGTTCTGTTGGTGTAAGATTGCCACACAATTTATCTTTGTTTTTTAAATTAAATATGAATCTTTGTACATATGTAAATATTTTGTGTAGTTTTGTTAAACTAGAATACTTTTCTAATAAGTTATGTATGATTGAGGAATGAACGGTTACATATGAATGATTACTATTATATGAATGATTGCTACCATCACCACCAATTAAATGAGTCACTACTTCCGGCAAATCATGTTTCTCTGCATTTGGCATTTTAGGCCACTCAGTTTCATCGTGAGTTAAAAAGGAGGGTCCGGACCACCACAGAGGTGTCCCCCCGATAACATTGGCTTTAAGACCACGGGAAACAAGATCCGCCGGGTTGTCCTTCGACGGTACGTAGCTCCAGGTATGACCACATGTGCTTTCCTGTATCTCGTTGACTCTATTTCTAACAAAAGGTTTTAATTGGTTAGAAGGAGTAGCGAGCCAACCCAAGACTATAGTAGAGTCACACCAGAATCTACATCTATGGATGGGAATGGTAAGCGATTCCTGAACCTTAATACACAGCCTTGCACCTAACAAGGCCCCACAAAGTTCAAGCCTTGGTATTGTCGTCGGTTTGATGGGCGCTACACGATTTCTAGAAACTAGAAGCTGTACGCCTATAGACCCAACACCATTACACGAACGTATATATACACAAGCGCCATACGCCCTCTCGGACGCATCGGTAAAGACGTGTACTTCGTGCCTAATAGAGTCTTCACACAAAACCCAACGAGGAATTTTTAAGTTATTTAAAGATATTATGGTACTTTCAAATGTAGACCAAAGGTTTTTTATTTCGGGCGAGACTTCGTCGTCCCAGTCATATTTGTCCAGCCATAGACGCTGCATGACGATTTTCGCTTCGACAACGCACGGACCTACAAGGCCTAGTGGGTCAAAGATTTGACTGATGACAGAGAGGACGTGACGTTTAGTGACTTTAGTTGAAGACGTAATATTAATAGTGTAAGTAAGCGAGTCAGAGTCACAAACCCAGTTAAGACCTAGAGTTTTAGACTGAGAGGAGTTAAGAGCTTTCTCAGAAAATTGCAACATTTTGTTGGAGTCGTTACTATCTGTAATTTTACTAAGAATTTCCGGATGATTAGATCGCCATTTACGTAATATAAATTTAGCAGAACTCAGAACTGATTGTACCCCTTTTGAAATTTCAATAGTCTCAGCTACGGTGTTCCCCCCACATAGATAGTCATCAACGTAGAAATCACGCCGTATGGCTGATTGGATGCGATCATCCTCTATGTCATCAGCCAGACCTACCAGGCACTTGGTAGCCAAATAGGGAGCGGAAGCGGTACCGTAGGTGACCGTGTTTAGTGTGTAGGTCTTGAGAGGTTCTGATGATTCAAAACTAAAAATAATTTTTTGAAGAGGTCGTTGATCTGGACTAATATCTATGGCTCTGTACATTTTTTCTACGTCACTCGAGACCACATATCTATGCTGACGAAAACGTGTTAAAATGCTAAACAGATCGTCTTGCACTACGGGACCGACCATCTGAATGTCATTAAGAGACACTCCCGAACTGGTAGAGGCTGATGCGTCGAATACTACGCGTAGTTGAGTAGTGGTGCTTGAACTACGAATAACTCCATGATGTGGAATGTAATGTTGAAGCCCGCCTCAGACCCAGCACCGTTGGACGAAGCACCGAGCAGGCTACGCGTGAGGGCCACCAGGTTGAAGAACTGACGGTCGAAGTCCTCACGTTCAGCAAACGCAGACCCGGTATCATCGGCAAGCACTTCGATGTGAGTCTGTAAGTCATCAAATTCTGAATAAAGGGTTTCGAATTTATTAAAACGCTCCTCTAAATCTAGACGTTGTAACTCAGAAACCTCTGAACTGCTTTTAATTAAAGTTAAATAATTATTATAAATTGTAACCTTTGATTTAATTGAACTACGTTTTTTCAACAAAGTTTTAAGACTATCTGTCATTTTGTTCTACAAAGAAACGAAACAAGTTTACTAATTATCTTAATATGAAAAAAAATGCACAACAGCTGTGCGATAACAAAAGGGATCGATGCAAGCAGGTAAGAAAAAAACCGTGCGAGGTCAATGACTCAACAGCTGTTTAACGTAGCTAACTAGTAGGCACGTGGTGTTTTTTGCGACAAAATATGTATAATAAACAAGCAGTGCGTTTGGCAATGATATGAATGCACTATTTAGAAGCACTGAAGTTAATTATTTTGAAAGAACAGATAGGAAGATTATAACGATATTTCGGCAAGAAAAGAAAGCGAGAAAAATAACTAATTGGAACGAACTCACTCAAATACTGTATTTATACTCCCAAAGAATGACATCAGCTTCTTTGATAATGATGCAGGCAGCTACGGAGACGACTTCTTTGTTCAAATCGGCGTGACGTGGTTGCGGTCAAAGTCTACACGACGACCGTTGACGGTGATGATGTAAATCCGTTACAGCAAATAAACTGGCTAATATTAGCGCGATAGAAGGACCAATGTTTAGGCCTTAACGGGACTTAATAAAAGCAGCAGTGGACTGTATAAATTAGGTATAATATTTTGCTATAACAATTCACGCGGAGATATGCACAAGGAAATGCCCGTAGTCTCACGCGTCGATCAGCTGAGTAGTGAGCGGAGGCGCGGCGCACGCGCAGCCAGCTTCGGTCCCCCGCACTCTGCGCCTGCCCCGGTGTCGTCCGTCGCATGATGCGCCGACATAAATAATAAATGAGTTTGGACTGGACGGATCGTATGAATCCAAATATATGTGATTGGCTTTAATATGTCTTTTGGAACACATACAAACACCTCCTCAAATACCTTTTTGTATCATCCTAAAAATTTCAACATCACTAATCAATTCTAATTTAACTCTTGTTTTCAAAAGCATTGCATCGAATGATAAACTTGGTGCTGTTAGATAAAACGCGGGATCAAGATTATAATATTGTTTACAAGCTTTTCTAAAACTTTCAAACACATCTGTTAGCAATAAAACATCTGTTTTAAGGTATAAGTCTGTGTACATACCCATATTTTGAATATTGAACTCAGACCGTTAGTCAAGGAGTTATAAAACATTTTTCGAAGGTAAACACGGGTCTTTATAACGTTCCCATTGAGACATATACTCATATGTGTGAAATTATCAGAATAGTAGGTAGGTAGTTTTCACAGTAAAACTAACAAATGGTTATAGGGTTTATATATTTAGTTACATCCACTTTAAATGACAATGCAATGTTATAATTCACATAATATATCCTTATTTCTCTTTCACTTAACTATTATATATTTATACCTTAATATTGAAATAACAATAATTACCTTATTTCGAAATCCAAATATTTTATTCCGGATGTATATAATATAATGATTCTTTCAATCAATATTTTAGACAATGTAATTATTTATATTCAACAGAAATATAACAGTTCACTCTTCCGTAAGGTACCTTCACTCGCGAAAGTCGAACCAAGAATGCCCCTCGGCCGCCATCTTTAGCCTTTTTATTGCCTACGCTCGGTGTTGCCAGTAAATCAAAAGTCATTTTGTACTAATTTATTTTATAATTATTTAAAACCTAACACTCGACCATCCTGACCACGTGCATGTCCTCATGCACGCTTAAAACCTAACACTCGGCCTTCTTGTTTCGATTTTCTAAAGTACTAATCCGTAAACCATCAATTCTTAGACCATGAAATTGTATTAATATGCCTTTGCGAACCCTCAATTCTCACAACGGCATAGTAATAAAACAACTTGTTTCTATTCTAGTGGCGTGAACCCTCAATTCTCACAACCAATAGCATAGATAAACCACTGTAAACCATCCATTCTTACAGTATATTTTCATTTCATCTGATCCATTCAATTATATTAATATGTCATTGCAAACCCTCAATTCTCACAAAAACATATCAATACAAATAATTTAGTCTACTTAATTGATGGGAACCTTCAATTCTCACAGACAATTAAGTAGACATCTCTAATTCTCACAATTAAATACATTTCTGTAATTCATCTCTACTATTCATCTCTACTACGCATTTCATTGTCATCAGTTTCATTATTATCAGATTCAATATCATCATTTATCTCTAATGTAGCCACATGAACCCAAGGCGACATACGATCGGCAGCAATTGTTGTTTTTCGCTTATTTTTACTACCTGTTAAGCCCGGTATGGCCGCAACTCTATACCGATCATTGCTTAACACTTCCACAACCCTATATGGGCCTATATAAGATGGAAGAAGCTTTTTACTTTTACCATCATTGTTAAAATTTGTTTTGGTAATTTTAACTAAGTCACCTTCACTGTAAACACGAGAAGGGCGTTTGTTTTTGTCATAACGTTCTTTTTGTTTATTCTGTTCAACGTCAATACTATCTTTGGCTGATTCTCTAATGGCAAGTAAATCTGTATCTTCCCTAGTTTCGGTCACTACTTCATTTAGCCTAGGATCTACACTTAGCGGCACGGAAAGTGGCCCAAGCGCGCTATGTGGTTTTTTATCAAAATGAAAACAAGAAACAGGTTTTTTTTTATTGTAAAACTTAAATGTTTATTCGAATCTTAAATGCGAATGATTAATTAACAAAAAAGTGAGTAAACATCATTAAAATTTAAAAAAGTTACAAAGAAACATTAAGCTCCAAATTTAAAAAAAATGTTTTTGAGAGATTACAAAATAAAGCTAGGGTATTTAAAATTAATAGCGGGTATTTCCACCCCTGGCTCTGATGACCGCCTGCATGCGATCGGGCATGCTATGGATTATGTTTTTAATGTCCACCTGGGGTATTTCTTGCCAGGCGGCCACCAGAGCAGTTTTTAACTGACTGATAGTCTCTGGAGGGTTGGGACTGGATCGAATGCGTCTTTTAAGCATATCCCAGACATGTTCTATGGGATTCATGTCTGGGCTTCGAGCTGGCCACTCCAATTTTGTTATTCTCACCTCCGACAGGTAGTCATCAACGCAACGTGCTGTGTGAGGTCGAGCATTATCTTGCATTAAGATGAAATCTTCGCTACCGATGAATCCCACGAAGGGTAAAACGTGTACTTGGAGGATCTCTTCAATGTATCGCACTGCCGTTAGACGACCTGCAACTACTGCTAACTCTGTACGTGCGTCTGAACAGATCCCTCCCCAAACCATAACTGAGCCACCATGAAAACTGACGGTTTGCCTGGTAGTGATTGGCAGAAACCTCTCTCCATGCCTTCTCCACACACGTTCGCGGCCATCTGGAGCTCTTAAGGCCACTCTGCATTCGTCAGTCCACAGAACTTTACTCCATTGCTCTTGAGTCCAATTTGCGTGTTCGCGAGCGAACCGAAGTCGAGCTACGCGATGACTCCGGAGCAGTTCTGGACCTCGAGCGGGTCTTTGAGCACGCAGATCCCTTTCCTCCATTCTCCTTCTTATTGTCCGCTCACTAACGTTGACCCCTCTTGTCGTTTGTAAGCGCTGCCGTATTTCGACCGCAGTAAGGAACCGATTTCTTAGAATTGCGAGAGCGATAAATCGATCATCTTGCACTGATGTACACCTAACACCGCCACTTCCTGGTCTCCTTGTGTACAAGCCGGTCTGGTCGTACCTTGTTAAGGCGTACCTTAGAGTTGTACGCGGTACATTTAAAGTTTCAGCAATCTCTCGCTGCGTCCGCCCCTGACTCCGAAGCAACACAGCTTGACCAACTTGAGCTGAAGTTAGTGGCATTGTGTTGCAATTCTGGAAGCATAAAATGCTAGAGATTAATAAAAAAATTAAACAACAAAAATTAAATGCAAGACCATTTGAATATTGAATTTTAACTCACCCGTGTTTTGTGCGTTCCAATAACGAACTAACGTTAAATGTCATAGAAATTAAACAAATGGTTTTTTTTTTGTACTTACCCTCTTAAATTAACAAAAACAAATGTCCTGATAAACTGCCACTTGAAATTCTCATACTCAATACCAAAATCGCCTGTTATCGGTTTGTTTATGTTTGGGCCACATTCCGTGCCGCTGAGTGTATTTCAGACTTCATGCAAAATCCAAACATTACGTCAGCCGGAGTTTTACCTATCGTTTTCTGAAGTGTGTTATTCATACCCCATTGTATAGTTCCTACCTTACCGTCCCACTCTTTTTCGTTATCTTTGAAATTTTGAGCTGTCAATGAATTCAGAATTGTGCGATTATATCGCTCAACTTGTCCGTTGGACCTCGGACTCGCTACTGCATTGAGAACATGTTTAATCCCTTTGTCCAAACAGAATCTCTTGAAGGCGTGTGATGTAAAGGATGTACCACGATCACTTATGATCCGATCCGGATTACGAAAAGTATAAAATATTTCCTCTAGAGCTCGTATAGAGGTGTGCGATTTCGTATCTCGAACTGGCTTGATCCAAACAAACTTTGTGAACGCATCTACTACGACCAATACATAACAATTCCCTCTTTTAGAGCGTACAAAGGGCCCTAAGTGGTCAATGTGGAGGGTGTGAAAAGGCACCTCCACCTTTGTAATGGGGTGCAGGTGGCCCTCACTTACGGCATTCTTTTTAGAGTAAGCACACTCTATACATGCTTGAACATATTTCTTGACGAAACGGGACATCTTCGGAAACCAATAAGTACTCCGTATGCGCTCTAGAGTCTTCTCAACTCCAAAATGTCCTATTTCGTCATGATTTTTGCGAAGTATTTGCCACCTGGCCCCCTTTGGAACAACCCATCGTAATTGAGTATTATCCCCATCCAAATATCGGTATAGTTTATGGTCCTTGATACAATAATTATCCCTAATGTATTTTAGTCCATCGGCATCAAGATTGCTAGCTAAAATATCATGTATCCTACGAACCTCAGAATCACCCAGTTGTAAAGTAGCTAGCCAATCCTCACTACTATTAATCGACATTATCGAAGGAATTTGCATAGATTCTGAAAAATTATCAACGTCTTCGATCGGGTTTCGGGACAACGCATCTACATGTGCCATCTTTATTCCTGCACGATACTCTACTGTACAATGGAACTCCTGTAAAAGTAACCACCACCTTGCTATACGAGGAATGAGATCTCGTTTGGAAAACGTTGATCTCAGTGCACTACAATCCGTCACTATTTTGAATTCTTGACCCAACAAATATACCCTGAACTTCCTTAATGAGCATACTACGGCAAGCGTCTCCAATTCAAAAGCGTGAAAGTTTTTTTCCTCAGGGGATGTTTGACGACTGTAGTAAGCTACTGGACGAAATGGGTCACAGCTTCTAAGTCTTTGAAGAAGTATTCCACCAATGCCGAGTTTGCTGGCATCAGTGTGTAATTCAGTCTGAGCCACAGGATCATAAATTGCCAATATTGGCCTATCAACCAACCTATCCTTTAAACTAATAAATGACTGTTCCTGCTCTGGTCCCCACTCCCAAGTGGCGTCCTTTTTAAGAAGTTTATTTAAAGGATGTGATAAGGAGGCAAAACCCTGTATAAATTTTCGGAAATAACCTACGAGACCTAAAAACTGTCTGACTGAATGTTGGTTGGTTGGACAGGGAAAATCAAGGACACATTGAGTCTTTTTATCGCCAGGTCGAACCCCAGACGCGCTTATTTCGTAGCCCAAGTAATTAATTTTATCTTGCAAGAAATTACATTTTGATAAATTTAAAGTTAAATTTGCCTGTTCCATTAACTTTAAAACATTCTCGAGTCTTTCTAAACATTGTTCTACACTGCTACCATAAATGAGCACATCATCAATATATGCTGTAGCTTCTGTAAATCGAGATGGACCTAGAACTTTATTAATTAGACGCTGGAAGACAGCGGGTGCGTTTGCCAATCCAAACGGCATACGGTTAAATTCGTATTGACCGTCTGGAGTGACAAACGAAGTAAGAGGCTTAGAACTTTCCGAAACCGGCACTTGATAATAGCCGGATGTTAAGTCTAGAGTGGTAAAGTAAACCTGCCCAGACAAGCGTGCGATCTCGTCTTCAATGACAGGCATAGGATATCGTTCTTTAACGGTTATGGAATTTAACATGCGATAATCCACACACATTCTCACACCGCCCTCCTTTTTGCGCACTAATATTATGGGGCTTGCGTATTCCGAGACAGACTCTCTTATGACACCTGCCTCCAGCATTTCACTAACCATATCTCTGACGTGCTCGCGCTCTTTGTGGGACAGTCTATAGGGTCGGTAAACAATAGGTTTGCGATTGTTTAACTCTATTTCCATTTCTGCAACTTTGGTACAACCCAATTCCTTTAAAGTTGCAGCGAAACAATGCCTATACTTCTGCAATAATTCTAACAAGCTCTGCCTTTGGGTTCCATCAACTGCATCTCCAATTCGAACGTTATTATCGTAAAATTTTCCCTGATCCGGTAAAGACACTCCAGTAGACGGCGTCACAATTCGACTAATAACCTGAACCTTTGTACCCCTTGCTATAACCATCCCTTCTCGCAAGAGGACAACTTCGAAAATAGGGACAACATTGACAAACACCAGACCATCCTTAACATGATAAATTCCTCCATTTACAAGAAACTGTTGATTGGGCCGCCCGATAACCTTACTATTCAACAAAAGTTTTCCACTATAAAAAGAATTCATTCGAGTTTTGATAGTTGATGGACCAAAAACGTCTATGTCAGCGAGCGTTGTCAAAGGTGTTGTAGCTTCATCATCACGAATTTCAGTAGCACTAGATATATTGTTATTATCATAAAACTTCAATTCGTTCGCATTTTTATAAACCAATATATGTGGCTGCTCGGTAAACGATTGACCTACTAAAAGAGGCACATCCAATAACACATCCTCAATCACCTGACACATGACCCTTGCTCTAACACTATCAATACACAAGTCTATGTGGACTCTACCCATTGAATAGACAATTCCATTTCCAAAACCTTTTAAAGGTAGAGATGTTTCGTCCCAATTTAACCGTAACCTTTTCGTCGTAGACAGCGTGATAAGAGAAACCTCACTACCAAAATCAATGAAACAATTCGTTTCGATCCCGTTGACTATACAATTCTTCATATATTTGGAATTAGTTTGCGAGGTTATTATCCGCATTGTTTTTGGAATTGGATCAGCTCTACGACCTTGACCTAATTGAGAGTCATTTGTGAATGTACATGCCTCCGATTTGTGTCCATAACGATTACATTTGGTGCATTGTACTAATGGCTTTGGGCACTTTAAATAGGGATGACCTTTCTCTTTGCAGTTGAAACAATAAATTATAACCTGTATTAGATCTATTTGGTAACTTTCGGGAGGAATTATTATGACTATTTTGTTCAGTTCCTACTCTATTCTTATTTTTATTTTGATCGATAATTTGTGACATATCTTGACTACTCATGAGGAATTGTAGCAATTGATCGGGTTGAGTACAACGTCGGGCATTAGCACTAGACCTCATTGTCTTGTCGCTTAAGCCATGAATCAAGCAATCAACAGCATGCTTGCCGGTAATGTCGCATTGGTTTAATAAAGCCAATTTTTCATAATAATAAACCTCAAGGGGTTCGTTATACCTACTTTTGCTTCGAAGCATGTCTTCCAAGGACTGGCTATAGTTTTGTTCGCAAGGGAATGCATGTAGGAGTTTATCTTGCCACTCAGGCTAGCTAAATAGAATACTACTCTGGCTCTCGTACCAAACTTTGGCCAATCCTTGGAGTTTTTGCATGGCGAAGTGAATGGTTGTTCGATCATCCCATCCATAGACAGTGGCACATTCATTAACCTTTTTAATCCAAATATCAGTTCTTTGACTTTTAACCGACGGATCAAATTCCGGTAAGATATTCTTATGATTTATATTATTAATAGATAATGGAGTGCCAGCTGTCACTGGTTGGGGCTTTAAAGAACTTATAATTTTCATAACATCTCTAGAGGTAAAAGAAGGGCTACGTGACCTTGCACGGTGCGCGACGTTTCTGCTACGTTCGTCTCCTTTACTGCCTGGGCGACGTAGCTGGCTGCGCTCCCTGATGACGTCCTCCTCAAGGGCACGAACTCGTCTCCGCTGTTTATCAAGCTCCTGCTCGCGTTCGCGTAGATCCATCCCTCGGCTCTGCCTCCCGTGACTGCGACTCTTCTCATGCCCACGTTCGTTCCGGCTGTCTTCGCGATACACACTCCGTATGCGACTGCGGTAGCTGCGACTTCCGTGATGTCGACTCCGACTGCTACTCGTTCTCGGTTTTTCTACCCTCGAACGTGTATTACCACGGTCCGGCGTTATAAGCCGGTGCCGTGAAGACGTTTCACTGTCGCGTTGCATTATCTGAAACTCGAAGCAACAAGCATTGATTTCTTTTCCCGAACATATCCGATAAAATACTAAAATGCTTAATGTGTCCAAAATGATAAGTCGTGGCTCAAAATTAAACACTTTTTACCCTCCCGTGGGCACCGGGTATATGACGCGAGATCAATATAATAATGCTAACCTTCACACGTTATCATTATTCGGTTAAACTCAAATTAGAAACAAGGAACAAGATATATTATGTGAAATTATCAAATAATATATTCACAAAGAAGAGATTACTACTAACTTTAGGCGGGCTACATCCCACTTCTGAAATGTGAAATTATCAGAAGAGTAGGTAGGTAGTTATCACAGTAAAACTAACAAATGGTTATAGGGTTTATATATTTAGTTACATCCACTTTAAATGACAATGCAATGTTATAATTCACATAATATATCCTTATTTCTCTTTCACTTAACTATTATATATTTATACCTTAATATTGAAATAACAATAATTACCTTATTTCGAAATCCAAATATTTTATTCCGGATGTATATAATATAATAATTCTTTCAATCAATATTTTAGACAATGTACTTATTTATATTCAACAGAAATATAACAGTTCACTCTTCCGTAAGGTACCTTCACTCGCGAAAGTCGAACCAAGAATGCCCCTCGGCCGCCATCTTTAGCCTTTTTATTGCCTACGCTCGGTGTTGCCAGTAAATCAAAAGTTATTTTGTACTAATTTATTTTATAATTATTTAAAACCTAACATATGGATACACTCCTTTACGAGTCAGTAGATCAAATTGTATTTGTTCAGGAAAATAAGATTTTAACTGTTTGAACGCTTGCTTTGTCATTGTACTAGCTAATTTTTCTAAGCTAGTTCCTAAAAATTTAAAAGAATGTACAAACCGAACCTGAATGCTTTCCTCAGAGGAAATTGGAATAAACTTTGTAAAAGAAATATAGTTTTCTTTTGTTTTGGGTATCACTTTAATCATTCCCGGAGCTATACCTAATTCTTTTATGAAAAGGTGACAATCATAACCAGATAAATTATGAAAAAATACTGGCAAAAATGTTGGTACTTTGTATTGTATGTTACAATAACTATGAGCTGCACCGCGATATGTACCAGTCAAGTGACAATGATCGCGAACCCTATCACACAATCTGGACCGCGATACGAAACGTAACGGTTATAGCTATCATCTAGCGTACACGTAATATGATAGGCAAAAGCTACAGGCACATGTCGCTGTCGCGTAACAGTGCTCGCCTTAGTTAGATCAGGGTAACAAAAGTCATACCGTTCTAGCATTTTTTCAAAGTCTGCGTATATAACAAATGGTACTATTTGCTTTCTATTATAATTCTCAAACTGTATGAAAGAACCTTTTGGAGGTAGTACAGTTGCGACTCCCCCACAGCTATGTGAACTAAGATCGTCGCATGAATTGAAAAACATTAAGCAAACGTCACAAAAGTGCAATTTACTGTGGTGTTTCGTTATTTGATTCTTAACAAGTCGCGGTAAATCTTTAATAAGACAATAATGTGACAAGTCATCGTTTTCCAAATAAAGTAAATGAATTACGTTTCCGTTCACGGTTTTGGGTTTGTAAAGCGGACCAATTACTGTATTCTTTTTTATACCATAAATGTAAATACAAACTCCGGGGTTATTTACTTCAAAACGCGCTATGTCCGAGAAACTCAATGGAAATGTTAAGTCTTTTAAGTTCAACACGGTTCGAAAATCCGGGTAAGACGAAACCCTTTCAGGATGATTCTTAGCAGGATATAAAGCAGCAACAACGGACCATAAAAAGCAATACTCATCATTGTTTTAATTAATTATTTAATTGCAGCCGGTAATTCGATAAAACCTGAACCGCGCAATGGTTGGTATTTGTTAATATTGACTTCTAAATGTGAGCTATTCAAGAAAGTCCAACCACTGTCACGATCCTGAAACTCCTCTAGCTTTTTTGTTAACGCATTTCTAACCTGAGATATTAATGTATCATATTCATAATTCTGGTGTAGTGTATAATTTTTTGTACCAAATGATTTTATCTCCTGAGAATCATTTTTAACCATTAAAAACAAAGCAAAATATTCAAAATTAATTTTCAGAGATATATGTTTTTTAAGAGACATATCTATTAATTTTTTGATTTTGTCTTGAATATTATTTAAAAATAATTCTAAAGAATAGTTCTCATCTAGATCAATAATTCTATAAGAAGCTATACGATTGCGAAAGGCAGAATGAATTACTTCAACACCTTCGCACAGATGTGAAATATTCCTGTTTTTATGCTTGGTACTACGTAAGTGACCTGTCCAGTGACTTCGCTCAATAGACGTGTTACAAACTGTACAAAAAGGCATTTTAGATTGCGATTACGTTAATTATTATCTTGCACACAAGCTTTATAGTGACTGTAAAATGCAACTGAAATAATTTAATATAAGGTTACAAAGACACAAATTAAAATGATCTGCGGGTGCTCCAAGGAAAAAACTTGATTATTATATAAGTAGGTACAATCATAGTATACCTAAACTTTATTAAGTAAGTAAAACCTTAAACCTAACTTTAAAAAAAATTACTTAAAATGAATTTATCGCTAAAATAGACGGGCTATCATAGTATACCTAAACTTTATTAAGTAAGTAAAACCTTAAACCTAACTTAAAAAAAATTACTTAAAATTAATTTTATCACTAAAATAGACGGGCTCTGAATTGTCAAACAATTCATGAGTCCGTAACATGAAGGACTGCAAAGTGTCCCACTGAGGACTCTCTTTATTTAGTTGCACTTTCAGTGCAACGGCTGCCTTCTTCCACCGATCCTCCCTTTGAGTAGATATAATGTCGACCTTGTGGTAAACTTTTACCTCGACATAAAAGTCACCGCTCAAAATCAGCTGTTCGCCGCACCTTGCCGTTTGCGACGCGGCTCAGTAGGGAAGATCCCAGGTTCTCAGTGGATGTTGATGGACGATCTGGAACGTCCTCTAACCCGAAGAGGTCTGTGGTGTGACGTGTTTTACTGTAAAACAATATAAAATATTATTTATAGTAATTATTATCGATACCTTAAAAATAGATATTCAGAGCTGTAGTTTATGGTAATAACATAACATACCATCACGCCTGTATTCTCCAAAACGGTAGACAGAGGTGTACCAATGTACACCCACATTTAACAGGTATGTTTTAGGTTCTATGTAACAGGGGTGAGCCTATTGCCATTAACCGAGCACAATTCCAAACTCTGAGCTACTACTGAAAATTTCATAGAATAACCCAATAACACTTTAGTCGACGTGGGAATCGAACGTAGCAGTCGCGCTTAGGACCACTACGCTGACGATAACTAATATATCTTACTAAACACACTATACGAATAAAGGTATTGTACGAGTACTTAAAATTTCTACACTTCAATTAAAAACAAAAACCGCACTTAAAGAAAATGAATAATACCTTGATTTTAGTTTCGGAGGCGTGTTGCAGCTTTCCGATTTGCGCTTCGGCGTGACCTTCTTCTTGGCAGGCTGTGCCTTCCTAACCTCGACAGCGGGTCGCTGGGACTCGGTATTCAACTTCGGAGTCAGACCTAAAATAGAACACATAAAAATTCATAAACCTTTTACTAAAACTATAATTTCCTAAAGGTTAGAACAGGGAACATTGAACAATAGATACAAGGTCAATAAAATGACCTTAATATAATTTAAGTAATATACTTTTCGTACTTAGTACTTACTTACTTACATTTTCAGAAGTCGGTATTATATTATTAGGAGAATAATAATATAATGTTGCTAGCAGCGTTGGCACTGGAAAGCACTGGAGCGAATGTATTTTTTGACCTAAATTGTCTGGTTTATATTCATAAAAAATGTAATTTCAGCAAAAATTATCGAATTATAAAATTAAACCTTAACTGTACGGTTTACAGTTGTATTAATAATTTATGTCAGTTACGCCGTATTAAATCGTAATGATTGAATACTCATTCCGGAAAGTTCTAAGAAATGAAATATTAAACCAGTGTTTTACTCACACCTAGAAAATTAGCAATAGAATGTGTGGATGCCTCCGGCTATGCACTATTTCTTGCTTTTGTGGAGAGACATGAGACAATCTGTCCCAAATTTTAGTTTAGTGTTCGCAATCCTAAAGTTCAGATGATCCTCGAACCAATCTGGTCACTTAAGCGGAGTAAGTGTGTAGCCTATTGTGGTCATGCGCTATCTCTAATTTTGTGGAGAGACATGAGACAACCTGTCCTGAATTTTAGGCTAGCGGTTCATATAGTGAATGCTCTTGTTCGTTATGGTGTAAGGTAGTGTCGTCTCTTTGAATGAGTTAAATTAAAATTCAGATGATCCTCGAGCCAATCTGGTCACTTAAGCGGAGTAAGTGTGTAGCCTATGTGGTTATGCGCTATCTCTAATTTTGTGGAGAGACATGAGACAATCTGTCCTGAATTTTAGTTTAATGTAGGGTAACCTAAAGTTCAGATGATCCTCGAGCCAATCTGGTCACTTAAGCGGAGTAAGTGTGTAGCCTATGTGGTCATGCGCTATCTCTAATTTTGTGGAGAGACATGAGACAACCTGTCCTGAATTTTAGGCTACCAGTTGAAGTAGCGATCACCCTATTTTTGAGAAATATTATAGAGTCAGTGAGTAAATGTGAAATTTGGTGTTATAAGTAGTGAAATATATCGATCGCCTCGATGCAAGCGAAGTGAGACGTAGGAACAGCAAGTAAGTCTAGTTTTAAAACAGAAACGTTGAACGGCGCCCATTCCGTAGGATATTATTAGGCTTTCTACAACACCGAAAGTGACGGAGGCGCAGTTATTACTCTCTAGTGCTGATATAATAGTGGTTCAGAACCACTGCCCAATTTGGTTTTCAGCTAAAACCTAGAAGTAATAATTTCGGGTCTATAAAATAGCTCCTACTCCGTAGAATATTATAGGGCTTTCTACCACACCAAAAGTAACGGAGGCGCAGTTATTACTCTCTAGTGCTGATGTAATAGTGGTTCAGAACCACTGCCCAATTTGGTTTTCAGCTAAAACCTAGAAGTAATAATTTCGGGTCTATAAAATGCTGAAATGTGTAGTGAAACTATGAAAGAATGACAGTAAAGTAGTGTAGTGAAGCGGCCTACCGTGTTCACAAAAGGTTCTTTTCAGAACCGCCAATTCACGTCTCTTAAGAGAACTCGTCAAAACGTACCATTATACACTGTATACAGTCTCGAGGCAAACAAGTGAGAAGTAAGAACGGTAAGTAAATCAAGTTTTAAAACGAAAATGTTGAACGGCTCCTACTCCGTAGGATATTATTGGGCTTTCTACAACACCGAAAGTGACGGAGGCGAACGAAGTGAGACGTAGGAACGGCAGGTGGAGTAGAATGCCCAATAATATCCTACTAATATAATTACTAAAAACAATATTAATACTCGGAAAATATGTATGAGGCGGTGTTTGTAGAATTAACTTAACTTCTATGCTTTAAAATATACGCTACGTTAATATTTGGAGAAAAGTAAAAATCATCAACCAAAAATATGCGTTCCGGACCGATTATAAGTGTAGTGTGGTGCCGGCCGAACAAACATTGATCGAGCTCGAGCCGTCGTCTACGCATTCTATATCACATTATCATATAATTTTGAATTTACCGCGAAAAATGACGGTGTTGTTTTGTTAATATTTGTTTCAATTTTAATTGAAATTACCTTAAATACTTAAAAAAAATATCTTCGTAATATATTCATAAGAATTTTATATAATTTTAAAAGTATTAAGTAAATGCCCTGACATTTGGGCATTTACTGGGCACAAACGGGCGGATATCGGGCGTAAATTCAATCTGCCCAAAATGCCGCGACGTAAACCCACACACTTCTCATCTTCGTCCCACTGTAATGGGACCTTGAAAGCGTCTACAATACATCATCTTTCTACCCTTCCAACTCCCGACTACCCTTCATTTGTTTTTAGTCGATTCTCCGATTGTGATGTTAAGAAGAGCATAGTATCTATCTCGTCCAATGCGGTTGGTAGTGACTGTGTCAGCCGAAAAATTATTCTCCCTGTCCTTGAAGAAATCCTTCCAGTCTTATCTTATATACTTAACTATTCCATATCCTCTGGCGAATTTCCCTCTTTTTGGAAAGATGTCCTTATCACTCCTTTACCTAAAAAACCTAATCGCAGTAATTTCTCAGAGTACCGTCCAATATCCATACTTCCTTTCCTTTCTAAAGTTCTAGAACGTCTTGTTCATAATCAGCTCAGCACTTTTCTCTGTAAAAATAGTCTCCTTGACCCGTTCCAATCCGGTTTTCGTCCTGGTCACAGTACTACTACAGCTCTAACCAATATCACGGAAGACATAAGGTCAGGTATGGAATGTGGAAATTTAACGGTTCTGTGCTTACTGGACTTTAGTAATGCATGTAATACCGTTGATTTTGACATCCTGCTTGCGATACTTGGCTCGCTTAACATATCTCCAACGGCGATTGACTGGTTTCGAAGTTACCTGTCTGGTCGCCGTCAACGTATATCCATAGAAGATAATTCTTCTTCATGGTGTAATACTTATGTTGGTGTACCGCAGGGTGGCGTTTTATCTCCTCTACTCTTCGCAATATTTATAAATTCCATTTCTCATAAACTTCTCTCTTCCTACCACCTACATGCAGATGATTTGCAAATTTATAGACAGGCTTCCCTTTCGGAGCTTCCAAATGCATTTCACATTATCAACATGGATTTAGTATCCATAAACGATTGGAGCAGGGCCTATGGACTTAAGGTGAATCCTACAAAGACCCAGGTCATAATCATTGGCAGCCCTAGAATGTCTGCAAGGATAGATTGGTCTCAGATTCCTCAAGTTAGTTTTGATGGGACTATAATATCAGTCAGCGAGACGGTTAAAAACTTGGGTATCTCAATGGATAAACATTTGTCTTGGGATTCTCAGTTACATGAAGTCAGTCGTAAATTGTTCGCATCATCGGGGTCGCTGAGGAGACTGCGCAACTTTTTACCAACTGCCACCAAAACTGCGTTAGCACAATCTCTTCTTCTTCCTATCCTTGATTATGCCGATGTCAGCTATCTAGATCTCACTGAAATCCAGCTAAATAAATTTGAGCGTCTCCAGAACTTCTGCATAAGATTTATATTTGGCTTGCGCAAGTATGATCATGTATCGGATTTTCGTAAAAAACTCAAGTGGCTTCCAATACGTTTTCGCCGGAACTTACACGTAGCGTCCCTTCTCTACAGTATTCTGTTCAGTCCCATAGCTCCCCCTTATCTCAAAGAACGTTTTCAGTTCCTTCATGACACACATACTAGATATCTAAGATCATCGGAAGATTTGAGGCTTGAGTTGCCAGTACACTCTACAAATTTCCTCGACAAATCTTTTACAGTGCAAGCTGCACGGCTGTGGAATGCCTTGCCTGTCTTAGTTAGGCGTGCACAAACATTGCCTACGTTTAAAAAAATGGTCAAGGAGCATATAATTATGTATATGTTTAGTAGAAGTATGATTGATTTTGTTATTGTAGATGAAAGACTGGAAAGTAAAGTGACAGACACAAGAGCTTACCGTGGTGTTAATGTGGGAACTGACCATTACCTGGTTGGTTGCCAAATAAATGGTCTGTTCAAGCGTTGGCGCCATCGGGCTAGAGTGCCTGTGACCGCACTTGATAGAATAAAAGTAGAAAGACTGCAGGAATTGGATGTGCAGGAAGAATACAAGAGAAACGTGCGAGAGAAGACGAATAACATGCTGGATGAAATGAAAAATTGTAGTATAGAAGAAGCTTGGGAGAATGTAAAAACTAGTATGGTGCAGGCGGCCACAAAGGTTTGTGGTGTGGCGCGCAGAAAGAATGGAAGGAAAAAGAATGACTATTGGATGGATGATGAAGTAAAAGAGGGGGTGCGAAAGAAGAAAGAAGCTTGGCTAAACGTGTTAGCCCACAAAGCTAAAGCAAGAATAAATCAGGCAACAAACATGAAAGATGACTTGGAAAGAGTGAAGAAACGTTACACCGAAATGAAAGCAAAAGTAAAAGAGATTGTAAGAATGAAGAAGAATGAAAAGAAGAACAGGATAGTAGGAAATTCTCCGATAACTTCAGGGCCAATGTTAAATTGTTTTGGAAACAGGTAAGATTGGCTCGTGGAGTTAAAGGAGCAACAAATTTGAATGTCATTAGAGAAGAAGATGGGTGCTTGGTAACGGAAGAATGTAAGGTTCTGGAACGTTGGAAGGTATATTTTGAAAGTTTATTTAGTTGGCAGGATAGTGTGCAAAGAGTGGGTGACTGGGCGGAGGTGTGTTCGCCGAACTCGGACATAGATGGAGATGATGAGAGTGAGATTAGTATGGATGAAATTATAATAGCTCTGAAAGGTATGAAAGTTGGTAAGGCGGCAGGGTATGATAGAGTGTCTGTTGAAATGCTCAGAAGTGGTGACGGGGTGGTAGCAAGCCTGTTGTACCAGCTCTTTAATATGTGTTGGAGGTACGGACAAGTGCCGGGAGACTGGTGCAAGGCCGTTATCGTTCCACTATATAAGGGAAAAGGTTCACAGTAGGAGTGTAAAAACTACCGCGGCATTAGTCTTCTGAGTGTTGTCGGCAAACTGTATGCAAAGGTATTGATTAATAGAGTGATAAGAATAACAGAGGAGAAAATATGGGATGTTCAGGCAGGTTTTAGGGTGGGGATGGGATGTATGGATCAGGTCTTCTCCCTTCGGTGTATAGCCGAAAAATATCTGGCTAAGCACAAGAAAGTCTTCTGCGCTTTCATTGACTTGGAGAAGGCTTATGACAGTGTGTGGAGGGATGAATTGTGGTCAACGCTGGCTATGTATGGAGTGGACAGGCGCTTGGTGCGGGCACTGAAATCCATTTACAGGGATTCTAGTGCCTGTGTTAGGCTAAATGGGGCGTACACAGGTTGGTTTAATATCTCCAGAGGTGTTAGACAGGGTTGTGTCGCGTCACCATGGCTGTTCAATCTATATATGGACAGTTGTTTGGCAGACTTGAAAGAGAGTGATTGTGGGTTGAGAATGGATGAGTTACATGTCAAATGCCTTCTTTATGCTGATGATCAGGTTCTACTTGCATCGTCAGCGGAAGAGTTGCAAGACATGGTAACTTTAACGAATGAAGCATACAAGTTGAAGGGCATGAAAATAAATGTTAGTAAGACGAAAGTGATGGTTTTTGAAAGAGAAGAAGATGTATGTGTGTGTGATATAAAGATAGAGGTTAAGAGTGTGGAACAGGTGAATGAGTTTGTTTATTTGGGAAGTGTGTTTACTAGGGATGGTAAGATTGATGCAGATGTGGAAAGGAGAGTGAATGCAGGAAATAAAGTGAATGGTGCTATGCATGCAGTTGTGGTTAACCAGTCCGTGTCAAAAAAGGCACGGTTGGCTATCCACAATGGTGTGTTGGTACCTACACTTATGTATGGAAGTGAATGTTGAGTATGGCAGAAGAGACATGAAAGTAGAATAAATGCAGTGGAAATGCGTTCCTTGCGAAGTATGTGTGGTGTAACTCGGAATGATAGATTGAGGAACAGTGTGATAAGACAACGTTGCGGGCTGAAAGATGATGTAGTGACGCGTATTACGAAGAATATGCTGAGATGGTTTGGACATGTTGAAAGAATGAATGAAAGACGATTAACGAAAGGAATTTATAAGGCGAATGTCAGCGGCAGCGCCGGTAGAGGTCGCCCAAGAAGGACATACGCCGATCTGATTGGCGAAATCCTTCAAAAAGGTCAGGTGCGTAGCACTCGCAACCGGCGTGTATGTATGAGAAGATGTATGAATGTGGAAGAAGCAAAAGAAGTATGCAAGAATCGTAGCAAGTGGCAGTCTATAGAAGAGTGTTATTTATTTTTATTTTATTTATTTATTTAGGTTGACCAACAATTGTTTACACTATATACATTTCTGATTTCATGACTAGAGTAACATTTACAAGTGCAACAATTAATTACAGGTCAACACCACATGCACAGAAAGCGGCTTTACATAACATATTTATAAATTATTTAAATTAAAGTTCTACTTTAAAAACAATGAATAAGTAATTTAAAACTATATTATAGAAAAATTATCATCTGATTAAATTGTAATTGATTAAATAGATTACATTATGATTAATTATGAATAAAGATATTTAAGATATTTTTAAGACCATAATATTTTTTTTTTTTTAATTAAAAACGTTGCCCCACACTAGGATTTTCTCCTGTGTCGTGGGTGCGTTTACAAACACAAATTCTCACATACACAAACGCCCAGACCCGAAACAACTACCTGTAGATCATACAAATATTTGCTTCGTGTGGGGATCGAACCCACAACACGTGACGCAGAAGCCGATCGCTCAACCGCTACGCCAAATTGATAAGAAAATAAAATTAAAAGAATAAAATAAAGAGAATAAATTTAATACATTGAAAAAATTGAAACAGGTATAAAATTTAATTAAAAAAAATATTAAAATTAAAATTAAGTTGTCATTGGATTGCTTACAAAAGCTCGTAGAAATTTATTTATATTATCGTGGTGCACATCTACTAAGTCACTGCGGCCATTAAGGATTCTACACAATCTAGGTATTGGAGAATTTGCACCAAGTACAGACTTTCGAAGTGCGCGTAACACAGGGGTGTTATCTTATTCCTAGGATGTCTAGAAGGCGCGCGGAATCTAATAAGCTTCAACAAACCGGGGCAGTGGATCTTATTGCGCAACAGTTTGTAAAGAAACAAAGCATCGGTTATATCTCTACGCATAGACAACAATTGCATCCTGAAATGGCACAGACGGACTCTGTAAGAGGGCAGGCGCTTAGATTTCCCCTCACTAAAGGCTAAATGCCACGCAAAACGTTTCTGTACCCTTTCTAGACGCAACATGTGAGTAGCATAGTGAGGTCTCCACACAACACTACAATACTCCATGAAGCGCTAATATTGTGTAACTGTTCTTGTGGCTCACTAAGGACGGCGTAAGCAGTATGCGAGAGATAAATAAAAAGTCAGCATACGATGCACGAAATGAAAATGTTTATTACACCACACAGTGAAGAGATAGAAGCACAAAAGTTTGGTAGTATGATAGCACAATAGAATAATCACAAAGATAGAAAGTTTTAAGCACTAAGAAAGAAGGAGAACATGAGAAAAAGCGATAATTTTGATAGGCGAGTGCGCAAGCGAGGGACATGCGTTCCGCGTCGTATCGGGTGATCGACTGCCGACCGGCGCTCGATGTCCAATGCTCAAAAGTGAAAGGCGCTCGCGCATCGGCCATGATGACGTAGCGATGACGACAATCACTACTAATAAAGAATATCGTGCGTTGTATTTATAACAATATTTTTATCTGTATTTATGTTTACAATCTTATATGTAAGTATAACCTATGTATATAGTATTATTAATTTATCATATAACCATATTATAATATTTATGTACGTATATAAACATAACAAACTTTTCTACGTGTTATACATAATAAACACACATATAGTTTAAGTTTATTTATATTATTTATTCTATACATACAGTACCCAATAATTTTAAGCTACGCCACACTCCATAACACTGCGTACAAGACTGTTATATAACATTATCTTGGTGCTACTTTTACGAAAGCCTTTGGTGTTACGAAGCAGGAACCCTAACATTTTTGATGACTTTTTAATAATGTTTTCAATATGAGGCACAAAAGTGACCTTTTTGTCAAAGTGTACTCCTAGATCCCTTATTGTTTCGACTTCTTGGACTCGCTCCTGGTCTATGAAGTATTCTGTGTCAATATAGTAAATTTTTCGCGTATACTTAACATGGTAACATTTCTTCGGATTAAGTTGCATTTTATTATTGTGGCACCATTTTATAACTTGGTTAAGATCATACTGCAGAAGTTCACAGTCTCTTTTTGACTCTATTACTCGCGCAAATTTTAAGTCATCAGCATACAGAAAAGGTTCGGAAAAACGAAAACACTCAGGAAGATCATTAATGAACATAATAAATAGTATTGGAGCTAAGTGAGATCCTTGGGGGGCGCCCGATGTTATTTTGTGTGCAGCCGATCGAAAACCGTTTACAACGACAAAGAAATTGCGTTCAGTAAGATAAGACTTGAACCAACCTAATAAAGGCCCTGTTATACCATAGGCTGCTAGTTTTTAAATCAGTATAGAATGGGGCATTTTATCAAATGCTTTACTGAAGTCGGTATATACTACGTCAAATTGTTTGCCTCCATCTACAGCCTGTATTAGGGACTTCGTGAATGACACTAAATTTGTGGCTGTAGACCTAGATGCCACAAAACCGTGTTGATTGTCATTAAGATACAATCTCAAATGTTGCTGAATGTGCGGACATATAATAGATTCAAAAATCTTTGCGAATGTGGATAAAATTGAAATTGGCCTATAGTTGCTTACGGTATCTTTTTTATCTGACTTATGTACTGGGACTACCTTGGCTTTTTTCCATTCTGATGGAAAAGTTCCAGTAGCCAGCGATGCATTGTATATTATTAGTAAAGGAGACACTAGAGCTGTGGCACAGTTAGAAATAAAAACAGGTGGGATGCCATCCGGGCCAGGCCCTTTACTAGTATTTACTGTTTTTCGTTTTTTAGTAAACAGTCGCGGTCAATTACTGGAATACTTAATCCCTGACCATTATTATGCAGTGCTTGGAGGTACTTTGTATGGCAGTTAATTTCTGTATCTTTGTCAGGCGTGTACACGGTTGCGAAATGGTTAGCGAAACTAACGGTTAACTAACGGTTAACGGTAAACTAACGGTTCTGAAATCTGCGACCTGATTTCAGAACCGTTAGATGTAACAACCTGTCCATCAGTCATTGCCAGAGGGTAGCCACTAGTGCCACCGCGTTTCGCTTTTATGTAACCCCAGAGAAGTTTGGGATTATCTTTTATGTCCTTTTCAATTCTATCAATATAGTCATTATATAAATTCATGGCTAGTTTTTTACACCGCTTGGAAACCAGTTTCAGTACAATTTTATCTAAAGGATTCTTGTATATTTTGTAACGCAACCTGAGCCTATTTTTTTCTTTAAATGATTTTATTAATGCTCTATCAAACCACGGTGGATAGCGACTATCGTTTGGTTTCCGATCAGGTACAAATTCTCCAATAGCATCACGGAGACATTTGTAAAAAATTGCTACCATGTCATTCACATCACAAGTATTGTGAAAAAGTTCATTCCAGTTCAGGTCATTTAGGTAATTATTAATTTCAGGGTAATTAACCTTATAAAAGTTAGGTCTTGAGTCCATACTATATGGTAAATTACAACTCCTCGTAAAACGTAAAACTCGTTCTCGGACGCCACCGCGTACTCACGTGCTTCTAATTACTTCTGTGTTTAAAATTCTAAATCTGTGTTTAAAGTGCATAAACCGACGAAAAAACTGTACAATTATAAACTACACTAAAGCAGTGACATTTTGTGTGCAAAATAATGGTGAAACAACTATGTAACCCATCTATGTGTTCAGTTTTAATAATAAAACAAACATAAAAATCATTAAAAGTGCACACTCTTGGACTTTGACCTCATTAGTGAGACAAAGAACTCCATCGTGTTAGCTACTAACCACTTGCATGAGCAACAAGCTACTGTTGACTTATTTCAAAGGTCTATATACAGACGGCGTGGCTTAGCGGTATAGCTCCCTACTTAGTACTTCACTACTGTGGTTCGAGTTCAATCCCCACATTGCAAAAAAAATTGCTTTTTGTAATTTGTTTTTTTTTTTTTTAATTTTTATATCAATAAGTTCCTAAGTTATTGATAGCATTTTTTTATTAAAATGCAAAGAACTCCACCCAAACCAAGTTTAACTCAAGGACAATCAGTTTCTGAACCAGACTTAACGTCTTCAGCAACAAAAACCGACCCAACATCGGACGGATTCAACATTACTGTGCGAAACAAGCGTATTCGCTTGGACGACTCTCCCAAAAACGAGCCAGACCCTGCACCCCACCCAGAATTCAAGGCTTTCAAGACTGAGCTACTGGAGATGTTGTCAAATTGGAAAACTGGGCAAAAACAGCTTGTTGTGAAATTAAGAATCGACTTGAAGAAAGGGATTCCATCATTGTAAACCTGCAGGCCGATAATGAGCGTTTGAAATCAAATGTCAATGAGTTAACAACACGGCTAGGTGTGGTTGAGCAGCATTTGCGGGAAAGTAATATCGAAATTAACGGTCTACCTGAGTACAAGAATGAGAACCTAGCTAATACACTAATTAACCTATCCACAACCATTGGAAGTCCTTTGAATGACAAAGATATCCTGCAGATTACTCGAATCCCGAAGCTAAACAAGGATAGCGACCGTCCACGTTCTGTTATAGCAAAATTACAGTCTCCTAGGCAGCGTGACACAATTTTGGCCGCCGTTATCAATTATAATAAAAAAACATCCTGAAGACAAACTGAGTTCCCATCACTTGGGTATCGCCGGCAATCGTGCTCCCGTATTTGTAACCGAACATCTGAGCCCAGCCAATAAACAGCTACATGCAGCAACGAGAAAATTAGCTATGGAAACTTCATATAAATTTGTCTGGATCCGCAATGGCAGAATCTTTGTCCGCAAGGACATTGACCATGATTCTATTTATATTCGTAACGTAGATACTTTGAAAAGATTGAAAAATAACCCTCCTCCTATTGGATACGCCGCAGTGGGGTAACAAGTAGATTGTCACTCACAATATATTTTGTGAATTAATTTGGTGTTTAATAATCAATAATGCTTAGTATATACTACCAAAATGTGAGAGGTACAAGAACTAAAACTAATAGTATTTACCATAATATATTGTTAAATAGCTACGACCTTATTGCTTTCACAGAAACATGGTTAAATTCAAGTATATCTAGCAGCGAAATTATTGATAACAGGTATATCACTTACCGCAAAGATCGATTCTGTACTTCTAAAAAAGATGGAGGCGGAGTGTTGCTTGCGGTCTCAAAAGAAGTTAAATCCACAAGAATGCAGAGCTGGGGGACCAGTTCTGAAGACTTATGGGTAACTATAGAAACTAAAATCCAAAACGTTACAAGAAAAATTGCTATATGTACAGTATACCTTCCGCCTCCTGTCTGGAAAATCTGGTCTTATTTTTAAACAATGCAAATAGTACAATCGCTAAGATAGACGATGTCATAATTCTTGGCGACTTCAATTTGGGTTTTATGAATTGGACTCGAGTGAGTGAAGGTTTCCAGCACACACTTCCTTTAAACTACAGCAACACTTTAGGTTACTCACTAACGGACTTTATTTCATTAAATAATCTCTTCCAGTTCAACAACATAAGAAATATTGATGATCGTACATTAGATTTAGTTATCAGTAACTTAAAAAACATTACGGTTTCTGCTCCTCTAGATCAACTAAGTAAGTTCGACGCTCTACACCCTAGTCTTCTAATAAGTATATCCGATTCAAGCCCCGAGCCACTGAAAACTAACCATAAAACTGGTTATAATTTCTTTAAGGCCGATTATTCTAAAATTATTCCAAAACTGAAGTATGTACCGTAAACTTGCCGATTAAATGTTTTGTGGACTGTAGTTAATTATAGGGCCAGTAGGCCGGACCTATTCATCAAGAATACACACGCACTCATCGGCATCAACCCAAACAAATCCACTTATCTTTGCCGCGGCTTCGGAGATGAGCGGGCACGCCGATGACAGGGAAACTTTAGGAGCCCAGGGTTCTGGACGAGGTTGCTAACACTTACAGCACACCGTTATAGCATAATCAAACTGTTTACATAAAGTTCATGCCGGCATTCACATTAGTTCCGTGATAATAAAGTTTTGTAGGGAGCCGCCGTCCGTTTACGCGACCGCCATGGCGAGGTAGGCAAAAAGGGGCCGGGAAGCGCTCCTGATTGGTCGGCGCGTTGACACGTCTTGCGCCGTATGTCACCGTGCCGTAGTTTCCGTACACCAACGACAGAAGGCGGCAGATTTGAATTGGGTGAGGCGAATTTGTGCGTGATCATACCCTCCCCCCCGAAAGAAATGAAATCTGTCTAAACTACATCGGCAGCCTGCACAATTTTGATACAGGCCGAAGTAATATATTGTTCCGTGTTCTAACTTCTGCGACGCGATTAACTGAATCCGAACCGGGTAATAACCGAATTATCCTACCACGTTTCCATTGCAATGAAGGATAATTATTTTCCTTTATTAAAACTAAGTCATCAACCTTAAGGGATTCTGACTGAGAAGTCCATTTATTCCGTTGTTGTAACGTATGTAAATATTCATTTCGCCATCTGGACCAGAAATGTTGCGTAAGCTTTTGAATTTGTTGAAACCGAGACAATCTATTTATATTGAAATCTTCAAAGGGATACTCAGGAAGTGCTACTAAAGGTTGACCGATTATAAAATGACCTGGTGTTAGAATTTCTAGATCAGCAGGGTCCGTACTCAAGGGGCAAAGTGGTCGAGAGTTCATGACAGCTTCGACCTTAGCAAAGAATGTCGTCAACTCCTCAAAGGTGAGCCGCCGGTCACCGAGTACCCGATACATGTGAGTCTTAGCAGACTTCATAGCCGCTTCGAAAAGTCCACCCATGTTGGGGCTACTTGGAGGGTTAAACAACCACGTTACATTTTTCTTAACTAATTCACGCTCCAAATCTGATCGATGGTCTCGTAGGTATACGAAAACATCCTTTAAATATTTGTCCGTCCCGATTTAATTTGTTCCGCAATCCGACCGCATTAAGGAAGGAAGACCTCTTCGCGAAACGAACCTTGTAAAGGCTGCGACAAAGGCTTCTACCGATAACTCCGATACAACTTCTAGATGTACCGCTTTTGTACTGAGACATACAAAGATGCATAAATAACATTTTGAAATTTTAGCATTTTTTAAAGAACTACTCTTTATAGAAAAAGGTCCCGCGAAATCCGTACCGACGCCTTCAAATGCACGAGTTATCCGAACACGATCCGATGGCAAATCTGCCATAAACGGTTGATTTGTCCGAGGGTTCGCTCGAAAACACTGAACACATTTAAAAGTAACACTTCGGGTTAGTTTACGTACCGACGTTATCCAATAATTCCGTGACAGAATAGCTGCCAATGCATTTGCACCGACATGGCAATACGTTTTATGATAGTGTTCAACGAGAAGTGTTGAAAATTCACATTTACCTGGAAGAAAAATAGGATGCCGAGCGCAAAAGGGCAATTCCGAGTGCCGAATCCGTCCGCCTACGCGAATCACGCCTTCGTGATCCAAAAACAAGTTAAGCTTTCGTGCCGAATCACGAATAGGTTTAGCCGAGTTCAAAGCTGCAATATATGCACCGAAATGCAACCTTTGAACCATCCGAATTAAACACATTAACGCCTTACGACGTTCCGAAACCGAAATATAAATACCGTAAAACCGAGAAACCGAAACAGAGTTAGAAAAACCGAGAGCTGAAGCAGATTTATTTTTACCGGACACCGAAACCGGATTGGAAGAACCGTAAGCCGTAACCGAATTAGAAACCGAAACCGAGGCCGTATTATCTTTACCGAGATAAATTTTCCGCCGACAATTATTAACAAACCGTATAACAAAACCGAAAACGTTTACAAGAGTTTCAAACGAACTATACCGACCGAATAATTCTGAAATATTATCCGAGGTTTCCGAGACCGAAACATTGGAAACAAACTTAGACCGGAGACCTGGTAAGTCATTTGGCATCTCAGCCCGCTCGTCAGGCCAGGATTCACGAGGCCGACAAAGCCAATGTGGTCGCCACCACAAAGGATGTTCCAGTAGTTGCGCTGCCGAACAACCGCGAGAGGCAACATCCGCACAATTGAGAACACCTGGTACGTGTGCCCACCGAATTGGTAAGTTTGCATTATTTATTTGCGAAACCCGATTACCTTGAAATACCTCTAATTTGTGTGGAGGTGTTTCTAGCCAAGCTAACACAATGGTGCTATCACACCAACCGACAATTTCCGACAAATTTACCGAAAGTTCACGCAACGATGAAGAAACATGTTGCAGAAGATTAACAAGAAGTACAGCTCCACTGAGCTCTAACTGAGGTATAGTCATCTTTGTTTTCAAAGGGGCAACTCGAGACTTCCCCATCACAAGCCGAACCGAAGCTTCACCGTAAGTATTTTCCGTCCGTAAATATACAGCTGCAGCATAACCTGAAGAAGAACCATCGCAGAAACCGTGAAGAGAAAAGAGCACATCTCCGTGTGACTTCAAACAACGTGGAATAGAAATCTTTTGAATATTGGGTAAGTCCGAAATAAAATCATTCCATTTTTGCAACAGGTAGTCTGGAGCGGGCGTGTCCCAATCTACGCTTTTAGCTCCATCACTCAGTAACTCTTGCAGCAACAACTTAGCACGAAACACAATAGGTGAAATCCATCCTAAGGGGTCGAAAAGTTTTGCTAACGAAGAAAGTATGGATCGACGAGTAACCGTCTTCATTTCCGAAGGTAAGTTTAAAACTCGATATGTAAAATTGTCCGTTGATGGATTCCACTGAATACCTAAAACTTTAATAACACCGAAACTATCATCATCATTAAAACAGCGTGGTGTTTCACAAAAATCCTCAGGAATGTCACTGAGAAGTTCAGGTTTATTAGTTGACCATTTACGCAACTCATAGCCGGCCGTACCCATGAGCTGTATTAATTCGTCACGAATTTCCCGAGCCTCCGTGACCGAATCAGCGCCACCGTTGATATCATCGACATACGAATTAGTCAGCAGCAACTTAGCTGCCCTGGGAAACCGCTCCAGTTCATCCGTAGCCAACTGATGTAGACAACGAATAGCAACAAAGGGACTAGACTTCAAACCGTAGGTATTAGTAGTGAGCTCATAAACACGTAAAGGTTCCGCCGGGCTCTCGCGCCATAAAATAAGTTGATACTTCCGATCATCTGGATTAATCCATGTCATTCTAAACATCATCCTAACATCCGTCGTAAATACAATGAAAGGGACCCGAAAATTTAATATTATTTGAGTTATGTCACTTTGCAATTTTTCACCAGAATATAAACAGTCATTTAGGCAGACGCCTGACGAAGTTTTACAACTACCATTAAAAACAACCCGTATTTTCCCGGTATCACCCGATGTCTTAAAGACGCCGTGATGTGGCAAGAAATAATGTTCTTGACCAGAATTGACATCAAAGTCCGAAAGCCGCATATGTCCTAAGTCTATATATTCAGTGATGAATTCTATATACTTAGCCTTAAAATTTGGGTGAGCCCTCATTCTACGTTCTAATGATAAAAATTGCCTAACCGCTTGTGTCTGAGAATCACCTAACTCCGCGTGATCAGGCACTAATGGTAACCGTACCATATATTTACCGTCCGAACAACGTTGCACCGAATTTGCAAACATTTGTTCACACTGAACATCAACCGGATCCTTTATTTTTAATTTTGGTGGCTCTTCCGATTTCCAAAATCGCTCAACAGCTTCTATTAAAGACACACCCGAAAAACATTCCGTATTCGAACGATTAACAAAAATATTCATAGGTCCGAAAATAGCAAAATCAAAAATAGTGTCTAAGGCATAAGGTCCCCCCGGCCGTAAGGTTACCTTCCTACCTTCCGTAATTTCACCCAGAACATCACAACCGAAAATAATATCTATTTGACATAAATACCCGTAACCGATATCCGAAATTTCCAAATTCTTCGATAAACTATAACGTTTTGTAACATAATTGGTTGGTGTCTTTAACACAACCGCATTCACTGATAACAGCATTTTACTATTCCGATCCGATGTAAATTGTAACTGAACAATATGTTTACTACTTTCTATTACTGACCCGCCGATACCCCCTAATCGTGTCACATAATTATATTTCTTTAAACCGAGTAAACCGACTAAATCACTACGTACAACCGTTATTTCTGAACCGAAATCTAATAAAGCCCTAGCCTTAACAATATCACCGTTAGCCGATAAAACATTTACAATAACCGTAGGCAAAACAATATCTTTATGTAATGTTGGTAAATGAGTCGGAGACATAACATTCATCTCCGACGTTAATTGCTATTGAGAATGAACGTCAGAGTGCGCGACCGATGCACGATCATTCACTCTCGAACCGCCTTGTTCCGGGCCGAATGAAACACTATGACTTTGACCCACGCGATCATTTGTGGTGCGTCTATTATGATCGAAATGTGAATCTGGTGGTTTTTTAATATTTTGGGCTGGCTGAATGTAATTAGGTTTATACTGCACATTCATTCTGCACAACATGTTGTGATGACCTATATTACCGCACCGGTCACAAGGAACAGTTTTATTACATTGGGCTGCCGTATGCCCACCGAAACATTTAAAACATAACCCACTATTACGAACCCATAACCTACGTTCATCACTATTACCGTTTTTGAATTTATAACAATTGTCAATTTTATGACCCGGGGTATCACAAAAGGCGCATACTAAATTAGTGTGTGGACTATTCTTTACAACTGTTGAGTGAACTATTTTATTACGATTGAGTCCGTCAGACCGTATTGAAGCCGAACCACCGACCGCCCTCCGAGGTTCCGAATATGTCCGGGAAGTGTCCGAAGAGTTCGCAGTTTCAATCATACTGCACTCATTTTGCAAGAATTGCACAAGGTCATTGAACTTGGGTAAATCGCGTTTGAGACCGCCGTAATTTTGTTCAAAACGTGTTTTTATTTCTACAGGTAATTTAGTTAAGCTAATATGGACGAGTATGAAACTCCATTCGTCTACCGGTAAACCTAGACCTTTCAATGCTCGTGTGCATTCAAGCAGAGGGTTTAAAATAAGAGACCGCAACATGGATGACCTTTTCAAGGGCTGGATATTTAAGATACGTGAAATATAGGTATCCGCTAGTAACCTTTTGTTATCATATCTTGAATATAATAATTCTATTGCCGTGTCGAGTGACGCGTCGACCATAGGTAGGTGCTGTACTAATGACCTTGGTTCCTTTTGTAAGTGGGAAAACAAGTAATGATATTTTTCCGTTTTAGAAATATCTTTCCGTGATAAAACAAGTGAATTGTATAAACTAATGAAGCTACACCAATCGAATAATTCACCGTCGAAATTCGGTAGGTCTATCCGAGGGAGACGAGCCGAGGGCGCACTGGAAGTAGGTATGTGGATGCCCTGCGCGTTTGGGAACTCTGCTGACTTGGCCTCCAAAGTATCATACTGCAATGTAGCGTTAGCATAACGTTTTCATAAGTGGCTATAGTGTCGACATCGTCAGTAGCCCCGAGTATACCTTCATATGCCGACGTTAAGTTTTGAAAATGTGAATCTAACTTACGCAACCTTGCCGATAATACGCTGCTGCTATATTCAGGCGAATCTATTATATCAACGGAATATTGAAACCAATCACATTCTAATTTAAATTTTATGTCTAATGACTTCGCCATTGTGATTTTTCGAAAATGCGGGCGGCGTGCGTGCAACAAGTAGGTATATACCTACACTAACCGAGTACGAGTTTCCGAAGCAAGTGATGCGTAATTAACTCTAATAAAACACTAAATACTATTTAGTAGACCGAAATTATACTGAAAAAACTTCTATACCGCGAAGTAATGAGTATTTAACCGACCGAAAGTCCGACCATCCGGTTGCGGAGGACCAAATTATGTACCGTAAACTTGCCGATTAAATGTTTTGTGGACTGTAGTTAACTATAGGGCCAGTAGGCCGGACCTATTCATCAAGAATACACACGCACTCATCGGCATCAACCCAAACAAATCCACTTACCTTTGCCGCGGCTTCGGAGATGAGCGGGCACGCCGATGACAGGGAAACTTTAGGAGCCCAGGGTTCTGGACGAGGTTGCTAACACTTACAGCACACCGTTATAGCATAATCAAACTGTTTACATAAAGTTCATGCCGGCATTCACATTAGTTCCGTGATAATAAAGTTTTGTAGGGAGCCGCCGTCCGTTTACGCGACCGCCATGGCGAGGTAGGCAAAAAGGGGCCGGGAAGCGCTCCTGATTGGTCGGCGCGTTGACACGTCTTGCGCCGTATGTCACCGTGCCGTAGTTTCCGTACACCAACGACAGAAGGCGGCAGATTTGAATTGGGTGAGGCGAATTTGTGCGTGAACAAAGTATGTGGACTGGATTTGTACGTTTTCTACATGCCACGATGTGAATGAAATGGTCTCTCATTTTTACACTTTTCTATTGAATATTATAGATACATCGGTCCCGAAATATAACCGTCGCAAGCAAAAATATCCAACTTGGTTTTCATTTATATTAATTAAACTGCTTCACCACAAAGAAAAAATTCGACAAAGATGTCGCAAATATCAAAATCCGCGCGATATAATTGAATATGAGTCATTACGTGGACAATGTTATAAACTCATAAGACCATGTTACCACACATATAAACTTAAAATTGAATCCAATATACTTGAAAATCCAAAAGCTTTTTGGCGTTATATAAAAGACAAACGTAAGGAACAGTCAAAGTTTCCTTCCAGCATGTGTTTGGATGGATTGGTTTCCAATACCGGACCAGAAATCTCCAACTTGTTTGCCCAACAATTCTCGTCAGTGTATAGCACCAACTTTGTAGGCATATTTGAACAATCCTCTACCGTACAAACAGTTGTAAGTAAAATACAATTTACAGAAAGAGAAGTTCGTACGAAGCTTAAGCTGGACTCCTCGAAAGGTCCCGGCCCTGATTGCATCCCTCCTATTTTCATAAAACGCTGTTGCAAGGTACTGGCCTTTCCCTTAAGCATTATATTCAATCGTTCATTGGCTGTAGGCATATTTCCTGAGGTATGGAAACAGGCTAAAATTGTTCCTATCTATAAAAAAGATGACCCTGCAGACGTAAAGAACTATCGTCCAATATCAATACTGTCATGTTTTCCTAAAATATTTGAAACACTCGTCTGTCCCATAATCACACATCACTTCGACTCAAATATTTCATCCTGCCGTTCGTTCGTTCGTTAGCAGGTCGTTCAGTGGAAAGCAATCTGATTCAGTTTGTGTCCGACGTATCTGAATCTCTACACAAACGACTGGAGGTTGATGCAGTGTACACAGACATTAGCAGTGCTTTTGATAAAGTGAGTCACTTGCTACTTCTGTCAAAACTAGCAGCCAATGGCGTGCACGGATCACTTCTGAGGTGGTTCACATCTTACCTCCATCGCTCGGTCGTTGTTTTGAATGGTTACTCATCACAACCATATATATCTGTCTCGGGGGTACCACAAGGCTCCCATTTAGCACCAATTTTGTTCTCGCTGTTTATTAATGATATAAGTCACCAAATAAAAAACTGCAGGTTCTTAATGTTCGCTGACGATTTAAAGATTTACAAGACAATTATGTCACCGAACGACTCCGTGGCGGTTCAAAATGACTTAAATCGAGTACAGGATTGGTGTCATAAAAATGGTATGGCTCTAAACGTCAAAAAAATGTTTCCACATTACATTCACAAGAAAAAAACAAGCCAGCGCAACATCATATACATTCAACAACGTGACACTAAGAAAAGTTGATGAGATTCGGGATCTCGGAGTGATCATGGATAGGAAATTAACATTTAAGCAACACGCTTAAGAAAACCTAATAATTGGGCTGAATTTTTAACACAACTTTGTAGTAAGCTTATTACGCGTAATAAGCTTACTACAAAGTAAGCTTATTTACGTACAATTCTTAAGCGTAATACGCAGGGATTCAGGTATATTAAAACTAAAATGGTCCTATATAATGCCTTAGTGCGCAGCAGGTTGGAATATGCCAGCGTTGTCTGGGACCCTTTTTACGCAATACATTCTCAGCGTCTGGAGAGCATTCAAAGGGCTTTTACCAAAGACCTCGCATTTATATCTCCTGGCATATCCCATAGGTGTCCTTATCAACAGCGTCTGAGATTATTTTAAGATTATGCCAACATTATGCCAACGGAGAACTATGCATAGCCTTATGTTCCTTCACAAGCTTGTGAACGGCCGTATAGACTGTAGTGAGCTTTTATCGCGAGTTTTATTAAAAGTTCCACCCAAAATTCCACGCTATCCTACAACCACAGTGCTACAGCGCCCTACCACGTCTAAAAACATAGGTCTCAACTCACCACTCATTAAGGCGCTGTGACTAGTCAAAATAGGCATCTTAAAACAATTTTTTAGCAAAAAGTATACATTTTAACACAGCAATAAAAATATATGTTAATCTTGAACATATTTACGAGGGAACCTTTGTTTTCAAAACACGTTTTCGTTAAATTTTCTCGATAAAAAAAAAACATAAAATAACCATTAAAATTAAATTTCTAGCAGTTGTAACTGTATTATTTATTAACAAATCTTGATCAAATTTATAACAGTGACGTAATATATAAAAATAAAGGGAACTGTTGTTTTTATTTTTTGATTGAAATACTATATGTTTAATAATTAATAAATATCATGATAAATAACTCGCACGAGTCGAACGAAACATCGCGGCATCGTGGCGTCTTTTTTCTTCTCTTTCATTTCTACGGTAAGCGACAGTGAGCGCTGAGGCGCGCTGCCTGATGGACCTATGTCACTTTGTTCCGCCCGCCGCTCAGAAATAATTTTATGTCTAGTCAACAATAATAATAATAATATTCATTTTTATTCGATGAAACAAAAACTCATGATAGAAATTGTAAAGTAAGTACATACAAATAGATTATCTATAGATTCGTAAATTCGATGGATGAATCTATAACTCGATTGGTCTAGCGGTATCGTGTATTGAACAGAAATGCACTGGTCTTGGGTTCAAACCCCGCAATAGTTGTTCACTTTTTGTTGATTTTCTTATTTGTAGCATATAATTTTGCTTTTTTTTTATTATTATTTACTTTTGTTATCTTCTTGTTTGAAATAAATTTTCAATAATTATTATTTAACTTCCTATTAATTGTCTTTTTTTATAAGCTTTTACTAAGTTTTTTTTAAATTTTCCTGAATCGTTTTTTTTGCATTCTATAGTAAAAAGAATCGTCTGGTGATCTATCCGTCAGTAGATGAACCATCGGAGAAAACTTTTCACGAGTATGCTTATATATGGTGTTACAAAATATTGTAGGTAATGTGAGTAATGCGAAAGGAGATCATTGTGAGTTGAATGAGGAATATCAACAATGTGCATCAGAATGTACATTGTTGATATTACTCAATTTCTAAATGGCAATTATGACAAATGAAAATTTGTCACTGTCATATTTATATTAGAAAAGTCATTTTTACAATTTACCATTTTGATACTCGTATGCCAATTAAATTAATTAAATTTATATTTCGGCCATTTTGAGAACTCGTCATATTGCACCGAAACCCAGTGCTAAGTGATACATACATACCTACTAAAGTTTATAATATTCAAATTATTTGCAGTCTTACAAAAGAGTGCAGAAATACGAAAAGGGGTCATTACAGTCATCACTCATCATTATGAACAACTTTTACTGTGGTGCCAATCAACAAACTATAGTCATTTAGTCATTTTTTCTTTAAAAAAAAGAGGTCATTTAGTCGCGGGTGAATGAGCTTTTTCGGCAGATTATTTTTCGCGATTTTAGGGTTGGAGTTATAGTGAAAGTTGTTCATAATGACATTATTATGAACAACTTCGACGACGAAATGACCATAGTTTAGACTATAGCACAATGACGAATTTGTAAAGTGGCCACAATATAAATCGATAAAGTGGCAAATATGCTAAATGCATAATAGGGGCATTGTGGATATTCATCATTTTCTCAAAAAATCACATGATTTATTTATTTATTTATTATTTATTTATTTAACTAGAACGGTCATAGACCAATTACACTAATTAAATAGAATTGTAATTTCTTGATTAACTAAACAAATTTCAGAACTACTACATTATGAGCTTCATTTAGCTTTTCATTCATAGAACGATGGTGTAATATACTAAATAATTCCAATAATCTAAAACATATCACAGATTCGCACCAAATTGAAGTCGATCATAGATCCCTCTCGCACAACTTCAAGGATACCGTCAATAGCCTCACCCATCCATCCTCAAACAAATCAATATCTGGGCACGAGTTCAGGAGATCGTTGAGTGCAGAGAGTGTTCGCGGTATTGGGGACTTTGCTCGGGTTAGAGTACGGCAAGTTGGCACTGCAAGCAGTTTGTTTCCTGCCTCTTAGATAGTTATTAGGGGTAAAGAGTTGACACAGTTCATTAAACAAATCAGGTGAATCAATTTTTCCACGTAGGATTTTGCACACCGTGACAATTTGGTCACGGTTCCTTCTGGTTTCTAGGGAATTGTAATCGAGACAACCCAGGAGAAACTTGGTGGGGTAAAGATATGGGTATCCATAGACCCTCTTGTAAAGATATCTAAGGTATGCCTTCTGTACTTTTTCGAGTACTGAAATTTTTCTTTTCTCAAGGGGACTCCAGATAGACCCACTGGTTTCCAACTTACTACGTACCAGCGCATTATAAATGATTCGAATGACACTGGTATTTTGGAAGTCACGTGACAGGGACTCCTTGGCAACCGCGACCATGTGATCATGGAATGTTAACCCCCGGTCGAATGTAACACCCAAGTCCTTCATGGTCGACGATTTAGGTATAGTTTCGTTATTTAACTTATAAACGAAAACAACTGGGTGCCGCGCTCGGCTAAAGGTCATAGCATTACACTTAGTGGGGTTGAATTCAAGTTTGTTATCAACGCTCCATTTATACACCGCCTCGATGTCGCGCTGGAGTGCCAAGCAGTCCTCCTCGTTTTTAATTGCTGCGTACAGCTTTAGGTCATCTGTATATAGTAAGCATCGTGCGTGGCTGACTACTGTAGGAATGTCATTGAACATAATAATGAATAGTAGAGGCCCAAGAATGGAACCCTGACTTACCCGGGAACGCGTGTGATAGGGTCTAGATTTAAAGATACCCAATTTGACAAATTGCTGACGGTCTCGTAGATAGTCCGTGATCAGATTGATAAGTCCAGGGGCAAAACCTATAGCACAGAGTTTCGCCAGCAAAATGTCATTATTGACCCTATCAAACGCCTTCCGGAAATCGAAGTAGAGGACGTCAACTTGGAGTCTGTGATCTAGCTGGGTGGAAATGAAGTCAACAAGAGTTATGAGGTTAGTGTTCACAGATCTCTTGGACCTAAAGCCGTGCTGCTCGTTACATAAGTAGGCGCTAATTTGATCGTTGATATGCTTATGCAAAATGCTCTCGAAGACCTTCGCAGGAGATGAGAGAATCGCGATGGGTCGGTATTCTTCGATATCAGTTTTTTTCGAGGATTTAGGTATAGGCGTGACTCTTGAAAGTTTCCATTGTGAGGGGTAATTGCCAGTGCTTATAGCTAGATTAAGAATATGACAGAGAGGTTCCGAAATATACTCTTTTGACATTTTGAGGAGACCAGGGGGGATGTAGTCTGGACCTATAGAGCTATTTGCTTTTAACTTTTTTTGATATAAACAATCATGTAAGTATGTCAAAATTTAAAAACTTATTTGCTTCAATTTTACATTCTGAACACGAAAACCCTGGGAAAATCACTTTCAACCTTTGTAATCAAATTATGTGTAGCAAATATCGACAGATGGGCGAAGGTCGTCAGTCAATCATGGGAGCTGACGATTCCGAAGAGTTATCCTCCAAAGAGATCGCGTGACAACCACCTATCTGTCTGTCCACCCAGTCATATATCCATTGTATTTGTACACATTGCGTAATTACTGTGATTTAGAATTACTTTGTTGTTTTTTGTTTATAATAAAACAAAAAATGAAGAAATTTTTATTTCAGAGAAATCAATAACGATGTGCTATTCGTTGAACCGTCAACAGAATTTCAAGACAATAATACATACTCACCAGTTCAGTCGAGGAGTCGTTGACATAATGCATTTTATCAGCAGTTGCAAACTATATGTAGCCATAGTTCTTTATTCGATTGTAACTTCTCACAGCTGTTACTCATAGCAGAATAAAGGATTGGCTTGATCTCCGGATTCAATTTTAGATGCAATATGTGCAAAGACGATTTTATTGTGACAAGCAAAGATTTAGCAAGTACACACAATGTCAACGCTAACGTGGCTGCTGTTAAAGGAATTACTTCTGCTGGTATTGGTTATTTATTTATTTATTTATGCTTCATGTACAGAAGTGTACAAAGGCGGTCTTAATGCCTTAGGCATTTTCTACCAGACGACCTTAGGGTGGTGCAGAGACGATCATGGTAGATGCACTAAAAGAGTAGAAGTGAAATGTGTGACTTGAAGATTTACCAAAACTATAAACTTCCACAATTACTATATACATTACATAAATATTTATTTTATATATATTTATATATATATACAATATAAAATAACATAAAATACTATACATATATACAATACATAATAGATATAAAAAGAAAAGTCAGTGTCGAGATGAATCTAACAGCGTTTTATCCAGCAAGTATTTGCGCACACAAGTTTTAAACGATTGCCGGCTGTTTATCATTCTGATTTCAAGGGGGAGAGCATTCCATAACAGTATTGATTGGATAAGGAGGTAGAATGTATAAAGTCAGAGTGGTGAGAAGGACATCGAAGAAGACGATTATTAGTTGAACGAAGATGTTTATTGTGGAAGGAAGTAATATACTGAAAATGAGATGATAAGTACGATGGAGAATTAGGAGAAAAAAGTATAGAATAAAGAGTAGTCAGCGCCCTCAAATTTCTTCGTTGGCGAATGGGCAACCATTTCAATTTTATTCGATATTCTGAGACATGGTCATATTTACGGAGATTAAAAACGAATCGAATGCAATTATTGAGAAGGCGGTCCAATTTATTGAGCAGATCTGCATTCAGGTCAAAGTAGCAAACATCACCATAGTCGATTATGGGGAAAATTAAGGTTTCGACAAGCATTGCTTTAATGTGCGCTGGAAGAAAATTTTTGAGGCGGTAGAGAGATCGCAGGGTACCTGTAACTTTTTGACTTACACTTGAGACTTGGGATCGCCAACTCAATGTAGGATCAAAACTCAAGCCGAGATCTTTGACGCTGGAAGTCACAGGTATGGCTATGTCATTGAAGACTATTGGTAAAATATTTATATTGCTCAACTTGCAGATATTGCGATGGCTGCCCAAAATGATAGCCTGGCATTTATTGGGATTTACTGCCAAACCAAATCTATCAGCCCAGTCCCTGATTGAGTCAAGATCGTGGTTCACTGCTTCGATCGCGACGGATAAATCTTCTATTCTAGATTGAGAGTAAATCTGTAGGTCATCGGCATATAGATGATACGCACACTGAAGCTTTTGGGTAATAAAATTTATGAAAATTGAAAAAAGCAGTGGAGATAATATTCCGCCTTGGGGAACGCCAGTTTCCAGCTTGCACCAAGTTGAGAAAGACTCCTCAATGTGGACTGACTGCTGGCGATCTCGAAGGTATGATGAGAACCATTCCAGCACTTCAGGAGAGATCATGAAATGGGAAAGGATGGACAAAAGGATATCGTGACTGACGGTATTAAAAGCATTGGAAAAGTCAACCAGTACCAATACAGTAACCTTAGTGTCTTCCATGCCTGCCCGAATATCGCCAGTCACCTTAAGGAGTGCAGACACAGTACTGTGACCTGGTCTAAACCCAGATTGATAGGGACTTAGGAGTGTATTTGCATAAATGAAGCGAGAGAATTGTTTGTGGACACAGGCCTCCAGAACCTTGGACAGGAAAGGAAGAATAGAAATTGGCCGAAAATGACTGGGGAGAGAAGGGTTAGGAGTCTTAGGTAGAGGCAAAACATGTGCTTTGCACCACGCAGACGGAAAAGAACTCGATTCAAGTGAAGCATTTACAATGTGAGAAATTGCAGGGAGTAGGTGGTCCAAAACTGTGGTGATCATATTCCGACTGATGTTGTCACAACCCACAGCATTTGATTTAATGGATAGGATTATTTTTTTAATCTCACCCGAGTCCACTGGAGAATTATTCGCAATTCGAAGAAATTACAGCATGTATGGACGTACCCAAATTCATCATCAGCAAAAAATCCATGACAACAGCAGCTATGCGTTCTTAAAACCTGCTACTGCTGCCACAGGATTCGTCAGATGTTGATTCCCATTTTTCATAAATGATGTCTTGATCAAATCAAATCAAATCGTTTATCTGGGATCTTGAGCATATGTGGTTTTCGTAAATATGGGTATGTCGATACATGCTGTAATTTCTTAAAATTGCGAATAACCAATACCGGCAGAAGTAATTCCTGTAACGGCGGCCACGTTAGCGTCGTCATTGTGTGTACTTGCTAAATCTTCGCTTGTCACAATAAATATTATCGTCATAATTGTTGTCTTTGCACATACCTATTTTATTTTATATTAATTTGTAAATTATAAACTTTAGTAGGTATGTATGTATAACATACCACTGTGCTTAGGCACAAAATGATCACAATATAAATTGTATAAATTGAAATTTGCATTCGAATCTCAAAATGGTCAATTCAAAAAATACAACTTACTATACAGTAATTTTGAGTAATTCCTCATTCAACTCGCAATGATCTCGTTTCTTTACTAGTTACTAATTCATCGTATGGTTTAGACGCAGAATGCCAAATTCTCAAAAAGGCATAGTTTTTTTTGGCATGTATGGTTTTGCGAAAAGGTTAGACGAGAAAAAATATTTTTTAGCGATTTTAGGGCAGGCGCCATAGTAAAGATGTTCATAGTGGTGAGTACAATGACCTCCTTTGGTATAACTACAGTCTTTTGTAACATTCTGTATCTGTATTATTTTTCTTCAGAATAAACCATCAAGTTTGGTGACTGTTTTTTATAATACTCTGAAGAAAAATATATACGGGAATAAAAATGTCTGGTTATATTAATTTTTCGCAATTTTGACAATTGCCCTTTTGAGAATAGGCCATTTCTAGAATTGACCATTCTACGCCCAAGCCATTTTATTTATGAATTATTTATTATTCGTCTGATGAATCTGTTAAGTTTCTCTATATTCTTTTTTTTTTAAATAACAATTATTAATTAATTATTTAAAAAAATAAGAAAACAAGTGTGTACATTTTTAAAAATAAAAAAAAACTCATAGTATCTATTGAGATTCGAACTCGTGGAAGCGCGATTTCAAGCGGGACAGCGGCGCGCTAAGCCAAACGTGCACTTAACCAATGTTGCGAAATTATGTTTCTGTATTTAAAGAACGTCGCGCATGGTTGACGTTCGTCCGGTGCGCCCCGCAGTAGGCGGGACTACGCGTGCCCCACTTCATCTGCTTCACCCCCTCAAATACCTAAATGTTGACTATGCACAGCGCCTTAAGATGTGTAACAACCTAAATTAATTTTATAAGTCCGTACCCGAATCTGATGTCTTTAGTGACTCTAAAGAAAAATTCAAAACAAGAATTTCGGCCTCCCTACACATCAAAGAAACGTAGTTGAATCCATTTTTGTTTACACTGATTTTATAATTATATTTTTTTTTTTTTAATTTTATGTCCTTTTTATTATAACCTAAATTGCTTCTAATGTCTTCTGTTTCTCTTCTGGCGTCTGTGTTGTAAATGCTGTGTTTACCCGTAACTGGCATATATATTAGAATGTGGGCGAACTTAAGATAAATAAATAAATAAATAAGTCCTCTCGCTCCGGCCGTCACTGGAAGTGGACGTGTGTCGCGTGTGTTCCTCACTTTTCAATTATATTTAGTTTCTAAATTTCTATTGGACTAATTCTAGTAACCGAATTCTCGTTTACTCTTACGACATTCTAACGGCAGGACTCCTCCCCGTGAAAGGGATAGATTGTGTTTTCTGGTGTTACTACGCTAATAAAAGGCGTTTGTGTAAATTTAATTGGTGCGAGGCGGCCGGGGTTCGAACTCAAGCACTTTGTGCGGCAGCCGCTGGCCCATCCCTACCAGCCAGCGAAGCGTTAGCGCGCCCGTCGAAACAACAACTCGCTACGAGCTACGAGCGGTGATATCCCCACCTCCGCGTCCCCGAGGTCCTGCGCTGGCTCCTGCGCACCGCGTCATCACTGCACTGAATCATCTGACCGGTTTGACAACGCTCACCTGTTACACACATTGCTGATATTTATATTGCTGATATTGTCTTGTAATATCAACTTACTTTTACATTATAAAAATGCCGAGAGTGCAGTGTTCACGTAACTCCTGTTGTGTCAACACAGCGCGCATCATCATCCCCTGATATACCCAGTATCGAAACCGAGGTTCAGCAATCAAATATTACAGCGAGAACCAAACGTTTTCGTCCTGACTTCTCTCCTGAACAACAATCGCTGGCACAATCAAATAGCAGATTCGAATCGTTTGAAAATAAAATAATGAATATGCTTACGACGTGGAAAAGGGAGCAAGATGTTATATTAAATAAAATAACAACTGACATCAATGAGGTAAAAACACAAAACAGAGAAATACATAAAACAAACACTGAAATTGAAAAGTCTATTGAATTTATGAACCAGGCATACGAGACTAGAAAAAACACCGTAGAAAGAATAGAAAAGGAACGTGGAGAACAGCGTATATATATCATGGAGTTAGAAAAAAAGGTTTTGGACTTACAACAAAATACGCGTTCATCTAGCTTTGAGATTAGAAATATTTCACAAACGGAAAAGGAGTCTATTGACGACCTTACTTCAATCGTATTGCAAACCTGCAATAAACTTGAAGTCTCTGTGAAGCAGGCGGATCTGCGGGACATATATGGTATGCCGGGAAAAAATAACTCTTTAGCTTTCTGGATGTTTTGGTAATTCGTAATCCCAATAACACCTTGAGTCACACAGTGTATCGAAAGAAAACCCATACAGACAAATACTTAAATCTATGAATATTAGACATATACATAGATATATAATATGAATAGAATCACACCACCACCCAACACAGTTATCTACCGTCGGTAAATCATTGTTTCAGAGAGCGCGTGGGATCTGTGATGAGCAACATCTGGCTGCAGAGCTTCAACACGTCAAGCAAGTACTGCATGACAACAAGCTCCGAATACCGCGCCCTCGTCACAGAAACCGCGTGAAACGTGCCACAGTCGAACGCCTACCTGCTATATTACCATATGTTAGAGGAGTCACAGACAAGATTGGCTATATCTTGAAGCGAGCTTCAATCAAAATATACTTCAAGCCGCTGAAGAAGATTAGTCAGTTCCTACCACCTGTCAAGTGCCACATACCTCTGCAAGATGCAGGTGTATACAAGCTAGATTGTGATTGCGGTCTCTCTTTCATAGGCCAAACTAAATGAAGCATAGGGACCCGCGTAAAAGAACACATCGCTGATGTCAACCACCGCCGTTTCAAGAAGTCAGCAGTTTGTGAACATACTCTACACAAGGCCCAGCACTACATCAGATTTGATAAACCACAAGTCCTCGCAAAAGAAAACCGATTCCTTCCCAAGATGATCCGCGAGGCTATTGAAATTAAAAAACATCCAAATTTCAATAGAGAAGATTGCTGGGTCTTACCACCTACTTGGAACCCCATTATAGATTCCATAAAATCAAAATCCAAGCCCAAAAGTGCAAGACCGAAAGATACGGTGAGCTCGTTCTGCGTGAATCGGATCGCCAATAATTAACAAAAATGTAAGGTAGCTGTTAGTAATTGTAACATTAAGACGTCCGACAACTCAGTCTACCCGTGACCATGGATGCTGTAAAGGATCCGAAACGTCGGGAATCAAATAATATCAATACAACGCGATAAAATCCGTAAAAAGTAGTTTTATTTCAAAGAGAAATATGCATTAAAATCATTCAATACTTTTTACGATTTGTTTAAGCTCTTTTATGATTTGTGCTTCCCAGAAGTTAAAGTTAAAATATCCACCAAACAAAAACCTAAATGGCTAAGTCGTGGTATCAGGGTGTGCAGCAAAAATAAACGTAAATTGTTGTGGAAATACAGATTGACACCTAATGAACCAAATAAAAATGTTTACTTACACTTCTGTAAAAGATATAAAAAAGTTGTGCGTCTCACACAAAAAATTCAAAATAACCATGCTGTTCAAAACTCTACTGATAAATTAATGATACTAATATATCGTATCCGGGAAAAATAGCACAAGCTTTTAACGATTTCTTTGCGGATCAAATACAGCCCTTACAGACTAATAACAGTAAGTAGCAATACAGTACATCTAGTTCACCTAGTTCCATGTTCATGCCGCCTACAATTCCATATGATATTCATAAAATAATATTGGGCCCTAAGTAACTATTTAACCCATAAAAAGTTCCTAATAGATAACAGGCACAGCACATAAAATATTCGAATCGTATTTGAAGAATAGGCGTCAAGTTGTTAAAATGGGAGATACTTACACTAGCGCGATCCAAAACATATCATACGGTTGCCCTCAAGGTTCCATAATCAGTCCGCTACTTTTTCTAATTTATTTAAATAATATTAATAAAATAGGTTTAACGGGACACCTTACATTATATGCAGACGACACCTGCCTATTCTATTTTCACAAATCAATTCGTAACATTATAAAGGACGCTCAGCGGGACCTTGATCTACTAAACGAGTGGTTAAAATATAACCTTCTTACAATTAATTCATCAAAAACCTCATTCATGATATTTACCACTAAAAATAAACGTATATATGGGCGCATGTTGCAATTGATTTAATCTATATTTATAATTTCATAGAAAAATGTATTTTAAAATTATTTATTTATTACTTTTACTTAATATGGAATTAAATTGAAAATTATTTTTAATTTATCATGCGATATGTAATGATTATTTTGATTTATATGAAATAGTTTCTCACGTCAATATTTTATGATCGGTAGTGACGTCACTTAACAAGGTTATTTAAAGGCAAACATTGTAAGCGCGCGGTCAGTTGATTGTGAGTCGTCGCAGTGTGAACATTACATTTAGTCTCAGTCTCAGTGTTTATTATTTTCTGAGAATAAACGATTATCCTGGTTTAATTGCTTTTTATATTCAACTCCTAAAAATGAACCCTGATTATCCGTTGGGCGACTCATCGCCGACAGCAGCGGTGGGATCACAATCCCCGATTTTGGGTGCCTCACGCTCTCGGCAAAGGGCTGAACCTACTTTCACAATGCAAGAAGTGATGAGCTTGGTTTCCTCGATAACTAAACAAGCAGCATCGAGTGCTGTTACTGCTGCGCTATCTGCCAGCTCTGCGCCGACTATAACAATACGAGAACGAGGAAATTTTTATTTGCCACCGTTTGATCCGGATGTCCGTTCCCATGACATTCGTGATTGGTGTGCAAATGTGGATGAGAATATTGCTGCGTTCCATATACCCCAGCAAGAGGCAAGAATGAAAGCTATACTTCAGCTAAAAGGTCGAGCTAAAACTTGGGCTGACACGTGGTCGCTTAAGTCAACTACGTGGCAAGAAGTAAAAGAAGACCTCATTCGAACATTTGGTAAGGAGTTCCGGTACGCTGATGATGTGCAAAAATGGCGCAGCTACACATCGGAACAAGCCAACAGCTACGCCGAGTACGCAACTACGGGATGGACGCTGTTCAAACGTGTCAGACCAGAAGCAAGGGATCCAGAAATTATAGACGCCTTAATAACAGGTATTTATCCAGATTATGTTAGATCTGAATTATTAAGAAATACGCCTGATTCATTGCCAAGATTAGTGTCTATTTTAAAAACTTTCCGAAAACGAAAACTTGAAAGCACTGAAGGTAGTTACAATAAGCAGAGTAAAAAGCCACGTGTGTCAGAATTATCCAATAAGACTTCAAACAATTGTTTTAATTGTAATAAGCCTGGTCATTTTGCGCGGGAATGTAAGGAAAAATCTGCCATTGCTCAAACTGCAGAGCCGTCAACGTCTAATGTTCAAAAATCTGCTAGTACTATAAGATCTGTGGAATGTCGCTATTGTCATAGAAAAGGTCATATAGAAAAGAATTGTTTTAAGAAACAAAATGATGAACGACAAAAATTAACTAATAATCAGACTATAAATTTTTGTACTCCTGGAGACCGTAGTTTATCCAATGTTAAAATAGGAGATAAAGTTTATAGTTGCTTATTCGATACGGGTGCGGATTGCTCTTTGATTAGATATAAACTAGCTAATTCTATCCCTGGCAAAAGAAAAATCGTCAATGTTGCATTTATGGGTATAGGTGGTTGTCCGGTAACCTCAACACAAAGTATTACAACCGTAGTCGAAATCGATAACGTATGTATTGAGATAGAATTTTATGTAGTTGGTGACACTCAAACTCAATTTGACATTATGATTGGTTATGATATCATTAAAACCCCAGGTCTCAGTGTAACGATTAATAAAGAAGGAATTTCCGTTAGCCGCAAGTTAATCGTAAATCAATGCAGTGCCACTATTAACCATAATACCTTTGATATCAATAATGACAACGCGACATTCTAGAAAGCTTTAAATTTAATTTTACAGTCGGTAATAATGTTACAGAAATAAAAACCGGTGAATTAACTATAAAACTTAAAAATTCTGATAAAATAGTTCAACGCAGGCCTTATCGACTTTCACCTTTAGAACGCGAAAAGGTTAAAGAAATTATAAATGATTTGAAGAAACACAAAATTATCCGTGACAGCTCTTCTCCTTTTAGTAGCCCTATTCTACTTGTTAAGAAAAAAGATGGCCCTGATCGTCTTTGCGTTGACTATACAGGGTGTACAAGAAAAAGGGACACATACTGAAATACGCTATAGTATAGCGTGAAGACATCTTAATTAACGTGCATACTAGTAGCAAACTCTAGAAATAACAGAGATACAAGGAAATTAAACATTAACTTCGTAGGCGCTTCTCCTTAAAGGGTGATTGAACTTCGTATAATACATAGGTAGATAGGTACCGACACAAATCGTGTTATTTGTGGCTACAAAAGGATTCGTTGAATTCTGTGATAGAAAAGAAATGAACTCACCTTGTAATTTAATAAACCGCAGTTACCTGTGTAGGTAGGCACCATCATGACCCAACTTTCGGCACAATAACGCTACAATTGCACACCTAACACACGAGACACTTTTTCTTTCACATGTTACACTGCACATTCTGATTTATGTTCATAGGTCTACATTATTTACAACACTCATCCTCATCAACATTGTTATTCATCGACTAGGTACCTACCTACTGGATGAATCCTCTTTTATTGAACGTCACATTTCAGATCTTTTCATACCTACGATTGCTACTAGCTGTTTTTTTTTGTTATTACGTATGGAAATCCTCACGGACTTCCGACTGTACGAGAGACGTGGTCGACCCATTGCCACTTCACAACGGTACCGAAATGTTCAAAATCTCGACCCTGCATTGCTACGCATCCCCATGCGCGTTGAAACATCCTGGTTAACATTGCCGCCGGCAATGGTATTCCGCGGTGTAAAACTGCCATCATCCCTAAACCGTTGCACCGCTCGCATAAGTAGGTACTCTGCCGCTCGAAGGCACACGTTCATCATTACGATGTCTGTAATATTCTAGGTACAAACGCAATGCGCAATGTCCTGAAGACAATCACCAGCAGCCATTCCATACGCCAAAACCATGCGGCATGAGTTAATTAATGAAAACTGAATTAAATCAACTAAATGGTACCTACTATTTACACACGTTAAAACTAATACACGATATGCACACGACCAATACCGTGCAAACGCGACCGTAACCCGAATTGAACTAAAATAAAATAGGTTTTATGAAAAAATAACATTTAATTTAGAATTACGCATAGGCAAATAAAGGGCGGTTCACATAAGACCTTTATTTAATGTTTTAGTTTTAATTTGTTCTGTTCTGATTTACATAATGTATGGTAAGTTATGTTTACCGTTTTCTGTGATTTTATCTAACACTTTCAATTAATTTATTAAATACCTTCTTAGATAACTTTTAAGATTTACCTTTTGGCTGATACTTCATATCCCCCATCCCCTGGGCCGCTATTAGATTTACGAAACATTCTTACGGGATATTCCTTGAGAAGTTTCATCACGTAAAACATTAGGTACTCGTTATTATCCTCCGTCGCTTAGTCGAACAGAGTTATTTGGATAAAATTGTCAGTCTGAAACTCTCGCTGAGAACCCGAGCTACGTTGGAATTAGAAACAAAGCCTTTCCCACATCGATCCATTCTCGCCTTCCACCTCCACCAAAAATATCTGAATTAATTATGTAATCAACAAAAAAGTCAACCGACACGTGTGAACCCACCTTTACATTGTCGGTTTCCTTTTGTTGCGTCGTCAAAACGCGCCGCTCGGCTCGAGCGCCCGAGTCAAAGAAGCCGACAAGGAAGCCGCTTCCGATTTGCCGCCTTTCGGCTTGGGCGCACTGTTATGCGCTCCAGAGTCGAATTTTGGATACTGTTTTGCTCTAATAATTACGTTAAAAATGTTTCCTTTTTACTTTATTGGATGTTATTTTAATAAAAAAATAATGGTTATTTGTTTACTTTCTAGGAATATTGAAATTACTTTAAAAGCTTGCTCTGTAACCTATGTGATTTTACGGCAATAAATCACATACCTATCTCAAAAGAAAAATTATTTGGAATATTTGTATTCGCCAGAGTACGTCTCTGTTCAGCCATTTTCGTTAAGTGAAACAAAAAATTGTTTTTTTGTTAGATTAGAAAAGGATAGCGTACACAGCTGAGAGTTCATGACCTGAATGATTTGTAAACATCGTTAAGGGGAAGCCTATCATAATGAGACCAATTTTGGAAATGGTTTTCATAGTTTTTTTCAGTAACCGCTGGATGAATGACGAAAAAAAAAAATACGTAACATCTAAAATCTGTTACTTTACAGGTTCCAGCTGCTTTTATGCGAAATTATGGTGATAATATTGAAAACTTCAAACGGCTGTAACTCTAAAACGGATAATTTTTTTTCAAATTTTTTTTTTGTGATAGCATCCTAGTACGGTATACTTTCACCCATTTCAATATATGTCCCTTTTTCTTGTACACCCGATAGAGAGCTTAATGCAAATACTGTCAGAGACAACTATCCGTTACCACTTATTGCTGATCAAATTGACAAATTGGGCAAGGCGCGTTTCTTTACCTGTTTGGATATGGCTGCCGGTTTTCATGGAATTCCAATAGCAAAAGATTCGATAGAAAAAACGGCATTTGTGACACCCGATGGCCAATTTGAATATCTGCGTATGCCATTTGGTTTATGCAATGCCCCCTCAGTTTATCAACGCGCAATAAATAAAGCGTTGGGTGATTATAAAGACAAAATAGCCCTTAATTATATCGATGACGTAATGATAATGTCATCGACGATTGAAGAAGGGATTGATAATTTAAAACTAGTGTTAAGAAGATTGACAGATGCTGGATTTTCTTTAAATATTTCGAAATGTTCATTTTTAAAAACTAGTGTAGAATATTTAGGCAACGTTATAGAGAACGGCACAGTAAAACCAAGTCCAAGAAAAATTTCTGCTTTGTCTAAATCGTTAGTACCGAAAAATATTAAAGAACTACGACAGTTTAACGGATTAGCTGGCTACTTTAGAAAGTTTGTCCCCAATTTTTCCAAGATTATGGCACCACTTTATGAGCTTACAAAAAGTAATGTCCCATGGAAATGGACTGAAAGCCAAGACAATGCAAGAAAAGAAATAATTGACCGACTGACATCCTCCCCTTTGCTAACTATATTTGACCCGGATTTGCCTTGTGAACTTCATACGGATGCCAGTTCACTTGGATACGGTGCTGTGCTTATACAAAAACGTGACTCAAATCCCCACGTAATCGGTTACTTCAGCATGCGAACAACTAGTGTAGAAAGTAAATATCACTCATATGAATTAGAGACACTGGCCGTGGTAAAAGCTATCAAACATTTCCGTCACTTTTTGCATGGCCGACCTTTTAAAGTAGTAACCGACTGCAATTCCCTTAAAGCTTCAAGACACAAGAAAGAGCTTTCCCCCAGAGTGCACCGTTGGTGGGCCTTTTTACAAAACTTTCAGTTTGAAGTAGAATATCGAAAGGGCGATAGACTAGCTCATGCTGACTTCTTTAGTCGCAATCCAATATCACAATCTCATTCTCCGAAACAGAAAAGAAATTTATGCAGATCTTTGCGCTTTTCCATAAATTTGTCAACACTTGACACTTCTCATTGAACAAAAGCGCGATCCATTACTAAAAGATATTGTTGATAAACTTAGATCAGATTCTATGCCTCCGACAGTAGCAGATTCTTACGTTATTATGCAGGATAAACTATTGAGACGCAAAGTACAAATTGACAACAAAACCAGGAAACTCATTATTGTTCCACAAAATTACCGTTGGAATCTTATATGCCATTATCACGATTCTTTATTACATTTCGGTTGGGAAAAAGTATTGGCTAAAATCAGAGAACAATATTGGTTTCCCGACATGTCAAAGTTGGTACGAAAATTTGTTGAAAACTGCGTCAGTTGTAGGAGTCGTAAGGGAACATCGGGTGCTAAACAAGTGACATTACATCCAATTGATAAAATTGCCGTGCCTTTTCATACTGTACATGCCGATATTACTGGTTGCATGAATGGCAAACGTAACCAGGCTGAGTACGCTTGTTTTTATTGATAGTTTTACAAAATATGTACATTTAATTTACACTAACGATCGCACCTCACAAACCGCCATTAAATGTTTTCGTGAAGTCATAACAATTTTCGGAACACCAACCCGCCTTATTTCAGACCAGGACAAAAGCATGACCTCCATAGAATTCAAAAGCTTTTGTAATGAATATGGTATCAAACATCATGTTGTTGCCAAAGGCGCCAGCAGGGCCAATGGTCAAATAGAACGCATGATGAAAATCATTAAAGATAACATGTCTGTTATTGAGCTTAATAAGCCGTGGCATAACGCTATTCAAGATTTGCAATTAGCCATAAACTGCACAGTGTCAAAAAGTACTGGTAAAAGCCCTATGGAGTTATTATTTGGCAAAAAGTGTTCACCACCGCTTATTAAGCTATTGCAGGTTGATGATGATGAACCTACAGAAGATCTGGTGTCTGTTCGGTCATTATGTAAAAAAAGGATGGACGAGCGATCTTTTCATGATAAGTTGAGATTTGATAAAGGCAAAGCTAAGATCAGTCCGTTCAAAGTTGGTGATTTTGTTCTCATGCGCCGTCACGAACGACATACTACTAAACTCGGTTCAAAATTTGAAGGTCCAATGGAGGTATTAGAAGTACTACCTAATGACCGATATAAGTTGAAACATGTTAATCTTCGTGGATGTAGTGAAAAGATTGCAAGTCATGACTTTTTGCGACCTGCACCCTTAGCACAGGCAGATCTTTTTCTTGACAATTATTCTCCCGTATGGGCGTATGATGAATAATTTATTTGTATTTTGGCAAACTACTTGTCAATCGTTTTTGTTTACGAGTAATTTATTATTGAGATATTTTTATTTGTTACCCATCCTAACATCCTTCCTAAAACGCTGGCTGGCCACCACGCGTATCCTTATTTCCGGGTCTTGGAGGGCTAGATCCCGTGGTGGGTGATGCCTTTGGGTGGCTAGATCCCATGGTGGGTGATGCCTTTGTGGCTATATCCCGTTGTGGTGATGCCTTTGTGGCTATATCCCGTTGTGGTGTACCTTAGAGTGGCTAGATCCCATGGTGGGTGATGCCTTTGGGTGGCTAGATCCCATGGTGGGTGATGCCTTTGTGGCTATATCCCGTTGTGGTGATGCCTTAGAGTGGCTAGATCCCATGGTGAGTGATGCCTTTGGGTGGCTAGATCCCATGGTGGGTCAATTGCTTTTTATATTCAACTCCTAAAAATGAACCCTGATTATCCGTTGGGCGACTCATCGCCGACATATACCAGACTTCTCCCCTCTTAAAATAAATAACGAAATAATAAAGCGATCTACAAACGAAAAATATCTTGGATTAAGGGTAGATGAAAAACTAACTTGGAAATTGCACATAGACCATCTCAGAAATAAATTAACATCGGTACTGGGGGCATTGCGGAAAGTAGCAAACTGTATTCCAAACAAAGTGCGCACCATGATTTACAACTCATTAGTCAAATCACATGTAGAATATCTAATTGAGATATGGGGATCAGCAGCGGTAACGAATTTAATTCCACTACAAAGAATCCAAAATAAAATAATTAAAACTCTGTTTCATTATCATTATCACACTCCTACAAAGACATTATAAGAAAAAACTAAACTATTAAATATTAGACAGCTATACACTTACTACACTTGCATTCTTGTTAAAAACATAACCACTAATTCAATCCAAAGTAATATACAACTAAAGAAAAAAACAATGTCACATAATCTGAGAAATAAAAACAAACTTGAAGCTATTAGCGTACGCACTAATTACGGTAAAAAAACCATTTTGTTTGAAGGAGTCCAGATGTTCAATAGTTTGCCGGACGATATAAAAGAATGCGATAACACGAATGCATTTAAAAATAAACTTAGAGTATATGTACGCACATTGTAATTTATAATGCTCTGGAGTTAACTTGTACTGTTTTATTATTATACTTGGTTACTTTGTATTATCATTATAAGTGGACTGTAAAGTTCTTATGATAAATAAATTCTTTAAACCGAAACCGAAACCATTTTAACTGTCCACGCAAACCCACTTTTTGGATTTTAAACTAGAAAGTACCTCCTATATTACATTGCTGATTGAGTTTGACAGGTTAACTCTCCCTGATGTTGTGATTCTAAACAAAACAGTGTACCAGGGCCTCATTTTACTTCGTAAAGTTCTCGATACTTCGACTAAGGCTGGTTTTTCAATCAACTTGAAGAAGTGTTAATTTTTGGCAACTGAGATAGAGTATCGGGACGGACAATTAGTGGAAATCAGGTTGGGCCGAGCAATGACAAAGTTAGAGCTTTGATTGACTCAGCTCAACCGCAAAATGTGAAACAAGCCCATCAGTTTACTTACTTACTGGACTTAGCCAGCTGTTTTAGACGTTACACAGTTGATTTTGCCCAGAAAACTGCATGTATCTCACCATTAACTAAAAAGGTGCTCCTTTTAACTAGGGCTTAGAACAGAGGGTTGTTCGAAAGTACATTGTTGAATGTCTGATAAGTGAGCCTATATGGGTATCTATGACATTTTATAAAGAAAGAAAAAAGTTTTTATTGACACAGTCACGGACACTGCACACAATAACATAAAAAAAAAAATATCTAACTATTTTTATTTTAGGCATTTCGCAAGAAATTGAGATAAATACTGTGTCCCACGGCTGTGCCAAATAGATCCAGTTCAGCTAAATGCCAGACCGCTGGTGAGCTGCCTGGCGCTGGTTTTCAAATGGACCTGAAAAAAGTGACAATCACGGATGCAAACCAGTCTTTCAACACAGATTAAATTTAAATATAATAATGGGTGTAAATAAAGAAAGACAATAATAATATATAGGTAGACAGCGAAGCTGATAAATATTGATAAAGTGAATAAATATTGATACATAAGGTAGTAGGTATGTAGTATGTGAAGGTATAAACTAGGCGATTCAGTTGCCGACTGGGACTGACGAGTTTGCCTCTCGAAAAACCTGTTATTAACGAGCTAGGCCGATTTAATAGATGCATTATTAATTTGTCACTATAAACATTTTCATACCGCTGTATGCAGCCGATCAGCAGGCTTACTCTTGAAAACAATACAATACCAATTCAAACGTGATCCAATTCCAATGTCAATATCTGTCAGGCGATTTCGTACTCTTGAGCACAAATCCGTTAACCTTGTATCAGCATCTAGATTAGCCAATGACTGGGTCGTTACACATGAAGTTAGCTACGCTACTAGCCGCACTAGAGATGTTACACTACGAAAATTAACTAGTAACGATTTTTACGGTAATTTATTACACGAAAAATAGTTGAAATAATGCGTTTATTCAATATATTTAATTGAAAATATTAATTTACGAGCAAATATTAGCATTTTGATTGTAAATTCAAGTGTTAATTTCTATTATTTTGTGTAAAACATGTTGCCAGACAGATACTAAAGTCAACTGTCAGTCATATGAAATATCGTAATTACATATTATATCTGTGTCATCAGATGTTTTGGAAATTTATTTTTTACAAGCTGTTGGGAGATTTATAATCATGATTTTCATGTTATCTACGTACTTATCTCGATTATGATATAAATAGTACGTAACTGCAGTTAGGCCTCGTTACAGTTTCTTTTCAGGTGATCAATGTCTTCTGAAGAACCTCTAAACCCATGTCCTCATAAATTATAGTATATAGTATAGTAGATAGTCAAATTGTAATTACATAATAAAACCACAGTTAATGAACTAATACAGCTCTCTTTTCTATTCCTCATCTTAGTTCAGTTACAGATGTGGCTCTCAGTACATCCAGTTTTTTTTTTTTTTATTCGTGATAGGCTTACGCTTGACCGCTAGTTTTGCCTGATGTTAAGCGATACTGCGATCTACGATGGAGCGCGCTTGCCTAGAAGAAACCGATTCACTCGTGATTTAAAGACACCCAGATTATATCTATCAGGGAAGACCCACTCGGGAAGTGCATTCCATATTTCAGCAGTACGCATTATAAAAGTGGACTTAAAGCGTTTCGTTCGGGCTTTTGGAATGTCCACCGTGAATCGATGACGCTTTTTCGTGCTTCTTGTCGTACGATAGTGGAAAGGGCTAGGGGGGATAAGATCGTGGAGATCTGATGCACACTCTCCGAAATGTATCCGATAAAAAACCGATAAGCTAGCAACTTTGCGGCGATGTTCAAGACTTTGGAGTTTAGCCCGGACAAGGGAATCGTTGCCAATGAGCTTCTTGGCACGTTTCTCGATGGACTCCAACGCCTCGAGCTGGTACTTAGCCGATCCATCCCAAAGGTGCGAACAGTACTCCATGCACGACCGAACTTGTGCTTTATACAATGCGAGCAATTGTTCCGGCGTGAAGTAACGTCGCACCTTCGAGAGGATACCCAGCTTTCTGGCAGCTATTTGAGCTTTGGACTCTATAAAGGAGCCGAAGTTGAGGGTTGACGTCAGAGTAACGCACAAGGTGGTCAGTCATCGGCACAGATACATTCCGGAAAGTAGGAGCCAATTGGAATGGGCTCTTTTTAGCGGAAAACAGACACACCTGGGTTTTGGCAGCGTTGAATTTGACCAGATTGGCATCGCCCCATTCGGAGACAGCCTGAAGGGACAAACTCAGACGCTCGACCATAGCCTCTCTTAGAGACTGGATTTCAGGTCCACCGGTCCGTGCGCTGGCTGTGTAGCTCTCTACAACGGTGCTGTAGTCTGCGTACCCGAAGATACCGGGCTTCAGCAGACCATCGATGTGCAGCAAAAAGAGTGTCGCAGAGAGTACCGACCCCTGGGGAACACCGGCATTGATATCCATTCGATCGGACGAGCACCCGTCTATGACGACTCGTATCGATCGATTCCTCAGGAAGTCCGATATCCAAGCAACGAAACCAGTGGGCAAGCCATACGATGAAAGCTTGCTAATAAGGCTATCATGCCAGACCCTGTCGAAAGCCTTCGAGATGTCAAGAGAGACAGCAAGCGCCTCCCCGTGTTCCTCGATGGCCTTACTCCAGATGTGAGTGACGTACGCTAGAAGGTCCCCAGTAGACCGGTTTCGGCGAAATCCGTATTGTCGGTCACTGAGGAGATCATTTGCTTCTAGGTACGCCAGGAGCCTGTTGTTAAGGAAACGCTCCATAGTCTTACAGAGTATGGACGTGACCGAAATAGGCCTGTAGTTAGCAGGGTCGTGTAGCAGTTAGTAATTCCGCTAACACTCTTAGAATTATGCAAGGAATTAAACACTACTCACGATTAAAGTATCCTTTATTCACTTTCGCTGTTTAATATTATAAGTACCTCTCGATAAAACAATTACAATTCCATCCCCGGTTTTCACAGTTCTACACTATATTTAAACTCGGGCGCACCTTGCGGTTGCCCTCTCCCAACTGCCATAACTGACCCAACTGGCTTACCAACTCCCCTCCCTATGACCAACGTCATCGGAACTGACGTCATTTGACAGTACTTGAATATTGTATTCGATAAGGAAATCAATTTAAATATATTAATTTCGAATATTTTTAATGTAAATAAAGTAATCATATTTTTAAATTCATAATAAATAGTGTATTTTAAACGACAACCTAACACTCGACCATCCTGACAACGTGTATGACCCCATACACGTATCAGGTGATAACCTAACACTTGGCCAGTTGAGTCAATTTTACAAGCTTTTTATTTATGACATAGGTACTACATTTGTAAATTAATATTGAAGTAACATTATAAGGACAAAACTTGCAACAATCTACAATAGCCTATTGCCATCAACAATCTACAAGACAATTTTTATTTTATTTTTAGTTATAATTAACTCTTTATATGCTCAATGCCGTCTAATTACGTGTTTGTAAATCAAATTGTATTCGCAGTTAGACTACTACTAAACTATTCCGCAAACAAACAATTTAGGCGGAGCGAAGTCCTGCGATTTATTCGCACTAAGACTCCCACTACTAAACGATCCCGTGAATCATACAATTTATGCGGAGCAAGGTCCTGCGATTTATTCGCACTTAGACCTCGGTGAAAACAATCAACTTCTATGGAGTGAAGTCCTGCGATTTATTCGCACATAGACTTCAGTGAAATAATCAACTTATATGGAGTGAAGTCCTGCGATTTATTCGCACATAGACTTCCGTAAAATAATCAATTTATATAGAGCACAGTCCTGCGATTTATTCGCACATAGACTTAATGAAATCTGGTAAACAAATCTGAAACATAACTGAAACAGTCCATATGATTTATGCAAATGAATGAAACAATTTTAATTAATCAGACTCTGTTTCGACTTCGGGAACTTGTTCCTCCGTATCATTTACATTTAGAGCCGCTACATGGACCCATGGTAAAATTCTGTCCACGGCTACTGTCGTTTTGTTTTTATGTTTGCGACTACTAAGACCTGGTATGGCTGCGATTCTGTAACGATCGTTACCTAAAACCTCTATAATTCGAAAAGGTCCGTGATATACAGGAAGTAACTTTTTACTTTTCCCGTCGTTTTTGAATGAATTTATTTTTACTTTGATCAGGTCCCCTTTATTGTATAAGCGTGCCGGGCGCTTATTCCTATCATAGTAAGCCTTTTGCTTGGCTTGTTCAGTGTCAATTTTGGTTTTAACTTGTTCCCTAATCATAGATGTGTCTATAGTTTCTCTAGTATCTTGTACAACTTCGTTCATTCTAGGGTTAATTTCCCCATTCATACATGTGCCAAACATAACTTCAACTGGGGTTCTACCAGTAGATTTCTGACGGGTGTTATTAAGACCCCACTGAACCTTACCTATCTGACAGTCCCAATCTCTTTCATCCTGTTTTAAATTTTGTGCTGTCAAAGAATCTAAGATTGTGCGATTGTATCGCTCAACTTGTCCGTTCGACCTTGGGCTTGCAACGGCATTCAATATATGTTTAATGCCTCTATCACTACAGAACTTTTTGAATAAATGGGACGTAAAACAACTGCCTCTATCACTAATTAAGCGATCTGGTGTCCTAAACGTGTAAAATATATCCTCTAAAATTTTTATAACGTTCTGAGTGTTAGTATTTCTCACTGGCTTAGTAAATACATATTTAGTGAATGCGTCCACTATGACGAGCAAATAACAATTACCCCTTTTTGATCTCACGAAGGGTCCAAGGTGGTCAATGTGTAAAGTGTGGAATGGCACCTCAATTTTTGTAATTGGGTAAAGTAAACCTTCTGTTCGACTATCATTTTTCTTTGCGTATGCGCATTCTATGCAAGCTTTTACATTCTTCTTAATAAAATGAGACATCTTGGGAAACCAATAACTTTTCTTTATTTTGTCTAAAGTTTTATCTATACCAAAATGTCCAATATCGTCATGGTTCATTTTACACAATTGCCATCTTGCACCCTTCGGAACTACCCAACGAAGGTCTTCCTTATTATTGTTAATACACCTATACAACCGATTATCCTTCAAGATGAAATTATCTTTAATATACTGTAGTCCCTGAGCATCCAAATCATTGGAGAGAACGTCACGTATCCTAACCAACTCAGGATCTCCTAACTGGAGTGTTAATAGCCAATCTTCATTAGATATTGACAACACTGACGGCAAAGGAGACAAACTGCCTATATTACAATCAACAACCGGATTCCTGGACAAGGCATCAGCGTGAGACATTTTATGACCAGGTTTATACTCAATTGTACAGCTGTATTCTTGTAAAGAGAGCCACCATCGGGCAATCCGTGGCACTAGATCACGTTTGGTGAATGTGGATCGTAACGCACTACAATCCGTAACGACCTTAAAGTCCTTACCGAGTAAATAGACCCTAAATTTTTTGAGGGAACAGACGACAGCCAACGTTTCTAATTCATAAGAATGAAAGTTCTTTTCCTCCGGAGAGGTTTGGCGGCTGTAGAATGCCACCGCCTGAAAAGAATTGGATTCTGAATTCTTTTGCAACAATATACCACTTATACCTATTCTGCTGGCATCTGTATGAAGCTCAGTTTCTGAAGATGGGTCATATATTGCTAAAACTGGTCTCTGTACTAAACAAGTTTTGAGAGTTTCAAATGCTTCCATTTGGCTAGTCGTCCATTCCCACAAAACGCTTTTCTTTAGTAATTTACTTAAGGGAGAAGCAATTTGAGCAAAATTATTAATAAATTTTCTAAAGTAGCTAACTAAGCCAAGAAACTGCCTCACGTTATGTACATTTTGTGGCTGAGGAAAATCTAAAACGCACTTAATCTTTTTTTCACCAGGTCTAACTCCTGCAGCACTAATCTCATATCCTAGGTAATCTATCGTACTTTGCAAGAAACTACACTTAGACAGGTTAAGGGATAAATTAGCTTTCTCTATTAACTGCAAAACCTCATCTAACCGATTCAAACATTCCTGAGTGTTCTGCCCATATATTAATAGATCATCAATATAGGCAGTCGCTTTGCAAAAGCTCGAGCTGAACCTAGAACCTTGTTCATCATTCTTTGAAAAACTGCAGGTGCATTTGCCAGACCGAATGGCATTCGATTGAATTCAAAATGTCCATCCGGTGTGACAAACGCCGTGAGGTGCTTACATTCCTCTGCAATTGGCACCTGATAGTACCCCGACGAGAGATCCAAAGTAATAAAACAAGCTTGCCCAGACAGCCTGGCTATTTCGTCCTCAATTATTGGCATTGGATATCTTTCTTTGACGGTAACGGAATTCAGCATGCGATAATCAATACACAACCACATACCGCCATCCTTCTTTTTTACAAGGATAATCGGGCTAGCGTATTCAGATAGAGACTCCCTAATAATTCCCGATTCTAGCATTTCGTCTACCATAGACCGAACCTTTTCGCGTTCATTATGCGACAGCCTATAGGGTCGATAAACTACAGGCTGCTTGCTATTTAACTCTATATGCATTTGTGTCATATTGGTACAACGCAATCTACTAAGTGAAGATTCGAAACAATATTCATACTTCTGTAATATTTTAAAAAGTTTTTCCCTATCCTCCTGTTTTGCAGCGTCTCCTATCTTAACATTGCTCAATGTAAACTTGTCGTGCTCATGTGAGGGTGTATCTAGCATTTGTACGACTTTATTGACAACAGATACAGCTTCCGCCCTACATATAGTAACACCTTTCCGAAGTTGACACGGAGGATATATAGGAACAACCGAAACATACACGACCCCTTCATTCGACGGATAAACTCCCCCGCAAACCACGTAATATCCTCTTGGATTTTCTATAAGTTTATTTGTTAGCATGACATTGCCATTAATTGGCGTAGTAGCACATCGAGTCTTTACCGATGCTGACCCATTAAGTTCAAGATCATGCACTATCGTTAATTCCAGAAGATACGATTGTTTTATATCAAAACCATGATACGGTAACTCCGACACTATATTTGAAAACACTAATTTTGAAGAATCCTTATAAATGACGATATGAGGTTGTTCAGTATAAGATTGTCCAATTAATAATGACTTTTCAAGATAAGCATCACTGACAACCCTACATACGACCGAGGCCTCTACATTATCAACTTTCAAAGTAACAGATACATTTCCTAGCGAACTAACAACTTTATTACCAAAACCTTTCATAGTAGAAGTTACACCGTCGTGGGTAAGTCCTAATTTACTAGCAACAGATTCCTTAATCATTGTAACTTCGCTACCAAAATCTATATATGCGTCAATTAGCACTCCATTGGCTGTCACGTTTTTATTATATTTAAAATTTGGATTAGCATTACAGATTCTCAAGGTTTTACGAGTTTGATCAGTTTTAGTTTGATCTTTATTTGTCGAGTAACAGTTTTCCGTTTTGTGGCCAACCTTATTACAATTATTACATTTAAGGAGCGGTTTACTACAACTTGAAAAAGAATGACCACGCTCCTTACAGTTAAAACAATAGACACCTTGGGACAAGTTTTTTCCGAGACTTATCTTAGTGTTGGTAAGGAAATTGCTGCTATTGTCGCTAGAGTTTTTGTTTTTAAAATTTGTGCGCTCCATGAAAAAACTATCCTTGTTACTCATCAAAAACTGCAGTAACTGCTCAGGTTGTGAGCAACAAAGTGCTAAGGCGCTAGATTTAATAGTCCTATCTACAATTCCGTGAATTATACAGTCTACCGCCCTTTTCCCGCTAATATCACATTGATTTATAAGGGCTAACTTTTCATAGTAATAAATCTCGATGGGCTCATTAAACTTGGTTTTTCTTTTTAACATATTTTCTAATGTTTGCCCGTAATTTTGTTCACAAGGGAAAGCATTTAATAATTTTTCTTGCCATTCCTTCCAAGTAAATAATATCGTATTTAAGCTTTCGTACCAGGTTTTAGCTAAGCCTTGTAATTTTTGCATAGCGAAATGCGTAGTTACTTTTTCATCCCATCCATAAACGGACGCGCATTCATTAACTTTTCTCAACCAGATATCGATACGCTGATTCTTGGTTGTAGGATCAAAATTTGGTAAAATATTTTTGTATTCAATGTTTTTATGTGTCGATGCGCTCTGCGTTGATGGTTGGGACGGTATGTCTTTGATGGAACTAAGTATCTTTATAACATCAGAGGTAGAAAAATTAGGTTCACTTAGCTTTAGGCCGCCGGCTTGGTGCTCCTGTGGCTGTTGTGCTTCTTCGAGGGGGCGGTGCTCGCCGTGTTGCCCCCGGGATGTGCGATGCTCACTGCCATGCTCGCTACGGTGCTCGCTGCGCTGCCCGCCGCGATGCTCGCTAGGACGCTCGCTGCGTAGTCCGCTGCGATGCTCCCTAGGATGCTCGCTGCGATGGCCGCTACGATGCTCGCTGCGATGCTCGCTGCGATGGCCGCTACGATGCTCGCTGCGATGCTCGCTACGCCGCTCGCTGCGATGGCTGCTACGACGCTCGCTGCGATGGCCGCTACGACGCTCGCTGCGATGACCGCTACGATGCTCGCTAGGAGGCTCGATGCGAGGCCTGCTGCCCAAAATTACCGAGGGTGACCGCCCTCTCGGGCGCGAATCATGCCTGGCTCGTCCCATTCTTCCACTTTGAGGATCACTAGATGGAAATCTTTCACGTGCGCGTGAACGAGAACGTGCTGGTGCCTGTTGTTTTCGCTTGTTATCTTCAAGCCTGCGTAAACGATCGCGAAGTCGTTGCATTTCTTCGTCCGAACCAGAGTGACGGCTGCGAGATCGACTGTACTGGTAATCTTCCAGAGATTCGCGGCTAGGTGTCTCTAACCTTCGCCCATGAAAGCGTTCATTGTCGTGCACCATGTTTTCGTCCATTAAATGTTCAAACGCGATTTTGCGCCGCGATCCCACTTCTGAGATGTAGCAGTTAGTAATTCCGCTAACACTCTTAGAATTATGCAAGGAATTAAACACTACTCACGATTAAAGTATCCTTTATTCACTTTCGCTGTTTAATATTATAAGTACCTCTCGATAAAACAATTACAATTCCATCCCCGGTTTTCACAGTTCTACACTATATTTAAACTCGGGCGCACCTTGCGGTTGCCCTCTCCCAACTGCCATAACTGACCCAACTGGCTTACCAACTCCCCTCCCTATGACCAACGTCATCGGAACTGACGTCATTTGACAGTACTTGAATATTGTATTCGATAAGGAAATCAATTTAAATATATTAATTTCGAATATTTTTAATGTAAATAAAGTAATCATATTTTTAAATTCATAATAAATAGTGTATTTTAAACGACAACCTAACAGTCGGCACGACTACCTTTTTTGGGCACAGGTTGCACGTTAGCTAGCTTCCACGATTTTGGCACTTGACCAGTCTCAAGAGAGAGACGGAAGAGGCGTGTCAGCACTGGAGTCAACTCAGGCGCACATGTCCTCAGGACTATGGCTGGAATACCGTCCGGTCCACTGGCTTTATTCACGTCAAGACTGCGTAGCGTTTTCCGAACCTCCGAGAGTTTATAAAATATTTAATTTTCACCACCAGCTATTATGTTTTACTCCCAGTTTATTATTGCCCATTTAATGACAGCAAGCATTATAATTTTAGCTGCAACATCAGGGTGATAATGATAGAGTTCTATCTTCAATACCATCAATGTGTAAGTGCTTGGGGGCTGTACTGGATTCATCATAATTTATAATGCCTCCGAGTGTAACCTGAATCGTTCTCATGGAATCACCTGAAAGTGTGCAATAGGTACCTATATTCAGAAATGTGCAAAACTTCATAGATTATAATTGAGATATTTTATTGTTTCAGTAATTACATAATTCCCTCTTCCCTCGGACCGCCGCCTGGTGTTGACGTGCCTCAGTACGTTACGCATTATTAAATTTATAAATTAAATCAATTAAGTTTATAAAAATTCAAGCAAAAAAATAGGAGTGCATATTTCTGAGGAGCTCTTATAGTAACGACGTGCGACGGTGTCATGAGGGACAGATTACTCCTGCGAGCGTGTGAACCTGGTATCTGAGGTGTTGCAAGAAGACTACACCCGCAAAATCAAGTAAGAAGCCTATTAATTCTAATATTATCCAATTACGACGCGTGCGCAACTCCTTCATACTGTCGAGTCGCTGTAGCCACACCCCCTCATTACGTAATTGGAGAACTGAGGCTAATTAGGTAGTATACTAATCACCTCATTAGCTAATGAGGTTCTTAACAGATAGAAATAGAAACACCTGTTTGAAACTACGTTAGAGGAAGCTAAACGATTTCTCTCCATCCCACCAACAAGTCTTAGCTGAAACCTCATTAGCACACACAGGTACTACTCTGAACGTCAAGAACCACTGCGCTGCTTTGTTGCCCTAGTACATCGTCTGAATATAATGTCGCTGAGACGTACTCCACCAAGAAAACAAGTTAGTTCGTTCTCTTGTTGCTTTCTTTTGATACGTTTCATATTAATGTTAAAGTTGCCCTGTTCATCTTTATTTTGCATGTCTGAAACGCTTCCTTCAATGTTTTCCGTGTCTGTCTCCGATTCTCTCGGAGACAGACACGGAAACGGAGGACGAGATAACCAATGTATGATTGAGGATCGGACGTCACTAGGTAAGTTAGTCCGATCTATATAATTATACCTTAGTTATCTCGTCCTCTTTATGTACCATGTAGATGTTCAAAGAAGAAAGTTGTGTTCATAATCGACACTAATTAATCGCTAGACAATCTAGAACTTATTCAGTTAATTTTAGTTAATTTGGTTATTAATCTAGAATCAGTCTAGTTAGAACCAGCTAGAAAAAAGGTAATATCACACATGGTAACTATTAATTAACTTATTATAGTAACAGGAAGTTATTATTCCAGTTAACTGTTAATTTTTTATTATTATTATTATCCGCAATCCAAATCAACATCGTGAATGAATAATATTTATATGTACCTGTATTACCAGGAACACCCGGTCTATATATATAAATATAAATTATGTAATTCCATAGAATTACAACATTTATATTCTGTGTAGGTACAGGGAATATAGCTTGATCACCAGCGTATAGGTATTAAAATGAATAACTATTGGTCTCGACCGCCAATTTTATGTCTAAGTTGCAGTAAGTTAAGTAAGTTGTTCCGGTGATGTGGATATTGATACTTAAAGGATTTACTTAGTAGTATCTATTATTCCTAGTTTAGATTTGTTCAAACTAGTTAGGTATCTAATAATAATTACAATGAATGAAGGAAGGGTTCCCGTAATGTTATACATAATTATTATAACCTTGCCTTATAAGTAGGTACTTCCAGTAACATCTAAATAAGACGTGAGAGTTATTGTAGGACAAATATAAATATTTCCTTAAAACAGTAGTTATTATAGTCATAAAAAATAAAATAATATCAATTTCTGTTGACAACAAAGCAACTGGTGCCAAAGGCAGGCTTTAATTATTTCTGGAGTTACCATACCACGTTAACTCCATTAATAGGTATCTTCCTGAATGTCTATACAAGTGAGAGATTAAGGATTTCGAATTTTGGGTCAGATAGAACCCTGTCTGCAGTTATAGGAGCATAAGCAAGTCCTAACGTTCTACGTAAAAGGTCGTAGATCTAAGCTATAGGCTTCATTGGGGACTACGTTAGGAAACCCGTAGCAATGTCAACTAGGTATTTTGTATATGCAATTTCTTAAATATTCTATCTTCAAAACACTGTCACTCTGCCGCTGATTAACCAATACGGGCAATAAAATTAAAAACATGGCTTTCCTAGTGATTTTCAGTGAACTGACTGATAAACCCTCAAGTTGAGTCATTTGGATTGAGCCAAGAATCCACATTTTGGCTCCGAGATAAGTGTTTCCTCAAATATAGATTAGCAGTGTATAAAAGTAGTAATATTGCTTCTATGTTTTCCTTCTAAGAAAACTAGGGCTATTCTATTGAAGAAAATTAGCTTTCCGCTAATAGGTTCATTCTTATAGCAATGGATATCATGGGTTACTAAGGGACTACTACAATGCCTATCCTCCCCTGTTCTTTTTATTTTCTGTAGGTAACATTTTCCATCAGTGTGAGAGAAAATCATAAAATAAAATAACATATTATGAAGGCATCGGGTATGTGTCTGAATCGGCTAGCCATTTCCTAAAAGATCAGTTTGGCGCTTGCTAGGATAAGCAAGACTTATCTTGTAGGTTATAATCTCTTGACTTCCACTCACTTAAGAGGTTTAGGTTGCAGTTCTGCCATGAGATTTCCGTTTAAACTAATGCATTATACTCATGTATTTATTTTGTTGCTCCATTGTCACCTTTCAAGCCAAGTCTTTTAGGTAGCAAGGGTGAGTGCCTCTTATTTACGCAGGCCTCTTAGGTTAGGTGGAACAGTTTTCTACTTTAAATGGAACCTCACAGTATTCCAGATGCAAGTGTTTTGAATACCTATTTACTATAAAAGCTGCTTGGTAGCAGCTCCAGGTAGCCATTTTGTAAAGAATCAGAAAATTTCTGAAATAATGTTAAAGTGCTTATTGTTATTGTGATTAATTTCAATATGATATGAACCACAAATCGAGTTTAGCTCTGGTCCCTTAGTTATGGGTAGTATTTACATAGCTTTGATGTGTAGCTAACCATGCTTTATACTTCTATGTAGTAAGTCACCAAACAGCTGAGCAAGCTATTATTTTACATTACATCTCCTTTTTACTTGACAGTCTGAAGTCATAATAAAATAAAAACTATATTTTTCTGTGGAAGTGAGATGGAAGGTAAATAGAAATTAACATAAATCCTATATACTGGTCTGTCTAGGTTCTGAGACACTTTTGTCCATATACTTATGTGTATTTTCTGCAAGTAAAGTTAACACATTTCACGAACACATCAAAAAATACATTATGAAACACAAATGCATAACTTATGAATCTGTGGGGCAAGGAATAAATATAATTTAAATTTATCACTGGGAAAAACCTTATTGTTCTCAGGTAAGAGATTACCTGAGGTCAATAAACTAATTGCTAATAAACGCTAGCAAAATAGCTAATTGGCTTCATAATATTCCTGAAAGTATAACTGATAGGTACACACATACCTAGAATGTACTTTCATATGCCATTATATACTTAGTTATCATTATTTTAAGATTTAAATCTTAATTATTACATGTGTATAATCCATAAATAGTATGTACTTTAAGTCTATGACAGCCTTATAACATTTGGGAGGCATGAGGTCCTTCAATTTGAAATATGTGCCATGTGTGTACTTGGCCTTAAGTTTCTGAGATATGACACATATAAACATGTGTCATCTGTTTTTGTATGAAAAAGAATACTGGAAAGAATCATTGTCCACATGGTACATAGGATCCCATTTGTAAAATTTTACCCGAGTAAGTATGTATATATTTCTGGTGAAACCAGAACATGATCAAAAATTTTTTTTTTTTTTTTTTGTTATCTTACTTTCAGTCACATAATATATAAATTGTAGGATTATTGTTTATACATTTCCACTTAATACACACATCAAGTCATATACATATAGGTAGGTATATAGGGATTCTATAGGTATATACATCTTTCAACAAGATGTATATACCATCTAGCATCTAGCATCATCTAGTGATGTTGTTGATAATGTCTCTGTGGAGCATTTGTCATGGTATGATAGTCTCGCCCACTATAATTATTGGCTTTTCAGATTGTTTTTGACATTCAGATGATCACTTTGTGCCGCTTGTCTACAACTAGTACTCTAGTACAATAGTAGATATTGTTAAGGTTTCAGACAATTTATTCAAATCTTTGTTACAACTTATACAGATGAGTATCTGTCTAGCTGTTGTACCATGTACCTAGTAGGTATGTGTCACACACTTGCCAAGCAGTGTCATTTAGTATCTCATATTCTGCTGAGTAAATACCATTATTCTAATTATGATTCTGTATGTGTCCTATCCCAGAAATAACAGCAGTCAGTGTAGTGTTTTTCTCTACTTTTTGGATTTAAACCTCTACAAAGTTCATAATTTCTTTCTCGGGTACCGTACCCTCTTTGTTATTAAAAGGCAGTATTATATTAAGGTTTTCTTGATGTAGTTGAATCACTTGGTTCAAAGTGTTACCCTATATTAGGATGAAAAACATTATGAACTGACATGTATTCACATGTAAAGTAGCTATATAAATCTAAACATAGCACAACTGCTATTAATTGTTATTGATAAAAGTTATCCGGAGAGGACAAAAGATGCTTTTTGGATTACAATATTTTATTGTACATGTGATGATTGGTTACTCCGATCTTTAACATGTGTAAGCATGATGAAACTTACAAACAGGGATATCCATCTAGTTGATCTCCCCCCCCCGCTCTCTTGACTTTGTCTTATCCGCTTCATTTCTGTCTCCATTATAAACATGGTATAATGACCACGGCTAACCTCTCGTGATAGCTCTAGGTACACCAAGTATGATTGTTTAATATTGTCACTACCACCGGCTGACCTCTTGTGAAAGCTCCGGGTAGGTATACCAAGTATGGTTGTTTCATACTGTCACTAACGGCTGACCTCTCGTGAAAGCTCTAGTTAGTTACACCAGGATACACCAAGTATGATTGTTTGATATTGTCACTACCACCGGCTGACCTCTCATGAAAGCTCCGGGTAGGTATGCCAAGTATGGTTGTTTCATTTTGTCACTAATGGCTGACCTCTTGTGAAAGCTCTGGTTAGTTACACCCAGATACACCAAGTATGATTGTTTAATATTGTCACTACCACCGGCTGACCTCTTGTGAAAGCTCCGGGTAGGTATAACAAATATGATTGTTTCATATTGTCATTAATGGCTGACCTCTTGTGAAAGCTCCAGTTAAATACACCAGATATGATTGCTTGATGTTGCTGTACCGGTTAACCTACTGTGAAAACTAGGTACACCAAGTCTGAACACCTAATATTGCGCTCAATCATGGTACGTACTGATATCATAGCTGCCTGTGAGTAACTTTTCGTGTGAAGTCATGAGGTACACAAGTAAAATCGGTACATTTTTGTTTCTATATTGTTGATTCTTTGTGAAAATTAAGTCGATGTCGACTACTTTACTAGTATCAACATTCTTTTTAGGAATTGTCAGTGTTCGGACTATTCAGGGTTTAAAATACCCTCATGGCTAACTCCTCAACGTTAGAATGTATCGTGATAATCGGTTATTTCGATCTTAAACGTATTTAGGCAAGATACATCTCTTTTAACAATGATAAATGAACTTACCGCCGTTATGACTTCATCCTATGTTTATTTCGTCTTGTTAGCTCTATGTGATTGTTTTCCATGGGAAGTTCGCGTTTCCTTTTTTCCATAGTATGTTTCTATGAAAATTATGATACTAAAACCGTTATTTAATAGGATTTTGGTTATAAGTGATTATTTTACGTGAATAGCGCAGTGCACAAAAAAGTACAATGACGTTACATTGACGTTGACAGCAGAGAGCACCGAGAACGTCGAACGGACCACAGATGAAACAATAGTTTTTATTTAATCTTTAAAAATTGTGATGGCGTATTGTGCAAAGGTGCAAACTACATGGTACATAAAGAGGACGAGATAACTAAGGTATAATTATAAGTACTGCTGGACCTCCTATGGAAAAAATTATTTACGTAAGAAAGAAGGTATGCCGCATATCCGGATTGATCAAGAACACGACCTCACAAACCTTAAAGAAAAGTCCGCGGAAGTATGACTATGTTTTTTCCCAATTTTTACTATTTCCAGAAGTCAATACATTCCTCTAATATTTAAATTAATGCATGTCAACTATAAAATATGTCTTATTTTCTATAATTACTAATACAATTTACACCACACACACACAATATCTTTACTTATTAAGTTGCTACTTATTAAAATACTCATCATTTATATTCAAATAATTTTACAAATAATAGTATTAAAAATATCAGGAATACATATTTTCTGCAAATATTGTAAAAAACTACCTTTATTCTGCAGCGGGCAGGTAACTTGTTTTGCTCTGTTAACATTTTGTCAGTTTATGTTGTTACAAACCTTACTCAAAACTGCTTATTTGTGTGATATCTTAAAGTGTTCCTTTGCTAAATACTTCGATTAATAATGAATGATATATCTACCGAAATAGATAATATCTCTGTGTCTAAATCACTTACGTGTGTAGCTGAAGACTGCAGTAAATTTATTCCTTGCCCTGCTGAGTGTCTAACCATTATTACTCAAAATATTCGCAGTTTATCCCATAATTTTGATAGTTTTGCAGTTTTTCTTACTAGATTGGGGTTTAACTGTGATGTTATTATTCTCACTGAGTGTTGGCTATCATGCGGCCCCGTCATACCTAACTTGGAGGGGTACAGTCATTATCTGTCGAGGAATTGCGCGAATCAAAATGACGGAGTAACGGTTTTTTATAGATCATGTCTTAATATTGTTTGTGAAGAGCCGCCATGTCAGGAATGTAACTGCCTTATCCTAAAACTTGGTGAAAAAATTGCAATTGTGGCAATTTATAGGTCCCCGTCTAATAAAAATACAGATACCTTTACCATGCAACTTGACGAGATTTTGACACGGCTCAATTCGTTCAGTACTATCACTATCATCGGAGATATTAACATTAATATCTCCCCTGATAATCAAGACAATAGATCCCTTGATTATTTGAACTTGTGTGCATACCATGGTAGGATACCATGCCCTCCCCACAAGACAGGCAAAATCATGTCTTGATCATGTCTTGCTCAAAAAAAAATCACAGGCGCTTACGATCGTTATACAATCAGCAATCACTGATCATCAAGCTGTTTTGCTGTGCCTCTATCTTAAACAACTTAGAACCTATGAGCATGCTTCCTACAGTAAATTAAATCTAGAAGGACTGAAACAGAGCTTGGGTAGGATTAACTGGCAACCAGTTCATGATTATACTGAGGCTAATGCCGCCATGGAATATTTCATCGCCTCCATCCGGCGTGAGATTTTAGCAAATAGTATTGTTATACAAATATCAAGACGAAATAGGGCTCTGAAACCGTGGATTACACCTGGACTTATCCACTGCATAAGACATAGGGACAGATTACATATGAAATCACGACAATCACCTGAAAATGCAATACTTAAATTAACTTATACTAGATATAGAAACTTCTGTTATAATTTACTAAAAAAAGTGAAAAGGATTTACGAAAAAAAAATAATAGAACAAGCGGGAAAAGATAATAAAAAAATATGGGAAGCAATAAAAACCATCACCAACACAAAAAAACCCAAAAATCATGCTACTAAATTAATAAATCAAAGTTGCGCGGAGGAATCCTGCGTGAATGTAAATAATTTCTTTGTAAATGTGGGCAAAAATCTAGCCACCAGATTAACTCAGTGCAAAATAATGATAAACATGTCTTTTTCGGAAGGTACGTTTCCTGATAGGTTAAAAATATCAGTAATCAAACCTATTCACAAGAAAGGGAATCAGGAAGAACTTGATAATTACAGACCTATAGCTTTAATTCCAATATTTGCCAAGGTATTCGAAAAGGTCATACATGAAAGGATCACATCATTTTTTAATAAATTAAATGTTTTAAGACATGAACAACATGGTTTCCAAAAAGACAAGTCCACCACACTGGCTGCTTTTAAACTGGTGAGAGAAATAACAGAAAATATAGACAAAAAAATACCTACAGTAGGAGTATTTTTCGACATGAGCAAAGCATTCGATTTTGTTGCTCATGATCTCCTACTTCATAAATGCTCTGCATATGGTGTTCGTGGTATAGCTGAAAAATGGCTCCGAAGCTATCTTAATAATAGGCAACAATATGTCGAAATCAAAGATTTAAGTAATGAAAAAGAGGAAATCACTATTAAGTCATCTTTAGCTAAAAACAAAGTAGGCGTCCCACAGGGGAGCATACTAGGCCCCCTTCTGTTTTTAATTTACATTAATGATCTTCCTGACAACATAAAATATCCATGTAATTTATTTGCAGATGATATAGCTATAATAATTTCAAGAAACAGTAATACTAACTACAATAATGAAATAAATCAAACGGTGGAAACAACTGTACAATGGATGGAAAACAATAATCTGAAAGCTCATATCACAAAAACTAAATATATAGAATTCTATAATAGACATAAATACAAAACAGGACTTGAAATCATGTACAAAGGAAATCCACTATTAGAAGCCAATGATGTAAATTTCTTAGGCCTTAGTCTTGATAATCAATGCTCATGGAAGCTTCATATCGATAAAGTTAGCGCTAAAATAAATAAATTTGTTTATGCGCTATGGCGGTTAACAAAAATTTGTAATCAAAAGATAGCATTACAAGCTTACCATGGATATGTTGCGTCTCAATTAAGGTATGCGATACTGCTTTGGGGTAATTCAGTAAATATTAACACGGTGTTTATATCCCAAAAACAATGCATACGTGCAATTTGTAATGTAGAACCGCTAACATCTTGCAGAACATTATTTCCAAAATTAAAGCTCTTGACTGCACCTTCAGTGTATATTTATGAATGTTGTATATTTGCAAAGAAACACCCGTACTTATTTAAGACTTCTGGAGCGCATTGTGGTTTCAACACAAGATATCCAAGTAAACTTCTACTACCCAGCATAAAAAGTACATATTTCCACAATAATTGCTATCCTATGATTATAAGAATATATAATAAACTACCGGAAAATATGAGAAGTCTCCCACTAAAAATATTTAAGCGTAAATTACATACATGGCTGGTAAATAAATGTTACTATTTTGTTAAGGATTACCTAACGGACCGTAAAAGATGATGATGTTTATAGTACTATATTCTGTTATATTGTAATCGATTGTTATTTAGTTTGAATTACTTATTCCTATTGTGTATTTTTTCTTTGCACACCATTGTATGGTATAATATGTGGCAACTATTTGGACTTAGCGATTTAGCAATAAGAACTGTCTGTACCCATATTTATTGCAAATAAAGTTATCTTATCTTATCTTATCTTAACAATTCAAATCACCCTAATGTCTCGAATACACAATCCAAAAGGTGTCTTAAATCTTTGGTGCTACTTGACACAGATGAGTCCGAAGTGGAGAGCATGATCATGGGTCTGAGAAGTGTCTGTTCAGCTGGATGGGACTGTATATCAAGCAGTATTCTTAAGGATAATAAACACATTCTTGTCTCCCCACTTACATATATTTTTAACATATGTTTGGCACAAGGAGTATTCCCTACTGCTTTGAAAAAGTCAGTTGTGCTTCCAATACATAAATCTGGTGAGGAGGCACTTGTGACCAATTATAGGCCCATTTCTATACTCCCTACGGTCTCCAAGCTCCTGGAACGCATTCTTTACAAGAGACTTACAAACTATCTAGAAACAAATAACCTACTATCCCACAATCAATTCGGATTTAGAGCTGGCAGGTCTACAAGTGATGCTGCCCACAAGCTTGTAGATTATGTAGTAAGGGATCTGGATGCTGGTAAGAAAACCATTGGAGTTTTTCTAGACTTGGCCAAGGCCTTTGATACAGTCTCTGTTCCGCTACTTGTAGAAAAACTTGAACAGATGGGTATTAGAGTTAATCAGCTCAGCATTTTTAAAGACTACCTTACTAACCGCAGCCAATGCGTTAAAATAGCCGATTATATAAGTGATGACCTACAAATTTCTCTCGGTGTTCCCCAGGGCAGTATTTTGGGCCCGTGCCTCTTCCTGGTTTATGTAAATGACCTATGTGACCTAAATCTTAAGGGGGGTAAGATAATAACATACGCTGATGACACGGTAATTTTATTCTCAGCTGAAACATGGGCGGACGTCTATAAAAATGCTCAGGAGGGTTTTGACTTTGTCTGTCATTGGCTCCAGAAGAACTTTCTAACTCTCAATGTGGAAAAGACTCGGTATATAAATGTCTCGATGCGTAATTTTGGACTACCTGCCAGCTCTCTTTCAATAACAGCACACAATTGCTGCAACCAAGATTCCTGCTCGTGTCCTAGTTTGGTGAATTCCACCGAAATAAAATACCTGGGAATAATTATAGATTGCAATCTTTCTTTTAAATCCCATATAAAACTGGTTACCTCCCGGGTTAGAAAGATTATATACGTTTTCAAAAACTTAAGACATGCAGCCGAACCAGCATTGATGAAACAGGTTTATTTAGCACTTGGTCAGTCGGTACTGCAATACTGTATTACGGTATGGGGAGGTGCACCAAAAACTATAATTAAACCCCTAGAAGTTGCCCAAGAGCTATACTAAAAGTCAGCACTTTTCGTCCTTTTAGATTCCCTACATATGAACTGTACCAATCATGTGAAGTGCTCTCTGTGCGTCAGTTGTTCATCGCGCTGCTAGTTATGAAGCAAAACGCTAGTTTGAATTATGAGCCATGTTCCCAAACCTCTAAACGTAGGCGAAAAGCTATTACAGTCAATGAACAACCATCCTTCAAACACTCTTATGTAGATAGGTTCTACTGTTTCCTAGGCCCATTTATATACAACAAAATGAATCACATGCTAAACCTATATTCATTAAACAGGACAAACTGTAAATCAAAGATTTATAAATACATTCATAAACTAAATTATGATGAGACCGAGCAGTTATTTGATATGCTACATTAACGTCAGTAGCTTATCATTCATCTACACACACACACTCACGCACACACACTCACGCACATAACACACACACACACACACACACACACACATACATACACACACACACACACACACACACACACACACACACACACACACACACACACACACACACACACACACACACACACACACACACACACACACACACACACACACACACACACACACACACACACACACACACACACACACACACACACACACACACACACACACACACACACACACCACACCACACACACACACACACACCACACCACACACACACACCACACACAATTCTTTTAACCAGGTCGAGCAAAGTGTTATTGAGTTATCTATGAAATTCTCAGTAGCAGCTCGGAGTCTGGATCTGTGCCCGGTTAATGGCTATAGGCTCGCCCCCTATAACATGGGACCTATCTCCAACAAGCTTTTTGTATTGCTTTTGCATCCGTTTAACAGAAGTAGGTATATTGCCACTATCAGCTGCAATTAAGACATGAAAGTGTTCATTATAATTGTGACATTTCAGGCGAACACTTGCTTTAGGTCTCGGGCTCTTGGCTTCGAGTACTTCATGGTACTTGTTTTTTTTTCTACCATATGCTTGGGTGATATTTCACTTTTCATAATTTTCATGGGTTTCCGGCATAAAAGGCTTTATTTCTGTGTACGTATACTTCGTCAAATAAGAGTGAAAATGTATCCATTGACTTACTTTATTATTTTATTTACGTTCATATGGCTTCCCATAATATTTTTTAAATTGTTTCATTATTTGTTATTTTGACGATTTTTTACGACAGTATTTATTTATTTATTTTATTTATTTATTTAATACTTTATGCACCGTTGGTACAAAGGCGGTCTTAATGCCATTAGGTATTTTCTGCCAGACAACCTTAGGGTGATGCAGAGATAAATAATAAAACGGTAGATGCACTCGTAACATTGAGACACTGTTATCAGACTATACATAAAAATACATAGACTACATGCCATACATAATAATTATATAATACATATCTATAGTATATACATAAATATATATATATATATATATATACAGACAGGTCAAAGTAGAGATGATGAATCTGCTTAGGTACTGACTTGAAGGTATTTACGCAGCTTGTATTTAAAAGACAACCGACTGTTTGCCATCCTGATCTCAGATGGGAGAGCATTCCATAGTAAAACTGACTGGATGAAGAAAGTAGAGTGGACAAAGTCAGAGCGATGAGTCGGGCATTGAAGAAGACGATTATTAGAAGATCGCAAATATTTATTGTATTTAGTATTAGTGCAAAGATACTGAAAGTGAGAAATTAAGTAAGAAGGAGGATTGGTAGAAAAAAGTACCGAATAAAGCATAGTCAGTGCCCTCATGTTTCTACGTTGCCGAATAGGCAACCATTTAAGGAGAGAACGATACTCCGACACATGATCATATTTGCGAAGGTTATAGACGAATCGAATGCAGTTATTAAGAAGGCGATCAAGTTTATTGAGTAGATCTGCATTCAGGTCAAAGTAACACACATCACCATAGTCAACAATAGGGAACATTAGGGCCTGTACAAGCATTGCCTTAGTCTTTGATGGAAGTAAATTTTTCAGGCGATATAAAGAGCGTAGTGATCCCGTAACCTTCTGGCTGACACTTGCCACTTGGCTTCGCCAACTTAGGGAAGCGTCAATATGCAAACCGAGATCTTTAACACTGGGACTAATGGGGATTACCAAGCCATCAAACATGACTCGGGGAAGGATGATATTACCCAATTTAGATAAATTACGTTGACTACCTATGATTATGGCTTGACATTTGTCAGGATTAACCGCAACCCCAAACATGTCAGACCATTTTTTTATGGCCATTAGATCACGATTTATATCGTTGATGGCCCCACTTAAATTTTCCACCTCAGCTTGACAATATAACTGCAAGTCATCAGCGTAAAGATGATAAGAACACTGAAGTTTGTTAGTAATGAAATTTATGTATATAGAAAATAGAAGAGGAGAAAGTATTCCGCCTTGTGGGACGCCAGTCTCTAAGTCACACCAATTTGAAGATGTTTCCTCAACATGGACAGATTGCTGACGATTCCGAAGATAAGAAGAAAACCAGCCCAGTGCTTCATCAGAGACCATAATATGGGAGAGAAGAGACAGGAGAATATCGTGACTAACGGTATTAAAAGCGTTGGAAAAATCAACCAGCACTAAAACAGTGAGTTTTGAATCCTCCATACCCTTCTTTATATCGCTAGTCACTTTAAGGAGTGCGGAAACAGTGCTATGGCCTGGCCTAAACCCAGACTGAAACGGACTTAAGAAATTGTTCAGATGAATAAATTGGGAGAACTGTTTATAAACACAGGCTTCAAGCACCTTGGATAGAAAGGGAAGTATGGAAATAGGTCGGAAATGGCAAGGGAGAGAAGGGTTTGAAATCTTAGGCAGGGGCCGTACGTAAGCTTTATGCCACAGCGACGGAAAAAAACCAGATTCTAGCGAGAAATTTATAATATGAGAAATCGCTGGGAGGAGATGGTCAAGTAATGACACAATCATTCGGCGGCTGACATTGTCGCAGCCCACTGCCTTAGATTTAATTGATAGCATTATCTTTTTGACCTCTGCATCAGCAACTGGAACAAAGCGAAAAGGATTTATATTGGGACGCGTTAGACCAGATATCGAAGCAAGTGTTAGTTGTTTGGTAAGACCATCCAATGTAGGAACAGTGGTGAAATGATTGTTGAGGACGTCCAGGCCAATTGAAGTTGGAAGGTCTAAATGTCGCGATTTGCCGATACCTAAAGTTCCGAGAAACTTCCAAATATCGGCAGAAGAAGAAGAAGAAATATTATCTAGAATGTAGCGGCGTTTAGCGTTTCGTATCATCTGGTTACACCGATTCCTTGCAGCCTTAAACAGTTTCCAATTTTCCTCAGCACGATCCCTTTTGTATATGCGAAATGCGCGGTCTCTTCGTCTCATCGCCATCAGTACCCCTCTAGTCATCCATAGGGCAGGTGGACGCTTAAGTTTGACTTTCTTAAAGGGGGCATTAGCGTCATAGATGTTGGTCACAACCTGGTTAAAAATCCGAACCTTGTCATCGACTGTGGTGGCGGCCACCAGAGGTTTCCAGTCTATATTGGACGCATCCTCAACCAATTTATCTACATCCATCCGCCCAAAGCAACGCCTGTACAAGACCACTGGTTTAGGTTTAGGGGGTTTCAGGATATAGGAAAGGAAGATGAGATCGTGATGGGAAAAACCGGGTGCCATGAGTTGACCGTGAGAGGAAACGAGGGAAGTATTGGAGGTTAGGATCAAATCGAGCCACGTATCCTCACCTATGTTATTATGATGAGTAGCTTGGAGAGGGAGAACAAATAGGCTCGATGACTCAATCACGTGCAGGAGTTTATCGGTGCGAGATGAATCTTTTGCAAGAAGGTTTGTGTTGAAATCACCCATGATGATGTGGTGTACATACTCTGAACCCATAGATTCTAATACTGATTCGAATTCAGTGAAGTAGTCTACAGTAGGGGGACAATAAACAACACCAAGAATGGCCTTAGCGCCTTTGACACAAACCTCGATAAAGAGAAACTCAGCAGAGGAAGAAAAGTGGGGAGACGAAGAAGAGAGAATTTTAAATGGAAGATCGCTCCGAAGGTAAATAGCAACACCACCTCCGCCCTTGCCAACCCGATCGTTCCGGATCAGAATGAAACCAGGAAGCGAGTAAGAGGTGGATAGTAAATGAGGTTTGAGCCAAGACTCCGAAATCAGGACGGCATGAACATTGGTGCCAGAAAACGCCTCATACAGATCACTAAAGTGACTAGGAATGCTTTGTGCATTGAGATGGCACACATTAAACAGACGGCCGTTTTGTTGGTTAACAAGCTTACGCAAGCTATCTCCGAGATTATCGGTCACAGAACAGAAACTGTCATCAAGAGACGTAACAGATTCATTGGCTGAATAAAATGATTCATTGTCATCTTCTGATGTCATCAATATATAAAAAAATAGATATAATTACAATAAAAATAAACAGTTTAAAATAACGATTAAACTTAGTGCAATTAAAATAATACGTACAACCGTTTGCATCTCAGCACCACCCGCCAGCTAACAAGATTTAAAAAAAATACAACATGAATCACAAATGAAGACCAGATAGTACATACTGCAATAAAAAAGTAAATTAGATTAAATTAATATGTACAATATTTCGGAACGCACCGGGTGACAACGGCATAAACCAGTTCATCGCACTGACCTCTCCAATACTCTATAGATACCATAGAGAACTACAGTGATCAGTGGATAATTGTGTAAGTGTTGTATCCGAACGATGCTATTTTAAAATATTTTTTATTTAATCAGGCAACTTCCAAAACAAGTGAATCAGCGACACTGACAGCTAGCATTTGACATTTAACAAAACGATAGTGAGATGATGTGAAAAATTTGTTATTAAAATAATCTTGGTCATACCCGATATTATAAGCACTATCTGTCCTCTGTAAAATGAAGAAAGTCAATAGGTGGGTACACAATAAATACGATTGAGGGTAAAGAAGTGGTCAGGCGTAGACAACTACACAATCCCGAGTTCCAAGATAGCTGAAGGATAACGAAACTACTTACAGTACCTACTACCTACATGGTAGGTAATATTTGAAATAGTAGGTTAGATAGGTCCAATGTATAAATGCAGGCACAATGCATGTTTCTATTTTCGTATTTTATTTCCCACAGACTCGACGTCACTTCTATTCACTGCAGAAGATACAACCTGAACCTTGGGAAACTTTGTCAGGAGGGGGCTTAGTTCGTCGATGGTGGCTACTTTGTGTCGACTGCCGTCAGGGGCTTTTATGACAATGATTCCATCTTGTGTCCAGCATGCCCGCATACCAAAGTGAACCCGAGCTTTGACAAAAACTGACTGCCTGGTCTTGGTTAAGAATTCCCTCAATGTGATAGAAGAACCACGTAAGCCCGTTTTTGCTCGCCAAACAGAAGATTTGTCATCTACACAGGCAAACTTAACCAGAATAGGCCGATGATGTTCCTTGTTTGCCGCACCTAGTCTATGACAGATCCTGATTGAAGATGCGGATATACTGTTAAGACCCAGCTTCCGATGAATGATATCTAGGACAACCGCCTTGCTGTCCTCCTTATCAGCTTCAGCAACACCCAGGAAAACAATTGCTTTCTGTCTATGCCGGGTCTCAATGACATCAATCTGCCTGGAGCATTCGACAATCTGTTTCCGAAGCAGCCCAAGCATGCTGAACATTAACTCCCGGAAGGTCCGGAACTCTTCAGCAATCTTCGCTACAGTATCCTTAGCTGGCCCTGCACTTTGAATTTGAGCTTCGAGGTCTTCCATCTTTCTCACAAAACTTTCTTCTAGAGTTTTCTGCACCAAAATTATCTCGGCAAGTTGAGACATTGTGATATTGTTTTATATTTGTGGTGATTAAATAGTTTAAAGTTTGACTTGTATAAGCTGGCAGGTGGTGATTAACTTGTATACTTTAGTTACATTAAATGCACTGCAAACGTGAGTACTTTATTATTAATATATAATAACTGATAATTCCAAATAAAAAAGTAATAATATTGAATAATTAAAAATTAAATAAAATTCGCTAGTTAGAGACACGTCTTCGCTTTTTCGCAACTACCGCCGAAAAAAAAGTATCTCTCTCTGACCCATTTAATATGTTAGCCGAGCCATATTAATTAGTTTTCTAAGAAAGAAACCACTTTATATGAGAACTCAATGCAAAAAAAGTACCTTCCTACGTATTGCGACAAACCCGATCCCAATACAATACTAACGCAATAGAGAAGCTGTCAAAACGACGTCAAGAGTACAGTTTAGTGCCTTCTAACGAATTTAGGCAATTCAATCCCAATCCTATTTAGTTCACTCAATCACCGCTCAATATTGAAACAATTTGGCGCTAGTGTCGGATTCAAGAGTACGAAACTTGAAAAAACGTCACAATTCCAAACTTTACTTAATAATAATATGCAGACATAATTATATAAATTGGTCTACACAAGATACATACAGTAGCAGTGACAATTGATTTGTCCTTGACCCATTTTCCATATTTTGTCTCGTTCCCACCCGGAATCACTGGTTACGGTCACAGATCACTGCACTGCCTTGCCTACATAACGAGCCGGGCGGCGGCCGTCGGCGCACGAGTTATGTTTACGCTGTGTGAGACTCGCGTGATCAATACAAAACATTATGCAATATGGATTATGGATTCGATTGTTGTGAAAGTTACATTGTAGTATTTGATGCGATAAAGATAATAAATATCGTCGCTTTAGTTACTAAATTATTACAAGATACAATTATTTATGTGTGTGTACTTACAATAGTTGTATAATATAGCACAAACGAGAAAGACACTGGGAATCTATACGGATGATACCAAAACAAGGTAGCACATGTAATGTACCTATATTTGTGCCGTCATTGGGTCGTTGCCGCTGGAACATGATATGATACCTTGCCCACAGGTCATAACATTATGTAAGTATACAATTATTACAAAGTACGCAAAATTTACATTTAGGTATTATGTTACTAATTATGTACTTGTAATTTTTGTACATTGAGTAGGTGTTTTTTTAATTGATATTTAAAACTTGTTTTTCTTTGTAGGGATCTTATGGGAGGTGGTATATCGTTCCAGCAGTGTGTGGCGGCGTATTTGAAACATCCCCTGAATGCTGCCGTTCTATATTTAGGAATTGTAAGCGGATTCGATGTGTATCTGGTGGAGTAATTGTAGTGATCCTGACGCCAACTAAGCTTTGTAAATAGGTATTTTGGCTTTTCTGTATTAATAACTCCGAATAATAAATTGGCTAAATGTAGTTTTCTCCTGGCTGCCATTTTTAACATGTTATTACTATTTAAATACGGCGTCACGTGACTTCTCCGGGGAATATGAAAGCAGAATCGGGCACACGCGTTCTGTACACGCTGGATCAGTCGATCCGTACGTGACAACAGGCATGGACCATAGACTATGTCGCAATAGTTCATCTTGGATAGCACGAGGCTGTCGACTAGTCTCTTCCTCAAAGTGACACTGAGGAATTTCCTTACCCTATACAGAACCTTTAGTCTGTAGAAGCAGTTTTTGACCAAATTGCTAACGTGACCCTCAAAACGAAGATCGGGATCGATGAGTAGGCCGAGATTATTTGCGAATTCTACTCTTTCTATACTAACTCCCATGATCCGAACCTCAGGTTTCGCGCATAGGATTGCTCTGACCTGATCTCTACTACCCACAACAATATATTTGTTTTTTTTTGGGTTCAGCACCAATGAGTTTTTGTTAGACCACGAAACAATCCTATCAAGTTCCATGTTGATTTTTTGAACGGCGTATGTTGTATTTTGTCCTTTAAATGAGTAATATAGTTGAGTGTCATCTGCATAGATATGATATTTACAGTGATGGAAACATGTAATTATGTCGGCACTGTAAAGGATGTAAAGTAGCGGACCCAGCAGGGATCCTTGGGGAATTCCCCTGGGTACCATTCGTGGGGGGAAGATAGCGATGAACCGTCCCTTTTACGTATCTCAACTTGTTGGAATCTATTTGTTAGATAGCTCTCGAACCACTTAACCGTATCAAAGTCGAAACCGTAATAAGATAGTTTCGATAATAATAAAGAAATATTTATACTATCAAAAGCACGGGAAAAATCGAGCAACATTAATACTGTTCCCTCCCCACGATCACGTGCCTCGAGAATATTATTGACTACATCAGCTAAGGCCGTCGCCGTTCCTCGACTCCTTCTAAAACCCGACTGCAATTCTGGAAGAATTCCGTTTGTTTCCAGAAAGTTGACCATCTACATGTACACTACCCTTTCCAACACTTTAGACAAGCAAGGCAATATGCTTATGGGACGCAGATCCTTGTAACTATTTTTAGGTAGCGGCCGCACAATCGCACTACGCCACAGATCCGGAAACTTATTCGTGTTTATTGATTTATTAACAATATTAGTTATCGCTGTCAGTGACTGAGGTAGAGTCAAAGTTAGCATATCTTTAGATATACCGTCAATCCCTTGAGCGTTCGTCGTTATAGTTTTAATAATTTTAAAAATAGTTTCCGAGTCTGTTGGTTTAAGGGAAAACTTTGCAGGACCGTATCTATTAAACTCAAAATAAGTCAAGTCGGATATGGCAATACTTGAATTCCCTGGAACGTCGAGAAATGCTGCATTTATCTGGTTCGGGTCATCAAATGGTTCCAGAAGCATGCTGTCACCACTACTCGATGGCAACACGTGCTTTTTTAAATTTTGCCATAGAGACCTCGAGTCATTTGAGTTGTCGTTGATAAATTTTGTAAAGAAAGCTTTTTTTCGCTATACAATGCAATTGTTGCTGGATGTTTTAGGCTCAAGTAGTACTCCTTATGCGCGTCAATTTTTGTTTCACGGGCACGATAGCGGGCCTCGTCACGTAATCTAAAAATAAGCTTAATGTTGTCCGTGATCCAAGGTGTTGGCTGGCTACAGAATGCTTTAGTCCTGATCGGTGCGTGAACAGACACAAAACATGTGAATTAAATGTGTGTACCATATCATCAACGTCGTTGAGGCGACTTATCTCATACCACGGGATCGCTTCTAGATCTCTGTTAAAATAATCAAGTAATATTTCCTTGACTGGCCGATACATTACTACTTTACGAATAGGTTTTTCTTTTTTTATTATGAGTTCACACGTAACAAGTGAGTGATGGCCTAGTTCAGCTATGTAATCTACCGTTACACATCGATAATTAGCATCTGTACAGATCAAATCAATTAATGTAGCACTGTTCCCGATATAATGAGTGGGCACGTCAACAATCTGGTGAATACCGCTACAGTTAAGGAATTCAACGAGTTTCTTTGAACATGAGCTACCGCTGGCAAGCATGTCCACGTTAAAATCCCCCAGTAATATAATGTTGTCATACGGAGCCAAAGCGCACATACTCTCTGGTAACCGCATCGAGAAAAGTGGCTATCTCTGGGGGTCGATAGGCAGTTCCTATTATAATCTTTTTTGTTTTAATAGTTAAACTCATCCACATTTGTTTTACCGTGGGGTGATGCGGGTGGGTTCTTACTCGGGTACTAATGTTTGTTTTGGTATAAAAAGCGACACCACCTCCACGTTCCCTACGCGTGGTTGCTGGTCGCGGAATATGACGAAGTTTATAACCTGTAAGTGTTGGTGCACGCCCCTCCTCTCCCTCACGAAGCCACGTCTCGTTAATAGCCATTACATCGACTGAATGCTTGTTCATTGCAATAATAAACTCATCATGATTCGTTGACAAAGAACCAGTATTCAGCAAACCAACTCTTAGATATTTATTTTGTGGCATTTTACATTATTTTATATATATATACATGTATATTTTTGTACACACGTTACAGATGACAGTTATAATTGTACTTGCATACGATAAATAATAGATCCCAATATATTTAATAGTAAAGGCAGTCTGTAAAATAATAGTTTTCAATAAAAATTCTAATACTAAAATTCCGACGTGCTCAACGTGCTCACACCTGCGCCTGCGCTGTGCAGTGACAATCCATAGCCCTAATATAAACATTGTTAAATTATTATTTACAAATATAACAAATAGTTCCATAACAAAAACTATCAGTGTAAAGTACTTAATTTTATTAACATTTTTCAACCTCTGACCCAAAAACCCGGAGTAAATCTGCTTCATTGCGAATATCGTTAACTTGGTCGCCAGGTTTATTATGAGCAATTCGACCGTGCTTTGTCCATACAAATTTCCAGCCCAAGCGCTGACCAGAGTCCCGCGCGCGTCGAAACAACTGCCGATTAAACGTAGTTAGCCGTTCATTCAAATAGAAGCGCCTTGGTGTGCCAGACATGCCTAGGTCCACAGTTGTCGCCCCGCGCCGAACCCGCGCACTGCTTATAAGTTCGTCTCGCAGACTGCGACGCACCAAACGCACGACCACAGGGCGCGGTCGGCTATCCACAGCGCCCGCTGAGCTCGTCGCGTTCACATGTCTGCCGCCGACGCGATCCGCGCTTACGATATCGCGCCCAACTTAGTAGCAATAAGTTTAATTGTATGAATTAAATTTTCACCACTAGATTCAGGTAAATTATAGAGCTCAATATCATTTGCGAGTAGTTGTTGGTCCCGATCATTTAAATCTAATAGCAGCTGGGCAACTTCCTCGCACACCTCACGTGACCCAGATGGTTTCTGTTCGAGAGCGTCAACCCTAACATTCAAGACTTCTATCCGCTTATTGCATACTGCAACAGACTCTTTTAATTTATCGCTTTCCGCTCGTAGCTGAATTAAATCCGCACGTAAGCTTTGAAATTCTTCTTGAAATTCCTTGCGCATTGTAAGCAACTCTTCTCTAAACATAGTACGAAGCTCAAAGTGTAACTCCTCTTTAAAATTACTAAGCAGGGTAGGTAAATCTGGAGTTTGGAATTCATATTTTCAGCCGTGCCGTAGGTTACTCCATTTGTGTCCATAAATTCCTCAGAGCCTATTGAGGAGCAAGGCTTTGCATGCGTATGTTCCTGCTTACCCGTCGCTATCTTACTCTTACACTCCGAGCAGGTCCATGACGCTGCAATAAGGCCCGTAAGAGGTAAAGCTCCGCAGGTCCGGTGATATAATGCAGAACAGTTGCTACATCTAGCGCCCTGTAGCGGAGATAAAAATTTTGCGCAACCGCGACACCTAGCTGACGGCATACTGAGTTTATGTGCACTCTGCTGTATCGACTCTGATAAATGTTTTCCCGGAGATGCAACAGATGGCGCTGTATAAATATTTTTGTGAATTGGAGTTTAAGGGGAATTGTTATGGTGTAACACAACACAACACCATCAGTAGGAACACAATGTTCCGAGTATGCAGACCACCCAATCAATGCACTTCACTTATTCCTTGTACAGATAATTTATGCTTACATTTGTTTAATTTTTACGTAGGTTAAGGTAGATTTATAATCACTGTTCTTTTGATGTTTGATTTTTTGGTTTTATTTATGTTTTAGCTTCACCAATACACTGAATAACACTTGGTGTTGTTCATTGCACTAAGTTTAACGTCATAGAAATAAATTTTATCGAACTCGCTACTTATTTTATTTTACAACTCGGAAACAAACGGAGACAGCTTAAGTCAGCTTCGCGCTCGTGACGTATTCTGTACGTAAATATTGTTGGAGCGCCTGATCAATATGCCATGGCAGAAACTTACTCGTCCGTCTTAATTAGCTCTAAGCACTTTTTTTTAAGTATCGATGTACCTCATTAGTGAGACGTATTCTGTACAGCACACGAACTAGTCATTCACCGTATTAAATCATATTTTATCCTTTACTGAGTATTGCTGCAGTTATTCCACCAGCTAATCCTATTTTTTCTACATGGTCCTTCGAGCCGGATTACGTATTATCAGAAGATCAGCGGTTATAATCAAGAAATTAAGGATTATTAAAATCATCCAACGTGACTTGGAGGTTATTTGCCGGTGGATTGGACTGACCTCAAGCAAGTTGTTAATCGGTGGATAGCATTAATAAAATTAATATCGTCACCCAACACTCAGGTAGTATATAAAGTAAATCGTCCAATTATAAAAGGTCAGTATTATGTTAGATTAATAAATCATTAGGTACCTTCTTACATTGTGATTAGTATTTGTTCATCAGCAATATTAAGTTTAAAATGATACGTAATTCAGTATAGTTAGCTTATTTGCTACATTATTTAAACTTAATTTATATTAGTCTGTAACTAATTCACAGATTTATTTAATTAATGGTTAAACGAACTTACCTGTAAGTGAAGTTCTATCCTAATTATACGAAGAGCTTTGTCCGAAGAGATTAGCATTAGGTATACATGTAGTAACACGTACGGTGTCGCCTATTCGCACTGATTTTTGAGGTAGTTAATAAAAAGAAAGCTTTTGTTTTTTTTTTTGTTTTTTTGTGGGTATCTCTATCTAACTTCTAGTCTTGCCCGGGCGCAGTAGTCATTTAGTTTGGAGCATCCCATGTTAGACATAGAATAAACACAAAATACTAGTGTTGATATTTGCATGGTCAGGGGATAGGTCCTATGTCCCGGGGGGGTGGGATGTATGCTAATCTCTTCGGACAAAGCTCTTCGTATAATTAGGATAGAACTTCACTTACAGGTAAGTTCGTTTAACCATTAATTATACTCAAGCTTTGTCCTCGAGATTAGCATTAGGTATACATGTAGATGTTGAGACTTAGGTAATGAAAATATCAACACATTAGGATTAATGCCAATTTATTTAAATACTTAATTAAGTATTTAGAAATAAGCATACATAAATAATATTAACAAAAAAATCATGTTATATAAACAAAAAAGATACCATACTTTGGTAAAAATGAAATTCTGTAAGGAATTTGGTAAATAAGGTATTTGATTTTACAAGTTTATTAATTTAAACTTAATGATTAACTAATAGATAGCTCTTAATCAGACAAAATGCTATTAGCAAAAGAGTTTTGATTCTCCTTTTGCTCTCCAACTATATATCTATTATAGAAACGCCCGAAAGTATTGGAGCTACCGCTCCAACCAGCTGTCTTCCTAATTAAATCCAAATTGATACCCATTTTATGAGCTCTAGAGGTGGCTGCGTGTCTAGTACTGTGCGCGGTAAACACAGAAATATCGATACCACAGCTGCAAAGAACACTCTTTATCCACTTACTCAGAGTTTGTGACGTAACAGCCTTATGTGGCTTTTTAAGGCCAATAAATAAGTGATCTTCACTACCACGTAGTGGGTTCGTCATCAGTAGGTAAGAATTTAGTGTGGTAGCTGGACAAATGGCCAGTTGGTCTCTAAAAAACGGAAGGATGAGAGTAGGCTGAGTAGCGCCGATACGGGACGTTTTTATTAAATCGGGAATTTTTACTTGAATTTCATTTGGAAGAACTTCTATGTTATTAATATTTATTTTTGAAATGGTTTGTACTCTATGTGCAGTAGTCAAAGCTAGGTGTGTTGCAAGTTTTTTAGAGATTTTTTCTAAGTTTAGATTTTCATTAGGATACCAGGATGTTATATAATTAAGAACCAGGGAGGTATCCCAAGTAGTATTGTACTTGGGTAGAGGAGGTCTTAATCGATAAATTCCTTTGAAGAACCGTTTTATGCGGCTATCATTCCCTAGGTCTAGATCTAAAATTAAAGAGAGGGCAGACCTACAGCTATTTAAAGTTCCATATTGAGCACCAGATTCGTATTGCTGAGTAAGAAAATGTATAACAGTCGGAACCGAAGTTACGTATAAGTCAGTATGATTTATTTTACAGAACAAAAACCATTTTTTAAGACAGGTGTCATACTGTTTTATAGAATTATCTGATAGGGAGGCCATCATAATGGGAACTGAGTTTGGAGGTACACTTCTTCTCAGGAGCGATTTCCGGATTATATCCCGGCAACCAGGGTAGTCTTCTGGTGGACATCTCGGTTGCTGGAATGGGAATTTATTAAGTTTTTATTGGGCTTAAAGATTAAAGTGTCAGACACAAGTAATTTTTTAAACAAAGGAAACCATGGTTGTGTAGGCCAGTGGGGACCACAATAATGCCTTCTGCATGGTCATTCTCAATTTTCCTAAGCGTTTTTAATATAATGGAAAAAGGTGGGAATCCGTAAAAATAGTAATTTTTCCAAGAGATAGTAAATGCATCTACTTCATAGGCATCGGGGTCCCGATGCCAGGATATGTATTTTTTAAATTTTTTATTTAATCTACTGGCAAAAATATCAATCTCAGGGATACCAAATTGCTTAGTTATGCGTTTGAAGGCGTGATCTGACAGCTCCCACTCAATATCTGGGTGAACGCGACGAGATTCGGCATCCGCGATACTGTTATCTGTGGAGCTTATGTATGAAGCGAAAAGTATTATTTTTCTTCTTTCGCACCACTGCCAAATTTGTTTTGTAACTTCAGTTAGGTGAGGAAACTGAATACCACCCATACGATTTATATACGATATGGCAGTGGTATTATCAATTCGTAATAAAATTTGGCAGTCGTAACAAGATTTAGCAAAAACTTTTAGTCCAAAAAAGGCAGCGAGGATTTCTAAATAATTGATATGTCGCGAGCGTTCGCTGTCAGGCCACATACCACTAGCCCGTTTCTCCTCGCAGGCCGCCCCCCACCCCGTTGTTGAAAATCGTCGCTGTAAATAACCAAACAATACTCGTTTTGTTTGATTTTGTTCACAGAGTTACTAATTACTCGTGACCACCAATTTAGATCTGGCAATATTGACGGAGGTATAGTCATATATTTATCATAATTATCGTCTTCTTTTACGTTAAGATATTTACAGCGTTCGAGATCCTTAGTATAAAGCCAGCCGTATTCGACGGCAGGGCAGGCCGAGGTAAGTAAGCCTACGAGGCGGGCAAATTCTCTGACTTTACAACGCGTAAGTATTTAAAATTTATCTATTTCTTTAATTTTTTAAATTTTTTCGTTGGGCAAAGAAATTTGTAATTTCTCACTGTCAATAATAAAACCCAGGAATTTACAGTTTGTTTTAGGATATAGTGTGCTTTTTTCTTTGTTGATAATAAAACCTAAAGATTGTAATAAGCTTATTGTGTAAGAGACTTCTCTCACGCATGACTCATATGTATTTGATATTAGCAAGATGTCATCTAGATAGATAGTAGATATGAAGCCACACGACCTGAGTAAACTAATAACCGGTTTCATTATTTTAGTAAACACAAACGGAGCCGTATTGAGGCCGAACGGCAAGACATTAAATTGAAACAGTTTTCCATCGAATTCAAATCTTAGGTATTTTTTATGATCGCTATGTATAGGGATCAAAAAATAGGCATCTTTGAGGTCAATAGTGCTCATAAAACAACCCTTGTTTATAAGATTAATAGCTGTCCGTAAGTCTTCAAGCTTAAAATGTGCTGTTGAAATAAATTTATTTAAAGATTTAAGATTTAGGATAAATCTAGTCCTGCCGTTCGGTTTTGGTACTAGAAACGTAGGTGATATGAATTGACCATCACTGGGACCGCATTCTTCGACTGCACCGATCAATAAAAGATCTTTTATTGATTGGTTAGTTTGTACTTTCTCTGCAGGAGTAAGTGCTTTTGCTATAGGCGGTGAGTATTGAATCACAGGTTGCGAGAAAGGAATGCGATATCCTGTGACCCAAGACAGTATTGTCTTATCATGAGTGATAAGGGACCACTGGACAAGAAAATTAGATAGCCGACCGGCGTACATTACCGTGTCTAGCGGCGGCTGCGACTCGCTGCTGGACGCGATGACTGTCTCGAGGAGTTCTCGTGCCGATTCCTGAGTGAAGGTTCCTTTCTCCTCTGGGTTCCCTTCGACCTGTGGCTCTGGGGAGGGGCTCGCCAGTTTAAAGGATTTTTCTGTACTTTGGGGTTAGTCACTTTTTTAGCAGGTTGTTTGGGAGGCGTGGGTTTCATGTCGTCTCAAGTTTTAGTTATAGCTTTTGGAGCTTTGAGCGTTTCTGCTAACTCTGCACTAAAGAGAAACTTATCAATTTTTGTCGCCTGAAGCTGATCTTTGAATTCTTTTTTCATATTGAAAAGTATGAAATTCCTTCTCACAAGCGAATCAGAGTTCTGGCAATCGCATAATAATTTTTGTGCGTCCATTAAAAGCTTAATAAGCTCTGTGGGCGAGGCGTTCTGCTCAGGTGATATAAGCAAGGTGAGAGCTTCGGCAATACAGGTTATAGCGGACGAGATTTGCTTCTGCTTTTGTTCAATACCCTTGTCCCTTTTGTGGACAGTTTCGGAGACGGCAACCTTTACCTCTGGATTCAGTAAGGGTGCGTCGATCAAGGTGCAGTTGGCGGTAATCAGGTATTTATCCAATAGTTCCTTTCGGGTTTCCTTAGACAGACCCGAAGTAGCCATATGCTGGAGACGTACGGCCAAGTCAGGCTGGATGTCATTTCCATAGACTCTTTTTTGGGAGGGGTCCTCACCAAGCAGTTGCATAACCTCATCAGTGATTTGCGGTATCACCTGTGAGTCTGGGGTAGCATCAGCGCCGGCGGAACCTGGAGGCGGCGGCGGCGGCGACGGCACGGCGGGTGGCGGCGGCTCGGCGCGCTGCGGCGGCAGCGGTGGCGGAGCGACGTGAGGAGCGGCACTCGTCGATGGTTCAGGTATGTATTCGATCGTAGGTACACCTGGATCGAAGTGATTCGTGATAATATAATTGTCTACACATTACGTCATATTGGTTAAGTGACAGTCCCATAGACTGCCCGCAAAACCCTGACGAGGTAGGTACTTCGATGACATCAGTATTTATAAAATGTAAAGTGACAGTCCCAAAAACTGACCGCATTACTTGAGCTACGTCTGTAGTATAGTGACATTCCCATAGAATGCCCGCAACACCACATTTTTGTAGCATAAAGTGATAGTCCCACAGACTGCCCGCAACACTTATTTTTTACGCATGAAATGAACTATGTATTCGGTAAAGTGATAACCCCACAGGTTAACCGCAGTACCACATAAATTTAACACGCGTTAGATACACCTACTAACCTTCAATACAAAATAATTGTTCCTGATAGGGCTGCAAGCGAGCGGCGGGGCTGCGCCTCGAGCCAGCGGAGCTGCCGCTCGACGAGCACGAGGTGCACGACGATGACGACGACGTGGAGGACAGGCGGCGGCGGCGCGGCGTGTGTTGTCGATCTTTCCGGCGGGCGCGCAACAATTTTTCTTCTAACTTTTTAAACTTTTTAGCTAACGACTCATAGTCGCTAGGCTCGGAAACGAGGGCGTTTTCCCATTTTGGTGCGCGACTTGGGTTCACGTGCGAAGCGGCGGAGCACTGAACTGTGAATGACTACTGCGCCCGGGCAAGACTAGAAGTTAGATAGAGATACCCACAAAAAAAAAAAAAAACAAAAGCTGTTTCTTTTTATTAACTACGTCAAAAATCAGTGCGAATAGGCGACACCGTACGTGTTACTACATGTATACCTAATGCTAATCTCGAGGACAAAGCTCGAGTATAATTAACAGTAGTTGTTAATTGTTAGTAGGTATCTTAACATAACACATACAATAATTGAGTGTTAGATATTATTGGAGTTCATTATTAAAAAATCTGTATTTATTGGTATTTAGAATCATTTTACTCATTATTTAAAAATTCGTGTTTAGTTGTGCCTATTTATTAAGTAGTTGGTAGTAAAGTTTACAACGTAAGTAAATTGTAGGTAGGTAATTGAAAAATAAAATTTGTTTTCCGAGATTTTATGTATTTAGGTTTATATCCTTGTTGGTATCGTGCATCACGTGTATCAAATACCTATTGTTCAATTAATACAATTGTATTCCTATATCAATTTCAGGTTGACGACACTCGTATCCCAGTATGTCCGAGGAAAGGGATTTAGTTAAAAAACGAGGCAGCTTTAAGGGCCGTTTGACTGCTTTCGTCAACTTCCTGTACTCACTCAAGGACAAAGCGTTAACTAATTGTGATGTATCTGAATTGCAGTTACGTATGGGCAAGATTGAGTCGTTGTACGAACAGTATGATGAGGTACAGTTACGTCTAGAATGCATTGTAGATGATCTCAAATTACAATATTCTGAGCGGTCTGATTTCGAGTCTCTTTATTATAAATCCTTGTCCAGAGCTCAGAATATTCTAAGTGAATTTAATAGGGATAATAAATCGATGGAAAGCTGTAAAAGTGTCAATACAAGTACGCACAAATCAGTTAAATTGCCTACGAGTCAGTTACCAACGTTTAGCGGATCATATTGTAATTGGTTGGAGTTTCGCGATACCTTTACCAGCCTAATTCATTCTAATGATGACATTGACGAAATCAACAAGTTCCATTACTTGAGAGCATCTCTTGAGGGAACTGCAGCTGTAGTAATTCAATCAATTGAATTTTCTTCAAGCAATTACTCTGTGGCATGGAAGTTGTTATTTGATCGATTTGACAACAAAAGATTACTGGTCCAAAATCATGTATCCGCATTATTTAATATTGGGTTTATCTCTAAGGAATGTTCTGTTGCATTAAAAAGTTTAATCGATCAATTAAATAAAGACTTGAGAGCATTAGAGTTGTTAGGGGAGCCTGTTAAACATTGGGACACACTTTTAATTTATATTGTTACTCGCAAGCTTGATCAAAAGACCTTTCGTGAGTGGGAGGAGTGCAAAGGTAGGATAGACAAGAATAGCTCGATTACGTTTGACGTATTTATGCAATTTTTACGTAATCGCGCCGATCTCATCGAAACTTTAGGACTAACACGCAATAATTATTCCCAAACGGCAGGTAAATCAGGCCCTAAGATCAAGTCCATGATAGCCACACAATCTCCTAATAGTTCTAGTAACGAATTAGCTCCTAAAGTATGCCCTAAATGTAACAATAGCGATCACAATTTAAATAATTGTCCACAGTTCCTCGCATTAAGTAATGACGCACGTCTCAAATTACTACCCAGTTATAAGATTTGTTTTACTGCTTTCGTTCAGGTCACTACACTAACAAATGTAAAAAACCAGGTTGTAAACTATGCAAACGTAGGCATAACACACTAATTCACACAGATTCTAAAGTCACTATTTCAAATAGTAGAATAAGTGATAATTCGATGACTAATAATTCAACAGCTGATAATACTCATTTGTCTCCACCGTCCGCCGTATCGTCTGCTACCACTGACACAAATAATGTAGTTGTCAGGGCAAACATTGCATCCTCTCGTGGTCATACGCAGCGAGATGTGCTGTTGTCGACCGCACTGATCAAACTGCGAGATCATACTAATTGTGTGCATCTCGTTCGCGCGGTTCTGGACAGCGGCAGCACGTCGTCATTCATAACGGACCGGTTGTGTAGACAACTAAATTTAATAACTAGCCAGGTAAATAAGTCAATACTTGGAATAAACAATGTGACGTCGCACGTAGGTAAAACATGTTGTGTTAAGATAACATCGTTAGATGATAGTTTTGCTGTCGAACTTCATTGCTTTGTTTTGCCATACATTACAAGTAACGTGCCGTGTCGTGAAATAAATATTTCTGATTTAAATATTCCATCAAATATTACTTTAGCTGATCCTACCTTTTATAAGCCCGCTGATGTCGATATTTTGATCGGTGCTGACCTCTTTTGGGAGTTGTTAGGATCACAAAGATTAAAATTAGGTACTGGAAACCCAGTGTTATGTGAAACCCGTTTAGGATGGATAGTTTCTGGTTCAATTACTCAAAAGTATAGCTCGTTGCTTTCAAATGATATAAAATATAACTTTTCTAACATTGTTTCCGATGAAAATAGTAACTGGGAAAAACTTAGATTTGATTTGACCAAATTTTGGCAGTTAGAGGAGGTGAACGCGAGATCTTCAAATTCTTACATGCCAGAAGAAAAATTGAGTGAGGATCATTTCGTTAAAAATATGACACGACTATCTAATGGTCGCTTTTGTGTTCGCATACCCCTTAAAAGGGATCCTTCAGTTCTAGGGGATTCTCTTAATAAAGCTACACATTGTTTACAATCATTAGAGCGTAGGTTAAAAATTAAACCCGATTTTAGTATATTGTATCATGATTTTATGTTGGAATACGAGTCGTTTGGTCATATGACTAAAATTAATAAATCGAATTCTTGTTCAAGTTATTTTATTCCGCATCACGGTATATTGCGTGAGTCAAGTAGCACGACCAAACTTCGTGTTGTCTTCAACGCAAGTTGTCCTTCTTCAACGGGAGTGTCCCTTAATGACCTTCAGATGGTGGGGCCAACCGTACAGGACGATCTATTGTCTATACTTCTTCGATTCAGATTCCACAAGTATGTTCTATCTGCAGACGTGGAGAAGATGTATAGACAAATAGTCGTCCACCCGTCAGATAGGAAGTGGCAACAAGTTGTTTGGCGTGAAAATGTGAATGAGCCTATTGATGCTTATGAGCTAAACACCGTCACGTACGGTACGGCTAGCGCACCATTCCTAGCGACACGATGCCTCAAGCAAATAGGACTCGATTGTAGGAACCCTAAAATATCTGAAATCATCAGACATGATTTTTATGTCGACGATTTACTGACCGGGGGTAATGACTTATCCGATGTAAAATTTATTCAGACTGAGGTCACCAAGGCGCTTGCGTCGGCATGTATGCCATTGAGAAAATGGAAGTCAAATGACCCTCAGTTGGTACCGGATGTTGTTCCTGCTTCATTTGACTTAAACATTGGATCAAAAGAGCCTGACAAGCTGTTTGGTCTCGGTTGGCATGTCAGTTCTGATGAGTTAGGGTTTCCTATAAGTATGACTTTGTCTTCGACTGGGCACACTAAGCGTGATTTGATATCCGTGATTGCGAGAATTTTCGATCCCTTAGGTCTGTTAAGGCCTATTGTTGTCACCATGAAAATCTTTTTACAAAAAACATGGTTAGATAAATTGTCATGGGACCAACAACTACCAAGTGACATTAGCAAACATTGGGATACTACAATTAAGTATTTGCCACTTTTAAATGATCTCCGTATTCCGCGAATTGTAGTCTGTGATTCATATGGGGAATTAGAACTCCATATTTTCACAAATGCGTCTGAGTCCGCATACGGAGCTTGCGCCTACATTCGCAGTGTTAACAATGAGGGTGAGTATTTTGTTTATTTATTAACAGCTAAGAGTCGAGTGGCCCCCATAAAGCCCACAACAATTCCACGGTTAGAGTTGTGTGGTGCGGTAGTGGGTGCGCGTCTTTATGAGAAAGTGATGAGTTCACTTCGAGTTGAGATCAGTAGGGTCTATTGTTGGACTGATTCGACCATCGTGTTGGGATGGTTACAGATGATGCCTACCAAACTTCAGCCGTTTGTACGCAACTGCGTTGCTGAAGTTTTGGATAAGGCAGGTAACTGTACCTGGAGGCATGTCCCAACAGAAAAAAACCCAGCAGACATAATATCTCGAGGTGTTGATATTAATGTTCTGCAGGGTTTAGATCTGTGGTGGTCTGGACCAGATTTTTTAGGACTAAATCCGTCTGAGTGGCCTTCTCAGGTGAAGTGTCCAGGACTAGAGATGTTGCCGGAGACTCGACTTAGTATAGTTTTAAGTACTGTAATTGAGGATTCCAATAGTAATGCCTTGATTGATTTTAGTCGTTTTTCTAATTACTCACGACTTATACGTTCTGTAGCCTACATGTTGAGATTCATAAAGTCATGCAGGAGATGTTATCCCAAAACTAGTTATTTGTCACAGGATGAGTTACATGATTCATTAAATGTCATCATTATCTTATGTCAATCTCAATCCTTTCCTGAGTATGAACTACTTTTAAACAAAAAGAATTTACCTAAAAAGAGCAACCTTTTAAAGTTTAACGTTTATTTAGACGATAAAAACTTAATGCGAGTAGGAGGACGTCTCGATAATTCTAGTTTTGCCTATAATAAACGCCACCCTATATTTATTTATTTATTTATTTAAATTAAGGCACTCCAACGACTTATTCACTAATACATTTTTATGATATCTTATCATTAAAATTAAAATCTAGAGTGAGTTTGTCACTTATAGGTGTGCACATCACTTACATAATTTACGATCGTAATATAAAGTACTTAGATTTTATAAATTATATATTAATAAACTTTAATTGTATGGCGAAATTTAGGCTGGATTGAACTGGTTTTAAGAAATCATGATTATTACAATATTGAAAATCTAATATTCGCGTAAGTGTCAGAAACCAGTATATTACAATATTGTTAGGGAATGTAGTTGTTTACGAAATTGTGATGGAGTGTTAGCGTAGATGTCAATGCTGTTGGTGCGTATATAGCACTCATTGTATGTCCTCGTGAACCTATTAATTGGCGCTAAGCGGCCGAGATTCGTTCTTGCGGTGCAAGGAGCGAACACGTGTAATTTGCGTTAATTTCTAGGTAAACAATGACGAGGAACAGATATATTTATTTCTGCTAGAAGTCTTGGAACTTGTATAGATCCGTTGACGATTTTATAGAGGAGCATTAAATCATGTGTTTGCCTACGACTTTCCAGAGATGACATATTGAAATGGCTGAGCCTTTCTGAATAATCAGCGTCCCGGGCGCAGCTGTTAGCCTTATACCGCAGATAGCGAGTAAAGCTCTTTTGTATACGTTCAATACGGTTTGCTTGTGTGGTGTAAATGGAATTCCACACAGGTGATGCATATTCTAAAGCACTGCGTACAAGTGTATTGTAGAGTACTGTAAGAGCTTGAGCTGTTTTAAAATCATAACAGGTTCTCTTAACAAATCCCAGTGTTTTTGCTGCCTTGGCAACAATAGAGTCAATGTGTGGTATAAAGGTAAGCTTACTGTCCAGGAGAACACCCAAGTCGCGTATCGTGTCGACCTTTTGCAGAACCTTTGCGTTAAGCGAGTAGGAAGAAGTGACTGTGGTGTGCTTTTTTGTGAATGTGATGTTATAACATTTATCAGCATTAAGGGACATATGGTTTATAGTACACCACTGTTGTACTGGGTTTAAGTCATCCTGGAGCAAAGTTACGTTGGAAACTGACTCAATAACTTTATATAATTTTACATCATCAGCAAAGATGGAACAAGCACTGTGTTTGATACAGTTTACTATATCATTAACAAATATGACAAACAGTATTGGACCCAGATGGGAGCCTTGTGGGACTCCGGATGTTGAACAGTAAGATGAAGATTGGTAACCTTTTAACACAACTCTATATTTCCTTTCGGTCAGATATGATTTGAACCACAAAAGTAGTTGACCGAATATGCCATGATTTGAGAGTTTTTGCAGTAGTATTGTGTGGTCCACTTTGTCGAACGCACTGCTAAAATCGGTGTAGATAGAGTCGACTTGTTTGCGTGAGTCGAGAAATTTGCTAAGGTCGTTGACGTAGTGGACCAGGTTGGTTGTTGTGGATCTATCTGCACAAAACCCATGCTGTTGAGGAGCTATTTCTATTTTGGAGTGAGAAGTTAAAATAGGACATAGGAGAGATTCAAAAACTTTCGCAAAAACCGACAAAATTGAGATAGGTCGGTAGTATTTTACGTTGTCTGCGTCTCCTTTTTTGAAGATTGGCACTACATGTGCTAGTTTCCACTCCGCAGGAAATTGTGAAGATTGAATCCATTTGTTGTAGATTATTTTAAGCGGTAAGGATAGGCTAACTGCACATTTCTTAACAAACAATGGCGGGAGACCATCTGGACCTGCACCTTTGCAAACATTTAGCTTTCTTAGCACTCTGAGCACATCTTTTTCCGAGAAGGCGACTTTACTTAAGGTATTTTGTGGATAGAGTTGTAAGTCCTCAGAAATATTCATAGGATCTATGGGTTCTGATTTGATAAAAATCGAGGAAAAGTGACACCCAAAAAGATCGCAAATGTTGTCTCCAGAAGAGGCCACCCTGCCTTCAAACTTCATTTCGGAAGGTATCTCACAAGACTTTGCCTTTTTAGTTTTAATAAAGGACCAGAAGAGCTTAGGATTGTGGGTTATACCCTCCTCCATATTCCTTATATAGTAATTATAGCTGCTTTTAAATAATTCATTCGCTCTCTGGCCCAGCATTTTGTATTCGTAATTGTCGCGCGGATTTTTATATTTTTTGTAGCGCTTTCTAAGCTTTTCTTTCTCATTTAGGATATTTATGAGATGTCTAGGAAACCATATCGGATATTTATTTTGTTTTATTTTGGCTTTAGGTACTGTTTCACTGATGGTGTTATTCAGTGACGTATAGAGTACTTCCACCATAGCATTGACATCTTTACAATGGGCAAAACTGTCATTCCAATTGACCTGATTTATTTTACATACCATCATACATACCATCACGCCTGTATTCCCCGAAGGGTTAGGCAGAGGCGTACTAATGTACACCCACAGTTCGCCGGTATGTTTAGGTCCCATGTAATAGGGGGCGAGCCTATTGCCATTAACCGGGCACAAATCCAGACTCCGAGCTGCTACTGAGAATTTCATAGAAAAACACAATAACACTTTGCTCGACCTGGGGATCGAACCCAGGACCTCTAGCGTATACCCGCGACCTCATTTATTATTTGGTAGTTCGCTTTGCGGAAGTTGAATTTTACAGTGTGCTTACATTTTAGTAACATTGGTGATACATTAGTTATCTCTATACATAACGGTGGATGATAAAGGTCTACTGTTGATAAGGGTTTTAGACATTCATTAACACGTACCCCATGAAAGTTAGATAGTATTAGGTCGAGAGATTTACCTTGGTGATTTTTTACATAGTTTAACTGTTCTAGGTTGTTAAGGGATAGGCAATCAATGAAAGAGTAACCTAATAAGTTATTATAGCCTCTTGCGATCATACCGTTCGACTGCGGTATAGCACTGTCTATCTCCCAATTGATAAATCCTAGATTGAAGTCCCCAGCTATGAGTGTTCGACTACTTGTTTCGTCGATTATTGAAGTGACTTTATCCAAGAACGTGTTCAATATTTGAGGTTGTACAGGTGGTGGGAAGTATACGGCACAGATGTTCAAGTATTGAGTTCTTTTATTTTCAGTTAACATCAATCTAAGCCACAGATTTTCCGAGTCGGTTTCCCACTGTGATACGCGAATACAACTGATTGTCTTTAACACCGCGATTAGCACGCCTCCACCCTTTTTAGGTCCTAAGGGGGTTGAGTTTCTATCTCTACGATATATGATGTATCTAGAGTCGAATATTTCCCCATCATTTATTGCATCGTCGAGCCAAGTTTCTGTAGCAATAATAATGTCATATTGGTAGTTTTGCGCTGTAAGCATAATGTTTCTCAATTTGGTTCTTATTCCTCTAAAATTTTGATAATAAATATTGAATGTTATTTTGTGATCCGGGGTTTGGTATTAGTGATTAATTATAAGTGAGTGTTAGAGCAGTTCGACAGCTTCGAGACTCCGCACCTGCTTGGCTTGTGTCCCATCAGCCTTTCGAACCAGAATTCGTCCATCACGAACCCATACATACTTGTACCCCTTGTCGCGGGCGGCTTTTCTAGTCGCTGCGTGAATCTGCTTGTTGAGTGGCGAGAGGTGTTCAGACACGAATACTGGCTTTTTAGTTCCACCATATCCTAAAAGATGGGAGTTTAGCTTGTTGTCCGGATGCTCTTTGTTGTAATTCATAACGGACGCTAAGATTTCATCGCGAACCGTTATACTATTCAGCTTGACGATTACTGCACGTGGAATGTTGTTTTGTGGGTCCAGTTTTCTGACACGAACGGCAGATATGATGTCATTCACTTTCAGAGTGCGTGAGACGGTCTTTCCCAGCTGCATTACGGTGTTAATCAAGTTTTCGGACTTGTTCTCTGGCACGCCATTGATTTCAATGTTCTGCTGACGAGTATTTTGTTCCAGAAGGTTGACTCTGGTAGACAAATCAGATACGGTACATTTGAGCAGCTCGTTTTCTTTCAGAATATGTTTGTTGGTATCTTTATAGATTTGGAGTTCGTTTTTAACTTGATCAAACTCATCGCTCATAAATTGAACTGAGTCTTCCAGTTTACGAATGAGAGACATAACCTCTTTCAGCTCAGCTAGTTCCTCAGCAATAGAAGATTTTATGGACATTGAAATCTCTGATGATAGTACCGCTCGTATTTCATGACGAATAGTCTCCAGTAATTCATCGGTAGATAGGTTTGAGGTCTTGGTGCTCGGCGATGTATCCATGCGTGGACGCTTTTGACGTGAAATGTTGGACGTATTCATTGTATCACACAGGGCTTTTTGTATGTCAGGTTCAGACTGAACATAGTTAAGATTACTGGTGTCTACACTTTTCGGCGGCGTGCGACTAATTTGAGGCATTCTGGTTTATTATTGTATAAACAATTGGGATATCAAAAAGAAAGTAAAAAGTAAAAAAAAAAAATACTATTACTACAGTCCACTCATTATTTTACCAAATTATTATTTAATTACGAACATAAAAGGCTAATACACGCTGGCCCACAATTGCTACTAGCTTCCATCAGGGAATCTTACTGGCCAATAGGAGGTCGCAACTTGGCGAAGGCTTGTTATCATAAGTGTGTTCTATGTCGTCGTATTAAGGGCAAGGTTGTAGCTCCCATAATGGGCAATTTACCTCAAGAACGACTTCGTCCAGGTTATCCCTTTGAGAGTACGGGCGTGGATTATGCCGGGCCTATAATGTGTGCTAGTCGTCAAGGTCGTGGATGCAGGCTGGTAAAGGTGTATGTCGCAATTTTTATCTGTTTTACTACCAAGGCCATACATTTGGAGCTAGTTGGCGATTTAACTAGCAATAGTTACTTACAGGCTTTGCATCGATTTATTTCTCGGAGAGGTAAACCAACTGATATTTTTTCGGATAACGGTACCTCATTTGTCGGTGCGTATAACGACCTTTCAAAATTTTTAAAATCATCTAGTTCGTCCTTGGGTGAAAGTGCAGCAAACGACGGAATACGATTCCATTTTATACCCGCGTATACACCACATTTTGGTGGTCTCTGGGAGGCGGGTGTCAAGTCAACAAAGTACCACCTTCAGCGAGTGTTGGGAAATTGTAATTTGACATTTGAAGAGCTTTCCACCGCACTAACCAAAATTGAAGCCATATTGAACTCTCGTCCACTGACACCGCTATCTTCAGATCCAGCAGATTATACACCGCTTACACCGGGTCATTTTCTTGTTGGACGGCTTCTTACTTCCTTGCCTCGTTTTCAAAGAATAGAGCAACTCCGTCAGCATTTCTGGAGCAGATGGAGTAAGGAGTATGTTGCAGAGTTGCAGCTGCGAACTAAATGGCGTTCTTGCAAGGACAGCTTGAAGCTGAACTCCTTAGTCGTAATTAAGGAGGACAACCTTCCTCCTCTTAAGTGGAGACTTGGACGAATTGTGGCTGTTCACCCAGGAATAGATGGCATCGCTCGAGTCGCGGATATTCAGACATCCACTGGGATCATCAGGAGGGCGTTTAATAGAATCTGCCCATTACCTGTGTCTTCGGAATCTGGTTGAAACCGCTGCTTTCAACGCCCGGGGGCATGTTAGAGTGCCTGATCAATATGCCATGGCAGAAACTTACTCGTCCGTCTTAATTAGCTCTAAGCTTTTTTTTTAAGTATCATTAGTGAGACGTATTCTGTACAGCACACGAACTAGTCATTCACCGTATTAAATCATATTTTATCCTTTACTGAGTATTGCTGCAGTTATTCCACCAGCTAATCCTATTTCTTCTACAAATATAATAAACACTCAATTATTTTATGTAACTAAGAAATTTTTTTTTATTATAAACAGTTTCTTTTTTTAGTATAAACGTACCCACGTCAAACACAATATGCAACCGTCGACGTCGGCGTCGTCAGAAATTAAAATTGTGTTTTTGTTGGATGTTCAACGGATAGTCCGACTCAAGCATGTATATCCGACACGAATATACGAATAATAATAATACGAAATTCCAGTGCAAGTAGGCCGGACACAGAAGGGTAAGAATAAGATGTCATATAAAAGTACCTACTCATTTAAGCAAATTCAGCAATGCCCGCGACGTTGATGCACAATGTTGTATTTATTGTTTAAGGCTTCGCGACGTACTGTAATGGGACATTTAACTATGTCCCAGTACAAAATAAAAAGGATTGGGCCCAATAAAGAAACTTGCGGAACTCCTCTCTCTATGGAAGTAAGTGCTGATGTCAGATTAAGACCATCCCCCAAGCGTATTTCTACAAATTGCTTCCTGTTACTTAGGTAGCTTTGAAACCATTGCGTAGCCTTGTGGTGAAAACCATAATAATTTAACTTCGAAAGCAACAATGGAATATTTATTGCGTCAAATGCCCGCGAAAAATCAAGCAATACCAATAGTGTACACATGTTTTTATCTTGGGCAGATAATATATTGTCCGTAACATCTAGTAAAGCCGTAGAGGTACTGCGCTGTTTTCTGAAACTCGATTGTAGATCGGGTAACAATTTATTTTGTTCCAAATATTTTGTTAGTTGGTTACATACGACTTTCTCTATTACTTTTGAGAGGCATGGCAAGATGCTGATAGGCCTTAAGGGTCCGGCGGAGCGTGAATTGCCCACAAAAACGTAATACCGAAATAAATCGTAATCCAGACAATATTCTATCAAATTATGTTATTATTCGGATTTAAATACTGTTAATCTAGGTTCCTACGATCCTATTTCGTGTGCTAGTACTTCACTGAAAATAAAAGACCGGAAAACCGTTCCAAATTTGGTAAAGTTATCAAAAAGTGCATTCGCTTACAATTATTTCCAGTAAAATATTTTGAATAAAATGGTAACGTAGGAACCTAGATTAACGGTATCGGAATCCGAGTAATAACAGAATTTGTTCATATTGTGTTTGAATTACCATTTATTTTGGTATTACGTTTGTGAGAGAAATTCGGTCCGCCGGACTCTTAAGTCTTTAACTTCAACAGGGTTTGAATTTGAATTTGAAGCAATCTTCCATAGGTCAGGAAACGTTGATGACATAATTGAGCAATTTATTATAGCTGTTATAGAAGCTAATGTGTGAGGTAGGGTCATATTTATCATATCTAAGTTGATGTGGTCGGGGCCTTCAGCGTTAGTGTTAATGTTACAAATAGTCCGTGAAATATCCTCCTGTCCAACTGGCGCAATTGTAAAAGGTGGTTGGTAACACTGAAGCGAGTATTTCACTAATAATAAGTCATTAGTGAAATACTCGCTTCAGTGTTACCAGGGATTTTTAAAAAGCTGTCATTTATTAGGTCTGGGTCGGTAAAGTGCGACGGAAGGTCTTGTCTTTGTTTAGTAGGAGATAGGGTAGATTTGATATTTTTCCATAGAAGATTTGGGTTTTTAATTTTATTATTAATGTTATGCTTAAAGTAGGCCACTTTTTCACTATACAGAGAACCAATTACCAAGGACTTTAACTCCTTGTAATATTTCTTTTTAGATTCGGATTTAGTTTTCCTCTAATTAATTAGTGCCTTGTCGCGTAAATCCATCATAATTTATACTGTGTCCGTAATCCAAAGATGCGACTTTTCCTTAATAGTGCATGTTTTTTTGTTGTGGTTAAAAGTATTAACCATGTCATTTACATTGCCAAGCGAAGAAATATTTTCAAAGTTTAGAAGCGATAGATCCATATTAAATCTGTCAATACATATATTTTTAAGTGGTCTATATTTGGTTACATAAGGTTTAAACTTATCGCGTTTTATATAAAATTCACTAAACACCATAGAATGACCGTTAATTGAACCGTAATGCTCAACTACCGTATATTTTGCTCTGAGGTCGGTGCATATTAAATCTATAAGAGTTTCACTGGATTCTGTGAAATGAGTGGGAGATGTGACTAACTGTGTAATGCTAACGCAGTTCAAAAAGTCGTAGAATTTTTTAGTTTTAGTCTCATTTGTGTTTAATAAATTGATATTAAAATCTCCCAGCAGCACGTAGTGATCACAACTGCTCAATATACTAAAAAAGTCTGTAATGGCATCCAAGAAAAGGTCAGGGTCAAACCATGGCGGCCGGTATGCCGTACCTATTGCAATTTTTTTGCCATTTAATGAGATCGTTAGCCACATTTGTTCGACCGATTCGAACCTGGGATCAACAGCGCGACTCAATATACGTGCGCTCAATCCTTGACGTATATAAAACCCAACGCCCCCACCGCGACCTGAGCGCACACACTCCAGCCGCGGCGTGTGGCACAGACGATAGCCGGGTACTACAGGGGCGCGGCCCTCCTCCCCCGGCCGTAACCACGTTTCATTGATAGCCAGTATATCAAAACAATATTTGTCAAGTGCACCAATTAAGTCATCATGACCTGTGCCCAACGAGCCTGCATTTAAGAAGCCAACTTTGAGATATTTTTCACCTTTAGGCATCATGATAATGGTGCATAGTTAATAGCAATTCATATAACATTATATTTGAAATTATAATAGTCCATTTATTGTAAATTAAAATAATATTTGCAGGTGATTGATGCAACTGTAAATATGTAAATAGGGTTGTGTAAATAGTGTATATAGATAGTATAGCAGTAAAAATATTTATAATAGGGTTTCAAAATCATAAATATGTGTAAATAGAAAATATAGCGTGTAAATAATATTGTGTTATAAAACTGATTTGCATACAATCCACTGCGGACTTCACTACTGCCGAGAGACACACGACTAAGTCTAGAAAAAATAGTAAAAATATATATAATCATGCTTTGAACAGTTCTTGTAAACAAACACACTTATGATCTTTCTATTAATTAAAATCTTAAAGGGAAAAAGAATACAAATAAAAATTTTATGATGTTCTGTTGCCGTCTTTGTCAGATGCTGGTCCAAAGATGCGTTGTATATCCGCCTCACAAGAAATAAGACAGGCAGAGTCCCCTGGCTTATTCCTGGTAAAGATACGTCCACGTTTGGACCATACAAACTGCCAACCGAGGCGTCCACCGGCCTCACGCGCCCTCCGAAACAACTCTCGATTCAGCTTAGTAAGTCGTTCGTTGACATAGAATCGACTCGCGGTACCCGCGATGCCGAAGTCAGCAGAAGTCATGCCCCGGCGTGCTCGCGCACTCGCCAACAGCTCATCGCGTAGATCGCGACGCGCGAGGCGTACAACTAAGAAGCGTGGCCGGGTCTCCGTCGGCGCTGTTGCCTGCGTCGCATTGATGCCTACCTCCAACTCGTTCGGCGCTTACAATATCAGTCTCGTTTGTGCAGCGTTTCGGTGCGGACTAATTATATCTATTCCGCGTCGATTAGCGCGGCGCGAGCTGTCGCTCGTAATTACTCGCCATGAGTATTGAACTTGTGGCGAATGAGCTGCTGGCGTTCTTGCAGCAGAAGCTGGATGTGATGGACGAGGTGTCCGCTATCCAGATCTGCACAACGAACTTCAGCGAGAATGACATAGCTGCTGCCAAGCTGTTGCTGTACGACGTGCTGAATAAGCGCGACCAGATCGTGTTCCGCCGGCGTGACGGAACAAAGAAGAGCTTAGAAGATATAATCAAGCTGTTCAAGGAGACCGAACCGGACGACGTGCCAACGTTTGTGGCGAAGGAGCTCCACAAGTCCCCCCCCGTCACTTTCGACCACGTCGATGTCACGAGCCTTTTGAAGGACATTGTCTTTTTGAAGGCCAGTCTCACGGATGTGCAGGCGAAATTAGACGCATCCCAGAGCACCGTCGCCGATTTGCGCAAGGAAGTTTGCGAGTTGCGCAAGACCGTGGCAGTAACTAGGTCACCAGTCGATGCGTCAAACGTAAACACTGCACTTGTGGCGAATGAGCTGCCCTCGACATGTCGTCATCGAGTTCCGCGTCAGCAGTTTCGTCGCCAGCGCACACACCGATTGCTGAGCCTGCGGAGTGCCCCTCCCGCGCGCCCCGCAGCTCCGTGCCTATCCCCGTGGCTCCTCCGTGCACTGCCGCTCGAGCCCCTCGCCCCGCCCCGCAGCCAGTGCCTGCAGCCTCAGCAAAACCAATCCTTAAGGATTTTGCTAGCGTCACTGCGAGCGTCGCTAGCGCTGCTAGTTTGAAGCCTGGGCCACATAAGCCAATGGAGAAGGATGTTATGGATGATGGTTTCGTGACGGTGCAAAGGAGGAAGCGCCGAATGCGACATAATAAGAACCGCTGCGGCAACGCTCTTACGGAGCCTAACATAAGTTTGCGTGCCGCCAAGCCGAACACACCGGCGGTGTATATCTCCCGCCTGCCCTACACCACTAGGGCGGAGGACATCGTGGAGTACGTGCGCCAGAAGACTAAGTACACGCCGAGGGTGCAGTTACTGGAGTCGCGCCGGAACGTCAACTTTAAGGCGTTCGTGGTGCGAGTACCGAATTGCTTTCTGCCCCTCGTCATGGAAGAGGGCTTTTGGCCGCAGGACGTGGTGTTCCGTCGCTTCCGCGGACAAGTGCCACAGGACACCACAAAGATATAAGTGCAAAGTGAAGTGCTACTAACATAGTCTTGAGCCCTATCGACTAACACTATTTTGTATATATTTTATATATGTTAGCTTGTAAGGGATATATCTATGGGCTCTAGATACCTGAGAATAAATGATAAATAAAAAAAAAAAATCGCGCGCCTCGATTGTTACGCCCATCTTTGACGCAACGAGCATAATTGTGTGACTCGGGTTCTCGCCGCTGGTCTCAGGTAAATTCGATATTTGCACATTATTGGCGAGCAACTCCTGATCTCGGTCATTGATGTCGCTCCGCAATTTCGCTATGACGTCATCCATGTCTGAGGATGCTTGGGACTTTAGGCTTTCCATAACCGCTACTCTTTCCTCCAAACTGTTTATCCGGTCATTTGTTGCTTTCAAGGAGGTCCTCAGCTCGGCAAATCTTCCCGAAGCAGACTGAACTCACTCCGAAAAGTATTGACAACTTCTTCCTTGAACATCCTCAGCTCTGTCCTAAAAATGTCAAGGCTGAGCTCCTGTGTGGTGTCTGACGCTGTGTTGCTTGTGGGACTGGTGTTTATAGAATTCGCGAGCACAGCATATGATTGATCCCGTACTGGTGTGTCCGCCTGGTTATCCCTCACTAAGCATTTGTTGCACTCAGGGCAGTGCCAAGGGGTTGGCATAGGGCCGGAAGGCTTCATGCCTTCACACAGTCTATGATAGCTAGACCTGCATTTGTCGCATTTAGCGGCCTCTGTCGACGAAAGGTACTTGCCACATCCACCGCACTTTACCATCATGAATGCTCAACCGAATGCTCTAGTTATCGATCTAACTAAATGGTACGTTTAATAGTCAATAGATGGCGCTGTTCTTTGATAACATTTATGGCAGTTCTAAGGTGCTGTGTAGCACGGGCAAACAACATAAGTTGATGCACAATGTTAGCGAATAGGTGCAGACACACTGAATTAACTTCACTATTATTATTTAGTTTATTAGAGTAATTTTATATGGTAGTGGGTAGTAAGTTACCAATTCAGAAACCGTCCACAATTTTTGATGTTTTCTTTATTTTACACTGCACAGAAACACAGGATAATAATGTTACTTATTACTCGCACTTATAGTTATATTATCGCAATAAAGTTATGCTAAATTAACTGTTGTTTTTTTTAGTTATACTCGAGAAGTATACACTGAGCTTTCGACCGATTGACATCCGTGACGTTACTCATTTATAATCAATAGTCCACACAGATGAGAGTTCTATTGGTTATGGAACTGTTCTGATGTAAGTATATGGGTTACGATACGCATCTGGTCACACCTGAGAGGCATCGCTCCAACAGACAGATATAGGAAAAGGGTGGAACGCTATTGTCGGAATACTCCAAATGGTACGTATTGGGTGCAATCAACGGCAACTGAGGTGGCCGACCGTCTTTTCTGTGGTGAGTGATTTTAATTATTACATACTTTGACACTTTGCTCGTACAATTTTTGTAAAGTGTTTGTAGGCATGCCTAGACGGGCCTCTGTCTGTTCTTTTGAGAATTACATTCTATGTAAAGTTTCTTTTTTGTGTAATGTGTTTTTCTCAAAGGGTAAACACGTTATGGGAAGTTTTGTCTTGCGGTTTGGATAGCCTCTATTTCGGAGGTCCTCGTACTTAGATATGCTATCCTGGCTGACGGATACACTTCAAGTAAGGTTTGGTTTCATGTTATTGGATGCTGGCTTGGAGTGCGCGCAGATATGCGATCCTAGTATATGGAACATGCCTAGAGTGGTTTTGTGTTTTTCTTTGTGTTTGGACTTGTGGTCCTGGAGCTGTAGTTCACGTAGGGTCATGCCACGAGGTGGCCACTGACAAGTCGTGATGTGAGGAGACGTGTTTGTGTGACAAACATTGTTACTGATAGTTTGGGTTGAAATATGCTTTTATCTGGAACCGACTCACACACGCAAAGTTATGTCTCACGCAAGTGCGCGTAGATCGCTAGCAAGTCTTTGTCTTTGATCGCTACCTGTGAGCAAACGTGCTGTCGACCCTAGTTCTGTTGGTGCTAATTGACTATTATCGTTTTGCAAATTTTATTTAATATTTTATCGGTGCCTCTCGTTCTATCTTGTGTTGTGTGCCATATAGTGCCTGCGCCATTTTGAACTTTGTATAGCGCCGTCCCTCTTGTTCAGTGATAAACAATCATCGAAATAAATCTTAAAAAGTGGCTGCTGTTGGCGGGGTTTGAACCGGAGCTCGTGTCGTGCGCTACGACGAGTGTAGCGTTGAACAGCGCTCGGCTACCTGTGCATGAGGTCCCCGTGGTGAAATAGCGCATCGTTACCTGCGCCGTCTACGTTATAGTAACCAACCGTTCTCCTATAAATACGCACGTACTGAATGTTGCTATTATTTTGTTAATCTGCATATATCATTTATTTTATCTTACGCGCAATGTTCCACTCTCCGTGTAAAGCTAAATCGTACCCAGATCTTGCAAAAGAGGAAACGAGTACTAATGTCACCCAGAAAAAAAGGAAGCAGCCTGACTGCGAGCTGACGAAAGCTATCTCTGAACTGTCAGTGGAGGTGAAAAAATGCATAAGCGGTCTGCGCGCTGACTTAAACAATAAGTTCACAAGTATTGTTAAGGACGATCAAGGAACATGAGAGGTCGCGCGGGACGAAGAAGCAAGCAACGTCGGATGCGCGCCCCTCCAACACACACTTCTCATTAGGCAGCTTCGCAGCTGGTTACGTGCCACTAATTTAAGCAAATATTTGTAACTTTATCAAGAAATACAGTCCATTGTTAAGCAGTTTCATCAGTTTCATTTTCAGCATCCATTCAAAACATTTTCTGGTCATTCGAGACGGATCCCATGAAGATAACGAAGATTGTTACAAGTAAAACATAAAATCTAAAACTAAAAAGCAAACCAGCAGAAATCAGGATACGGGAGTGCCTAAAGAGTGAGTCTGTTCCATATTTTCCTCCCATAATTCAAAACATATTAACAGTGAGATTTATTTGTACAAATCTGTGTCTTAATAATCATTAGTGACTTGTTTACGTTAACTCGCCGGTAATTCCTAGAAAACCGGCCGGCGCGATCGAGAACAAAAGGTGCTTATCGCTACGATCTACGCTTGCATTCCAATGTTACATTTTGCTAATTTTTATGTTGTAAACAACTTTCGTGCATTATAATACTTTACTTAAGTTATCACAGAGTTAAAATTAATATATTGATAAGACAATAAAAAATTTAAACTTAAACTTACGTAAAATACCTATCATACATAACATAATAAATAAATTAAAGATAAATACTTTCGTAACTTTTATAAGCATTAGCTTTTTCTATAAAAAGAAAAAAAAAAACAAGGTTCGCTTATAACGTATTGTAGATAAATAGCCATTTTATATTACGGTCGTTTGTTTGAAGGTAGTTAGGTACTGCTTACCTACATTCTACACTGCATTTTAATATGTCTGATATTAAAGATTTAATTAAAAAACGGGCCTCAATTAAAGGTCGCATTACAATGTTTGTAAACTTTATAAATACTTTGAAAGGGGAATTATCACCAACTTAAAAAACCGAACTTAAGTTGCGCATAGTTAAAATAGACCAACTTCTTGGACATTTTGATCAAATTCAGAGTAGTATTGAGTTTTCAGTGGACTCCAGTGAGGAGGCTCAACAGCTTAGCGAAAGAGAGGAATTTGAAAATCAGTGTTACGGTATTTTAGCAAAAGCGAAACAAATTCTAAAGTGCAGTGTGGCAAAAGAAGATTATGATGATGATGACGTACATTCTTGTGTTTTAGGTGAGGCGCCTTCGGTGGTGAGGTTGACAAAGACAAGTAAAGGTGTCAAATTACCTACCATTCAAGTCCCTAAATTTAGCGGCCAGTATCAGGACTGGCTTGAGTTCAGAGACACATTTTTGTCCCTTATACACGAAAATGATAACATTGGTGACATTCAAAAATTCCATTATTTAAGAGCGTCTTTGGAGGGGAGGCGCTGCACAGGTAATACGATCACTCGGCTTTTCATCCAGTAACTACAGAATAGCGTGGGACTTATTGTGCGACCGTTATAATAATAAAAAGGTTTTAATTCAAAATCACATTCAATCATTGTTTGGTGTTGAGCAGATTAAACGTGAGTCGGCCTCAGCCATACGAACGATAATCGATACATTTTCTAAGAACTTAAGATCTCTGGAATCATTAGGCGAACCAACATCACATTGGGATACATTAATCATTTATTTAATCAATTCAAAGTTGGATTCAAAAACTTGTAGGGAGTGGGAGGAGCATAAGACATTACTCGATCAAATAAAATTAAGCGATATAACTACATTTTTAAAGAACAGAGCGGATTTACTTGAAACATTACACATACATAGTGGCACAACAGACAAGCCTAAACAAAAATCAGATCATGTCAAGGTATTATTAAGTACAAACACGAATACATATATACCAAAGTGTCCTCTATGTAAAAACTCGCATAGGATTTACATGTGTGATACGTTTTTAAATCAATCAGTGACTGAGAGAGCAGTCTGTTCGTAAACTTAAGTTATGTATGAACTGTTTACGGTCAGGTCATCAGGTTCGCAATTGCATATCAAGTTCTTGCACCAAATGTTCACTTAAGCATAATACACTTTTACACGACGCACACCCAGAAACAGGTTGTCAAAGCACCAGTTGACAGAGCCACTACACTGTCCGCACACATGACAGAGCCAGTACTGCTCTCAACTGCAGTGATAGATATGTTCGGGTCCAACAATCAACTTCATGAAGTGAGAGCTGTTCTCGATTCAGGGAGCCAAGCGTCCTTCATGACTGAGCAATTATTACATAAGTTAAACTTAGATTATACACAAACACAAACATCAGTACTAGGCATAATACAATAATACAATCTAGGCAATAATACAATCACACAAATAACAAAGCGGTGTGACACATAAATTCATTCAAAAGTCAATTCATTCAAAGTTAAGTTATCATTTTTAGTTTTACCTAACATTACAAATTTATGCAGCAATAAAACAGGTACACCAGATTTGAGTATTTCATCACATATAATACTAGCAGATCCCGAATATTACAATCCGTCCAATGTTGACTTGTTGTTGGGCGCAGACATATTCTGGGACTTGCTAGAATCAAATCAAATTCGTCTAGGGACAAACTGTCCTATATTACAGGAAACCAAGTTAGGATATCGCTCATTTGGTGCAACAATGACGTAATTGCACTTTTAGTAATTTTACAGAAGATCCAATCAAAGATTTCTATTAGAGGTTTTTTGAAGGGACTTATTAAAGTTGTAATGGTTTTAAAAGTAAGTTCAATATGTTTAGTTTATATTATAGTAACAACCTACTCGGCCCATTGTATATAACATAGATTAAAGACTAAAATAATTAAGCTTGTTTATTAAAAAAGTGCAATTACGTCATTGTTGCACCAAATGAGCGATATATCGTATCAGGTCCTACTAGTGGTCTTAACACTAAGTGTTCAAACAAAGCAATTAATCAATTAACGTTATGCAATTTTACACGAAATATGAATGCCAATGACTCAGCAATTCAGGAACAGTTGTCGAAGTTTTGGATAATAGAGGAAACAAACGATACTTCTAAGCCTGTATATTCTTTTGAGGAACGCCTATGTGAGCAGCATTTTATTAATAACTTTAAGAGAATGCCTGACGGCAGATTTTCAGTGGCGATTCCTCTAAAAGAATCAGAAACACGTTTAGGTGAGTCATTTAATCGAGCTTTAAAGTGTTTTTTATCACTTGAACGCAAGTTACAGAATCAACCACAATTAAAGCAAATGTACACTGACTTTATTAACGAGTACAAGGAACTAGGTCACATGACTCTTATTTCTAATAATTTGTATACTACAAGAAACTCTTATTTTCTGCCACATCACGGGATTTTACGGGAAAATAGTGATACCACGAAACTCAGAGCTGTTTTTAATGAGAGCGCTGCGACATCTACTGGCGTGTCATTAAATGACATACAAATGGTTGGTCCCACCATTCAAAATGATCTTTTTTCAATTTTAATACGATTTCGTCATTTTTCTTACGTAATGACTGGCGACATTGAAAAGATGTACCGGCAGGTGTTGATACACGAGAATCAGAGACATCTACAAAATATAATATGGCGGGACAATCCTAATAAAGAATTAGAAATATATCAGCTTAACACTGTTACGTATGGCACAGCCTCGGCACCTTTTCTTGCAGTTCGGTGTTTGAAACAACTTGCAGTTGAATGTGAGGACAGTTTTATATCAAATATAATCAGTAACGATTTTTATGTTGACGACTTAGTCACTGGCGCTCAATCAATTAGTCAATTGTCTACAATAAGAGTTAATATTTGCCAAGTACTATCATCTGGTCGTTTTAATTTGCGGAAAATCAGGTCAAATATTCCAAATTTTGAATTTGGAAATACAAAGTCATGTGTTCTACTTAATTTAGGTCAACAGAATTCCTCTAACACTTTAGGTCTAGGTTGGTTACCATCGTCAGACATGTTATATTTTTCACACACACCTTCACAATCTGGTATCCCATCAAAGCGGTCTGTTTTGTCCACTATTGGACAAATCTTTGACCCACTCGGTTTACTTACAGTCTTTGTTATACAAGCAAAAATAATTCTCCAAAAACTTTGGAGAATTATTTTTGCTTTTGGATGAACCATTACCCGCTGAACTTGCACATACTTGGGATAAATTCACATCAAATTTACAATATTTAAAAGATTTAAACATACCTCGTTGTGTTACCTGTGAAGATCCAGATATCATAGAAATACATACCTTTTGCGACTCTTCGCAAGATGCGTATGGAGCGTGTCTGTTCGTACGCAGTATATCTAAGAATAATAAAATCGAAGTCCGTCTGTTGTGTGCAAAGAGTAAAGTCGCACCAATAAAACCACTTACAATTCCTCGGCTAGAGCTATGTGGTGCACTTGTGGCAGCGCGCTTAAGGCGCTGTGACTAGTCAAAATAGGCATCTTAAAACAATTTTTTAGCAAAAAGTATACATTTTAACACAGCAATAAAAATATATGTTAATCTTGAACATATTTACGAGGGAACCTTTGTTTTCAAAACACGTTTTCGTTAAATTTTCTCGATAAAAAAAAACATAAAATAACCATTAAAATTAAATTTCTAGCAGTTGTAACTGTATTATTTATTAACAAATCTTGATCAAATTTATAACAGTGACGTAATATATAAAAATAAAGGGAACTGTTGTTTTTATTTTTTGATTGAAATACTATATGTTTAATAATTAATAAATATCATGATAAATAACTCGCACGAGTCGAACGAAACATCGCGGCATCGTGGCGTCTTTTTTCTTCTCTTTCATTTCTACGGTAAGCGACAGTGAGCGCTGAGGCGCGCTGCCTGATGGACCTATGTCACTTTGTTCCGCCCGCCGCTCAGAAATAATTTTATGTCTGGTCGTTTTGAAAGCTATTTATTTTATTACAGTAATAATAATAATATTCATTTTTATTCGATGAAACAAAAACTCATGATAGAAATTGTAAAGTAAGTACATACAAATAGATTATCTATAGATTCGTAAATTCGATGGATGAATCTATAACTCGATTGGTCTAGCGGTATCGTGTATTGAACAGAAATGCACTGGTCTTGGGTTCAAACCCCGCAATAGTTGTTCACTTTTTGTTGATTTTCTTATTTGTAGCATATAATTGCTTTTTTTTTATTATTATTTACTTTTTTTTATCTTCTTGTTTGAAATAAATTTTCAATAATTATTATTTAACTTCCTATTAATTGTCTTTTTTTATAAGCTTTTACTAAGTTTTTTTTAAATTTTCCTGAATCGTTTTTTTTTGCATTCTATAGTAAAAAGAATCGTCTGGTGATCTATCCGTCAGTAGATGAACCATCGGAGAAAACTTTTCACGAGTATGCTTATATATGGTGTTACAAAATATTGTAGGTAATGTGAGTAATGCGAAAGGAGATCATTGTGAGTTGAATGAGGAATATCAACAATGTGCATCAGAATGTACATTGTTGATATTACTCAATTTCTAAATGGCAATTATGACAAATGAAAATTTGTCCCTGTCATATTTATATTAGAAAATTTGTCATTTTTACAATTTACCATTTTGATACTCGTATGCCAATTAAATTAATTAAATTTATATTACGGCCATTTTGAGAACTCGTCATATTTCACCGAAACCCAGTGCTAAGTGATACATACATACCTACTAAAGTTTATAATATTCAAATTATTTGCAGTCTTACAAAAGAGTGTAGAAATACGAAAAGGGGTCATTACAGTCATCACTCATCATTATGAACAACTTTTACTGTGGTGCCAATCAACAAACTATGGTCATTTAGTCTTTTTTTCTTTAAAAAAAAAGAGGTCATTTAGTCGCGGGTGAATGAGCTTTTTCGGCAGATTATTTTTCGCGATTTTAGGGTTGGAGTTATAGTGAAAGTTGTTCATAATGACATTATTATGAACAACTTCGACGACGAAATGACCATAGTTTAGACTATAGCACAATGACGAATTTGTAAAGTGGCCACAATATAAATCGATAAAGTGGCAAATTTTCTAAATGCTAAATGCATAATAGGGGCATTGTGGATATTCATCATTTTCTCAAAAAATCACATGATTTATTTATTTATTTATTATTTATTTATTTAACTAGAACGGTCATAGACCAATTACACTAATTAAATAGAATTGTAATTTCTTGATTAACTAAACAAATTTCAGAACTACTACATTATGAGCTTCATTTGGCTTTTCATTCATAGAACGATGGTGTAATATACTAAATAATTCCAATAATCTAAAACATATCACAGATTCGCACCAAATTGAAGTCGATCATAGATCCCTCTCGCACAACTTCAAGGATACCGTCAATAGCCTCACCCATCCATCCTCAAACAAATCAATATCTGGGCACGAGTTCAGGAGATCGTTGAGTGCAGAGAGTGTTCGCGGTATTGGGGACTTTGCTCGGGTTAGAGTACGGCAAGTTGGCACTGCAAGCAGTTTATGTTTCCTGCCTCTTAGATAGTTATTAGGGGTAAAGAGTTGACACAGTTCATTAAACAAATCAGGTGAATGAATTTTTCCACGTAGGATTTTGCACACCGTGACAATTTGGTCACGGTTCCTTCTGGTTTCTAGGGAATTGTAATCGAGACAACCCAGGAGAAACTTGGTGGGGTAAAGATATGGGTATCCATAGACCCTCTTGTAAAGATATCTAAGGTATGCCTTCTGTACTTTTTCGAGTACTGAAATTTTTGTTTTCTCAAGGGGACTCCAGATAGACCCACTGGTTTCCAACTTACTACGTACCAGCGCATTATAAATGATTCTAATGACACTGGTATTTTGGAAGTCACGTGCGTTTCTGAGGACAAAACCTAGTCTAATATAGGATTCCTTGGCAACCGCGACCATGTGATCATGGAATGTTAACCCCCGGTCGAATGTAACACCCAAGTCCTTCATGGTCGACGATTTAGGTATAGTTTCGTTATTTAACTTATAAACGAAAACAACTGGGTGCCGCGCTCGGCTAAAGGTCATAGCATTACACTTAGTGGGGTTGAATTCAAGTTTGTTATCAACGCTCCATTTATACACCGCCTCGATGTCGCGCTGGAGTGCCAAGCAGTCCTCCTCGTTTTTAATTGCTGCGTACAGCTTTAGGTCATCTGTATATAGTAAGCATCGTGCGTGGCTGACTACTGTAGGAATGTCATTGAACATAATAATGAATAGTAGAGGCCCAAGAATGGAACCCTGACTTACCCGGGAACGCGTGTGATAGGGTCTAGATTTAAAGATACCCAATTTGACAAATTGCTGACGGTCTCGTAGATAGTCCGTGATCAGATTGAGAAGTCCAGGGGCAAATCCTATAGCACAGAGTTTCGCCAGCAAAATGTCATTATTGACCCTATCAAACGCCTTCCGGAAATCGAAGTAGAGGACGTCAACTTGGAGTCTGTGATCTAGCTGGGTGGAAATGAAGTCAACAAGAGTTATGAGGTTAGTGTTCACAGATCTCTTGGACCTAAAGCCGTGCTGCTCGTTACATAAGTAGGCGCTAATTTGATCGTTGATATGCTTATGCAAAATGCTCTCGAAGACCTTCGCAGGAGATGAGAGAATCGCGATGGGTCGGTATTCTTCGATATCAGTTTTTTTCGAGGATTTAGGTATAGGCGTGACTCTTGAAAGTTTCCATTGTGAGGGGTAATTGCCAGTGCTTATAGCTAGATTAAGAATATGACAGAGAGGTTCCGAAATATACTCTTTTGACATTTTGAGGAGACCAGCTATTTGCTTTTAACTTTTTTTGATATAAACAATCATGTAAGTATGTCAAAATTTAAAAACTTATTTGCTTCAATTTTACATTCTGAACACGAAAACCCTGGGAAAATCACTTTCAACCTTTGTAATCAAATTATGTGTAGCAAGTATCGACAGATGGGCGAAGGTCGTCAGTCAATCATGGGAGCTGACGATTCCGAAGAGTTATCCTCCAAAGAGATCGCGTGACAACCACCTATCTGTCTGTCCACCCAGTCATATATCCATTGTATTTGTACACATCGCGTAATTACTGTGATTTAGAATTACTTTGTTGTTTTTTGTTTATAACAAAACAAAAAATGAAGAAATTTTTATTTCAGAGAAATCAATAACGATGTGCTATTCGTTGAACCGTCAACAGAATTTCAAGACAATAATACATACTCACCAGTTCATAGTCGAGGAGTCGTTGACATAATGCATTTTATCAGCAGTTGCAAACTATATGTAGCCATAGTTCTTTATTCGATTGTAACTTCTCACAGCTGTTACTCATAGCAGAATAAAGGATTGGCTTGATCTCCGGATTCAATTTTAGATGCAATATGTGCAAAGACGATTTTATTGTGACAAGCAAAGATTTAGCAAGTACACACAATGTCAACGCTAACGTGGCTGCTGTTACAGGAATTACTTCTGCTGGTATTGGTTATTTATTTATTTATTTATGCTTCATGTACAGAAGTATACAAAGGCGGTCTTAATGCCTTAGGCATTTTCTACCAGACGACCTTAGGGTGGTGCAGAGACGATCATGGTAGATGCACTAAAAGAGTAGAAGTGAAATGTGTGACTTGAAGACTTACCAAAACTATAAACTTACACAATTACTATATACATTACATAAATATTTATTTTATATATATTTATATATATACAATATAAAAAAACATAAAATACAATACATATATACTATACATATATACAATACATAATAGATATAAAAAGAAAAGTCAGTGTCGAGATGAATCTAACAGCGTTTTATCCAGCAAGTATTTGCGCACACAAGTTTTAAACGATTGCCGGCTGTTTATCATTCTGATTTCAAGGGGGAGAGCATTCCATAACAGTATTGATTGGACGAAGAAGGTAGAATGTATAAAGTCAGAGTGGTGAGAAGGACATCGAAGAAGACGATTATTAGTTGAACGAAGATGTTTATTGTGGAAGGAAGTAATATACTGAAAATGAGATGATAAGTACGATGGAGAATTAGGAGAAAAAAGTATAGAATAAAGAGTAGTCAGCGCCCTCAAATTTCTTCGTTGGCGAATGGGCAACCATTTAAATTTTATTCGATATTCTGAGACATGGTCATATTTACGGAGATTAAAAACGAATCGAATGCAATTATTGAGAAGGCGGTCCAATTTATTGAGCAGATCTGCATTCAGGTCAAAGTAGCAAACATCACCATAGTCGATTATGGGGAAAATTAAGGTTTCGACAAGCATTGCTTTAATGTGCGCTGGTAGAAAATTTTTGAGGCGGTAGAGAGATCGCAGGGTACCTGTAACTTTTTGACTTACACTTGAGACTTGGGATCGCCAACTCAATGTAGGATCAAAACTCAAGCCGAGATCTTTGACGCTGGAAGTCACAGGTATGGCTATGTCATTGAAGACTATTGGTAAAATATTTATATTGCTCAACTTGCAGATATTGCGATGGCTGCCCAAAATGATAGCCTGGCATTTATTGGGATTTACTGCCAAACCAAATCTATCAGCCCAGTCCCTGATTGAGTCAAGATCGTGGTTCACTGCTTCGATCGCGACGGATAAATCTTCTATTCTAGATTGAGAGTAAATCTGTAGGTCATCGGCATATAGATGATACGCACACTGAAGCTTTTGGGTAATAAAATTTATGAAAATTGAAAAAAGCAGTGGAGATAATATTCCGCCTTGGGGAACGCCAGTTTCCAGCTTGCACCAAGTTGAGAAAGACTCCTCAATGTGGACTGACTGCTGGCGATCTCGAAGGTATGATGAGAACCATTCCAGCACTTCAGGAGAGATCATGAAATGGGAAAGGATGGACAAAAGGATATCGTGACTGACGGTATTAAAAGCATTGGAAAAGTCAACCAGTACCAATACAGTAACCTTAGTGTCTTCCATGCCTGCCCGAATATCGCCAGTCACCTTAAGGAGTGCAGACACAGTACTGTGACCTGGTCTAAACCCAGATTGATAGGGACTTAGGAGTGTATTTGCATAAATGAAGCGAGAGAATTGTTTGTGGACACAGGCCTCCAGAACCTTGGACAGGAAAGGAAGAATAGAAATTGGCCGAAAATGACTGGGGAGAGAAGGGTTAGGAATCTTAGGTAGAGGCAAAACATGTGCTTTGCACCACGCAGACGGAAAAGAACTCGATTCAAGTGAAGCATTTACAATGTGAGAAATTGCAGGGAGTAGGTGGTCCAAAACTGTGGTGATCATATTCCGACTGATGTTGTCACAACCCACAGCATTTGATTTAATGGATAGGATTATTTTTTTAATCTCACCGAGTCCACTGGAGAATTATTCGCAATTCGAAGAAATTACAGCATGTATGGACGTACCCAAATTCATCATCAGCAAAAAATCCATGACAACAGCAGCTATGCGTTCTTAAAACCTGCTACTGCTGCCACAGGATTCGTCAGATGTTGATTCCCATTTTTCATAAATGATGTCTTGATCAAATCAAATCAAATCGTTTATCTGGGATCTTGAGCATATGTGGTTTTCGTAAATATGGGCATGTCGATACATGCTGTAATTTCTTAAAATTGCGAATAACCAATACCGGCAGAAGTAATTCCTGTAACGGCGGCCACGTTAGCGTCGTCATTGTGTGTACTTGCTAAATCTTCGCTTGTCACAATAAATATTATCGTCATAATTGTTGTCTTTGCACATACCTATTTTATTTTATATTAATTTGTAAATTATAAACTTTAGTAGGTATGTATGTATAACATACCACTGTGCTTAGGCACAAAATGACGAATTCTCAAAATGATCACAATATAAATTGAATAAATTGAAATTTGCATTCGAATCTCAAAATGGTCAATTCAAAAAATACAACTTAGGGGAGATGTAGGTAATGGGGATCACTTAAGCAAAAATAAAAATAAAAACATGTTTATCAATCAAGTATTTATTGTTCTATTCTAATCATAAACTTCACTTTCTTAATTATCAACTGAGATCAACTTTTATCACATAAGTTTACTAATTTTGGTACAATCAACAAAATAAAAAAAAATAAGTTTGATCACCATTGTCAACTATATATGGCAATAGTGATCAGTATGTAGGCAATGGTGATCAACACATATCGCATACATAATTATGCGCGGAATCCCATCCAGTACATTCGGCATGAGCCCAGAGCCCACAAGAAGTGCACCGGTACCATGTCTCATTGTCTCGCCCAAATTCACCACATACGAGACACAAGTTACCTGCATCTTCTGCATCATCATTTTCATCATCCTGACATAACTCGTCCGTATTTACATCTGAAATCGAAGTGTCATTGGAGTCCTGTAGAATTTTTTTCTTAACCTTCTCACGACTGGTCTTTTGTGGATTGCTCTTCTTTCCTACTCCTTTTCCTTTATTTTTCGCAGCTTTCTCCTTCCTTTTATTTTCTTTATCCACTAGGGCGTCTTTGAGCGGTGTGGATGTCAAAATAGTTGCGTGCTGTTTTTTTCTTCCTCGGTTTGTCTTGACAACAGTTATTTTTTTAGGAATCTGAATGAAATTTTGAATTGTAGGATTAGGTGCCATGTCAGTCGTTGGTTCAGAAGTAGTAAGACAAAATGTGGATGTGCTCGGAATAGGACTATTTCGATCTAGCTCAATAGTAGCTGGTAGGGGTGGTACGGAGTCAACAGCAACAGCAGAAGTCGATTCTAAAATAGAGTCAGCAACATCTTGAACAACAATTGGTTCTAACTGAAGGACTTCAGCTGGCAGAAAGTCTTCATCTGAGAAAACATTGGGATTTATAGGAAATATTCCCGTTGCTCTGAATCCAGCTTCGCCTTTGCTCATAGAGGCAACATTAGAAAATGCTTTTTTGACCAATGAAGCAACATCATATGGTGTAATTCTTTGTAAAAGTTGGCTCTTCATAAATAAATCGCATTCTCTTCTATATGCAGCTTTGAATGGACCAAAAAAGGACACATCCAATGGCTGCATGCGATGAGAGGTGTGAGGTGGTAGTGATAGCATATGGACACAGTTTTCCTTGCAATACTCATATATCGCCAGAGAAATGTGGCTAGCATGGTTATCTAACACTAATAGTATTGGTTCTTCTGCAGAAGGTTTTGCATATTGAGTGAAGTGCTTGAGCCATTGAAGGAAAAGTTCCTCATTTATCCACCCGTTGTCTGAGCATTTATATATTGCTCCTGTTGGGCCATCCTTTTCAAGAGTCGGTGTCATCCTCTTTCGGGGGAAAATAAACATTGGTGGGACATATCCACCAGTGGCACTCATAGCGCAGAGCAGAGTTATATTCTTACCCCTTTCCCAACTTGTTATGCACCCTACTCTCTTTTGCCCCGTTGGAGCCAATATTTTTCCGGGATCTTGGACGGTAGATATGCCGGTTTCGTCACAATTGTAAATATTTTTTGGTAAAAATTTGTATTTTTCCATTAGCTCTTCTAGCAGCTTGTAGAATTGTTGAACTTCAGTTCTGTTGAAGGCTGTTACCCTGTTAATGCTAGTAGCTTCGGGCTTCCGCACAGAAATATTATTCCTGGTAACAAATCCATCAAACCACACTCGTCCAGCTAGCTTCGAATCGGTATTAAAATTGTGTTTTAGCATAAGGGCTTCAGCGTATTCAAATGCGGCTCTTTTTATTTGATTTGGAGTGCACCCATAGAATACGTTGGCCATTTTCTTAATGGTGTCCGCTAATTCTTTTTCTATCTCAGGGCTAAATACAGTATTACGGCCGAGACGAGGTGGCTTAATTATATTTTTCTTGTACCTCTTGTGAAGACTAGTAAATGGAATGTTCATCATCTTGGCAGCTTTTCTTATTGAAAAATTTTGTTCTTCAATCAGTTTTACAGCATTTTCCAGGTGGTCTAAAGTCCACTTAGCTTTATTTGTTTTCCTAGCACGAATTTTCGGCATCTACAAACAAACAATAACACTATTTTACCAAAGTTAGTTAATGTGGGCAATGGGGATCACTATGTATGTAATTAGGATCACCCGACTCCAATTACCTACATGGGCAATGAGACGAAAAAAATATACCTGACAAGAAATTTTAAGTTATAATAACGAAATAGCTGCTGGATTGCAAGCTCAAATGTTACGACTATTACATATTAAAAGTACAGAAATAAATACTTATTATTTTGTGACTTACCTTCGTATTTATCAAGTCGAAAAATTAGATGAAAATGGTGCAAAAACTTCACACGCCTGCCACCCGCAAATGCGTCGCGCGAACTGAGCCAGTCGCCGGTCGCGAACGAAGATGACACAATACTATCGTGTAAGTACATTCGCATCGTTCGATCGCGTTCGGTTTTTGTTATTTTAAGGTGATCACCATTGCCAACTGTCTCCCATTGCCTACATCTCCCCTACTATACAGTAATTTTGAGTAATTCCTCATTCAACTCGCAATGATCTCGTTTCTTTACTAGTTACTAGTTCATCGTATGGTTTAGACGCAGAATGGCAAATTTTTTTTTTTTTTTTTAAAAACGTTGCCCCACACTAGGATTTTCTCCTGTATCGTGGGTGCGTTTACAAACACAAATTCACACAAACACAAACACTCAGACCCGGAGCAACTACCTGCAGATCATACAAATATTTGCTCTGTGTGGGGATCGAACCCACAACACGTTACGCAGAAGCCGATCGCTCAGCCGCTACGCCAAACGTGTCGTCAAAAAGGCATAGTTTTTTTTGGCATGTATGGTTTTGCGAAAAGGTTAGACGAGAAAAAATATTTTTTAGCGATTTTAGGGCAGGCGCCATAGTAAAGATGTTCATAGTGGTGAGTACAATGACCTCCTTTGGTATAACTACAGTCTTTTGTAACATCCTGTATCTGTATTATTTTTCTTCAGAATAAACCATCAAGTTTGGTGACTGTTTTTTATAATACTCTGAAGAAAAATATATACGGGAATAAAAATGTCTGTTTATATTAATTTTTCGCAATTTTGACAATTGCCGTTTTGAGAATAGGCCATTTCTAGAATTGACCATTCTACGCCCAAGCCATTTTATTTATGAATTATTTATTATTCGTCTGATGAATCTGTTAAGTTTCTCTATATTCTTGTTTTTTTAAATAACAATTATTAATTAATTATTTAAAAAAAATAAGAAAACAAGTGTGTACATTTTTAAAAATAAAAAAAAACTCATAGTATCTATTGAGATTCGAACTCGTGGAAGCGCGATTTCAAGCGGGACAGCGGCGCGTTAAGCCAAACGTGCACTTAACCAATGTTGCGAAATTATGTTTCTGTATTTAAAGAACGTCGCGCATGGTTGACGTTCGCCCGGTGCGCCCCGCAGTAGGCGGAACTACGCGTGCCCCACTTCATCTGCTTCACCCCCTCAAATACCTAAATGTTGACTATGCACAGCGCCTTAACTAGAAAAGTACTCAGTGCATTCAGGTTACCCGTGGACAGATGTGTTCTATGGACAGACTCGTCAGTAATCTTAGGGTGGTTGAAAACATAACCACTCAAATTAAAAAATTTTGTTAAAAATCGAATTTCTGAAATACAGGAACTTACTCACAATTTTGAATGGCGTCACGTTCGCACACAATGTAATCCAGCTGACCTACTCACTAGAGGTGTTAACATGTCACAAATACACACGCTAGATTTATGGTGGACAGGTCCATCATTCCTGCATGAGTCTGAATCACATTGGCCTAAAATAAATTTCAAAAATGATTACACCGACTTACCTGAAGTAGTTTCAAACATAGCATCTTCACATGGAATATACCAACCACTTATTAATATTTACTCCTTTTCAAAACTCTTAACACTTAAGAGATCAATGGCTTTACGATTCTTGCATAATTGTAAAACCCATGATCATGAGCAGAAATTAACAGGTTTATTAACTCTTACTGAATTAGATTATGCATTCAAAATATTATTAAGAGACTCCCAAATAAAATCATTTGAAGAGTATGCAATTTTAAAACAGAATCACAGTTTACCTAACAAAAATAGTTTGCTACATTTGTCGCCATTTATGGATGAATTTGGTTTAATCAGGGTTGGTGGTCGTTTAAAAAATTCACAATTTGATTTTGACAAAAAGCATCCAGTTTTAATATCATGTAAGCATCCCATAGCAAAACTTATATTTAAAAACGAACATAACAAATTATTTCATGCAGGGCCACAACTTCTTTTATCGTCTATTAGACAGCAATTTTGGCCATTGGGCGGTCGCAATATGGCTAGACAAGTGGTTCACAATTGTCACAGCTGTAGCAGGATGAAAGCTCGAGTGGTCAATCCAATCATGGGTCAATTGCCTGAGCAACGGCTCTCTCCAGGCTATCCCTTTCAGACTACTGGTGTGGACTACGCCGGTCCTATACTGGCTGCTGATAGACGGGCTCGTGGATGCAAACTTATCAAGGTTTATATTGCAGTCTTTGTTTGCTTTACTACCAAGGCAATTCATCTAGAATTGGTGACAGAATTAACAAAAGATGCGTATATTGCTGCCTTGCGTAGATTCATTGCACGTCGTTCAAAACCTTCAGCCATGTTCTCTGATAATGGTACACAATTTGTTGGTGCAAAAAACGAAATACAGGCTTTTATTAAAAACAACAATGCATCTTTATCAGAGAGTATGGCAAATGAGGGAATCGATTTTAAATTCATTCCGGCCTATGCACCTCATTTTGGAGGTGTATGGGAAGCAGGGGTCAAATCAACCAAGCACCATTTGTTCAGAGTATTACAAAACGCACGGTTAACTTTTGAAGAGTTATACACTACATTGGTACAAATAGAGGCAATACTAAATTCCCGTCCATTATCACCTATATTCTCCTATCCTGATGACCTCACTCCACTCACTCCAGGCCATTTCTTAGTCGGACGACCTCTGACGGCATTACCTAGTCCGAGCTTTGTCTATGTCAATCCAAATAGATTACAACACTGGGAAAGAACTAAGCAATTGAGACAGCACTTTTGGGATCGCTGGCAAAAGGAGTATGTTTTAGAACTCCAACAGAAAACAAAATGGAAGTCTTCTAACGGAAAACTTCAAGAAGGGACACTTGTATTAATTAAACAGGATGGTCTACCGCCAATGAAGTGGAAAATTGGACGAGTGAAGAGAGTTTACCCGGGCTCAGACGGAGTCAATAGAGTAGCTGACATACAAACCTGCAATGGCATCATTAGACGAGCATTTAACAGAATATGTCCTCTACCCATGGACGACAAGGAGTCAATTGAAACCCAGGCTTTCAATATCGGGGGGCATGTTAAGGACGATCAAGGAACATGAGAGGTCGCGCGGGACGAAGAAGCAAGCAACGTCGGATGCGCGCCCCTCCAACACACACTTCTCATTAGGCAGCTTCGCCGCTGGTTATGTGCCACTAATTTAAGCAAATATTTGTAACTTTATCAAGAAATACAGTCCATTGTTAAGCAGTTTCATCATCAATTTTCATTCTCATACGAGTATTAGTACACTCAGAGAAGAGCTGAATGCCCTATCCTCTGCGTCTTCCCAGATTTATAGTGACGTGAAAGATCTCCGCACTAAGTATTCTGCTACTAAAACGCACATCGCAGAATTGAACTCTAAATATGAGGAACTATTTAAGGAGACATTAGAGTTAAAGTCGTCGGTTAATTTTAACGCGGAAAACTATGCAGACTTTATGAAACGTATTGCTGACTTGGAGTCAAAAATTAGTATTTCTGTGGCTGCCACCACAGCTTTATTAGAAAATAAAATTGATATGCTGGAACAACAAGCAAGGCAATGCAATTTAGAAATTTGTAACATGCCTGAAAAACGTGGTGAAAACCTGGTACTAGAATTAATAGCATCGGAAATAAATGTTACGCTGACCCAGCGAGATATAGTGGCGATTCACCGTGTTCCCCACGCGCACATGCAGAATGCGCGTCCTAAGAATGTAATAGTTAAGTTCACATCCCGACTGATACGTGATAACGTGTTAAGCGCTTACCGATTGGCAAAAGGCCTAACATCTGACCGTATCGCTCTAACCGGAACTTCGCAACGTATCTATATCAATGAACATTTAACGCTTCGCAACAAGGAGTTGTTTCGTAAGTGTCGCGAAGCAGCGAAGAAGATCAAGTTTAAGTACGTGTGGGTCCGTAATGCTACTATCCTGGTTAAAGAAACGGATGATTCTCCTACGCAGCCATTAGGACGGAGGCAGACATATCGAATAAAATTAAGCCTAGTAATGGTTAAAAAAATCCTACCCATGAATAAAGTTACTATATCTATAGAGTTTATAATTACAAACGATACTTTTGTTATTTTGCCTTTTTTGTTTTGCCTTATTTCAGCTCTCTTATTGTATTATTCCTAAACAAAATCAATTATGGAGTAGCTGTATTCGCTTATTATGTTAATGAGTTATTACTGAACCATTCTTCGTTGCTATATTGCTATCCTATAAAAAATTCATCTGCTTTTGTAGAACTTTTACTGTACAGTAGTATCTCGACCGCTCTATTTACTGTGTGTCGTAGTTCTAAAATAATATTATTGTTTATAATTAATACTATTGAAATTTCAAATTTAAACAATGGCTAATAATAAGATATCTATATATTATCAAAACTGTCGAGGGATTAGGTCAAAGATGAACACTTTGTACCTCAATATACTGGCGCACGCATACGTCGTAATTGTTTTCACTGAGACATGGCTGACACCTGATATTTCGGATAACGATGTAGGGATGACGTTGAAATGATAACGACACGGCTGTTGAGTAAATACTGATTTATTATAATTAGAGTATACATTTATATATTGTTGTACAGTCATACCTCTAGTTAGTAAAATATAGATATGATTATAGATAATTATATAATATACCCCACACCTCCCCCGTGGGAGAAAAAAAAAATACAATACATGTTTTTTTTATTTTTTTTGCAATAAAAGTTGAATATACATGTAATATAATGATATTCAAACACTTTTACATTGTGTTAAAGTAATATTACAATCATTACAAATAAAATAGAAGGTTAAAATATGACGATTATAATATTGTTTACACATAAGGGAAAAAAATTATGATCTAATTCAAATATACGTGTATGTTCTTTGAATGATTACACACACTAAGAATTGTTGTTGTATGGATAAATTGAGGTACCCATCTACGAGTACCTACCGTGATAGGTAACAATAACTTTCGACAATGAATAAATATTTAACTTATCTAATACGTATTACAATTGACAAAGTTGTAAGTATCATTTTTATCATTATATATACATAATAAGGCTTTGTTCTGTTTTTATGTACTGTATCAGACTTTCCATTGATTTCGATTTCAACGTTTGGCGATATGTCTCTTATTACCCTATAAGGTCCTGAGTCAAAACTTGTTAGTTTATTGCCTGTTTCGTTCTTTAGTAACAATTGGTCTTTAGGCTTATAAGTTGTCGAATTAACATAAGTATCATAGTAACATTTTCGAATTAATTTGCTATTCATTAAATTGTTACGAGCTTCAGTTTGTGATGCCTGTAACCTGTATTTCAATTCAAGAGGGTACCTATCGTGATTATATAACGGCTCTACGGTACTGGACAAGTTACTAGGCAAATGCCATTTTTTGCCATATACCAATTCAAAAGGGGTAAATTTTGTTGATGAATTTACTGAGGAGTTGTAAGCAAAGCACCAAAAGGGAAGCCACTCCATGCTCCAGCTACTCCATGTTTCAGGTCTTTGTTCACACTGAATACGTAAAAACGCCGATAAACTTTTGTGTGAATTTTCCAGAGCTCCTATGCTTTGGTGATGGTAAGCTGTAGAGTTTATCTTTTTAATATTAAGCAAGGTACATACCTCTTTCATGGTGTCAGCCATGAACTCTGTTCCTATATCTGTGGCTATTTCTCTCGGGACACCATGTTGTAGTAAGTATAAAGTTGTTGACCAATGCACGTGCTACTTCTGCGCCCTACCAAATTTAAAATGCTTTCTCAAATGCTGTATGCGCGTTAGACGTGATAACCATGGGTTCTTTTATTTGTACTGTAAATTTTTGTTTTTGGCAATCGGGGCATTTCTTTACATACGTTTTTACATCTAGTTCAAGTCCAAGCCAGAAATAATATCGGCGAATATTATTTATCATTCTTCTAATTCCCCCTTGCCCACTACTGGACAAAAGATGGAAATCATTGAGTATCACTTTTATATCATCTTTGTTACTAATGCGTTTAACGTCTTTTATTATTATTAATCTAGGACCCGTCCAATCCTCACGGCTTTTTATTTCAGTGACTAGTTTTTCAATGAAAACATAATTTGTTTTATTTTTTTAAAAGTATACTTCATCTATATACATTTCATTACAAAAACTGCTCAGTTCTCCAGCAAATTCTGCTCGAGTAATTTGCGAATGAGAAGACGGTTTTATGTATATAATTTTCTTACTTTCTACGTAAATGAAAACATTGGTTTCTTTAGATAGATAGATAGATAGAGTATTCTTTATTGTACACCAAAAGACAGAGCGAAAATACACAAATGTTACATGAGTAGGTACAATTGGCGGTCTTATAAATGCAATTTCTTACAGACAACCATTGGATGGACAAGAGTTGAGTAGAAAAGACAATGAGCGGTTGCAGGTGTACATACATAATAAATAATTAAATACCTAGATTGAATAATAAATAAACATACATCTTTGATGCAAAATATTTATACCATACATACAATATAAATAAAAATATTATACTATACTTAATATATTACTTAAAATTTATAATACAATAATATAGTAACCATTTAGGTACAAGAGGCCAAGTAATGCTGCTTCACCATTATTTTAAATGATGCCAAAGTTTGTGCACGTCTCACGGAAACCGGCAGTGCATTCCACAGACGAGTGGCCTGAACAGTAAAAGACTGGTCAAAAAACTTTGTGGTGTGCATTGGCATCTTTAGCTTTAAGTTTTCTTATGAACGTAAGGATCGCATATGTGTATCACAGACGAACTCAAAGAGTTTTAAGGTAGGAAGGCGTTGTAGGGTTGAAAAGAATACCGTAAAGTAACGAAAGGATGTGAGTATTCCGACGAAGACGTATTGGGAGCCACTTGAGCTTAGCGCGAAATTGTGACACATGGTCATATTTGCGTAAACCAAATATGAAACTTATACAAAAATTTTGGGGACGCTCAAGTTTATTAAGTTGGTCCTCAGTGAGATAAAGATAGCTGGCATCGGCATAGTCAAGAACAGGCAAGAGAAGAGATTGTGCAAGCGCAATCTTAGTGGCAGTTGGAAGAAAGTTGCGTAATCGTCTCAAGGACCCGGCTGACGCAAACATCCGACGGCTAGTTTCCTGCAGCTGTGGACCCCACGATAAGGTTTTGTCCATGATTATTCCCAGATTTTTAACTTTATCACTCAAAGGAATTTGGATTCCTTCAAAGATAAATTGGGGGAGGTGGAACCAATCAATCTTGGAAACCATTCGCGAGCTACCTATAACGATGACCTGTGTCTTAGATGGGTTAACACTAAGTCCATAGTATACTTGCTTGACTTAGTACTGTAAGTATTTGCTCCACTCAGATATTTTGGCAAAATCTTTGTTAACAATTCTGATAGCTTCCGATAATTGTTCTAGTGGAGCTTGCGAGTATATTTGAAGATCATCTGCATATAGGTGGTAAGATGAAAGAAGTTGATCAGAAATTGAATTAATAAATATTGCGAAGAGTAATGGGGATAAAACGCCACCCTGAGGCACGCCAGCTGTAGTATCACACCATGAAGAGAATGTATCGTCAATGCGGATACGCTGCCGACGGCCAGTCAGGTAACTACGAAACCAATCAATTACCGTTGGAGATACGTTAAGAGAGCTGAGTATGGCAAGTAAAATGTCAATGTCAACGGTATTGAAAACGTTACTAAAATCTAGCAGTGCAAGTACCGTCAACTTACCATTTTCCATGCCTAGCCGAATGTCATCCGTAATATTAACCAGGGCTGTAACAGTACTATGACCAGGACGAAAACCAGATTGGTAGGGATTGAGAAGTCTATTGTGGCAAAGAAATGAACTTAATTGTTTGTGAATAAGACGTTCCAGGACTTTAGATAAAAATGGTAATATGGAGATAGGACGATATTCAGAAAAGGATGAGGAATTAGATTTTTTCGGTAACGGAGTAATCTGGGCGTCTTTCCAAGCACTTGGAAAAATACCGCTGGATATCGAATGATTCAGGATGTGACAAATGATAGGAAGGATTTTGTCAAGGATAGGAAGGATCATATTACGGCTGACTAAGTCGCTTCCAACTGCGTTAGAAGTAATGGATAAAATGCTCTTAACATCACAATCAGAATTGATTAAAGACGAACGGGGCATAATCGGGAGTCGGAAGATTTGAAAGATTATAAAGTGTTTTAGCTTTAGTTGTCCTATCGAAGTTGGACGAAGCAGAGAAATGTTTATTTAATAAATTAATATCTAAATTGTTAGGAATTGCATCTTGACGCGATTTTCCGATTCCCATTGATCTCAGAAATTTCCAAACTTTCACTGGATCTCCATTTTCAATCGAACTGTGAATGTGTTGGCGTTGAGCATTCCTACACACCTTATTGCAGTGATTTCTAATATTTACATACTTCTCCAATTTTGCAGGAGAGGGATTACATTTGTACTTGGACTTAGCGATGTCATCAGTTAACCACGGAGACGGCACGTGCTTTACCCTGATAGGAGCATGGATGTCATAGAGTTCAATAAGATTAGTGGTGAAAGTCGTAATTTTTTCGTTCATTGACTCTGATGTAATTAAAGGTGTCCAATCAATTTTTTTAACAGCTTCGCGAAGAAGTTCAGTATCCATACCACCAAAATTGCGTTGCAAGAGACTTTTTGGCTTTGCCTTTGGAGGACGAATTTTATAAGAAAGAAAAATAAGATCGTGATAAGAAAAGGCCTCGGCCAAGCACTGTCCATGTTTGGCAACAAGGTCACGAGAAGAGACGAAAATTAAGTCAAGAAGTGATGGGACAGAGTTAGGAAAATAATGAGTCGCGTTTAAAGGTAGAATGAATAAATTACTAGATTCTATGATAGATTGAAGAGAAGATGAACGAGAATCTTTTTTAAGAAGGCAAGTGTTAAAATCACCCATATGTATAATATATAGTATGACTGTAAGAGGCAACTAGGTTTTCCAAAATGTTTTCTAGAGAAGAAAATAAATTTATACGCAATGACGGAGAGTAATAGACGCCAAGAAGAATTTTCGATTGGTGAAGCACAATTTTCAGGAAAAGATGCTCACCAGCGTCTGACGGAGGTGGTTGTGATGACACACTTATAATTGAAAAAGAAATATGTGATCGGAGATATATGGCAACACCTCCACCTCCGCCGTTTGCGCGGTCATTTCTGACTAACTGGAAACCTGGTAGGGAGTAGGCAGATGAGGGAAGAGAAGGTTTGAGCCAAGATTCGGAAACTAGAATGGCATGAATATTCTTACAGTCAAAAGTTGCCAGCATATCGGAGAAATGAGCCGGAATACTTTGGACATTGATGTGGACGACATTGAAATTCCTAGAAACATCAGAAAACTGTGACACAAGTGTTTCTGCCAATGAAGGAATACTGGTGAAACTGTCATCACCGCTATTGGCTGAAAAGAAAGATTAGAATCAGAATTATTACTAATATATAGACATAAAATTACCACTTTTATATATTATATAATATATTATATTAATTATGTAAACAATTGACAAACAGTACACCTTTGTCCACCCGCCGTTTGTGTTTTAATTCGAAAAATAATTTAAAAAACTAGCAAATTCCATAGTCCAAGTAGAGATACACGTTACGTACGTAACGTACGACGACACGTTTGGCATAGCGGCTGAGCGATCGGCTTCTGCGCAACGTGTTGTGGGTTCGATCCCCACACGGAGCAAATATTTGTATGATCTACAGGTAGTTGTTCCGGGTCTGGGCGTTTGTGTATGTGAGAATTTGTGTTTGTAAACGCACCCACGATACAGGTGAAAATCCTAGTGTGGGGCAACGTTTAAAAAAAAACAAAGATAAATTAAAATAATTAAAAGAAACCATATGTAATAATAGTTACTTAAACAAATAATTTGGAATGGAGAACTATGCGCAATACAATATAATTAAGTATAGTAAAATCAAAACGTCGTATTGTGTTGTTTGACAGATGTCATTGACAGATGTCAATAAGACATAACACTGTCATGTATTGGAAAATAGAAGTGAAAAGGATAATTTTAGACGAATACTTAATGAATATTATAATAAATAAGGTAGATACTAATATAATTTTTACGAATAAAATAGAATTAAAAGTGGGTACGTGATAAATATAATACAATACGCAAAATGTATACTACCCGGACTTCTCAGAATTGAAGAAAATAATTTCACTTCTTGCTAACTACAGGACGTTCACGCTTGGATCTGCTATTCACAGGCTTCTCCAGTGTAGCAATGGTGGCAGTCGCAGTATTATTCTGCTGCTCCTTTCCATCCAAGTCCGAGATAGACATGACCCGTTGCCGCGTTCCGTCTGGTCGAATAATGTACACAATGTACCATATTTTAATGCGGATCGCTACATCATGCAGTTTGAACAAAATTGGCCCGGTCCTATGTGAAGTTGCAGTTCGTCCCATTCGGTGACAACGCTTAATGTCACTGCTAGTGAATCCACTGTTCTTGATGCGGTCCTTAATGACATTGGCCACTACTTGAGCTGTGTCTTCATTCTTGGCCTCAGGAACACCATGAAGCAGCAGAATTTGCCTTCGCCCACGCATCTCTATACTGTCAAGGTTTCGGGCAAGAAGTTGAACCTGCTGTTGTAGGCTCCCAAGTGCCTGTGTTACAAACAGTTTGAAGGCAGCGAAGTCAGAGACCAAATCTGAGGAGCTTGTAGAACCTGATGGTGCTTTCTGCAACTGTGCCTCAAAGTCAGACATCCTTTTGTTGAAAATGTCCATCAGCTGAGTCAGTGTATTTTGGATGGGGTCCATGTTTGATGCAGTTTAAGAAGCAAAAAAATGTACTAGTTACTTTAAATGAAGTGAATTATAATATACTGAAGAAAACACTTTACCAGCAGGTAGACTTGGTTATATTATATTTCTATCATTAGTTTTGTAACGTGTCTTTTTAGTTCGTTACATGGTAGTAGTTTTTTTAATAAAAACCTTCGTAATTCATTGAATTGTTTTAGTCTGTGGTAGATTATTTCGCAGGTACCCAGGTTGGCATGATTTATTAAGTTAAAAAAAGTCATCTGTCATCCGTCACGATTTGACAGATTCACTCTACGACCTTCTCCAGCCATGGCCTGAACGTTTTTTTAAAACTTAAAATTAAATATTTTTAATCCGGCCTCATTTGGTGCAGGCTTCATTATAATGTAACCGTATCTTGTTTGTTAAAGCCTTATGGCATAATTCCTTTGTTTTGGACCCATATTTTATCGGTAAGTCGGAAGTTTTTATTAGCAATCGTTCATTGTACTTGCTCATATTTAAATTTTGTTTGATTTGGCTACAATCAGCTTTCGCTATTGTTCCAGGCTTATTTTAACCGAATTCTCGCCTTGTGGTGATGAATCCCCGGTCTTGATTGTTGGAAAAACGGTAAGTTTTTGTGTTGGACGTGACCACGTTTTCGACATAATATGCTCGTTGTTTCCAAAGTTCTAATCCAGGCTTATTTTGTTACAGCCTCGGCGTTTTTTTTTTTTTTTTATACTTTATTTTTCCCTTATTTTTATACAATTTTATTTGGGATTTAAATTCATTATTTCCAACCGGTTTTTCATACAACCGATAACTTTATAACTGGAACGTGCCGCTTCACGCCTTGCCGAGATGACAGCAGCTCCAATTAGTATTTAAATTTTATTAATTTCCATTTAGTTCGCAGAAACGGTATGTAGTTTTAAATTATTAATTCATACTGATGCAATAATGACCAGAGACAAAAAATATTTATACCATGTGATGCATGTAGTTTAGTACCTATTAGATAACTTTAATTCTAAATTATTGTGCAACCTACGGGAAATAAAAGACAGGCAAAAGAGTGTAGTGTCTTTTATTGAAATCCTCCCACCGGCAGATTAAAAGTTCAGGATCAACCGATGGTTAGCTTTTCCGGTAGCATATTTTGTAGTGGTGAGCTCCTGGCGCCCGAGTTTCTTTTTGTATTGTTTTATTATTTAATTTTGGAGCCCACTCATAGTATTCTTAACCCTATATCCAGTTACCCCATATATATCCCACTATTTATCTTTTTTTTTATTACAATTTGGCGCCCGAACAGGGACATGAAGTAGGTTTGCCTTGTATTGTTACTTGTTTTGGTACATTATTGCATCTAATATTTTGTTATTATATTGTTTACAAACCATTTTTTTTGTTACTTTGAAACTTTTATAGTAAATAACTTTAATTTACAACTTTGATATAATCTTGTAAACAATATAGCTATTGAACTTTATTGTATTTTGTTTGTAACTATTTGCTATTATAGCATATGTTTTTGTTTTTCTCTTTAGCAAAACCAACATAATTGTATGGTGTAGACCGTGTTTGTTATTTTACAAATCTTATAAACATAATTATTGAGGTGTAACTTTTAATAACATAATTTAATTACATTAAGTAAACATTGTTTTCAAAATATTTAAGGTTGGAACTTGTAAGTTATTATTGCATCTTTTCAATTTAAAAAAAACAATTAATTATTCTTTTGAATAACTTTGGTTAAAACTTAAATATCACAAACATTTTTTTGAAATTATTTTAGTTTTTGTAACTTGTTTTGAAACTTTTTAGTTTTGCTTTGCTTTTTGATATTCTTACTTGCTATTCATCATGGATAAAGAAGTTCAGTTTCCTCCACTTTCTTTGTCTGAGGATAAACAAATTTCAGTTGATACTAGCATGGTTGCTAATGCTGATGCTGCTGGTATGGTTCAAGATATGATTAATTTGACCGAGGTGTGTGATCCTTTTGATCATAATGTTCAAGTTGCACATTCTTCTTCTGCTTTTGCTACAAATGCTTTACCTTCTTTTAATTCAATGAATGCTTTTGTTAATGAACATATTAAGAAAAATTTACCTTCTTTTACAAAATTGCCAGATTTAAAAAAGAGTAAAATTAGTTTTGATGGAAAGTCGTGTGTTAGAGAATTTATAACTCAAGTTGAGGAATATTTTTTGTATAAGAATTTTAATGAAGTTTTGTTAGTGGGTTCTTTTTCTGACTTGCTTAGTGGTATTGCTCTCAAATGGTTTCGCACAGTTCGAATTCGTATTGCTTCTTGGCGTGAGCTAAAGCTTGCATTATTAAAGCGTTTTGATAAACCTCATTTTGATTACTTTTTGGAATATGACCTTCGCACTAGGAAACAAAAGCTTTCTGAATCTCTTCCAGATTTTATTACTGAGATTATGGACATGGCTAGTCGTCTTTCTTCTCCATTATTTGATGCAGTTTTAGTTAATATTATTAAACATAACATGTTACCTTTATATACACCTTTTATTTTTCATAGAAATATTGATTCAGTTGAACAATTTCTTGATCTTTCCAAAGAACTTGAAGTTGTTGTTAATAGAAAACCTCTTAAAGATTCCATTAAATCTGATAGACCATTTGTGAAATCCAATGCAGTTTCAAGTAGTTTTATTTGTTTAAAGTGTAAAAAATCTGGACATCATTTTAAAAATTGCCCTGCTATACCGGGTGTAGTTTGTTTTAAATGTCAAAAGGTTGGAGTTACTTCCAAGAATTGTGACGTTTGTAATTTGGTTAATGTAAACTCTAATGAGTCAAAAAACTGATTAGGCCACATCGAGCACCAGTTTTTGATAAAATTTCAAGTGTCTCGATGTCGAAAAAATTTACTTGTAGTCACAAACCTGATGATGTTTCTCGTAATAAAGAATTTAAAGATTGGTTAGATTATTTAAAAACATTTTTTAACATGTATAGGTCAGCACCTATCTTGTTTGTTAAACACAATGATACTAGACCTTATTTAGAATTTTCAGTTAATAACAATACATTTTCAGGATTATTAGATAGTGGTTCTAATAGTAGTATTCTAGGTTCAAATATTCATAAACAATTTTTACTTTTAGGTTATAAAATTAAACCTGATTCTGATTCTGCTTTTACAGCTGATGGTTCTTCACAACGAGTTATTGGAACAATGGAATTACCAATTACTTGTGATAAATTAACGAAAAATATTACATTCTTAATTATACCTAACTTTCAGTCACAAATAATTTTGGGATTTGATTTTTGGTTAAAGTTTGATTTAGCTAAAGACTTATGGAAAAATATTACCTTTGTTCGTTGTAATGAAACTCAAGTTTGTACAGTTACTTCTGCGAGCGAACTTTCTCCTTCTGAGAATCGTAAATTAAAAGAAACTATTGCCCTTTTTGAAAATATTTCTTATGAAAGGAAAGGCTTAGGTCTTACTCATCTTGTTGAACATAAAATTAATGTTACTAGTGAACCATTTAAACAAAGATATTGGCCTTTGAGTCCTGCTAAACAAAAAGAACTTTTTGATGAAGTAGAAGTTTTATTGAAGGAAGGCATTATACAACCCTCTAAATCTCCTTGGTGTTCTCCTGTTTTGGCTGTAGAAAAGAAGGATGGCAGCACTAGACTTTGTTTAGATTCGAGACGATTAAATTCAGTAACTATTAAAGATTCTTATCCTCTTCCTTATACTTCTAGAATTTTAGATAACCTTAGAGGTGCTAAATATATTAGTTCAATTGATCTTTCTAAAGCATTTTTGCAAATTCCTCTGGAAAAATCTTCTAGAGAGAAAACTGCTTTTGTTGTACCTGGTAAAGGACTTTACGAATTTGTTCGTATGCCATTTGGTCTCACAAATGCACCAGCTGAGTTGCAGAGACTTGTAGATAAACTGTTTGGCCCTGAATTTGATAATGCAGTGTTTTGTTATTTGGATGACCTTATTTGTGTAAATTCAGACTTTAATTTGCATATTGAATATTTACATAAAATTTATAATATCTTAAAAGAAGCTGGATTAACTGTAAATTTAAAAAAGTGTAATTTTTGTAAAGACAGACTTAGATATCTTGGTTATATTGTTGACAGTGATGGTTTGCATACTGATCCTTCTAAATTAGAAACTATTAAAAAATTTCCTCGCCCAGAAACTGTTAAAAATCTTAGAAGTTTTCTTGGTTTATGCTCTTATTATCGTAGATTCATTTGTAAGTTTGCTGATATTGCTTCCCCGTTAACTAAATTAACAGCTGGAAGTAAAAATTCAAAGAAATCTCTTGTTTGGAATGATGAAGCTGAAAATGCGTTTCAAAATTTAAAAGAAACTTTAGTAACTGCTCCTGTTTTGCAATGCCCTAATTTTGAAAAACCTTTCTTTTTACATTGTGATGCCAGTTCTGTCGGCATTGGTAGTGTGTTAAGTCAAGAGGATGAAAATAATGAACAACATCCTATTGCATTTTATTCTAGATCTCTTAATAAATGTGAGCGTAATTATAGTACCACAGAACGTGAATTATTAGCAATTTTAGATTCTATAGAACATTTTAGACCTTATATTGAAGGAATGAAGTTTACTGTTATCACTGATCACGCTAGCTTAAAATGGCTTTTGGGTCTTAGTAATCCTAGTGGACGCTTAGCACGTTGGGCCGCTAGAATTTCTCAATTTACTTTTGATATTGTTCATAAAAAAGGTTCTTTACATTTGGTTCCTGATGCATTATCTCGAATTGAAGTTTCCGAAATTGTATCACAAAATAATTTAATTTTACCTGATGATGATATTCATGATCCTTGGTATAGAAAAATATTTGTTAGTTGTCAGAAATCTCCTTGTAAATTTAAAAACTTTAGAGTTGAAAATAACACTTTATATAAATTTTGTAAAAATAAATTTGATCCTAATAGTCGTCTTAACTGGAAAATTGTTATTCCTAAAGAACATATTTTAGACACTATAAAGTCAAATCATGATGATATTAATTCTGGTCACTTAGGTATTCATAAAACTTTGAAGAAATTAAAACAACATTATTTTTGGAAAGGAATGTTTAATGATGTTCAAAGACATATTCTATCTTGTGATATTTGTAAAGCTTATAAACATACTAATTCCCCTCCTTTTGGTATAATGATAAATCCTAAAAACGTTGATCGCCCTATGCTTATGCTTTCTGTAGATATTATAGGAATTTTACCTAAAACTTATTCTGGTCATAAATATATACTCTCAGTAGTTGATGTTTTTACAAAATATTGCTGGTTATTTCCCATGATTAATGCTACTACTAAAATAATTTGTAAACTTTTTGAAAAGGAAATATTTCTTAAGTTTGGTTGTCCTAAAATAATAGTTTGTGATAATGGAACTCAATTTACCTCAAAACATTTTGTAGACTTTTTAAAAAGTTTTAATATTACTAAAATATTTTATAATACTTTATACACGCCTCAAAATAATCCTGTAGAACGTTATAATAAAACGGTCGAAACTTGCATTTCTTGTTTTGTAAAAGATGATCATAGAACTTGGTCTAAATTTTTACCTCATGTTCAATTAGCTTTAAATAATAGTGTAAATCTTGCTACAGATTTTACACCTAATTTTCTTATGTTTGGTAGAGAACTTATTTTTGATGCTTCTTTACATCATTTTAGTGATTCTATTGACAACTTAAATCAACTTGAAGTTGGTGATAGGAATAATTTTGCTACTTCTCTTAATTCACTTAGTGATATTTACGTGAAAGTTCAGGCTTATTTATTAAAAGCTTATAAGCGTAATGCCACTTATTATAACAAGGGTCGTAGGGTCATTTCTTTTGATGTGGGTGATGTAGTGTGGAGGAGAAGTTTCGTTCAATCTCATGCTCCTGCTTATTTTTCGGCAAAACTTGCTCCTAAGTTTGTTAAATGTGAAATTATAGAAAAAGTTTCCAATAATGTTTATGTATTGAAAGATTTGAATAAAGGTTCAGTAGGTCGTTATCATGTTAAAGATATAATTAAATTTTAATTATTTTTCGGTTTTTAGCTTTAGTCTTGACTTCGATGACATTGTAGAAGCCAGCTTTTTTAAGAATGATGAATGAAAGGTTATAGCTGTTTGTGTGATGATAGTATGCGAGGTAACTTCATATCAATTTATTTATTTCAAGTCTGAACTGTTTCTAAAGTTTAACTTAGGTCATTTCGGTTATTATTTCAATTAGCTTCTTCCACCCACGGAATATTTATATTTTCTACATCAAAAGATCTTATATATATTGTTTTTTTTGTTTGTTTAATAAGATAGATGATATTGTCTTATACATATTATCTTCTTATATTTTTATTTCTCTTACTGGAGATTATATTATTTTAGTCTTTTTCAGATTAAAATCTTAATAGGTATTTTGTAATTAAGATTTAATAATCTTTCTATTTTTTAAGTTAAAATAAAATCTTACTATTTTACTTAATTAAATAAGTATCGATTTTTAATTAAGATATTTTATTTTAATTCTACATTGTAGATTAGTTAAATATATTCATAAGTTTCTCGGATATGACTTTTGAATTGCAATTTCAACTCGGACTTAACCTCTGAGGAGACGTCCTCATATTATCATATTTTCATATGACTTTATGTTTTGCTTAGGGATATTCTACCGCCTTTGTTGTAGAATTCCTGATATTTTTTACGGGTCTTGGATTTTATTTCTCCTCGATTCCTTATTTTTTGCTATTGTGCTCGGGAGTTCGGTGATGTTGTGCCGATCACAATATGCATATTTTTTGTTCTTACTTTTTCTATTGTGTTCGGAAGTTCGGTGGTGTTGTGCCGATCACAATATGAATATTTTTACAGTTACTTCGCTGTAGCTGCCTATTTTGAAAATGCTTGTGCTTGGAAGTTTGGTGGGGTTGAGCCAATCACAACATACATTCATTCATTTTTTTTCTTTTCTGGTGGATTGTTCACGTCACAGGTGTTGTTGATGTGAATGTATCATGTCTTGTGTAAAGTATACAAGATGTGTATCGGTTTTGTATTGTAGGAAGTTGTTAGTCAGTGGCGATGGTGCCTAACTGAACTCACAGGTGAAGATAATGTTAGTCAGTGGCGATGGTGCCTAACTGAACTCAAAGTTGTTTTAGCTATTCAGCGGTGACAGTGCCTAACTGATCTGTAAGGTGTTAGATTTTTGGGAGTTTTTTTATATTTCAATTTCTGAAATTTATTTCCTTCTTTTTGGAATATTCTTGGACTTGGCGGATTTTTTTCCTTGCAGTCTTATTCCAATATTTGGTTAGTTGGTGATGGTTATTAGTATTTCGGTACTATTATATTATTTTGAAATTTGTTTCATTTTTTTTTTTCATTTTGAGAATATTTGTTTTTCTCTTTTGTTTTATCTTTTCATTGCCTTAGTGCATAAAAGAAAGTTCCTTTCTTTTATTTTTTCGGGGAGGGATGTAATGTAACGTGTCTTTTTAGTTCGTTACATGGTAGTAGTTTTTTTAATAAAAACCTTCGTAATTCATTGAATTGTTTTAGTCTGTGGTAGATTATTTCGCAGGTACCCAGGTTGGCATGATTTATTAAGTTAAAAAAAGTCATCTGTCATCCGTCACGATTTGACAGATTCACTCTACGACCTTCTCCAGCCATGGCCTGAACGTTTTTTTAAAACTTAAAATTAAATATTTTTAATCCGGCCTCATTTGGTGCAGGCTTCATTATAATGTAACCGTATCTTGTTTGTTAAAGCCTTATGGCATAATTCCTTTGTTTTGGACCCATATTTTATCGGTAAGTCGGAAGTTTTTATTAGCAATCGTTCATTGTACTTGCTCATATTTAAATTTTGTTTGATTTGGCTACAATCAGCTTTCGCTATTGTTCCAGGCTTATTTTAACCGAATTCTCGCCTTGTGGTGATGAATCCCCGGTCTTGATTGTTGGAAAAACGGTAAGTTTTTGTGTTGGACGTGACCACGTTTTCGACATAATATGCTCGTTGTTTCCAAAGTTCTAATCCAGGCTTATTTTGTTACAGCCTCGGCGTTTTTTTTTTTTTTTTATACTTTATTTTTCCCTTATTTTTATACAATTTTATTTGGGATTTAAATTCATTATTTCCAACCGGTTTTTCATACAACCGATAACTTTATAACTGGAACGTGCCGCTTCACGCCTTGCCGAGATGACAGCAGCTCCAATTAGTATTTAAATTTTATTAATTTCCATTTAGTTCGCAGAAACGGTATGTAGTTTTAAATTATTAATTCATACTGATGCAATAATGACCAGAGACAAAAAATATTTATACCATGTGATGCATGTAGTTTAGTACCTATTAGATAACTTTAATTCTAAATTATTGTGCAACCTACGGGAAATAAAAGACAGGCAAAAGAGTGTAGTGTCTTTTATTGAAATCCTCCCACCGGCAGATTAAAAGTTCAGGATCAACCGATGGTTAGCTTTTCCGGTAGCATATTTTGTAGTGGTGAGCTCCTGGCGCCCGAGTTTCTTTTTGTATTGTTTTATTATTTAATTTTGGAGCCCACTCATAGTATTCTTAACCCTATATCCAGTTACCCCATATATATCCCACTATTTATCTTTTTTTTTTATTACAGTTTACTATATTAAAATCAAGTTTTTCAAATAATATTTAATTTTATTTCAGGAGCTATTTTTATTCGGTGTTATTATTTCAACTACCCACAGTAAAAATTCTTTACATATTTGATTTTTTTTTCTTAACTTTTGCATATCCTTACGGTCAATAAATCTTAATTCTACAACTCTTTTGGGCTTATTATCCGCTTCGATGAGTTTTGGTTGGTTGAGAAATTGATCCTCAGGCAATGTAATGTCAGTGGAAGGCATGGTGTTCAATTTTTGTTTCTATGCCCTTGTCATTATGCATATGTTTTCATTTATTTCTTGTAACTCTTTTGAAGTTAAAGTGAGTCGAGATAGAGCGTCAGCGGCTACATTTTCTCTACCTTTTACATACTCTAACAAGTAATCGTATTCTTCAATTATAAGCTTGAATTTAAGTAGCCTGTGTCAGAAAGGGGGGGTCTATTCAATAGAATGTTAAATATGTAAATGTCAGGATTATGATATTATCAAGTTATAACTATGTGACCAAGTTAGCAGCTAATCTGTTAATAAAATGATTGTCGGAAATATTTGCCAAGGATAATTATAAGGAATGAAACAATGCATTATATACTTCTCAATGGAAAGAGTATTATATTTCAATCTGGTCGTTAATGCTCGGTTCCAAATAGTGTACTATGGAGAAGAACCGGCAAGAAACTCCATAGCCATATTCATTTGATATTTATAGTACAGTTTCACATTTCACATAAAGCATAAAACAATTATCACATAATTTGTATCAAACAGTAACATAATACAGCATAACAACAGTGGAATAATAACACAGCATAGTAACAATCAGAATACTTAACTTTAACAACCAGCAGCCGATCCTTGACTAACTGTAACTGTCACTCTAACCAACTAACTAAACGATTTTGAGGAATACCTCCCTTTTTATACTTTATCCAAACAATGGCACCATATTAGCAATAAGGCGCCATTTTCTACCAATCACAGATCGTCATACATTTTAGCTAAATATCTATAAACATTAGCAATAATAATAAGATACAATTCAGTAGAACTGTTTTAAAACATGATAGGATAATTAAGCTAATTTGAAAACCAACAAATGTATTAACTTTAGCTTTAACTCGGTAAATATTGCGTCAATTGACAGTCTTATATAAATTAAATTAACAGAATAAAACCTGAGAATCATTCTAAATATCATTAATTAATTTATAGTCATTAAACATATTTATGCTAATAAATATGTACTTTGTATTATTATAAATAGTACCACAGATCATAACTTTCGTTCCGAAATCATGATCTATGCTATATAACAGCTTTAAAGTAAAATATTACAGAAATATTTAAAAACAGAACCGAGGGATATATACATATCTAACACCTGCTTGAGGGATCTTTGTGACTAAACAAATAAATTAGTGGTTTATGGTCTGTGATTATTTTAAAAGTACGCCCATACAAATATGGTCTAAAGTGCTTCACAGCCCAAACTATGGCAAGAAGCTCTTTCTCAATGGTCGGGTAGTTCTTTTCACTCTTATTAAGGCTTCTAGTTACTTGCGTACGCAACCGGACGCCCGTTCCCGCCCAAACCCGGATGCATCTGTTTGTAGAATAAATTAGTTTTCCTGAGAAAAAATCGGGATACTGAAGAAGTGGCGGCGATGTCATGCTATCTCTTAAAATTTCAAATGATTTTTGGCAGTAAGGATACCAAGTGAATTTTGCGTTTTTCTTACACAGTTGATTCAAATGATATGAATGCTTTTTCGGCAAAATTTGGTATAAACTTACGGTAATAATTTGCGAAGGCAACGAAACGACTTACTTCATCTACATTTTTCGGTACTGGATAGTTTTTTATAATATCAATTTTTGCGGGGTCTGGCAAAACACCGTTACTAGATACGATATGCCCTAAATAAAGTAATTCTTTTCTTAAAAAGTTGCATTTAGATGGATTTAACTTTAAATTTATTCGCCTTAGTCGTTCGAATACGTCTATAAGATTTTTATTATGATTCGATATAGATTTTCCTAGAATTATAAGATCGTCGAGATATAGAAGGCATTTATCATACGTTAGACCGGACATCGCTAAAGTCATCATGCGTGAAAATGCGCTAGGGCTGGTTTTGAGGCCCATAGGCATACGGGTCATCTGGAATTGCCCTGAACAAAAGGCTGTAAATTTTCTACTATCTTTATGCAGATCTACATTGTAAAATCCTTGGTTTAAGTCTAAATGACTGAAGTAAACACATCCTGATAACTAATCTAAGATTTCTGATATGTTGGGCAAGGGAAACTTATCATCTTGAATACAATTGTTTCGTTTTCGATAGTGTATAACGAGCCGCCATTTCTTCTCTCCAGTCGAATCTAACTTTTTAGGAACAAGAAGTACGGGACTTGACCATTCACTGTTGCATAGTTCTATTATACCCTGCTGCAGTAGTTTATTTATTTGTTTATTTACTTCCTCCCTTTGCGAGTACGGGAGTCGGTAAGGTTTTGTATATACCGGTGTAACGTGCGTGTAACGGGCTTCAAATTAATCTTATGACTATATAATTCCGTTGAGGTCAATTTATCACCTTCAAGGTAAAAAATATCTGCATATTTCGCTCAAATTTTCTCTATGGGTAATCTCTCATCGTTACTAAGATGATTTAACTGAAGTACGGAGAATAACTTTTTCACACGTTCTGCATTGTTATGAGATTTGTGAAATGAACACACATCATAATCCTTAGCTTTAAATTATGTATAATCGAGTTAATGTTGTCTAATGTCCCCTTCCTCCGTGGATCTCGACACGAGTAGACGTGCACAAAAGTATTGTGAAGTTATTTTTCATTTAAAGTATTTATTTACTGAAATTAAATTAAATTTAGAATCCGATTTATTCGAACGGAATACTAGGAGCGCATAACTGCTAAGGAATCTAGCGCCGCCATTAGCAAAACTACACTGTGACGTAAACTCCACCTACCTGCGCGTGCCCATCAACACCCCACCGGAGCCAAGACACACCCACGGTCACGGACATTGATCGGCTCCGCTAGAAGGACGCACCCAAACTCCGCCCGCCAAGTGACGCCAATCCAATTACTTTGCTACTTGCTACTGTTCCTGTTCGCCTAGTAATTCATAAACATTTACGCACATTCAGATACGAATCGGGGATGTCCTGCACCTAAAATAGTGGGAAATAAAATAAATACTTGTATTACGGCTATCTATTGCCCTCCTTTTCTGTCAGAAATCAAGGTGCATTACATTACACTTTGTCAAGCCAACAGATTTATTGGTCCCAATTACTCTCGCAATGTCACTGCCACGAACACCACCTAAATCTACCAAAGCAAACGTGGACTGTTCTCTGCAAATTCAGCGTGACTTGGATACTGCATCTGACAGAATCTGCTCCGACAGTGACTCAACGAGTCTTCTTCACACCTCGCGTAAACTTAAGCGCAAGCATGGTGACTTAAATTTAATTGAAATAAAGGAACTTTTTGTTGAATTTACCGAAACTCAAAATACCAAATTTGATTCAATGACTTCAGCTATGACCTTGTTGAAAGATGAGACTGCTGAGATGAAAAAATCACTTAACTACCTTTATGTCCAATAAATACGACGAAATTCTGAAAAGCTTGGTAAAAATTCAAAAGGAAAACTCCATGTATAAAACGCGGGTTGAATTACTTGAACAGAGAGTTGACTTCTTGGAAAGAAAGGCAAAATCTACCACCATTGAGTTGAGGAATGTGCAGCAATCACCTACCGAAAGCAAAGAAAACCTTTTAAGAATTATAAAAAATGTCGGCGACGTAATTAAACAACCCGTAAGCCCTGCTGACATTCGTGATACTTACAGATTGAAGGCCAAAACAAAATCTATCCCTCCCATTGTTGTGGAATTCACTTCCACTTCTATTAAAGAAAATGTTATACAGAAGGCTAAAATGTTTAATAAGGCCAACAAAGAGAATAAACTGAATAGTTCGCATCTAATGATCGACGGTCCGATTCAACCCGTTTATGTATCCGAGTCCCTTACTCCATTTGCTAAGAAACTGTTTTATTTAGCGCGGCAACATGCTAAAGAACACTCTTTTACGGGATGCTGGCATTCATATGGCAAAATTTACATGAAGAAAAGTGACGATCAACCAACCATACGCATAGATAATGAAGAGGATATCCGGAAACTGGCAGTAGCATGACTGTACCCGAATTTATTATGCCTTCTATGTTTACTTTGCATTATTAGTCCTCTAGGACTTAGATTAGTTTTCTTTTTCTTTAAGGCTGTTTTATCTTTACATCATTTTACATTTTTCACACTAAGACATATAAACTCATCACAGTTCCAAGCTGTACGCATCATCCGGTATAATTCCATCAATTTCATGTGCTCTCCTTCAACATTCACCACTAGTTTTGTATTTACGTTAATCCCAAATTCGATAATATAAATAACTTTTCCGCTGACGTTGACCTTATGTCTGTGGCTAACGTATCTTCCTGCAGTATAGATCAATGCACATCATTAATCCCGTCGTCACAAAAAGCTTTTAGAGTAATTACCCAAAATATTAGAAGCATAAACTGCAACCTAGCCGGAATGCTTACCTTGTTAGCTCAATCAAAAATTGACTGGGACTTGATTGTTTTGACCGAGTGCTGGTTACGTAGTGTACTGAATCCTCCTAAAATCGATGGCTATGATTATTACTCGACTACTAACAATAAATTGCAAAATGATGGGGTGGTGGTCTATATTAAAAAAGGCATTAATGCATGTATTAGGGAGCCATCTATCGGGGATTGTAATAGTCTCCTTATAACGCTTGATAAGCACACTACGGTTCTCGCTATCTACCGTTCACCAAGTGTAAAGAATATCGACTATTTCTTGGAAGGCTTACATACTGTACTGCAGGACGAGGCTGCAAATTGTACAAGTTTCATTTTAACAGGAGATATTAATATCGATATTGCTGAAAATACATCGGATTCACGGAAGCATAGCTACTTGACTCTTATAGCGGCACATGGTATGTTACCGGCACATTTACTCCCGACACATTCACAATCATGTATCGACCATATTATGCTGAAAACTCGGTTTCCTGCTACGTGTTTGATAGCTGAGACTACCCTCACCGACCATTATAGTGTCATTCTCTCCATTGAGATGTCGATCCCTAATAGACAGCATGCTAAAATTCTGAAAAAAATTGATTATGATTCTCTAGACCTTATTGTCCCTGGTATAGACTTTGCCCCCCTATACTCGCTGCGTGAGGTTAATGATGCTGTGGCTATGTTCACTGTCTCCCTTAATAATGCTATTGAATCCTGCACTAAAACTACTATTGTGACCAAAAAAAAGAGGATTCTTAAGCCCTGGATAATGGCAGATTTGTTAAGATGCATGAGAAATAGGGATAAGCTCCACCTAAAGTCAAAAAAATCTCCCGATAACGCTATTCTCAAATTAACGTATACTAGGTATAGAAATTTTTGCAATGCACTGTTGAAGAAGGTGAAGCGTCAGTATGAAAAACATGAAATTGATAAGGCAGGTAATAATCTGAAGAAGCTATGGGATGTGATAAAAACCATTACTCACACTAATCGTCCAAATGAATTTGCTACTGAACTTGTGTCTCCTATTAACCCTACATGCTCTGTTGATTCCATTAATTCATTTTTTGCTAATGTGGGTAAAACTCTTGCAGAATCTCAATTGTGTCAAGATCACAACTGTAATAATCTTACCTACGAAAATCCCCTTTCCCAAGTCCTTCGTGCTGCTTCCCACGGACGAAGATGAAATTAACACCCTTATTACTAATTTGAGGACTAATTGTGCTGTTGGTCGTGATAATATATCCGCAACTTTCCTTTCCCGCTATAGACTCTTACTGATTTCTCCTCTTACATATATCTGTAATTTAGCATTTGCAACGGGATCTTTCCCACGTGATTTTAAAATCTCCCAAATCTTGCCCATATTTAAATCTGGTGACAGAGGCTGTGTCAATAATTATAGACCTATTTCCATATTGCCGGTTTTGTCCAAAATTCTGGAAAAACTAATGAACAATCGACTGCTAAATTACCTTGAGAAAAACAATCTACTTTCTAATTCACAATTCGGTTTTAGACGCAATAAAGCTACTTGTGATGCAGTTCATGAAGTTACGAACTATATTGTCAACAATATTGATAACAAAAATAAGGTTCTAGGAATAGTTCTTGATTTGGCAAAGGCATTTGACACTGACAGTCTCTGTCCCAATATTAATAAACAAACTCGAGGGTCTGGGGATTAGGGATTTGCCACTCAAACTCTTCTCTGACTACCTCAGTAATAGATTGCAATGTGTAAAGGTGGGCAATTGGATGAGTGGTGATCTTCCCGTCACCTACGGAGTACCACAAGGAAGCATTCTTGGTCCTACTTTATTCCTTGTCTACATAAATGATATCTGTGACCTTGAACTCCAAAGTGGGAAGATAGTTTTTTTTGCCGACGACACAGCCTTAATTTTCAAGGGTAGCTCGTGGGACTTGACGTTCCAACATGCTCAGCGTGGCTTTGATTTAGTTAACCTATACTTGCGTTCCAACCTCTTAACCCTAAATGTCGCTAAAACCAAAATTGTGACCTCTCTGCGAAATAGCCCGCAATCAATTCAAAATAATTCTAACTCTATCATCGCACATTCCCGTTCGTGTAAATTTCCATCACCATGTAACTGTCCCTTGCTTGAACAAACCAACGCTATAAAGTATCTTGGCATTCTAATCGATAATAGACTTAGTTTTGCTCCTCATATAGATCTTGTATCCTCTAGGGTACGTAAACTAATATACATTTTAAAAAATCTTAGACATATTGCAAACTCAAACGTACTAAAGATGATATACTATGCCTTATGTCAATCACTCTTAGTATATTGTATAACATCTTGGGGCGGAGCGTGCAAGACCCTGATGTTGAAATTGGAGAGAGCTCAAAGAGCACTACTTAAAGTAAGCAAGTTCCTCCCTTTCTTTCACCCTACTACCCACCTATATCAAACCTGCGAAGTACTAACTGTATGCGCCACTCTCTTATTCATAAACAAGATATTGTTTTACACAATCTACCACAATTATAAATTAATATTATTTAATATGGTCACACTGTTACCGCTCAACACGCACACCACTATGAAAAGGACCAATCCTTTCCCCGCCCCATTTCCCAACAGTCGCTAAGAACTCAAATTCGAACGCGCACGTGTGCATGCGCTCCCGCTCGTCCCGCTTAAAAAACCCGCGTCCCGGTGAACCAAAATATTATGTAACTTTGTGATCTGTGTGCTGTGTTTAAACTATCATACTCAAACTGCTGTGGGCTGCTGCCAAGAATCGGTGACCAACAAATCGTGACATAGTTCTACTGCTCTCCATCCTATCGAAGAACCCAATCTCCAATCTGCAGTAAGTACCCTTCCCTAGCGCCCACAAGTCCTGGTCCCTCTCGCCGAATAAAAAAAACTAATTACTCCACGCTAAACACACTCACATTTATTATTACGCTACGCAAACATAATATTCGCACCCCGCACCTACGTCGCCATTTTGCACATGCCCATACACGTTCGAAAAATCACGCTAGATCTCGCTAATAGACATTGTCTACTTATTAAACGCATACTCACTCAACGCTACGCATATAAATTTATAATATTTTGATAATATTTTCACTCGCACGCTTTTATTTATTAGGATCTTTCGATACCTACCGCACCCGCACCGCTACGCAATCGCTCATACCTACGCATTCAATTCATTACTCAAAACGCTTTCATACACACATTACACGCATAATTACCAGGTTCCCAAACCTATATTCATATAATATAATTATTATAATTTATAAATACGCTATACCTACACGCATTTATTACGTTTTCGCTTCCTACTTGTCAAAGTACCTACGCATCGCATCCACACACACACACACCTCCACGCAACTTCGCTCGCTCGCTAGCTCATTAGGTGATTTACCTACCTACTTACCTTTTTTATCTTAGTTCGAAATGGCTCCTACGCAGAAAAAGAAGTCATCCAGTGATGATGATCAGGAAGTTTTTACCAAACTTTCCCTTCTCGAGGCCAAGAAAGAAAGCCTATTTCAAATTACTCAGAGCATTTACGACTTAGGTCTAAAGGTTTCCGCTACTCATGATCAAACATTAGAATCGCAATTTTTAGCTCGGATAAATTCACTCGAACAAATACGTTCCAACTTCTTGGACACGCTCGACTCGTGCGTTATGGCTCAGTTAGAAGCCGATCCCACGACAAAACCGAACTACTCAGCATTACAGTCGTATGATGAACTGTACTGTTACATAAAAAGTATTGAGTCCACGCTAGTTAAAACGCAACCTATTTCAATTCACTCAGAGAATTTTCATAAGTTCGATTTATTAAACCGTAAATTACCACCGCTTAAATTAGTCTCATTTGATGGTACACCAAGCAAATGGTGTTCTTTTTATGAAAACTTCAAAAGTCTTATCCACGATAACTCTCATCTATCCGAGGCCGAAAAGGTCCAGTATTTAATAGGTTGTCTATCTGGCAAAGCATTAACTGTTTGTTCAGGTATCACGCCTACCGCTAATAACTATATTATCATTTGGAACTCTTTATTAGAAAAGTACCAAGACACCCGAGTCCAAGCTTCCTTATACTTAGAACAGATGATTCATTTCAAACCCAATCAATCAGTAGATACTTTTCTCGAACAATTTTACGCCGCTGAAGCCGCTTTACGTCGTTTAGACATTGATGATCTCTCAGATTTTATAATTACTCATATCGCACTCAGTAAACTTGACAAAGAATTAGTAACTTTGTTTGAGCAGTCACATAGGCATATTCAAGTACCTACTTTCGATCATCTTTCTCAATTTTTAAAAGAACAAAGTAAAATTCAAACGCTACGCAACCCTAATTCAAATTCTCGGTCCAACGAAAGATCTCACTCTTATTCACGCTACTCAAACGCAAATAATAATAATAATAACGCAAATAAATCCTCTCATACTCGTACTTTTGTAGTAAACACGCACCCGCACCCCCCGCAAACGCAACAACTCCCATGTAAAATTTGTAACTCGCCTGTCTCTCATCCTCTTTATAAATGTCCCGATTTTATAAATAAAAACACACGCATTAGATTTGAACTTGTCAACAAACATAACTTTTGTCGCAATTGTCTTGGATTTCACAATATTAAATTTTGTAAGTCAATAAATACTTGTTCCATTTGTCAACGTAAACATCATACGCTACTCCATATAGATAATTTCCGCACGCAAAATAACTTTGAATCCATGTCCCCGCGAACGCAATCCGCGCCTCACGCACCGCTGTACCATCGCGCGCCGCTGCCGCCGCAGCCGCCCTGCGAGCGCCCCGCTCCCCACCACGCCTCGCATTCCGCGATGGCCGCCGCGATCGAGTCGTCGTCGCCGCGACCGAGCGCAACTGATAACGTTTCGCGCGCAAATTCAAATAATCTCGCGCTTTCAATGACCGCAACTTCCGCATCTACGTCAAATGTTGATGTTAATACTACAGTATTATTGCCTACCGCTTCTGTATACGTATATATTAATAATAAACCTATTAAAATCCGCGTATTTCTAGATACTGGCTCGATGAGTCATTTTATTTCTAAATCTTGTTGCGATCGCTTAAACTTAAAAATTACTCCCGATAATTATTCGACTATCTCTGGTATAGGTCAATCTAAAGTTCCCTCTCTTGGATTAACGACATTTAAAATCTTTTCCCGCTTTGATTCTCGCGTTTCGTATAATATTAACGCTCGCGTCATTGACAGTATAACCGATGGTTTACCCAGCGTACCCATAGACATTTCTAATCTTAAACATTTACGCAATTTACCTATGGTCGATGATGCATTCCACCTCCCCGCTGAAATTGATTGCCTAATTGGTAACGAGTTATTCCCGCTACTCTTGGGAAGTGGAAAGATTTCTATACCTGACTCTTCGGTTGTCGCCGTACAGACCACTCTCGGCTACATAGCCATGGGTAGGGCAGACTGTGATCGCAGCTTATTTTCCCGCAACTCTCAAATTACGCTCAATAAACAAAATAAATCATTTTTCTGCACTACTGAAACGCAATCATTAGAAAAACTCACGCAACGCTTCTGGGAGCTAGAAAGCGTCCCTTGTAAGACTCACATGAATCCTGAAGATCAGGCATGTGAACAAATATTTAATAACACGCATTCTCGTGATGACACTGGTAGATATACCGTGCATTTACCTTTTAAATCTCACCCTTCCGCATTAAGTAACTCTTACGCTATCGCTCATCGCCGCTTTCTTAATTTCGAAAAGAAATTGGACTCAGATCCTGAAACTCGCAAAAATTATAATTCCGCAATTAAAGATCGCATTGATCAAGGTTATCTGACAAAGGTCGATGATCCCCCGCGTAATGTTCCGCACTATTATATCCCGCACCGCGCTGTTTACCGCCCTGGTAAACGGTCTTCTAAATCACGCATAAGACTCGATGCTGGTTGCAAAACCACGTCTGATATGTCTCAATAACCTCTTTTAGGTTCATATATATATTTATACAATTATATATTTTTATTTACTTATTAAATTATAATCCCGCATCGCTTCGCTTAATAAAATGTCCTTAGCTCGCCTTGAGCTTTGCGCCGCGCTTCTTCTATTAAATCTTCTAATCGCTGTTAAAAATACGCTAAGTAAACGCTGTAAAATAAATAATATTTACGCATTTTCTGACTCAACTGTAACGCTTACTTGGATTCACTCGCCCGCGTATAAGTTTCATACATTCGTCGCTAATAGGATAACTGAAATAAATTCAAAATTACCTGCTAACTACACAAAAACACTGGTTTCATATCAACGGACGTGAAAATCCCGCTGATATAGTTTCTCGCCCTGTAACGCCTAAATCATTATTAGATCTCACTCTTTGGTTTAACGCTCCTCATTGGGTTTTCATTCCCCTCGCATCAATGGCCCATTCAGCCATTTGAAATTAACCCTAATAATTCTGAAATCATGGAAACTAAAACTGTCACTCTTTCAGCTCAGACAGCTCAATCTGATACTATTCATCATCCTGTTCAAATATTAATTGACCGCATCTCTAATTACTCAAAATTAATTCGAATTCTAGTCTTTGTTCTGAGATTTTCAAAACGTATAAACTCGCACGGTCCTGTAACTGTGTCGGACTTAGATAACGCTGAATTATATCTTATAAGATACGTTCAAAATACGCACTTCTCTCATGATATTTCCGCTATAAAATCAAATAAACCTGTTTCTAAAAAGATAATTAAACTCAACCCTTTCATTGACGCTAATAATATTCTAAGAGTAGGTGGCAGGTTAACTCACTCTCAGCTTGACTACGGTCAAAAGCATCCTATCTTACTCCCGCCAAAAGAACGCTTAACTCAACTTATTGTTGATCATTTTCATATAATTAATTTACATACAGGTCCCGCTCTTTTACTTTCGCTAATTCGACAAAAATTTTGGATTTTATCCGCAAGAAATTTAGTACGCCAACGAGTACATCAATGTAATCGTTGTTTTAGACTCAACCCTAAAAATACTTACCCTCCAATGGGTGATCTTCCCGCATTTCGCGTTTCGGAAGTTAAACCTTTCGTTTTTACCGCTGTTGACTACGCTGGTCCTTTCTTTATTACGCATATTCGCAAACGAGGTGTTAAAAGCCACAAGGCTTACATCTGCTTATTTGTATGTCTCTCGACTAAGGCACTGCACTTAGAGTTAGTCTCTGACCTTAGTTCTGATTTATTTCTCGCCGCTTTTAAACGCTTTATTTCTCGAAGAGGCCCCGTCTCTATGATATACTCTGACGGAGGCACGAATTTTATAGGTGCAAAACGCAAACTTGATGAGATTTATTCGCTTATACAGTCCAAATCGCATATTAATTATATTGGTCAACAGCTTTCTGAACATCGCGTTCAATTCAAGCATAGTCCGCCTTATGACCCGCATTTTAATGGTCTCAGCGAAATTAATGTTCGTTGTGTCAAAACTCACCTATATAAAGTGATAGGTTCGCAAATACTCACGTACGAAGAATTTAATACCGTACTGGTTCAAATTGAAGGCCTACTGAATAGTCGACCTCTCAGTGTTCTCAACTCTGATCATTCATTCGTCTAACCATTTTTTAAATGTAACTCCGCTTAAATTCTTACCCGCTGAGGATCTCACTTCTGTCCCAGATAACCGCTTAACTCGCTATCAATTACTCAATAAAATTACGCACTCTTTCTGGCACCGCTGGAGTCAGGAATACCTTACTTCCTTACAGAAAAGGGAGAAGTTGAATGCACCGTCAAAACCTATTGAAATAGGTACGATTGTCGTTATAAAGGACAATAACGCTCATCCTCTTTGCTGGCCTCTGGGAATAGTAGATGAGATTTATCCTGGAAAGGACAACGTTATAAGAACGGTTAAAGTTCGGACCGCCTCTGGCTCATACGTACGCCCTGTGGTTCGGATTTGCCCTTTACCTTCGCAATAATTTCGCTTCGCAATTATTATTAACTTAGTTTTAATTTCGCTCTCAACTCTCTCAATTTTTCTCATTTTTACCGCATGTTTAGAGGAAACCTCTAGGCCGGGGGAGTTGTATGCGCCACTCTCTTATTCATAAACAAGATATTGTTTTACACAATCTACCACAATTATAAATTAATATTATTTAATATGGTCACACTGTTACCGCTCAACACGCACACCACTATTAAAAGGACCAATCCTTTCCCCGCCCCATTTCCCAACAGTCGCTAAGAACTCAAATTCGAACGCGCACGTGTGCATGCGCTCCCGCTCGTCCCGCTTAAAAAACCCGCGTCCCGGTGAACCAAAATATTATGTAACTTTGTGATCTGTGTGCTGTGTTTAAACTATCATACTCAAACTGCTGTGGGCTGCTGCCAAGAATCGGTGACCAACAAATCGTGACATAGTTCTACTGCTCTCCATCCTATCGAAGAACCCAATCTCCAATCTGCAGTAAGTACCCTTCCCTAGCGCCCACACTAACAGTAAGGCAACTTTTTATCTTGCACACTGTCCTCAAAATGCATGAGCTAATATCATTTAATCCCACTGCTCTTTTAAATAAACGTAAGAAACATGTAGTTTGCATCTCTAAAGCTTGTCGTATGCAATCCGCACAAAGATTTTTTACCTTTCTGGGTGGCCACCTGTATAACAAACTTAATCAACTACTTCAAATTTATCCTCTAACCAAATGGAAATGTAAAAATATCGTTACTATATGGCTACTTACCCAAGACTATTCTAACACGGAAAAAATCATTTATATCCCGAAATAGCTATAATTTTACCGGACCTCAGACATCCAAACACGCGTACATAAACACACACACTCCCACACTCTTTCCCACACACGAACAACCACACACGCACTTACGCACATAGACGCACATACAAGCACACACACCCACAAACACACACGCACACTTACGTACATATACGCACACATCGCACATACACCCACTAACACACAACACAACACGAACTTTTAGAATTAGTTCCTTTTTCTTTACTTATCTTTTACAGCCTAATCTTACTTTTATGTTCAGTGTCTTAACATATGTATTAACCTGTAAGCTTTAGCATTAGATTGATTTCACGGAAGGGCCCTGACTTCCAAGATACAGGTATTTGGACCTAGTTTGGAAGTCAGGAGTTCATTTAGTTTTAAGCAGCCAACTGTCATAGAATTAGGACCCCATAAATGTATTAGGCTTTATTTAAATAAACGTTATTATTATTATTATTAATGTTAAATAATTTTCAGTTTTATTAATGATACGAATTGGAAACATCCCATTTACCGGTTTAACTAACGCGCTAGCTATAAAGACGCCTTCGCTCAATTGAGATGTACAAATAACACTTTCTTCGGTTTCATAAGTATGTAACATATGAACAGATTCACATCTCGCAGGTATATTTATACTTTTACTGGGAAAATATAACGGCAAAGAGATTTCCATATTATTATTCCATAACAATAACGTGTTGTTGCCAAAGTTTAATATCGATTTATATTTGTTTAGAAAGACTGCCAATTATGCCACTTGTCTTACAAGGTAATGATTGAAAAACATAGAACTTATGTTTCAACATTCGGTTCTTAGAATATAAATGTAAATAAACGTATCCAATTGATTGGACTTTGCCTCCTAGGCCAATGACGTACATGTTACTCGTATGTTTATGGATTAGAATTTTTTGATAAAATACATGTTTATAATTGATTGCCGAAATAGATGCGTCGGTATCAATTAACCAACTATATTTGTAGTAGTTTCTGCCGTGTAAAAATATGCTACATGAGTTACCGGTACTGAAAATTACTTTTTTAGCCTCGAAAAAACTGGTTATCGGTCTCTAAATCTGCCATGTTCTGATTCCGTAGTTGCTAAAGTATGTATGTGCGAGTCGTTAGAATTACCTCTACCTCGAGTCCTGAAGTAAGTTTTTGTCGCAGCGCGGTTGGCCGAACCACCGCCCCGTTGTCCTCTCCAGCCACGTCCTGTGCTCTGGTGACCGGAAACGGTGTCACGCTGCTCTGGTGCGCCGCGGCCTGCAGCTGTGGATGGCATACCTCTGCGAGGAGCTCTACCATGAGTGTAGCCGTAGCCCCTGAAGTTATTGTTATAGGAGTTATAGCGGTTTAAATACATAACATGACCTGAAGTGGATAGAGAACTGGTCTCTTCGTCTACAGCTGCTTGTGCAGCATCCTTTAGTGAAATATAATTTCGTGCAGATATTAAAGTGCTCAATCTTCGGCTTCTTCACCCTTCTGCGAAGCTTTTTGTACCGTAAACTTGCCGATTAAATGTTTTGTTGACTGTATTTAACTATAGGGCCAGTAGGCCGGACCTATTCACCAAGAATACACACGCACTCATCGGCATCAACCCAAACAAATCCACTTACCTTTGCCGCGGCTTCGGAGATGAGCGGGCACGCCGATGACAGGGAAACTTTAGGAGCCCAGGGTTCTGGACGAGGTTGCTAACACTTACAGCACACCGTTATAGCATAATCAAACTGTTTACATAAAGTTCATGCCGGCATTCACATTAGTTCCGTGATAATAAAGTTTTGTAGGGAGCCGCCGTCCATTTACGCGACCGTCACGGCGAGGTAGGCAAAAAGGGGCCGGGAAGCGCTCCTGATTGGTCGGCGCGTTGACACGTCTTGCGCCGTATGTCACCGTGCCGTAGTTTCCGTACACCAACGACAGAAGGCGGCAGATTTGAATTGGGTGAGGCGAATTTGTGCGTGAACATACCCTCCCCCCCGAAAGAAATGAAATCTGTCTAAACTACATCGGCAGCCTGCACAATTTTGATACAGGCCGAAGTAATATATTGTTCCGTGTTCTAACTTCTGCGACGCGATTAACTGAATCCGAACCGGGTAATAACCGAATTATCCTACCACGTTTCCATTGCAATGAAGGATAATTATTTTCCTTTATTAAAACTAAGTCATCAACCTTAAGGGATTCTGACTGAGAAGTCCATTTATTCCGTTGTTGTAACGTATGTAAATATTCATTTCGCCATCTGGACCAGAAATGTTGCGTAAGCTTTTGAATTTGTTGAAACCGAGACAATCTATTTATATTGAAATCTTCAAAGGGATACTCAGGAAGTGCTACTAAAGGTTGACCGATTATAAAATGACCTGGTGTTAGAATTTCTAGATCAGCAGGGTCCGTACTCAAGGGGCAAAGTGGTCGAGAGTTCATGACAGCTTCGACCTTAGCAAAGAATGTCGTCAACTCCTCAAAGGTGAGCCGCCGGTCACCGAGTACCCGATACATGTGAGTCTTAGCAGACTTCATAGCCGCTTCGAAAAGTCCACCCATGTTGGGGCTACTTGGAGGGTTAAACAACCACGTTACATTTTTCTTAACTAATTCACGCTCCAAATCTGATCGATGGTCTCGTAGGTATACGAAAACATCCTTTAAATATTTGTCCGTCCCGATTTAATTTGTTCCGCAATCCGACCGCATTAAGGAAGGAAGACCTCTTCGCGAAACGAACCTTGTAAAGGCTGCGACAAAGGCTTCTACCGATAACTCCGATACAACTTCTAGATGTACCGCTTTTGTACTGAGACATACAAAGATGCATAAATAACATTTTGAAATTTTAGCATTTTTTAAAGAACTACTCTTTATAGAAAAAGGTCCCGCGAAATCCGTACCGACGCCTTCAAATGCACGAGTTATCCGAACACGATCCGATGGCAAATCTGCCATAAACGGTTGATTTGTCCGAGGGTTCGCTCGAAAACACTGAACACATTTAAAAGTAACACTTCGGGTTAGTTTACGTACCGACGTTATCCAATAATTCCGTGACAGAATAGCTGCCAATGCATTTGCACCGACATGGCAATACGTTTTATGATAGTGTTCAACGAGAAGTGTTGAAAATTCACATTTACCTGGAAGAAAAATAGGATGCCGAGCGCAAAAGGGCAATTCCGAGTGCCGAATCCGTCCGCCTACGCGAATCACGCCTTCGTGATCCAAAAACAAGTTAAGCTTTCGTGCCGAATCACGAATAGGTTTAGCCGAGTTCAAAGCTGCAATATATGCACCGAAATGCAACCTTTGAACCATCCGAATTAAACACATTAACGCCTTACGACGTTCCGAAACCGAAATATAAATACCGTAAAACCGAGAAACCGAAACAGAGTTAGAAAAACCGAGAGCTGAAGCAGATTTATTTTTACCGGACACCGAAACCGGATTGGAAGAACCGTAAGCCGTAACCGAATTAGAAACCGAAACCGAGGCCGTATTATCTTTACCGAGATAAATTTTCCGCCGACAATTATTAACAAACCGTATAACAAAACCGAAAACGTTTACAAGAGTTTCAAACGAACTATACCGACCGAATAATTCTGAAATATTATCCGAGGTTTCCGAGACCGAAACATTGGAAACAAACTTAGACCGGAGACCTGGTAAGTCATTTGGCATCTCAGCCCGCTCGTCAGGCCAGGATTCACGAGGCCGACAAAGCCAATGTGGTCGCCACCACAAAGGATGTTCCAGTAGTTGCGCTGCCGAACAACCGCGAGAGGCAACATCCGCACAATTGAGAACACCTGGTACGTGTGCCCACCGAATTGGTAAGTTTGCATTATTTATTTGCGAAACCCGATTACCTTGAAATACCTCTAATTTGTGTGGAGGTGTTTCTAGCCAAGCTAACACAATGGTGCTATCACACCAACCGACAATTTCCGACAAATTTACCGAAAGTTCACGCAACGATGAAGAAACATGTTGCAGAAGATTAACAAGAAGTACAGCTCCACTGAGCTCTAACTGAGGTATAGTCATCTTTGTTTTCAAAGGGGCAACTCGAGACTTCCCCATCACAAGCCGAACCGAAGCTTCACCGTAAGTATTTTCCGTCCGTAAATATACAGCTGCAGCATAACCTGAAGAAGAACCATCGCAGAAACCGTGAAGAGAAAAGAGCACATCTCCGTGTGACTTCAAACAACGTGGAATAGAAATCTTTTGAATATTGGGTAAGTCCGAAATAAAATCATTCCATTTTTGCAACAGGTAGTCTGGAGCGGGCGTGTCCCAATCTACGCTTTTAGCTCCATCACTCAGTAACTCTTGCAGCAACAACTTAGCACGAAACACAATAGGTGAAATCCATCCTAAGGGGTCGAAAAGTTTTGCTAACGAAGAAAGTATGGATCGACGAGTAACCGTCTTCATTTCCGAAGGTAAGTTTAAAACTCGATATGTAAAATTGTCCGTTGATGGATTCCACTGAATACCTAAAACTTTAATAACACCGAAACTATCATCATCATTAAAACAGCGTGGTGTTTCACAAAAATCCTCAGGAATGTCACTGAGAAGTTCAGGTTTATTAGTTGACCATTTACGCAACTCATAGCCGGCCGTACCCATGAGCTGTATTAATTCGTCACGAATTTCCCGAGCCTCCGTGACCGAATCAGCGCCACCGTTGATATCATCGACATACGAATTAGTCAGCAGCAACTTAGCTGCCCTGGGAAACCGCTCCAGTTCATCCGTAGCCAACTGATGTAGACAACGAATAGCAACAAAGGGACTAGACTTCAAACCGTAGGTATTAGTAGTGAGCTCATAAACACGTAAAGGTTCCGCCGGGCTCTCGCGCCATAAAATAAGTTGATACTTCCGATCATCTGGATTAATCCATGTCATTCTAAACATCATCCTAACATCCGTCGTAAATACAATGAAAGGGACCCGAAAATTTAATATTATTTGAGTTATGTCACTTTGCAATTTTTCACCAGAATATAAACAGTCATTTAGGCAGACGCCTGACGAAGTTTTACAACTACCATTAAAAACAACCCGTATTTTCCCGGTATCACCCGATGTCTTAAAGACGCCGTGATGTGGCAAGAAATAATGTTCTTGACCAGAATTGACATCAAAGTCCGAAAGCCGCATATGTCCTAAGTCTATATATTCAGTGATGAATTCTATATACTTAGCCTTAAAATTTGGGTGAGCCCTCATTCTACGTTCTAATGATAAAAATTGCCTAACCGCTTGTGTCTGAGAATCACCTAACTCCGCGTGATCAGGCACTAATGGTAACCGTACCATATATTTACCGTCCGAACAACGTTGCACCGAATTTGCAAACATTTGTTCACACTGAACATCAACCGGATCCTTTATTTTTAATTTTGGTGGCTCTTCCGATTTCCAAAATCGCTCAACAGCTTCTATTAAAGACACACCCGAAAAACATTCCGTATTCGAACGATTAACAAAAATATTCATAGGTCCGAAAATAGCAAAATCAAAAATAGTGTCTAAGGCATAAGGTCCCCCCGGCCGTAAGGTTACCTTCCTACCTTCCGTAATTTCACCCAGAACATCACAACCGAAAATAATATCTATTTGACATAAATACCCGTAACCGATATCCGAAATTTCCAAATTCTTCGATAAACTATAACGTTTTGTAACATAATTGGTTGGTGTCTTTAACACAACCGCATTCACTGATAACAGCATTTTACTATTCCGATCCGATGTAAATTGTAACTGAACAATATGTTTACTACTTTCTATTACTGACCCGCCGATACCCCCTAATCGTATCACATAATTATATTTCTTTAAACCGAGTAAACCGACTAAATCACTACGTACAACCGTTATTTCTGAACCGAAATCTAATAAAGCCCTAGCCTTAACAATATCACCGTTAGCCGATAAAACATTTACAATAACCGTAGGCAAAACAATATCTTTATGTAATGTTGGTAAATGAGTCGGAGACATAACATTCATCTCCGACGTTAATTGCTATTGAGAATGAACGTCAGAGTGCGCGACCGATGCACGATCATTCACTCTCGAACCGCCTTGTTCCGGGCCGAATGAAACACTATGACTTTGACCCACGCGATCATTTGTGGTGCGTCTATTATGATCGAAATGTGAATCTGGTGGTTTTTTAATATTTTGGGCTGGCTGAATGTAATTAGGTTTATACTGCACATTCATTCTGCACAACATGTTGTGATGACCTATATATATTACCGCACCGGTCACAAGGAACAGTTTTATTACATTGGGCTGCCGTATGCCCACCGAAACATTTAAAACATAACCCACTATTACGAACCCATAACCTACGTTCATCACTATTACCGTTTTTGAATTTATAACAATTGTCAATTTAATGACCCGGGGTATCACAAAAGGCGCATACTAAATTAGTGTGTGGACTATTCTTTACAACTGTTGAGTGAACTATTTTATTACGATTGAGTCCGTCAGACCGTATTGAAGCCGAACCACCGACCGTCCTCCGAGGTTCCGAATATGTCCGGGAAGTGTCCGAAGAGTTCGCAGTTTCAATCATACTGCACTCATTTTGCAAGAATTGCACAAGGTCATTGAACTTGGGTAAATCGCGTTTGAGACCGCCGTAATTTTGTTCAAAACGTGTTTTTATTTCTACAGGTAATTTAGTTAAGCTAATATGGACGAGTATGAAACTCCATTCGTCTACCGGTAAACCTAGACCTTTCAATGCTCGTGTGCATTCAAGCAGAGGGTTTAAAATAAGAGACCGCAACATGGATGACCTTTTCAAGGGCTGGATATTTAAGATACGTGAAATATAGGTATCCGCTAGTAACCTTTTGTTATCATATCTTGAATATAATAATTCTATTGCCGTGTCGAGTGACGCGTCGACCATAGGTAGGTGCTGTACTAATGACCTTGGTTCCTTTTGTAAGTGGGAAAACAAGTAATGATATTTTTCCGTTTTAGAAATATCTTTCCGTGATAAAACAAGTGAATTGTATAAACTAATGAAGCTACACCAATCGAATAATTCACCGTCGAAATTCGGTAGGTCTATCCGAGGGAGACGAGCCGAGGGCGCACTGGAAGTAGGTATGTGGATGCCCTGCGCGTTTGGGAACTCTGCTGACTTGGCCTCCAAAGTATCATACTGCAATGTAGCGTTAGCATAACGTTTATCATAAGTGGCTATAGTGTCGACATCGTCAGTAGCCCCGAGTATACCTTCATATGCCGACGTTAAGTTTTGAAAATGTGAATCTAACTTACGCAACCTTGCCGATAATACGCTGCTGCTATATTCAGGCGAATCTATTATATCAACGGAATATTGAAACCAATCACATTCTAATTTAAATTTTATGTCTAATGACTTCGCCATTGTGATTTTTCGAAAATGCGGGCGGCGTGCGTGCAACAAGTAGGTATATACCTACACTAACCGAGTACGAGTTTCCGAAGCAAGTGATGCGTAATTAACTCTAATAAAACACTAAATACTATTTAGTAGACCGAAATTATACTGAAAAAACTTCTATACCGCGAAGTAATGAGTATTTAACCGACCGAAAGTCCGACCATCCGGTTGCGGAGGACCAAATTATGTACCGTAAACTTGCCGATTAAATGTTTTGTGGACTGTATTTAACTATAGGGCCAGTAGGCCGGACCTATTCACCAAGAATACACACGCACTCATCGGCATCAACCCAAACAAATCCACTTACCTTTGCCGCGGCTTCGGAGATGAGCGGGCACGCCGATGACAGGGAAACTTTAGGAGCCCAGGGTTCTGGACGAGGTTGCTAACACTTACAGCACACCGTTATAGCATAATCAAACTGTTTACATAAAGTTCATGCCGGCATTCACATTAGTTCCGTGATAATAAAGTTTTGTAGGGAGCCGCCGTCCATTTACGCGACCGTCAAGGCGAGGTAGGCAAAAAGGGGCCGGGAAGCGCTCCTGATTGGTCGGCGCGTTGACACGTCTTGCGCCGTATGTCACCGTGCCGTAGTTTCCGTACACCAACGACAGAAGGCGGCAGATTTGAATTGGGTGAGGCGAATTTGTGCGTGAACACTTTTGATAGCTTGTTTTTCGTTTATTGGTTTTAAAATTTTAAATACGTCTTCTTTGCCCTCAGACTGTGTGATTGTTAGATCTACAAACAATTCGGTAATGTGTCTACCAAACTCATCGATAGATAAGTCATTCTGTTTGGAATTATATAATTTACGTTGAATAGAAGTTATAGACTTTTTTGGTAATAATTGGTTTTTCATGTCACAAAGAAGAGCGCTAACGCTGTCATAAGTAGAGCATAATTTTAACTTAGCGCCTTGTGATAACCTATTTTTTAAAACAGGTTATATTAAAAAAAAAAATTACTAACCTTCTTTGAGACTCGTCGTCCAACTCCGAGCTGTAGTAGTCGATCCCATCTATAAGCTTTTTAATGCTATCCTATATGAAACAGGCAATAAATTAATTGCTACAATCAAATTTCGCCATAGTTAAAAGTTGTTTAGTCTGCACAGAACATAAATTCAAAATTTCTTTGTGTATAGCATCAAATTGCTCACACGTTTTCTTTATAAACAAATATTCATCTTCCTTAATAACCTCAATATTCTCTAAAAATCTGTTATATTGAGTACATAAACTATCAACCTCTTGTAATTTGACTTGAATTATATGACCCGTACGTCTACTGGGTCCTATCTTTATCAGATATTTTCTTACGTCCTTTAAGCTTACAATTAAATCTGATAACTCGTGAGCCATGAAATAACCTGTATATTTTAATTACATTATTTTGAACTTATTACATAAAGGTTCAATTAATATTCTAAATACTTACAGTTTCATTATGTGTCAATAACAAAATTTATTTTAGAAGTACTAACTGCACTTACATTTTTTTTTTTATCTACTCATTTATGCATATCACTAAAATGTCTAAGTTCAAAGTTGTTGCACTTGACACGATATACACGTTACGCAGCTCACGGATTTAACTAGGGTTGCCACCTTTTTTTTGAAGAAATATAGTATTTTTCTTAAAACCTTGCCAAAATATAGTACTTTTGGGAAATTTTGGAAAAAAAATAGTACACATTCATTCATGTATCATGTTTAAACATTATATACAAATTACAATCCTATATCACTTTATTGCACACCAGTTTAAGTAGGTACAAAAGAAACACACAAATACAGAATTACATTATATATTTTTCCAAGTATATTTATTGTTACTCTGCGCTTTGGATATTAACAGTTTATTATTTTTAAAATAATTATACGAATCACAGCAATTTACTTCCATATTAATAAAAATCAATCAATCAATCCGCTCTATTGTAAGACATGTTGTGTTTGACTGTGTGAAATGTTTTTGCTAGCTCTGCAGCTGTTATTGCATCATTAGAGTTAGCCGAGGATGTAGAACAAGCTGGAGTTGAAGTCGAAGCAGAGGATGTTCCTAGAAACCGTTGCAAAGTAGAAGCAGTCTTTCCCATTTCACTTTTATTTTTGTGCTGTTTGGTTTTACTATGTTGTTTTACCTGCAAATAATTAAGAAACACCATGCTCCAGTATTTACCATCACCAATGTCCAGTCCAAGTCCATGACAGACAAAAAGTACCCAATCCAATACCAATAAAATAAAACCAACCGAACCAATTCACACTAATCAATCACGTATTAATCAAGTAATAGTAAGTAAACAGACATTAGTTAGTACACCATGAATGCATGTCCTCAAGAACATCGAAACATTCGAAACTAATTAACTTACCTGGCCAATTCCACTACTGGCAATGGAAAAAGAAACTCTGCATATAGTACACTTCGCGCCAAATTTGTTGTTTACATCTCCTTTGCACCATTGGTAGTCAGACTCCCATTCATGTTTATACTTTTGAAGCCTTTTTTCTTTCCTTTGCTTTTTTTTGGGGGGCGTGCTGGGCGTGCAGAAACCATCGTCACTTTCACTTTCCATATTTTTAGTTCAAAAGCAGAAAGTAAACACTTGAATTACTGATAAACGGGCGAAGTTAACGTTGACGATTTTTTTTTTTTTTATAAAACGTTGCCCCACACTAGGATTTCCTCCTGTATCGTGGGTGCGTTTACAAACACAAATTCTCACATACACAAACGCCCAGACTCGGAACAACTACCTGTAGATCAAACAAATATTTGCTCCATGTGGGGATCGAACCCACAACACGTGACGCAGAAGCCGATCGCTCAGCCGCTACGCCAAACGTGTCGTCAGTCGTCGTCAATTGACAATCAACATCAACAATGTCAGAGTGACAGACAGAACCACAGAATAGAAACAGAAATGACGTTTCGTTGCATAGCCGTAACTAGGCTTCGTGAGTGCGTTTCGTTCTAAAATTCACAACGCGTCACTACGGGTACGTTCCAATTTAGACGATGTTTATACAAAAAAGTGCAGCAGTCGAGTTAGCAATGTAAATATAGTATTTTTCGTACTATATTATATTTCTATAATATATAGTACAATTGACCGCAATATAGTACGATACTATATAATATAGTACAGGTGGCAACCCTAGATTTAACACAACTTGAAATTGATACGACACTGCTTTTTATTATTACACTATCAATTTACTCATATTCATCACACCACTAAAGAGATTTTAAGGGTGGACCGCACTTGTTATACGTATTTTATTCTCTGTCGAAAAGTCTATGAAATTATATAATTAGCAAAAAGCAAAACCACACCGAACGGAGATTATAAGATTCTGCAAGCGTTCTCCGACAGTCGTTTCTCCTTTGGACTGATCACCGACCGGACGTTTCGTTTTTAAGAGATTCGTCGATAGAACGTTTCACCTATGGACATTTCGCCGACAGAATGGTTCGCATTTGTTTGTTTCGACGACAGGACTTTTCAACTATGGAATATTCGCCGACAGACCGTTTTGTCTACGATTGTGTTGACATGGCTTTTCACTATTTAACTACAAAACCACTAAAAAGCTACTAGCTTGCTACAAAAACATGAAGAAAGAAAATGTTTTAATGTAAGACTGCCTTTACTTTTAATGAATGGTATTTATCTATTACCTACCAATATTCTTCTATATTGTTATTGCAAACATCATTTTCATTCATATTAATGAGCTAATTACAACTGAGTACACATTTTTAAGCCAGTTTTACTACATCTATAGTACACACAAAAGTTTCTCGAAATAACTTGCTTTTTGTAACATTACTAGTAATATAGTAATAGGCGCTTGATACGTAGCTTAGTATAATAATTTATGTGACAAAATGTGGGTAGTCATGATTATCTGTTTTTTTTTCTCTTCATTGGTTATAGTATGCTCTGCATCCTCATTGACGATTGTGTTTGTTCTTAATTAACGGTTTTAAAATGAATGTATGTGAAATTGTGAAGTCGAAACGTGGTAAAGATGTGTTAGTTTATGAAGGATATTCGTATCATTTAAATAAGAGGCGTGATAATAACTACTACTGGAGATGTACGAAAAAAGATAGTACTTGGTGTAATGTATCTATTTCTTATTTGCTTACAACCAACAATCAACACATTCTGCTGTCCCAAAATCGTGATCATATGCACTTACCCAACCCTGAAAAACGTATTGAACTGATGTTAAAGGCTAATTTGAAAGATAAAGCTAATCAATCGATGGATTCACCTGCACAAATTGTACAGCGGTGCATCCAAATAGTACCGAGTACCAGTGCTCCCCATATGCCCAATAAATATGCTATGAGGAAAATTATTCAAAGAGAAAGAAATAAAAATCTTCCACCGATTCCAAAGGATATTCAGTGTCTTGATTCCCGAAGAATTAATGAGCAATGACTGTGGTGAACAATTTCTGATCGGGCACTATATTGATGATAATGAGTGCGTAATAGTATTTTCCACTATTGATAATTTGAAATTGCTGAACGAAGCGAAGTTTTGGATGATGGACGGGACCTTCGCTTGTTGCCCGCGTCCATTCCTTCAGATCTATACAATACATGCAATGGTTGGCGTACCATACTCCACGCATAAAATAGTTCCCCTAGCGTACGGTTTGCTTTCTCACAAGTCAGTACAATCTTATACTATTTTTTTAGAAATTGTTAAATGCGTGGGATTTAATAAATTGAATGTCCATTTGGATCCGGACATTATCCTCACCGATTTTTAAGTTTCGGCTATGAAAGCCATCAAAAAAACATTTCCCAATTGTTTAAATAAACTCTGAGTAGGATATTATTGGGCATTCTACTCCACCTGCCGTTCCTACGTCTCACTTCGATCGCCTCCGTCACTTTCGGTGAGGTAGAAAGCCCAATAATATCCTACGGCATGGGCGCTGTTCCACTATTTTCGTTTCCGTAAAACCCAATTGACATGAGAGCCATGAGGATCTTGTTTTAGTAGAGAGCTCTCATCGGCCCATTAGCTCAGTTGGTTAGAGCATCGTGCTAATAACGCGAAGGTCTTGGGTTCGATCCCCTCATGGGCCATAATCGTCTTTTTGATATATATTTTTTTTTGACTAGACAGACGTTGTCTTCACCAAATTTCAATAACTCATTCTTAAGTAGATACAAAAAACCGAGATATATTGTATCAGTTCATTGTTTCACTTTATAAATATTGACGTGGTTGGTAAATTTTCTCATTATTCAATAAACCGTTTAAACAGTCGTCATGAAATTTGTAAAACAACCACAATCGTTACATTTAAACGAACTCTGCGTTGAGCCACGAAACACTATTTTTCGCCATGGAGAATTATTACCTAACACGATACGATGCATCATTTGCGGGCCCTCAAATTGTGGAAAAACTAATTTATTAATTGGTCTTCTTATACATGAAAATGGTTTAAAATTTCAAAATGTTTATGTATATTCGAAAACCGTGCAACAACCCAAGTACAATTTTTTAGAAAAAGTTTTGCAACGTGTACCAGGTATCACATTTCAGAAATATTATGAAAATGAGCAAGTACTTAATGTTCACGACGCAAAATGAAATTAATATGAGACATGTTTATGAAGAACACGTTAATACTGATATGACATGGAGTGAATTTCGTGATATGTGTTCAAAAATATGGAATGAACCATTCAATTATGTTGTAATCAATAAAGATTGCTTCAAAAATAAAGGTTATTTCTATAACATGTTGGAATTTGATTACATTGTCAGTCATCGTGTTGGTGTGATCTTATACCACTAGATGGCGTAGCGTTATCGGGTCGTTGGTTATCTTGTATAATTTAAATAGTTAATATTTATTGTATTAGTTAGCTTAAATCCAGAAAAATATTGTTATAAATTATATTGATCAGTTTACTAATACATAAAAGATAATTTTGTATTTTTCAATAATATTGTATTGAAATAATTCTACCAAGATGGCGCGCTACATCCGGCCCCCACTTTTGTTGACTTCGTATGTGGCGCGCTAGTCTTAGGTACGGAGTCGAATGTTAACCGTGTTAGAGGTAAGACAGTGGAATAAAGGTTGGTCTAAAAAAATAAACTTAGTTTCTTTGGAGCGAAGTCTACATTTCAGAAGTGGGATATAATTGGCTATAACTGCCGATTATATCCAGGCCTACAGACGTAAGTTTGGTCGTTCCGAATAAAAGTCTTAATGAATATGGACTTATACGATGAACGTCTCTTACGGACACCGTCCAGTGAATGTGAGCAATTGTGTGAGGTGTTATTGGGAGAATGTCGGCCTGTTTCTCCGGTACTGCCAAGTGGGAGTGCCTACCGAAGCCGTTGTCTACGTGGTCAAAGCCTCAGTCGACGTAGTCGTAGCCAACGCAGCCGCAGTTGCTACAGTCGAAACCAACACAGTTGCAGCGAACGCAGTCGCAGTCGGTGCACCCGTAGCCAACGCAGTCGCAGTCGACGCGCCCGCAGCCGACACAGCCGCAGTCGACGCGCCCGCAGCCGACGCAGTCGCAGTCGACGTGCCCGCAGCCGACGCAGTCGCAGTCGATCAAGTCGAAGCCGATACAGTTGTGGCAAACCCGGACCCAGCCGATCCTATCGCAACCAGTCTCATTGCAGTCAACGCAGTAGCCGCAGCCGCTTCCGCAACCAGAACACCGAGGAGCGTGGTGAGTCAAAACCAATTCAATCAGCCTCTGCTCATAATCAATCGGTTACAATCTCACAATTAGTCGAAGCATTGCAAGCTGCTTACAAAAATAGTAGTTTAGAAAAATTATCTAATCATAACACCGTCCCGGAATTCAACCCAGAATGCAAACAACAGACGATAGATGTTTGGTTGCACAAGGTCAACGAATGCGCTGTAATATATAGTTGGTCAGATCAACAAACCTCTCATTTCGCTCTTCAAAAACTCAAAGGTATTGCTCAAAAGTGGTACGAGGGTTTGCCAACTGTTTTATTTAGTTGGCAAGAGTGGCAACAAAAGTTAAAGCTAGCTTTTCCCAGCAACGAAAACTATGGTTGTCTATTTTCGACGATGTTGTCCAAACGTGCAAAGTTTAGCGACTCTCTTGAAGAATATTTTTATGAGAAAGTAGTTTTGTTAAATCGGTGTAGTATTGAAGGCAAACGTGCCGTGGATTGCATTGTGCATGGAATAGATGACCGCAGTATAAGGTTAGGTGCTGAGGCCGCCTGTTTTTCTACACCGGACCAGCTTTTGCCATAGTTAAAAACAGTTAAATCCAGTACTAATTTCATTGATAAAAGGAAAAACAAAAATTTTAATATTAACAAGACGGACAACACAGACAAAGAAGAAAATAAAAACCGTATAGTTAAATGTTACAATTGTTTACAAGAAGAACATTATAAGTCACAATGCCCGAAAACTCCGGTAAAATGTACCCGTTGTCTCACTTATGGTCATACTGTAGAACGGTGCACCCTACCCGTAACATCCGCCGTAACAGATGGTAGACCAGTAAAATCAGTCTTGCGTATAGTTCTGACGACGACTCCACTAAATATTACAAACAAGCATTCGTTAATAAACACTCCGTTAACTATTTCGTTGATTTTGGCAGTTCTGTAACTATGATGAGTTTGTTTTGCGCTAAGAATATCGCCGTTGATTGGAGTCTGGGCCAAAATCTACCCCAACTTAAGGGCTTCGGTGAAGCTATAGTTAGACCCTTTGGGAAATGTACCGCTACTATATCTATCGATGACGTGATTGCAACCGTACAAATTTTTATTGTACCAGATGAGGTAATGCGAATACCGTTAATTTTAGGGCAAACGTATACCGAACAACCCCATATAATCGTAGAGAAGGATAGTGCCAACTTACGATTTTCTGGTAAAAATGATGTATTCGCTACTAACAAAATCAAACTTTTCTGTTCAAAAGATATCACAATAAATGGATTAATTCCCGTTTGTGTTTATACCGAACCGGTTTATAACGGAGATGTCTATATTCCCGGGAATAATCGCTTTCGACTCGGTCGCGAACACTATCTAGTGCAAGGGTTATTCACTTTGGTAGATGGAGAGGGTGTCGCGTTAATTAAAGGCCAGTCCAGTCAACCTTTTCTTCTTAAAAGAGATACAGTGATAGCTAGGTGTTTAAAGGCCGAAGGTGACCATCACTCAAATAAAACAACTCGCGTGTCTATGGTAGAGTCTAGTGAGCCTATGCGATTGATAAGTGAAGACGACGTAATAAGCGACACAACTCTTGACAAAATTAGATTTCAACAGCTCGTCAAATTATTAAACAAATATAGGGAATGCTTCGCGTTTAGCTTAAAAGAATTAGGAAAAACTCAAGTAACGGAAATGAATATAAACTTACAAGATGATAAGCCCGTAGTATACAGACCATATAGATTACCGATTAGTGAAAGGTAAACTAAGGTACGGGAAATGATACAAGAGTTACTGGAGTGCGGCATTATTCGTCCATCAACTTCCTGCTATGCAAGTCCTATAGTTCTGGTTAGAAAAAGGACCGGTGAGATACGCTTATGCATTGACTTTAGAGCATTAAACCATAAGACCATAAAAGAGAATTACCCTTTGCCCAGAATAGACGATCAGCTTGACAATCTTGCCGGATATAACTTTTATACAACTTTGGATCTTGCCTCAGGCTATTACCAAATCGCCGTTTCCGAAGCTTATCGTCATAAAACTTCGTGACGCCAGAAGGGCAGTATGAGTTCAATAGAATGCCCTTCGGGTTAGTAAATGCACCGTCTACTTTTATGCGTACAATGCATCTTGTTCTCAATAATAATCAAAACTTTCCAACACTAAAAGAACAAGAGGTAAATGTTAAGAGAATTGCGTCTGCTTATATGGATGATATAATTGTGCCTTCAGTAACGCTTGACGAGGGATTTGACCGGTTAGAAAAAGTATTGGGACTAATCAAAAATGCCAACTTAACGCTAAAATTATCTAAATGTTGTTTCTTTAAAAGATCGGTAAATTATTTAGGTTTCGAATTAAGTTCGGAGGGTATTAAACCGGGTACACGGAAAATTGAATATATCAGAGACTTCCCTCAACCTACGAACCAGCATTCAGTTAGGCAATTTATTGGATTATGTAGTTTCTTCCGTCGTTTTGTAAAAAATTTCGCAATAATAGCTAAACCGCTCACTGCTCTCTTAAAGAAAACTGCCGCGTGGTTCTGGGGCCCAGGACAAAGTAAAGCCTTTTGTGAACTAAAAACAGAATTAACGAAAAACAACATTGACTTTTACATAACTTGTGCAGTTATTAACATTAACAATATGATAGTTAGGTACATTGGTTACATTTTGCAATAAAAACCAATACCAATACCGTTCGGCCATCCCAATTTCAATTGTAAATCTCAATGATTTTAGCCATGATCACCTTTATCACTTGCATCAACATCATCATCATCATTATCATCAAACAAATTTAAACATAAGCAAATTGGTCACCGATTTCACCAAGATACAACATCACGGCAGCATTCCTGCCTCGATTCTCCAGCAGCTACTGAAGCTACGGATTGACCTCCGAAGCTAGCTCAGTAGTTGCACTCACACGTAATCACTGTTCAGTAATCTGTAATTTCACATTAGTAGGGACCCGCCAATGGCGGTAGTTTTACTTTATACCAAGAAATTATTGCATAACTCTTTCCAATCAGATACTTCAGTATTCCAGTGTTGTGATTTCACAAGTATCATTAAGAAATAATGATATAAAAATCAGTAACAAATTACCTATTGGTGGGTACGATAAAATATTTAAACCGGGACATATTTAGTACACATAATTATATCCGTTAACTTTTTTCGAAGATGAACATTGTGCGACATGTGCGATAGTAGGATATTATTGGGCATCCTACTCCACCTGCCGTTCCTACGTCTCACTTCGTTCGCCTCCGTCACTTTCGGTGTTGTAGAAAGCCCAATAATATCCTACGGAATGGGCGCTGTTCCACTATTTTCGTTTCCGTAAAACTCAATTGACATGAGAGCCATGAGGATCTTGTTTTAGTAGAAAGCTCTCATCGGCCCATTAGCTCAGTTGGTTAGAGCATCGTGCTAATAACGCGAAGGTCTTGGGTTCGATCCCCTCATGGGCCATAATCGTCTTTTTGATTTTTTTTTTAATATATTGTGTCAGTTCATTGTTTCACTTTATAAATATTAACGTGGTTGGTAAATTTTCTCATTATTCAATAAACCGTTTAAACAGTCGTCATGAAATTTGTAAAACAACCACAATCGTTACATTTAAACGAACTCTGCGTTGAGCCACGAAACACTAGTTTTCGCCATGGAGAATTATTACCTAACACGATACGATGCATCATTTGCGGGCCCTCAAATTGTGGAAAAACTAATTTATTAATTGGTCTTCTTATACATGAAAATGGTTTAAAATTTCAAAATGTTTATGTATATTCGAAAACCGTGCAACAACCCAAGTACAATTTTTTAGAAAAAGTTTTGCAACGTGTACCAGGTATCACATTTCAGAAATATCATGAAAATGAGCAAGTACTTAATGTTCACGACGCAAAATCCAATTCTGTCATTGTATTCGATGATGTGGCTTGTGAAAATCAAAGCAACATGCGTGATTATTTTGCGATGGGCAGACATAAGTTTATCGATTGCTTTTATCTAAATCAGACATATAGTAAAATTCCTAAGCAGTTGGTCAGAGACAACGCAAACCTAATCGTACTTTTTAAACAAGATGAAATTAATATGAGACATGTGTATGAAGAACACGTCAATACTGACATGACCTGGAGTGAATTTCGTGAAATGTGTTCAAAAATATGGAGTGAACCATTCAATTATGTTGTAATTAATAAAGATTGCTTCAAAAATAAAGGTTGTTACAGAAATAAATTTGACACTTTTGTAGTCTTTGATTAAGGATATACAAATATAAAAGACTGCACCAACATGACTTCATCATTCTTCACACGGCGCTACACCGATTACGATCAATTTTTACCAATATGGATAAATCATTGAAAAGACAAATTGTAAATGCTGCAGAAGCTGTAAAGAAGAAAGTACGAAAAATGCGAAATTTTGAGATTGATCGTAAACAAGCACTGGATGCAGTTTTTAAGCCTGTAACAGAATCTCTTGGCTTAATTGCTAATAGCAGCAAACCAACTCCTCGCCTACATACTATTGAAGAAGAGGAGTCTGAAGTTCCGTTTATAGATGAAACCTTGCAGAAAGAAGGACCCGATGGGGATGAAGATGAATCAGAAATTAACAGTGACTCTTCATATGAATCAATAGTTGATCAAAATCAAGAATGTGACACATCATCCTGGTCAGTATCTTCAGAAGCGTTGGCAGATATTCCATTTGGGGTCAGAGTAGAACGTGATAAATTGATGCTAGGTTCTGCTCCCATAACAATTAGCGATCAATTTATAATCGTGGCTGGTCAAAAATATAAAAACACGGTTGGATTAAAACAACTGCTGCTCAAAAAAGATCCTGATTTAAGTTTGGTTACCGAAGACGATAAGAAAAATTATAAATTGATGATGCTACATACAAATGCTCATAGACGTGACTATGATCCGAAAAAAGCTATAAAAAGCAACAAGGGAAAAAAGTATATGGATGTTATTAAACCTTTATTTAAATTGTCAAACGATTTTGGGGGAAAGAAAAATTTACCTAAAGGAAAAGGGTTGCTAATGCTGAAAAAATTAAACAAAGATGTTGATTACATATATTGGGATGATCCTAATGAGTTAGTTGAAAGATTAAAACTTCTTATGGCATCTCGGGAAGCTGGAAATACAGGAGTAGATAACGAAATAATATCTATCATAGAGGAACTACGTGAAGGTCAATTTATAAGTTAATAAATATCTTGATAAACAATTATTCTTTTCATTTTACTTATAGCTTTCTTTCTGTCTACACATCATGAATATAGATAAATTTGGCCATCATGTTCATAAAAGAATGCGACTATCAGAATTATTTGATTTTAATGAAAAGGCATTGTTAAAATCAGAAAATGGAGATTTTGACCTTAAAAATTTGAGATTGAGAGGAATTAGATCTCCTATAGAAGCAGATGATGTTGTGAACAAAGATTATGTAGATCATTTGAATGCTAATACGATAAAAGAATTTAATAAAATGATTGGTTTATTGCGTTCTCAAATCATAAAGGATGCTCGAAGCGCAGTTCAAACTTCTTTAAAAGCAAATACACCTGAAGTTTTAACTCATTTGCAAGAACAGTTTTACACCAAAGCAGAAGTAGATAAGTTATTTCTAAAAACTAAAACTCCATAATGGCAAAACAGCAAATCGTAAATGAAATACATAAAGCAGCACGACGAAATTTTCTCCGACGTCATGTTATTTTGAAAGGAGTCCGCGACTTGTGGCAAGCAGATTTAATGGATATGCAACACCTGAGAAAGTATAACAAAGGCTACAATTTTATTTTAGTAGTGATTGACTGCTTCTCAAAGTACGCCTGGGCTGAACCGTTAAAATCGAAAAATAAATTTGATGTTACTCGTGCATTCGAACAAATACTGTGTAGCAGTCTTGAAAATCCCGTTAACTTACAAACTGATAAAGGAACAGAGTTTTATAACAGCACTTTTCAATCTCTTATGAAAAAGTACAATATTAACCATTACTCATCATTCTCTACTAAAAAAGCATCAATAGTAGAGCGACTGATTAGAACTATAAAGAATAAATTATATAAACATTTCAGTCTCAATGGAAATTATAAGTGGATAGGTCCACCGTTGAAAGATATATTTATAAGATACAACAATACGAAACATCGTTCTATCCAATTTAAACCGATCGATGTGAATAAATCAAATGAACCAGCGATAAAAGAAAATTTAAAAAAAATATACAATAATGATTTTGCTAAGGGGAAGCCTAAATTCAAAGTAGGTGATTATGTTCGTATCAGCAAATTTAAACATAATTTTGAGAAAGGTTATACTCCTAATTGGTCAACTGAATTATTTAACATAAAAAAGATTAATAGTACCTCACCAGTGACTTATCTACTAGAAGATCAACGAAAACAAAACATATTAGGAGCGTTTTATGAGCAAGAACTTCAAAAATCTAGCTATCCTGATATTTATTTGGTAGAAAAAATTTTAAAAAAGAAAGGAAATAAATTATATGTCAAATGGCTAGGTCTTAATAATGGTGAAAACAGTTGGATTGAAAAAGCTGCCATAATGGGCTAAGATGTTATATAACCTTTTTAAAAAAATAATCCACTCATTATACTTTTAGTAATGCAAGGTGGTGGACTAGTTAATAGCATAATTAATAATCTGCCATTCGAAGCTCATTTACCAGGATATAATTATTGCGGACCAGGAACCAAACTTTCCAAACGGTTGGCGCGAGGTGATCGAGGTGTAAATAAGCTAGACGAAGCTTGTATGCATCACGACATTGCATATGCAAACCATACAGACTTAACAAATCGTCACAAAGCTGATTTACAACTACTTAATATGGCTAAACAAAGATTGAAATCAAAAGATGCAGGGAAAGGAGAAAAACTAAGCTCATGGTTAGTGAGCAAAGTCATGAAAGCTAAATTGAAGTCTGGTTCCGGGATTAAAACATTTAAAAGTTTAGTCTCTAAAATAAAATCAAAAATTAAGAAACTCAAACACAGCGACAATAAGTCTTTAATAAAAGCAGCTTACTTAGTCGCAAAAAAGTTATTTCCAAACAACCATCCTCGAATTCGGGTGCCACGAGTAATACCCATACCAAAGACTGGAGGAGTTCTGCCTTTGATTCCAATTTTCGCTGGTTTATCGGCTTTGGGAACTTTAGCTGGCGGTGCAGCTGGCATTGCAAAAACCGTTAATGACTACAAAGCAGGTCAGCAAAATTTGCGAGAGTCAGAACGTCACAATAGGGCTATGGAGGCGTTAGTGTTGGGCAAGGGTTTATACATTAAACCGTATAAAAATGGTAATGGATTGTATGTTCATTCTTCAAAAAACTGAAGAAGATGCTACCTAATCGACCTCTAACTAATGTAGACATCCTAAAATATTCAAAAGTTATTCCTCATTTTCGTGGAGTCTACATGAAGGATCGATTACCTAGAAACCCTAAACGGATCGAGTGTGGTATTGTAAACTTAGATGATTCTATGAACGAAGGGACACATTGGGTAGCATATGTTAAGGTAATTGATTATTGCGAATATTTTGATAGCTATGGAAATCTGAAACCACCGAAAGAATTAATTCGATATTTAAAAAATTGTAATGTCTTTTATAACTACACGAGATATCAAAAATTTAATTCTGTAAACTGCGGTCATTTATGTTTAGAATATTTGTCGAGTTTTTGGAATAAAAATGTATTATAAAATATAATGCTTATGTTTCATTTCAATCATTTGCAAGATGTCGCTCACCTTGTCGATAACTGGAAACTCATCAGTTTTATCTACATACTACCCTAATAGTTTACAGCTTGATGGAGAGTATGAATGTGCTTTATTACACTTTTCAACATTTAATTCTATTCCAAATATTCATAACAGTAATAATAAGTTCTATTATGGACTTAACGAAGTTATAGAAATACCGGAAGGCACATATGAATTGCAAGATATCAATGATTATTTAAAATCAGAAATTAAAGATGCATCTATCAAACTGCAATGCAATAATAACACATTAAAAACAACTATTTTCTGTACAAAAGATGTAAATTTTACCAAAGAGAATTCTTTTAGAAGAATGTTAGGATTTAATAAACAAATCTTGAAAGCAAATAAATGGCATGTGTCTCAGTCTCCGGTCAACATTTTACCAACGACCGTGGTCAGGATCGAATGTGATATTGTAAGCGGTTCGTACATAAACGGAAAACCAAGTCATATTATTCACGAATTTGCACTTAACGTACCACCTGGATACAGGATCATAGAAATCCCAAAGAACGCAATATATTTTCCAATCAATCAAAACAATATAAACTGCATAAATATCAAGCTATTAGATATAAACAATAACTTAATTAACTTGCGTGGTGAAGAAGTGCAGCTGTATTTACATCTCAAAAGAAAACCATGATTGACTACAATAAAAATGTACGTCAAGAACTTAAGAATATCAGTTCTACTCGAGCTTCATACCAAAGAAGACCTTGCTCTAAAAAGAAAATAAAATTAACTAAAGACAATAAAGCATTCCTCAGAGCGATCAAATTGCTAAAATGAATATCTTAGATGTTTTATCTGCTCCAACTTACGATAACACCATAGAAGGAATCGAATTTCATTCCTACAAGCCTTATGTGACGAGTTTCAACAGAAACAATGAAATCCGTATACCTATTAACCAACAAGACTTATACATACTAACATCAGCTAGCACTCTGTATTTGGAAGGAACTGTTATCGTTAGTAAAAAAGACACGAAAGACAAAGCTTCTAGTGTCAATTTCACGAACAATGCGCTAATGTACTTATTCCAAGATATTAGGTATGAGCTTAATGGAGTGGAGATTGATAAAATAAAAAATGCAGGTATAACTACAACCATAAAATCATTAATATCCATGAATGAAAGTGAATCAAAAATATCTAATGCTTGGGGCTGGAATATTGATGGTATAAAAAATATCAATGGAGGAAGATTTTCAGCTTCTATACCACTGTGTCATATCCTCGGATTTGCTGAAGATTTTAAAAAAGTCGTGATAAACAGTAGACATGAACTGATATTGTTACGAAGTAACACCAATTTGAACGCTGTAAAACTGAGCACAGGTGAAACGGTGGATGATGTTCAGATTAACAAAATTATATGGCGCGTACCACATGTTAAAGTATCAGATAAAGAAAAAATTAGTTTGTTAAGACTCCTAGAAAAAGATCGACCACTTCAAATAATATACAGAAATTGGGATCTGTACGAATATCCCACTTTACCTAAAAGTACAAAACATACTTGGTCTATCAAAACTTCAACTCAAATAGAAAAACCACGATACATAATTCTTGGTCTACAAACAAATAGAAAAAACAATGCAAGTTCTGACATGTCTCAATTCGATCACTGTCATGTTCGAGACGTTAGAGTTTATCTCAATTCCACGTATTTCCCGTATGAGAACCTAAATGTAAATTTTGCTGACAACAGAATTGCTTTATTATACGAGCAGTACACCAGATTTCAACAGTCGTATTACGGACGTCGCCCAGAGCCCATATTAAGCGAGAAACAATTTAAAGACTTAGCACCGCTGTTTGTCATTGATTGCTCTAGACAAGCGGATAACTTAAAGACAGGTCCAGTAGTGGATGTGCGAGTAGAAATTGAGAGTAATTCCGAAATACCAGAGCAAACTTCAGCCTACTGTCTGATTCTCAACGATTGTATAATTGAATACAAACCCTTAAGTAACATCGTAAAGAAGTTATCATGAAACCGGATACCATTATAGTCGATCTCCAAGGATTTAAAAATTTTAATAACAATTTTATTGTGAAGGAAGTGGCTATTGTAAGTCAAGAACACACACAAACATTCGTGGTAAAACCACCATTTTCGTTCCATTATTTAACGAAAGAAGAAAAGAAGCAAGTGAGATGGATTGAAAAAAACAGTGGAATTTACTGGAGTGAGGGCTACATAGACTACAACGAGTTTAAACGTGTCATAGTGCCATATTTCGAAAATAAAAAGATTATTACAAAGGGTTTGGAAAAGATAAAGTGGATTAAAGACTTATGTGGAAACTGTGAAGTGATCGATATAGGTGAGAAGGGTTGTCCTAACCTTTCAGACTTAAAAAATAAATTTAGTAAAAATAAAACTGAATTTAATTGTGTGAATCATAAATTTAATTGTGCACTAAATAATGCTGTGTGTATAAGAAAATGGTATTTTGATAATAATATGTCTGTATTCAAATTATTTTGTTGTGGTTAAGCTACATTTAATAAAAATATTTATGTAACTACTCTTGGTTTTTTATTAGAACCTTAAAAAAATTAAATTAGCTGTAGTTATGTTAAATTTGAGGTATACCTACAATAAATGTAAATTAATACTGAAAAACGGATGACCTGCAAATCTAATCTTATTTTACAGCTAATTTAATATTTGAATTTGGTAAGTCATATAGAATAAAACATAAAATTTAAAATTAAAATATAGTCTTTATTACCTCATATAAGTATTTACAGTTATAAACTAATTATACCTACATAGCTACATCGTAATAATATTTTATTTATTTTATCATCTTAACTTACAAACATTGTGATTATTTTAATTAAAATGGAACTTATGAACTACATAGATACACATTATTTATTTTTATATTTCATTTTATTTAATATACACAAAAAGAATATGAAAGTACTTAATTATTTGTATACATACTTCAAACAAAATAAAATACAGTATTTATTGCCTCACATATTTACAGTAAAAACATCGATTATTTTATACCACTTACCTACATACACTATATTTCATATCGCTATACTATATTTGTGTCTTTCACATATTATACATTACTAATATTTATTTTATTTTATTTATACCCACAAAAAAGAATAAAAAGGCAATACTTGCATAATATCTATTAATTACATATTTTTATATTTAATATTGTGATGAAATTTAATTTAATATTTTTACTAACAAAAAATTACAAACTACATTACTTACTAATAACAATTGTCCCCACAAAGTTTTTTGGAAATTTTATTTATCAATGATTGTGTCTCTTCCATAACATAGTCTACTGGTTCACTCACTATGTATTGCGCACTCATAATTACCGCGTCCTCATTATCACTTGCAGTTTCTTGTTGCTCACTTATATCCAAAACTTGTATTTGGATCAGTCGCAGACCTTTTCTCTTCTCATTATTTATGACGTATGACTGGCAAGGAGGCAGCTTCCGCTTTTGATAATCCCTTTTCGCTCTTGGTTTCTTATTGGATAGCCTTTGTTGTTCAGATAATTGTCGTTGCTCGGGTACATGCCAACTCAAACTTGGAGTCGGGAACCCTTGGGCGTATTGCGAAAAGACGAGGTCAGGGGAATCACACATTTTTGATGATCTGAAACAAACAAAATAAGAATCAATATAATGCTAATGAATATAAATCTAAGTAATTATAGTATAAATAACGAACTACTTACTTACAATAGGTTTTCAATTCGATGATGTGAACTGAGAAGTCCAACCAGTCCGATCACTATCAGCCAAATGTAATGGAGAGACTAATATTGTTATGATTGTGTAACAGTACTCCGGAAAGCATTGTGCACATGTTTTATTACAAGTTCGAACTTGTTTCCGATGTGCGCACGGTCGACGCAGTTCGTCACTTGCAAGCACCTGGTCGGTGTTATGTTTCACACAAGGCTACGGAAATTTCAGGAATCATTTGCAAATCTTCATGTTCGTACAAGTTTGAAGTGATTCTATGTAAGCAATATGTTACGGAATGCGGTGCGCTTTGTCATCAGGAACGGAAATGAAACAGATTTATGAACATAAAATATTCTTTATTTAAGTATATATTTAGTAGGTACAAAGTACAGATAAAAGCAAGCATATAAGACCTATATAGGTACCTAAGTAATTATCAGAGGTCGTATAGTTTCACCTCTGTTTAGCTCTAACTAGTACAAGGGGCACCAAGAATACACACATTTTAGAATTGCTTACATAATAAAGCCTGGTTCAGAAGTAACTTCTGTCGATACTATGAAACAGATTTATGAACATAAAATATTATTTATGTAAGTATATATTTAGTAGGTACAAAGTACAGATAAAAGCAAACTTATAAAAGGCCTATATAGGTACCTAAGTAATTATCAGAGGTCGTATAGTTACATCTCTGTTTAGCTCTAACTAGTACAAGGAACACCAAGAATACACACATTTTAGAATTGTTTACATAATAAAGCTAGGTTCAAAAGTAACTTCCAAACATACAAATATTTAAACTCACATACACAAACAGCCAGACCCGGAACAACTACCTGTAGGTCATACAAATATTTGTTCCATGCCGGAATCGAACACGCAGCGCAGCAGTCAATCGCTTAACCACTACGCCAACACGCGACATTACACGACAATAGTACATTTCACATTATTAAAAGAGTAACAAAGATCCATTCATCCACCCTCACAAACTTTTTATAATACGAGTAGTAAGTAAGACAGTAGGTAGGTTGAAGGATTATCTAACTTTCCACTTAGGACGTTTTATCATTTACAATAAATAAAATACATGTTAAAAATGTGACTTCTGTAATTACGTTTAAATTGTGGTAATACATTACATAAATATAGTTGCGTTACCCCAAGCTAAAGTAGAAACTTTATCAATCGATAGCAATCGTTTATCATCATTGCTTGAAAGTGCTATTTTATTTACGTCCTGAGTGAATATTTCATGTTTTATTGACCTAAACAATACATTTTTTTTGTGAATAACATTGCAATTGTATAAAACATTTTTATAATCTAACATATTTAAATTTTTGGTAATACATTTTTTTGTACCTTTTGCCTTTTTAATTGTTTTGTTTAAAGTTTTAATACAATAAAGCTTTGAGCGCAATCCTACGAATTCTTTGATAATGTTGCCACCCATTTCATCCTTAAACAGTCCTGGAACCTTCTTATTCATAATTGGTAAGTTATAGTCGTTGTTACAGTCATAATTGCTGGTATCAAAATATTTTAGAAAATGGAGCTTGAAGTCTTTATAAACGTCATTACTCTGTACATCATATACTAGGCTATCTGTATCAGTATAGCACAATTCAATTCGGTTACCATAAAAAGGTTTTATGATAGAGTAGTGAAAGTCGTACATGTGAGTCTTAGATAATTCTAATACTGCAAACCCTATGTATATTGGTTTATTAAGAATAATACGCACAGGTTTCATTTGGATTGCCACTAGATCATCAGAAAATACAGAGGCGCTATGAAAATATGGGCTGGCTATCAATTTTTCAGCACAAGTAGTCTTTTTTGTTTTATTGTTCGAGTCACACCACTTGTTTACTAACTTAACGTCTATTCGATGTTCAGTATTTTCCAGGGTCTTTCCAAAAATACTATTGTTCAATAATTTGAAAAAGTCTTGTTCAAACGTTGACTCTGCTTTTTGGCGTAACTGGGTGTTAATATCAATATATTGCTTTAAAAAACAACTTTGCTTAAATGTAATAGCGCGATGGACCCTTCTCAATACTAAACCGTGCTGTAAACACTTTTTTAAATGTACGTAATGAATAACATAGTGATATTTATCGTACAAATTTGGTATTAGCTTTTTATTCTTACCACCAAGTGGCAAGCATTTTTCTGGACAAAAAGGAAAGTCATTGTGTTCCATGTGCAAATTCTCCGGATATATTAAATCAACTTCAAGTATGTAACCGTTTTCCGCAGTATCACTGATGCCTGCTAAGTTCAATTGTAAAAAATCAATTTCTTGTCTATTCATAAATCTAAAACCGGAATAGGGTAGGGATTGACACATGCTGTAACCGTATAAATTATTACAATCTAAATAAATGATAAATGAATTTGGACGGGTTGGATCGTATGTATCTAAATATTTATTATTGGCTTTGGCATGTCTTTTGGAACACATACAAACACCTCCTCGAATACCTTTTTGTATCATTCTAAAAATTTCAACATCACTAATCAATTCTAATTGAACCCCTGTTTTTAAAAGCATTGCATCAAAAGATAGACTTGGTGCTGTAAGATAGAACGCGGGATCGAGCTTGTAATGTAGTTTACAAGTTTTTCGAAAATTTTCAAATACATCTGTTAGCAAAAGAACATCTGTTTTGAGATATAAATCTGTGTACATACCCATGTTTTGAATATTAAATACGGACCAAACAGACCGAGCGTGTTCATAGTCTTCATCGGTAATTGCCTCATTAGTTAAAGAGTTAAAAAAATATTTTTTAGAGGGTAAACACGTATCTTCATAACGTTCCCATTGAGACATATAGTCATATGGATACACTCCTTTACGGGTGAGTAAGTTAAATTGTTTTTTATTAGGAAAATAAGATTTTAATTGTTTAAAGTCTTGTTTTTTCATTGTACTAACTAACTTTTCTAAGCTAGTTCCTAAAAACTTGAAAGAATCTACAAACCGAACCTGGATGCTTTCCCCGGTAGAAATCGGAATAAACTTAGTGAATGAAATATAGTTTTCTTTTGTTTTCGGTATCACTTTAATAGATCCAGGAGCTTCACCTAATTCTTTTATGAAAAGGTGGCAATCGTATCCGGATAAATTATGAAAAAATACTGGCAAAAATGTTGGTAGTTTGTATTGTATGTTACAGTAACTATGAGCTGCACCACGATATTTACCAGTCAAGTGACAATGATCGCGAACCCTATCGCCCAACAAGAAGTGCTCACAAATATGACATGTCATCGCGTTTTCAAAGTCGCGAGCATTATCATTTGAGTAAATCATAGGAGCATTATTTTTTAAAATATCGTAAATGTTTTGTGCAACTTTATAGATAGACTTCACAAAATTTGACACACAATCCGCACCGCGATAAGAAACGTAACGATTGTGGCTTTCGTCTAGCGTACACGTAATATGATAAGCGAAAGCTACAGGCACATGTCGCTGTCGCGTTACAGTACTCGCCTTAGTGGGGTCAGGGTCACAAGATTCATACCGTTCTAGCATTGTTTCAAAATCTGCGTATATAACAAATGGTACAATTTGCTTTCTATTATAATTTTTAAACTGAATGAAAGAACCTCTTGGAGGTAGTTCAGTGGCGACACCTCCACAACTATGTGAACTAAGATCATCGCATGAATTAAAAAACATTAAACAAACGTCACAAAAGTACAGTTTACTGTGGTGTTTTGTTATTTGATTTTTAACAAGTCGCGGCAAGTCTTTAATGAGACAGTAATGTGACAAATCATCTCTTTCTAAATAAAGTAAATGAATCACCTTTCCGTTCAAGGCTTTTGGTTTGTAAAGCGGTCCTATGACGGTATTATTTTTTAAACCATAAATGTAAATACAAATTTCAGGGTTATTCACTTCGAACCGCGCAATATCTAAGAAATTCACTGGAAATGACATGTCCTTTACCTTTAAAACGTTACGAAAATCAGGGTAAGAAGATACTCGTTCAGGGTGATTCTTAGCTGGATATAAAGCAGCAACAACAGACCATAAAAAACAATACTCGTCATTATTGCGGATATTAACACATGCTTTTCTCGATTTTATTGCAGAAGGTAATTCGATAAAGCCTGAACCGCGCAACGGTTGATATTTGTTAACATTGACTTCCAAATGAGAACTGCTCAAGAACGTCCATCCACTGTCTCGGTCCTGAAATTCTTCTATCTTTTTTGTTAAAGTATTTTTTACCTGAGACATTAATGAATCAAATTCATAATTCTGATGCAGAGTAACGTTTTTTGTGGCAAATGATTTCATCTCCTGAGAATCATTTTTAAACATTAAAAACAAAGCAAAATATTCGAAATTAACTTTTAGGCAAGCATGTTGTTTAAGAGATATGTCAATTAACTTTTTAATTTTGTCCCAATTATCATTAAGAAATGGTTCTAGAGAACAATTCTCAGACGGATCGACAATTCTATAAGAAGCTATACGATTACGAAATGCAGAATGTATTATTTCAACACCTTCGCAAAAATGCGAAATAGTTTTGTTTTTATGATTAGTACTACGTAGGTGACCTGTCCAGTGACTGCGCTCAACAGATGTGTTACAAACAGTACAGAAAGGCATTTTAGATTAAAATAGTTTTAAACTTAGTATTAGATGTTGCAATATATTATTATTACGATTATGATGTACGATCGCAAAGATACAATAATAGAATAGAATATAATGTCTGGTGCCCCAACAACTTAATTATTTATTTTATATTTATATTGTCGCTATAAAAGACGGGCTCAGAATTATCGAATAATTCATGACTCCGTCTCATAAAAACTTGTAGACCGTCCCACTGCGGCGTGTTACGGTTCAGCTGGACTTTTAAGGCCACCGAGGCTTTTTTCCACCGATCCTCTTTAGGGGTGGAGGCAACTTCGGCCTTGTTATAGACTTTTACCTCCACATAGAAGTCCCCGGTTAAGTCCGCCTTTCGCCGCACTTTACCGTTGGCGACACGGCTGGTGAGGGTCGAACCGAAGTCTCCAATTATTGAGGTCGACGACGGAATGTAGTCCTCCAAACCAAAGAGGTCCGAGCCCGAACTGCGTCTTTTACTGTAAACAATTTAACATATTCTTTATAATAATTTACACAACACATTACATTGCATTAGTTTTAGTTAATTGACGAATTGAGGGTGTATTATTATACTCCTCTGTCGAACCCTACGAGGATAGAAGGCATGATGTAATGTTATAATATTTCAATAACAATACCTCATGAACTAACTGTAAACATTCCTGCAAGGAATATAAATGGAATCTGATTTCAGCGCTCTCTGCGTTACAGTTCTAAATCCACTAACCAACGTATAACTGTGTATAACAATTTAGTTGACATAACATACACAACAAGCACCTAAAGGTATAAGCAGTAACACAAAATTACCTTGATTTCGATTCTGATGGCGTGGTGCTCTCGGAAGCTTTGCGCTTCGTCACCTTCTTTTTAGGTCGCACCTTCGCAACCTCGGCTACAGCTGCGGGTCGTGTCGAAAATTCTGAATCGGAGTCAGACCTGAAATGGAACACATAAAGATTAATTTTAGAACTAATAACTGTGACTTAATAAAGACTACCGATACACCAGCCGGCAGGCAGAAACCAGGTCCGTAGCTGGGTAGCGATTAAATGCATTATCAAATTCAGTAAACTTAGTAGTACTTACTTACATGTTATAAGTTGAAGGTTTTATAATGTGATGAATTAATTATTATAACGAAAGTAACTGGTGTTGATCACTGGAAGATACTGGAGCGAATGTAATATTGTGATCAAAATTGATTGATTTTATTCATAAAAAATACCATTTCAGCAATATTTATTCCATTATAAAATTAAACCTTAATTACATGGTCTCACAGTTGTATGGCTAATTTACGTTACTTACATCTAATTAAATCGTAGTGATTGAAAATCGCTTCCGTCAAATTGCAATTTTATCGTGAGAAATGACATATAAAACCAGCTTTTACCCTCGCCGACGAAGCTGAAGACGATACATGACACTCATGATTAATACATTATGATATTGTAATCGAGTATGTATGTTTGTTTAATAAACCTTGATGTAAAACTCCACATGACATCACACATGTGAAATAAAAAAATTAAAAAACATTTTTTCAAAGACGCAAATAAAAACGAGCTGAAAGAAAAATATCCTGGAAACATTTTTTTTTTGTGCAGACTAATCCATGTAAACGAACTCGCGTCAATAAGTTAGTTCACTAATATGTTGCAGTAAAACTTGACATTAGTATAAGTAATATCATCTAACGACTAAAACGAACTTATGGGATGCAATAAAGTTATTGAGTATTGATTATTGAGTATTGAACTTTCATAATCATTTCATGTAAAGGTTCAATAGGTACTGATATTAAGATTCATCTTTCAAACAATTCCTAGATTGATAGCACCAACAATTTATTATGAAACATTATAAAATAATAAGCAAAGTTATCAAAACTGGTATTCTATTTAAATTAAGTAATTGCATTGGTTAGGAGATCTTCTAAAAAACCAATTTTAATCAGAGACTGCAACATGCACGATGATCATCTTACATGCAGTGTAATTGTTAAATACATGGAAATTACTCATACATACACGTGTTCGTGTAACAAAGCTCGGATACTGCAAATTTACATAATGCAATTTTGCAATCTTTGAGATTCTAAAGAATTATTTACACTGTGTGTGTGTGTGTGTGTCTGTTATACTGTGTAAGCTTAACACGAACCGTTTCGAATGCGATTGTATGAGTGCGAAATAACGCAACAAGTAACAGCAGAGCAACCAGTAGTTGTTTGTTAACGTCTAAGGTAGTGTTAGCTGTATGAATTAATTAAATTAATATTTGGATGTCCTTGGTGTCCAAACTGGGACCATAGAAATAGAATGTGCGTGTGCCTTTGGGTGTATGCTATTTCTTGCTCTGTGAAGAGACATGAGACAATCTGTCCCAAATGTTAGTTTAATGTTTACGATATCCTAAAGTTCAGATGTCCTTGGTGCGCAAACTGGCGTCATAGAAATAGAATGTGCGTGCGCCTGTAGGTGCATGCTATTTCTTGCTCTGTGAAGAGACATGAGACAATCTGTCCTGAATTTTAGGCTAACGGTTCAAGCAGCGAGCGCTCTTATTTGTTAACATGTAAGCTAGTGTCGACTGTATGAGTTAATTAAATTAAAATTTGGATGTCCTTGGTGTCCAAACTGGGACCATAGAAATAGAATGTGCGTGTGCCTTTGGGTGTATGCTATTTCTTGCTCTGTGAAGAGACATGAGACAATCTGTCCCAAATTTTAGTTTAATGTTTACGGTATTCTAAAGTTCAGATGTCCTTGGTGCGCAAACTGGCGTCATAGAAATAGAATGTGCGTGTGCCTGTAGGTGTATGCTATTTCTTGCTCTGTGAAGAGACATGAGACAATCTGTCCTGAATTTTAGTTTATTATGCTCGTATAGTTCCATTAGTGAACGAAATATGTGTGAAACTTGTTGTTATAAAACTTGTCAACTAAAGTTATAGTGTTCAATTCGAGGATCTGCGGTACTTGATCGTGGTAAGCCATCGGTAATAATAATATGCTCAGCCCTTGAACTTATATATTCATTAATCACTACAAACAATTAGTTCACATTATTAAACGTTCAGATTTACACAGTTATTACTCTCTAGTGCTGATATAATAGTGGTTCAGAACCACTGCCCAATTTGGTTTTCAGCTAAAACCTAGAAGTAATAATTTCGGGTCTATAAAATAGCTCCTACTCATTAGGATATTATAGGGCATTCTACAATACCAAAAGTAACGGAGGCGTTGTTATTACTCTCTAGTGCTGATATAATAGTGGTTCAGAACCACTGCCCAATTTGGTTTTCAGCTAAAACCTAGAAGTAATAATTTCGGGTCTATAAAATAGCTCCTACTCATTAGGATATTATAGGGCTTTCTACCATACCAAAAGTAACGGAGGCGTTGTTATTACTCTCTAGTGCTGATATAATAGTGGTTCAGAACTACTGCCCAATTTGGTTTTCAGCTAAAACCTAGAAGTAATAATTTCGGGTCTATAAAATGCTGAAATGTGTAGTGAAACTATGAAAAAATGACAGTAAATTAGTGTAGTGAAACAACCTACCGTGTTCACAAAAGGTTCTTTTCAGAACCGCCAATCCACGTCTCTTAAGAGAACTCAAAAACGTACCCTTATAGTTTATAATACAGTCTCGAGGCAAACAAGTGAGAAGTAAGAACGGTAAGTAAATCAAGTTTTAAAACGGAAATGTTGAACGGCTCCTACTCCGTAGGATATTATTGGGCTTTCTACAACACCGAAAGTGACGGAGGCGAACGAAGTGAGACGTAGGAACGACAGGTGGAGTATAATACAGTCTCGAGGCAAACAAGTGACAAGTAAGAACGGTAAGTAAATCAAGTTTTAAAACGGAAATGTTGAACGGCTCCTACTCCGTAGGATATTATTGGGCTTTCTACAACACCGAAAGTGACGGAGGCGAACGAAGTGAGACGTAGGAACGACAGGTGGAGTAGGATGCCCAATAATATCCTACTTGCGATTACCCTCATTCTCTCGTAATGACCATAGCAACAGAAATCTTAATGCAATTTAGCAACGATAAAATATAACATACTACCGATTAGTAGGTACTCAAGTGTAGTCACTCGACTTTATATATTTTAAATCGAAGAGTCAACACAAGATATGTTTTTCATTAAACTTTACCAATGAACATTCAATACCAGAATATTGTCAAAATTAAAACACTCACCAGATTTTGGTGTTTACCGTTTCAAGAATCGATCACAAAATGTGGTAGACTGTGCTCACCAATGCCATATTATGTTTGAACCAACGCTAATCCTGCTTCTGATATAAACTAACTAGGCTGAAGGCAACACTGAGAGAGTTGAGTAGAAACAAATAGCTAAAATACCTTATTATTTGATAAACTGATAACCTATAAATAACTTACATATACTTCAATAATTTAATCTAATTTCAATACAATCTAACAGAGCAACTGTTTCACACGAAATCCGAAGTAAAAAGAGGGCGAGCCGTTGGTGTCCAGTCTTTTTATCTTCTCGTACTGACAGTAGCTGATAAGTGGTCACGGTCGTCCGGTAGGAGGCGCTGGGGTGGCTGCTACCGGTCACTGGGTTGCCAACAGTATTTATAACTAATGTGCAATATAACCCATACTTAAACGAAGATACAATTAACTATAATCTAGAATTGATAATACAAAACTACAAGAACTGTAAATACGTAAAAATACACAAGTCTGCAAATAAACATAAAAATAATGCTAGTTATATGAAAAGTTACCAACGGGAATATCTGGAATATTTGTGTTTTGGGTTAAATACAAAAATTGATTACAAGAAATACCAAACAGAGTTCCTTAATCAATTTCATAATAAACAAGCTAGAATAAAACCAACGTACGCACATACACAACATCTTAAATGTAACACACAAACAATACCCCTAAAAACAACACAAACACAAATAACAACCTACTTTGAAAGAATAACAAACAAAACAAACACAAATCATAGGTTTTTTCGTGGATCAAAATAAAACGACAACAATTACGTTAATCCACCAAAATATTGCCGGAGTACTAAATAAGCAAGAACTAATAGAAGTAGCCTTGACAGACTTAAAACTTGAATTGGGTTCCATTGACATTATATGTCTCACGGAAACCTTTCTTAAAAGTGGTTCTGAATCAAACCTTAGAATTGAGAACTACAAAATAGCATCATTTTTCTCTCGTACAAACCAGCGCCGGGGTGGTTCATGTATCTTAATTAAAAATAACATACAATATAAAGAAATCGGCAACCTTATCTGCCCGATTCCGCTCCAATTCGAATACTGCGCCATTGAAATCCTTAAACATAACTTAATAGTGGTATGCATTTATAGAACACCTACACATGATGCTACGACATTTCTCAATAGTTTAGAACTCCTTACAAATAAACTATGTAAAAAGTTTAAGAAAAAAGTAATCTTATGCAGTGACTGGAATATAGACATCCTAAAAACAAATAAAATATCAAATGACCTAAATGCCATACTTAATAATAACAACCTCAACAACCATATAACACTACCGACGAGAAAAACCTCATGTTTAGATTTAACTGTGAGCAATATACACGACGCTAAGTCTGGACTGCACTATTTAGCACTCTCAGACCACGAAACAACCCAATCACTAAAAGTTAAATTATAAACTGATAATACAGTTAAAGACATTCACACTTTCTGGTTTAAAACTATAAAGGAGCTCAGTGGCGAAAACATAACCAAATTTAAAGACTGTATGTCAAGCTTATCTTTCTCTGAGGTATACGAATGCCAATCAACAAACAACGCCTTCATGATACAATTATTCTTTTTTACAATTTATGCTTCCCCATCATTAAAGTTAAAAATAATAACAAGCAAGTGAAAAACTGATGCCTAACAAAAAATTTATAACGATGTTGTATAAAAAAACGAACTTTATACCTAAAATATAACCACTGTTGAGATAACAAAAACCAAAACAAAAAAAAAATATGACGACTATAGTCGAATACTAAAACGATGTATACAAAATGCGCATCAAATTAAGTTTACAGTACATCACCAAAGCAAAAAATGCGAGTAAAGCAGCATGGAACTTAATTAAAACAGATATCAATAACAAGACAAATTACTCTGACATTGACACAATAAAAATAAATAGTGACATTTATGACAACCCTAACCATATTTGTGACCTATTCAATGACTATTACATATCCCTAACTAATGTTACGACCCAAAAAAGACGAGCAAATAATCAGAATGCCCATTTTATAATTCCTCAGAATCCTAAAAGCATTTTCCTAACACCAATAGATGGATGAGATGTGTATAAAATAATTCATAGTCTAAAAAATACGAACTCGACTGCTTATGACGACTTAAATAGTAAAGTGTTAAAAATATGTGCATCGAGTTTAGTCTCGCCGCTAAGCTACATAATAAATTTATCCCTAATTGAAGAAGTTTTCCCAAAATGACTGAAAATGTCTATTATCAAATCTCTATATAAGAAAGGCTTAAAATCGGATATGAGCAACTATAGACCAATCACTTTAATCCCCATATTATCGAAAATATTTGAGAAAGTTATGTGTAATAAAATAGAGAACTTTTTGACATCATGTGACATCCTTAAAAAAGAACAGTTTGGATTTAGGAAGGGGAGCTCTACGGCTTCAGCATGTTTCTCCCTAATCAAACAAATAACCGAATGTCTAAACCAAAAATCCAAAATAGCCTGTGTTTTTCTAGACATGTCAAAAGCCTTTGACTTTGTCTGCCATAAAACATTACTCTCCAAACTTTCTCACTATGGAATCCGCGGAAAAGCCAACGATTGGATCAAAAGCTTTCTTACCGGCAGACTGCAATGCGTAGAAATAACAAAAAAAATTCAAAATTTTCAAAAAAAAAAATTAGATCAAGATACAGACAAAACAACTTCGGTACTCCACAAGGAGGAATTTTATCCCCTCTTTTCTTTTTAGTATACATCAACGACCTACCGGAGGCGATTAATGAAGAGTGCGTACTATTTGCTGATGACACTACATTGATTATTAAAAGTGACGATAACAAAGACTTGGAAATACAAATTGTTGAAGCATTAGACAAAGCAATCAAGTGGCTAGAAAAAAATAACTTAAAAATAAACATGACAAAAACAAATATAATAAAATTTCAAGCACTCAACACAAACACAGATAGGCTAGACATTCAGTATAACAACTCCCCTTTAAACATTGTTAATGAATGTGTATTCTTGGGTATAACCGAGGACAAAACTTGCAGTTGGAAACCACACATAGATAAATTAATTAAAAAAATAGATCGCTTTGTGTATGTATTGAAAAGAATAAGACAAACGGTTAATTTAAATACCGCAATAGTTGCTTACCATGCTTATGTAGCATCTGTACTCAGATATGGCCTTATAATTTGGGGTAACTCCGTAGACATACACAGTCTTTAAAGGACAAAAAAAATGCATCAGGGCAATGTGTGGAGCCCACTTTTTAGATAGCTGTAAACCATTATTTCTGAAATTGAAAGTACTGTCTTTACCATGTCTTTATATTTATGAAATATGCATTTTTGTTAAAAAAAATTATAACCTCTTCGAAAAAAACAGTTACAAAATAAATAGTAGAACACGACACAAAAACAAATTAAAACTACCCCAAATAAAATTAATAATAAAAATAATTTAAAAGAAATACCTACTGCATGGCAATTATTATATATAACCATCTACCCAATAATATTCAGGAATTGCCATTGTCGTTGTTCAAAAGGGTACTATTCAGACTCTTATTAGAAAAAAAATATTACAGTGTTCAAGAGGATAAGTCGTTAGTAAGGTAATATTTTAATCAGATAATTAATAGGTAATAATAATATTAATAGGCTAGTTAATATATGCTTTGTTTTTTATTTAGAAATATTTGTACGTCATATTATGGCAGGATATGCTGGAACCAATATTATAACATCCATTGTACCATATTCTAGCAAATAAACATTTGAATTTGAATTTGAAATTTTTCCTAATTGGTCAACTGAATTATTTAATATAAAAAAGATTAATAAAACCTTACCGGTAACATACCAAATAGAAGATTAACGAAAGCAAAATATTTCAGGAGCTTTTTATGAGCAAGAACTTCAAAAATCTAGATATCCTGATATTTATTTGGTCGAAAAAGTTTTGAAAATGAAAGGAAATAAATTGTATGTCAAATGGTTAGGTCTAAATAATTATGAAAACATTTGGATTGACAAAGCTGCAATAATGGGTTAAGATGTTATATAACCTTTTTAAAAAAAGTAAACCATTCATTCTACTTTAAGTAATGCAAGGTGGTGGACTAGTTAATAACATAATTAATAATCTACCATTCGAAGTTCATTTACCAGGATACAATTATTGCGGACCAGGAACCAAACTTTCCAAACGTTTGGCTCGAGGTGACCGAGGTGTAAATAAGCTAGACGAAGCTTGTATGCACCACGATATTGCATATGCAAACCATACAGACTTATCAAATCGTCACAAAGCTGATTTACAACTAAATAAAAGAACCAAATATAAGAAAATATGGCTAAACAAAGATTAAAATCAAAAGATTAAAGGAAAGGTGAAAAACTAAGCTCATGGCTAGTGAGCAAAGTCATGAAAGCTAAATTGAAGTCTGGGTCCGGGGTTAAAACATTTAAAAGCTTAGTTTCTAAAATAAAATAAAAAATTTAGAAAATCAAACACAGCGACAATAAAACTTTAATAAAAACAGCTTACTCAGTCGCAAAAAAGTTATTTCAAAGCATTCATCATCGAATTCGGGTGCCACGAGTAATACCCATACCAAAGACTGAAGGAGTTCTACCGCTAATTCCAATTTTTGCTGGTTTATCGGCTTTGGGAACATTAGCTGGTGGTGCAGCTGGCATTGCAAAAACCGTCAATGATTACAAAGCAGGTCAGCAAAATTTGCGAGAATCGGAACGTCATAATAAAGCTATGGAGGCTTTAGTGTTGGGCAAGGGATTATACATTAAGCCGTATAAAAATGGTAAAGGATTGTATATTCATTCTTCAAAAAACTGAAAAATATGCTACCTAATAGACCTCTAACTAATGTAGACATCCTAAAATATTCAAGAAATATCCCTCATTTCCGTGGGGTCTACATGAAGGCTCGGTTACCCAGAACGCCGAAACGGGTGGAATGTGGTATCGTTAACTTAGATAATTCTATGAACGAAAGAACACATTGGGCAGCGTATGTTAAAGTATATGATTATTGTGAATATTTTGATAGCTATGGAAATTTAAAACCTCCGATGGAATTAATTCGATATTTTAACAATTGTAATGTGTTTTATAACTACACAAGATATAAAAAATTTAATGCAGTAAATTGTGGACATTTATGTTTAGAATACTTGTGGAGTTTTTGGAATAAAAGTTTTTTTTTTTCATTTCAATAATTTGCAAGATGTCGCTCACTTGTCGATAACTGGAAACTCGTCAATTTTATCTACATACTATCCTAATACTTTACAGCCTGATGGAGAGTATGAATGTGCTTTATTACACTTTTCAACATTTAATTCTATACCAAACATTGACAAAAGTAATAATAAGTTCTATTATGGTCTTAACGAAGTTATAGAAATACCTGAAGGCGCTTATGAATTGCAAGATATAAATGGTTATCTAAAATTAGAAATAAAAGATGTATCTATCAAACTACAGTGCAATAATAACACTTTAAAAACTACTATATTCTGTACAAAAGACGTTAATTTTATCAAAGAAGGATCTTTTAGAAAAATGTTAGGCTTTAATAAACAAATCTTGAAAGCAAATAAATGGCATGTGTCACAGTCTCCAGTCAACATTTTACCAACGACCGTGGTCAGGATTGAATGTGATATTGTTAGCGGTTCGTACATAAACGGTAAACCAAGTCACATTATTCACGAATTTGCACTCAACGTGCCACCTGGATACAGGATTATTGAAATCCCGAAGAACGCAATATACTTTCCAATAAATCAAAACAATATAAACTGCATATACATATATATCAGGCTATTAGATATAAACAATAACTTAATAAATTTTCGCGGTGAAGAAGTGCAGCTATATTTACATCTTAGAAAAAAAACATGATTGATTACAATAAAAATGCACGTCAAGAACTAAAGAATATCAGTTCTATTCGAGCTACATACCAAATAAGACCTTAAATAAAGCTTTCCTCAGAGCGATCGGATTGCTAAAATGAATATCTTAGATGTTTTATTTGCGCCAACTTACGATAACACTATTGAAGGAATTGAGTTTCATTCCTACAAGCCTTATGTGACCAGCTTTAATAGAAATGATGAAATCCGTATACCTATTAACCAACAAGACTTATACATACTACTATCTGCTAGTACTCTGTATTTTGAAGGAACTGTTATCGTTAGCAAAAAAGATACGAAAGACAAAGCTACTAGTGTCAATTTCACAAACAATGCGCTAATGTACTTATTTCAAGATATTAGGTACGAGCTTAATGGAGTGGAGATTGATAAAATAAAAAATGCAGGTAACTACGACCATAAAATCATTAATATCCATGAATGAAAGCGAATCGAAAATATCTAATGCCTGGGGCTGGAATATTGATGGTATAAAAAATGTCAATGGAGGAAGATTTTCAGCTTCTATACCGTTGTGTAATATCCTCGGTTTTGCTGAAGATTTAAAAAAAGTCGTGATAAACAGTAGACATGAACTGATACTGTTACGAAGTAACACTAATTTGAACGCTGTAAAACTTAACATTGGTGAAACTGTGGATGACGTTCAGATCAACAAAATCATATGGCGCGTACCGCATGTTAAAGTATCAGACAAAGAAAAAATCAGTTTGTTAAGACTCCTAGAAAAAGATCGACCACTTCAAATGATATACAGAAATTGGGATTTGTACGAATATCCCTCTTTACCTAAAACTACAAAACATACTTGGTCTATCAAAATATCAACTCAAATAGAAAAACCAAGATACATCATTCTTGGTCTACAAACATATAGGAAAAACAATGCAAGTTCTGACATGTCTCAATTCGATCACTGTCATGTTCGGGACGTTAGAGTGTATCTCAATTCAACGTATTTCCCGTATGAAAACCTAAATGTGAACTTTGCTGACAACAGAATTGCTTTATTATACGAGCAGTACACCAGATTTCAACAGTCGTATTACGGACGTCGCCCAGAGCCCATATTAAGCGAGAAACAATTTAAAGATTTAGCACCGCTTTTTGTCATTGATTGCTCTAGACAAGCGGATAACTTAAAGACAGGTCCAGTTGTGGATGTGAGAGTAGAAATTGAGAGTGATTCCGAAATACCAGATCAAACTTCAGCCTACTGCCTAATTCTCAACGATTGTATAATTGAATACAAACCCTTAAGTAACATTGTAAAGAAGTTATCATGAAAGCGGATACCATAATAGTTGAACTTCAAGGAATTAAAAAATTTTAATAACAATTTTATTGTTAAAGAAGTGGCCATTGTTAGTCAAGAGCATTCACAAACATTCTGCCTGCGGAGGGCTGCCGGTAACATCGACTGGTCGTGTCTTATGTCTGCTGATTCGATTGATGTTAAAGTCGATCACCTTACAACTAATTTGATCCAGCTGTACGACATTTATGCTCCAGTACACCCTGTAAAGATGAAACACTTTCCGGCACCACGGCTAACGCATGACATTAGAGCTTTAATGCAGAAAAAAGCTGCCGCAAAGTGTCGTTATAAATGTCGTACCAACTCGGTGAACTGTGAAAAGTATGTCGCTATCCGCAATCACTGTAATAAGGTATGTAGGGATGCCCAACGCCACCACATTCATAATTCCGTTGAAAATGGGGATCCAACCAAGGTTTGGAAATTCCTCAAATCTATGGGAGTTGGGAAATCGCACCAAAACTCTGTTCCCAAGGATATTAACATTGATTTACTTAATCAACATTTCTCTTCTTCGTCCCAATGTAATGGGACAACAAAAGCTAATACAATTAATCACCTTTCATCTTTTCTAACTCCTGATTACTCACCATTTTTCTTTAGTCATTTCTCTGATTGTGATGTTAAGAGTAGCATACTATCTATAACATCCAACGCTGTAGGGAGTGATTCCCTCAGCCGTAAGATGGTACTCCCTATCCTCGACGAGATCCTCCCAGTGATTAGCCATATCCTCAATTACTCAATATCCTGTGGCGTCTTTCCAACTATGTGGAAAGATGCCCAAATCTAAAAAGTCAAATCCAAAGTCTTTCTCCGAATATCGCCCCATTTCCATTTTGCCTTTCCTGTCCAAAGTCCTAGAACGCCTGATTCGTAATCAACTCAGCTCATTCCTTCGTAATAACGACCTCCTAAATCCTCTCCAATCCGGTTTTCGTCGTGGACATAGTACTGTAACTGCCCTCATCAACATTACGGATGATATTAGAATGGGTATGGAGAATGGGAATTTGACGGTGCTGTCCTTACTTGATTTTAGCAATGCATTTAACACCGTCGATTTCGATATCCTTATAGGTATACTAAGCTCTCTTAACATACATATCTCCAACAGCGAATGATTGGTTTCGTAGTTATCTGTGTGGCCGCCGCCAACGTATTTGTATCGAAGGGTCTTATTCCTCTTGGTGCGATACCTCTGCCGGCGTACCACAGGGGGGCGTACTTTCTCCACTTCTTTTTGCAATTTTTATTAATTCTATTTCCAACCAACTTCTGTCATCCTACCACCTTTATGCAGATGATCTGCAAATATATTCTCAGGCACCTTTAGAAGAACTACCGGAAGCAGTTAAAATGGTGAATACTGACTTAGCACGAATATCCGAATGGAGTGCAGCTTACGGATTAAAAGTGAATCCCATAAAGACACAAGTTATTGTTATTGGTAGCCCTACGTGGACATCCAGGATAGACTTCTCTAGATTTCCTCAGATTGTTTTTGATGGAACGACAATTCCATATAGTAATTCCGTCAAGAATTTGGGGATATTCATTGACAATAATCTCTCATGGGGGCCACAACTGCAGGAATTAAGTCGCAAACTTTTTGCTGCGGGAGGGTCCTTGAGAAGACTACGCAATTTCCTGCCCACTGCCACCAAAATTGAGCTTGCCAGATCCCTTCTTCTTCCTATCCTTGACTATGCTGATGCCAGCTACCCTGATCTCACTGAAGCACAAATAGATAAACTTGAGCGACTTCAAAATTTTTGTATCAGATTTATATTTGGTTTACGCAAATATGATCACATCTCCGACTATCGCACCAAGCTCAAGTGGCGTCCAATTCGCCTTCGTCGGAATGCTCATATTTTATCACTACTTTACAGTATTCTGTTTAATCCCGCTGCCCCCTCCTACCTCAAAGAACGTTTTAAGTTCCTTCATGACACACACACTAGGTACTTGAGATCATCGGAAGATCTGAGGCTTGAAATGCCAATGCATTCCACAAAATTTTATGATAAATCTTTCACCGTTCAAGCTGTCAGGTTGTGGAATGCATTGCCTGTATCCATACGATGTGCCCAGTCATTAGTGGGTTTTAAAAAACTGGTACATGACCATTTCTTATCTGCTCTTCTATCAGTAAATTCCTTTTTGATAATGCTGCTTATGCTGCATGTCCGCTGCTACTGTTTTTCGCTACTTATTTATATAATTATATATATACCTATATATATTATATGATTAGTTTGTATATATTATTGCATGTAAGTCTAATTATGTAAGTATATCTAATCGTATTTATGTAGTTTATTTACTTTTAAATCGTTAGGATTTTTCTGGTTGGTACACCATGGACTACCCTTAATCTCCCGTTTTTTCATATCATTCCTGTCCATCCAAAGGTTGTCTGGTAGATATCGCTATTAGCGATAAGACCGCCATTGTACCCTTAGGCTGGTTTTAGAGTCACGCTGACCATCGGGCGCTGACAGCCGAAATGTATGAACTTCTAGGAAGCGTTTGAGAATAACGCGTAGCTATCAGCGCGTGCGGTTCATGTATTTCGGCTGTCAGCGCCGACGGTCAGCGTACGGTCAGCGTGACTCTAAAACCAGCCTAAGTCTTTAAAAATATTTTATTTGTTTTCTCATATGGTGTGCAATAAAGATTATTCTATTCTATTCTATTCTAAACATTCTTGTTAAAACCACCATATTCGTTCCATTACTTGACTAAAGAGGAAAATAAGTAAGTGAGATGGTTGGAAAAAAATAGTGGAATTTACTGGAGTGAGGGCTATATAGACTACAATGAGTTTAAACGTGTGATAGTGCCATATTTGGAAAATAAAAAAAATATTACAAAGGTTTGTAAAAGATAAAGTGGATTAAAGACTTATGTGCGCACTGTGAAGTGATCGATATAGGTGAGAAGGGGTGTCCTAACTTTTTAGTCTTAAAAAGTAAATATTGTAAAAATAAAACTGATTTTAATTGTGTGAATCATAAATTTAATTGTGCACTAAATAATGCTGTTTGCATAAGAAAATGGTATTTCGATAATAATTATGTCTGTATTCAAATTATTTTGTTGTGGTTAAGCTACATTTAATAAAAATATTTATGTAACTACTTTTGGTTTTACCTTAAAAAAAAAAAATGCTGTAGTTATGTTAAATTTGAGGTATACCTACAATAAATGTAAATTAATACTGAAAAACGGATGACCTGCAAATCTAATCTTATTTCACAGCTAATTTAATATTTGAATTTGGTAAGTCATATAAAATAAAACATAAAATTTAAATATCTTTTTGTGATTTTTTTGCATTTTCCATGCTAATTTCCTTTACTAAAAAATTTATTTATTTATTTATTTAATTAAAATAACTTAATAAAATTTAAAATTTAAATATACTCTTTATTACCTCATATAAGTATTTACATCATCATCATCATCAGCCCATAGCCGTCCACTGTTGGATATAGGCCTCCCCCAATGTGCGCCATTTCACCCTGTCCTCGGCTTGTCGCATCCAGCTTCCGCCCGCAACCTTTCGCAAATCATCACTCCATCTTGCCGGAGGTCGTCCTACGCTACGTTTGCCGAGTCGCGGTCTCCACTCAAGAACACGTCTACCCCAGTGGTTATCGGTTCTTCGACAGATATCACCAGCCCACTGCCACTTCAGCTTGCTAATTCGGTGCGCTATGTCGGTAACTTTGGTTCTCTGTCGGATAACCTCGTTGCGGATTTTATCCTTCAGAGAAACTCCGAGCATAGCACGCTCCATGGCACGCTGAGCGACTTTAAATTGATGGACTAGTCGTACTGTGAGTGTCCATGTCTCAACACCGTAGGTAATGACGGGTAGGACGCACTGGTTGAAAACTTTCATTTTCAAACATTGCGGTATGGGTGATGAGAAGACTTGACGCAGTTTTCCAAATGCTGCCCAGCCCAGCTGAAACCTCCTCTTGGCCTCCCTCTCGAAGTTGTTTTTACCTAACTGCAAAATCTGCCCAAGGTAAGTGTACTCTGAAACAACTTCAAGAAGATGACCATTTACAGCAATAGGTCTCAGATCAATGTGCTCATTGAACATGACTTTGGTTTTATCCAAATTCATGCTGAGACCTACGCTTTGCGAGGCTGAAGCTACGCTGTCCAGCATCTGTTGCAGCTCCTCTAGCGATTCTGCCATTAGGACTATGTCGTCTGCGAATCGTAAGTGTGAGATGTAATCGCCGTTTATGTTTATGCCCTTACCTTTCCAGTCCAACGTCTTAAACAAGTCTTCCAATGCGCTCGTGAACAGTTTCGGAGATATTACGTCCCCCTGTCTCACGCCTCTGCGCAATTGGATGGGTTTAGACTGTTGGTCCTGTACTTGGACATTCATAAAGGCAGATTCATAGAGCGATCTCAGCACCTCGATGTAACGATAGGCCACTTGGCACCGCTGTAAGGATTCCAGCACTGCCCAGGTTTCCACAGAGTCAAAGGCTTTCTCATAGTCCACAAACGCTAGACACAGGGGCCGATTATACTCTTCGGACTTCTGTATAATCTGCCTCACTGTGTTTACAGTTATAAACTAATTATACCTAGCTACATCGTAATAATATTTCATTTATTTTATCATCTTAACTTACAAAACATTGTGATTATTTTAATTAAAATGGAACTTATGAACTACATAGATACACATTATTTATTTTTATATTTCATTTTATTTAATATACACAAAAAAGAATATGAAAATGATTATTTTATACACATTGTCGCTATACTATATTTGTGTCTTTCACATATTATACATTACTAGCGGCCCAGTACGTGCTTCGCTACGTATAAAGTGAAATAATAAAAAAAAAAAATGAAACATCAAATTCATCATTTGTTACAAAAAATGTGATAAATGAAGAACCGCTCGACCGATTTTGTACAAACTTCACATAAACCATCTACTAAATAGTTCGAATAAAGCCTAAACATTTGGTTTGGATAGGTGAGCCCGTTCTTGAGATATAAAATTACAACGAAAAGTGGCATTGATTTTTATATATATTGACTAATGACTAATATTTATTATATATTTTATTTATATATACATTACTAATATTTATTATATTTTATTTATATCCACAAAAAAGAATAAAAAAGCAATACATGCCTAATATCTATTAATTACATATTTTTATATTTAGTATTGTGATGATTTTTAATTTAATATTTTTACTAACAAAAAAATTACAAACTACATTACTTACTAATAACAATTGTCCCCACAAAGTTTTTTGGAAATTTTTATGGCTCACTCACTATGTATTGCGCACTCATATTTACCGCGTCCTCATTATCACTTGCAGTTTCTTGTTGCTCACCTATATCCAAAACTTGTATTTGGATCAGTCGCAGACCTTTTCTCTTCTCATTATTTATGACGTATGACTGGCAAGGAGGCAGCTTCCGCTTTTGATAACACGGGTCAACATGAAATTTGACTTTGATTGCAAAGCATTAAATTTCGGTAGTTTAGGTCGTAATAAGACGGAAAAAAAATATATGGCATGAAAAACTTTGCTTTTGTGCTTAGAAGACTGATTGAATGAAATTTTTAAAAATCTCGGATTTTAATTTTTGATTGAAAATAAAACTATTGAAATAAAAATGTTTATTATTTTTATTAAGTTTTACTATCAAATTAGCTTACAGAAAAGTGGAAAATAACTGAAAAGTGCACACTTTTACTTTTTCTTTTATGTTCATAGCTACTTTCTCTCAATAAACCCCAAATATAGTCGCCCATCATGTTTTCATTGTATTGGCCTTGATAGCGTTGTTCAAAATTCATGATGTCCTGATGGAAACGTTCTCCTTGCTCTTCGGAATAGGCTCCCATATTAAATAATATAATTAATATTAATATAATAATAATAATCCCATATTAATATCGCTTAATTAAATAAAAATTGCTTACCTTCCAAACACCTTTTACAATAACTACAAGCAACATGTGGAGCCCATGGCTTATCTTGATTCCGTACAGGACAGTCAAAATATGCTTCATAGGCTTCACAGAGAACGTGAGATGTCTTTAGTTCATATTTCACGTCTCGAACTTTAATAAATTGACCACATATAAAACAAAATGCATCAGCATCGTATTTGCACTTTCGTGACGACATTTTAAGTTATTCTGGGCTTGTAAATAACACCTGATGGTTGTTTATCACTCGGGTGCCATCTAGCGGCACAGTGTAAACGTTAATACCCCACTCTCACCGCGCGGTCTTTTTAAAAATATTAAAATCAATTAAAATTTATGAAAAAATTGAAAAATGAGTATTATTATTATAACTATCACAAAAGCAAACTTTATACCGAAAAAAGGTATTTTTTTTTCGTTTTTGTGCATAACTAACTGGAAAATAATAGTATAAACTTTAGGACAAAGAACGAAAATTTTTTTGTAGAGTCGTGTAATCCCTTTTCGCTCTTGGTTTCTTATTGGATAGCCTTTGTTGTTCAGATAATTGTCATTGCTCGGGTGCATGCCAACTCAAACTTGGAGTCGGGAAACCTTGGGCGTATTGCGAAAAGACGAGGTCAGGGGAATCACACATTTTTGATGATCTGAAACAAACAAAATAAGAATCAATATAATGCTAATGAATATAAATCTAAGTAATTATAGTATAAATAACGAACTACTTACTTACAATAGGTTTTCAATTCGATGATGTGAACTGAGAAGTCCGACCAGTCCGGTCACTATCAGCCAAATGTAATGGAGAGACTAATATTGTTATGATTGTGTAACAGTACTCCGGAAAGCATTGTGCACATGTTTTATTACAAGTTCGAACTTGTTTCCTATGTGCGCACGGTCGGCGCAGTTCGTCACTTGCAAGCACCTGGTCGGTGTTATGTTCATAGTTCAGTTCCGCGTGCCTAGCGACCGCGGTAAGGCGTGGTTATCGTTCGATCTATAGTTACGCGTTGCTCAGTCGCTCAATCGGCAACTATGGTGAAGTGCGCGAAGTGCTCTAAACTGATTGGCAAAAAAACACCAAGTGTGCAGTGTAACAAATGCTCAAAGTGGCTGCATGGTGCCTGCGCATCACTTACAACGGATCAACTGACTGCACTATCGATAACAGAATCGGTTGCTTGGAAATGCCGGGTATGTACGAGCGGAGTGAAAACAAAGCGCATATCGGTCATCTTTCCCGATCCAGAGGATGAAGAATCAAAAGCTGAAGTGCCATCCACGCTTGCCCTCAGCGATAAGGATCGACATATTATCGTAAAAGAAATGCGCCAGATCGTCCGTGATATAATACGAGATGAACTTCAATCCACCCTCAGCTTTTATTCTAAAAAAATTGATGACTATGAGGAGCAAATAAAAGACTACGATATTCGTTTAAAATTATTAGAAAATCAGTGTAAACATATACAGAACACATGTAAAAACTTAACACTCAAAAACGATGTACTCGAACAAAAAATTGGCCAAATTGAACAATCCCGAACCTCAAATGATATTGAAATCTGCAGCGTCGGAGAGATGGCTCAAGAAAATGTGTCCGCCATTGCCCAAAAAGTTGGCCAAATCCTCAATCAAAGGACAGACGATATTATCAGTGCATACAGGAAAACTAAACCCATGCGCCCCGTCTCTGCGCAGGAGGCTCGCGCTAAGGTCAACGCCCCGATCATAGTGTAATGATTTTATAAAATAATGACAAGACATTTATAAAGGTTTCCTTATCACGAGCGACAGATGGCGCTTGTAGTTGAACTATTCGTTATTAAACGCCCTTTTTATTACAAATTAGTCAAATATAAGTAGGTGTTATATTATCAATTTGTCTGTGTAATCAATTTATAACTATTGCTAAATTTAAAGTTAATCTAATGTATTTAAATTAATCAATAATAATAATAATAATAATAATAATAATTTATTGATACAATAATAATAATAATTTATTGATACAAAAGGTTACATTGTCAAGAGAACAAAATACAGCCAAATAAAATATATCACTAAAATTCACTAAAACAATACAAAGACATCTGTGTCTGAACTAGATAAAAATATCTGTATCTCAGACATCAGCGCTCTTCCCTAGGTTGTACATAAGTATAGTTTAATGTTATACTACTGTAAAACAGAGTATCACCAAAATTACAAATTAGTTTTTCTTCTTCTTTAAAAATTATAAGTTTTATTACATGATGTATATTAAAATAAAAATTGGTTAAAAGAATTGTGTGTGTGTGTGTGTGTGTGTGTGTGTGTGTGTGTGTGTGTGTGTGTGTGTGTGTGTGTGTGTGTGTTGTGTGTTGCGTGAGTGTGTGTGCGTGAGTGTATGTGCGTGTGTGTGTGTGCATGTTGTTGTAGAATAGATGAATGATAAGCTACTGACGTTAATGTAGAATATCCAATAACTGCTCGGTCTCATCATAATTTAGTTTATGAATGTATTTATAAATCTTTGATTTACAGTTTGTCCTGTTTAATGAATATAGGTTCAGCATGTGATTCATTTTGTTGTATATAAATGGGCCTAGGAAACAGTAGAACCTATCTACATAAGAGTGTTTGAAGGATGGTTGTTCATTGACTGTAATAGCTTTTCGCCTACGTTTAGAGGTTTGGGAACATGGCTCATAATTCAAACTAGCGTGTTGCTTCATAACTAGCAGCGCGATGAACAACTGACGCACAGAGAGCACTTCACATGATTGGTACAGTTCATATGTGGGGAATCTAAAAGGACGAAAAGTGCTGACTTTTAGTATAGCTCTTTGGGCAACTTCTAGGGGTTTAATTATAGTTTTTGGTGCACCTCCCCATACCGTAATACAGTATTGCAGTACCGACTGACCAAGTGCTAAATAAACCTGTTTCATCAATGCTGGTTCGGCTGCATGTCTTAAGTTTTTGAAAACGTATATAATCTTTCTAACCCGAATTGATCATGCGTACTGTGTACTTCGCTCTGATTGGTCTAACCCAGCTGAGTGTTTGCCTACGTTTAAGAGTGGGGAACATTCGGCTGGTAATAGATCAATCTGTACTGGGACATTCTATCCCGAGGCGTTGAGCAGTAGACATAATATCTTATAAGCCAGTGCTGTTGTTGTATAATTGTTAATAATTATTGAGCGATTAAGTGATAAGTGATTGTTGATAATTACATACTGTTGGATGAATAAATACTTGTAATACTCAGTCTGAAGTGTATGATTCGTCACATTTCAGAAGTGGGATATGCCTACAAGAAAATCCACAGATACAGTAATGTTGAGTGACGTATGTCTAGAGGTTATGTGTGCCTACAATAGAAAGCCAAGTGTGCTTGAGTTACTAGAGGCTATGTATGCCTATTGAGCCATGTGTGCTTAGATTGTTAGAGGTTATGTGTGCCTACAATAGGAAGCCAAGTGTGCTCGAGTTACTAGAGGCTATGTATGCCTATTGAGCCATGTGTGCTTAGATTGTTAGAGGTTATGTGTGCCTACAATAGGAAGCCAAGTGTGCTTGAGTTACTAGAGGCTATGTATGCCTATTGAGCCATGTGTTCTTAGATTTTTAGAGGTTATGTGTGACTACAATAGGAAGCCAAGTGTGCTTGAGTTACTAGAGGCTATGCATACCTATTGAGGCATGTGTGCTTAGATTGTTAGAAGCTATGTATGCCTATTGAGCCACGTGTGCTTAGATTGTTAGAGGTTAATTATTTTTATTTTATTTATTTAATTTTTATGAGGTACATATTAGGTCTTACGAAGTAATATAAGCCCCACAAAACTGTACAAACAGTTTGACTGTGGGATCAATTTTAGTCTTAATTACATGTAGGTAGGTACATAATTAGTAATGGAGTGCACAATGTTTTATGGTAGGGTATCTATAAGTTATTTTATTTTTTTTATTTACACGCAGTTTTATAAATCTTATTTGGATATTCTCCAGTTTATAAACTAACTAGGCTGAAGGCAACACAGAGAGTTGAGTAGAAACAAATAGCTAAAATACCTTATTAATTGATACACTGATAACCTATAAATAACTTACATATACTTCAATAATTTAATCTAATTTCAATACAATCTAACAGAGCAACTATTTCACACGAAATCCGAAGTAAAAAGAGGGCGAGCCGTTGGTGTCCAGTCTTTTTATCTTCTCGTACTGACAGTAGCTAGGTAAGTGACGGCACGGTCGTCCGGTAGGAGGCGCTGGGGTGGCTGCTACCGGTCATTGGGTTGCCAACACGGCCATGCTGCACCGTGCCAGCCCCGGGCACGCTCACTCCACCTGGATAATTATTTTTGTAGCAGCAGAGTAGGTTCGATTCTGTAAACATATATCATCACTTGTACAATTATGCTCATAGTTTAACAATAACCCGAGTCGGTCATCATGTCAAACAAGGCACGATTCATAATTAGCAAGTCTACTCGGCCCCAACGTGAAAATTTCCTTTAGACTTAGGTAATTTCACTGTTTAGGGAAAAGCAGATTCTCCCAGCTCCAAGATCCTCATCGTCAGGACGCACCTTTAGGCTTAGGCTACGTCCATCTATCTTTTCCAGATGCACCTTTATGCTTAGGAAACACCCTTGACAGATTTCAATTGACATGAGTATCAAGTGCTGTCGAGTGCTAGTAATGTCACAAAAGCTATAATGTGCCAGAAACAAGTACAATTTATGTCTTAATAATAATAAACTTGATAAATATTTGTAGCAAAAATATTAGAATGCAGTTAACCTAAACGCTGAATGGAGCAGAATAATTAGAAAAAATAAAAGCATTATTACAAAAATAAATATTTTGTGACCCACTCGCGAGTACATTATGTCATGTCGTTCCGTTATATTTCTGTCTAATAATATATCACAATCCGACTTCGTTCAAAACATAAAACTACATATTTTCTAAGTTGACCGAATCGTAATTTAATATTTACGATATTTACAGTTTGTATGCTATCGTTTGAAAACTCTTGCAAGATCACAGGGGCGCTAGGGTAGCTATTAATGACTCTCTACACAGATTTTCTCTAATGATGAAACAGCTACTACCAGTGTCAATAAATGCGGAACACATACGTGTTTGGACAGAGGCATTATCAAACAACATTGACTTTTACATAACTTGTGCAGTTATTAACATTAACAATATGATGGTTAGGTACATTGGTTACATTTTGCAATAAAAACCAATACCGTTCGGCCATCCCAATTTCAATTGTAAATCTCAATGATTTTAGCCATGATCACCTTTATCACTTGCATCAACATCATCATCATCATTATCATCAAACAAATTTAGACATAAGCAAATTGGTCAGATTTCACCAAGATACAACATCACGGCAGCATTCCTGCTTCGATTCTCCAGCAGCTACTGAAGCTACGGATTGACCTCCGAAGCTAGCTCAGTAGTTGCACTCACACGTAATCACTGCTCAGTAATCTGTAATTTCACATTAGTAGGGACCCGCCAATGGCGGTAGTTTTACTTTATACCAAGAAATTATTGCATAACTCTTTCCAATCAGAGACTTCAGTATTCCAATGTTGTGATTTTACAAGTATCATTACGAAATAACGATATAAAAATCAGTAACAAATTACCTATTGGTGGGTATCTACGATAAAATATTTAAACCGGGACATATTTAATACTTACACATAATTATATCCGTTAACTTTTTTCGAAGATGAACATTGTGCGACATGTGCGATTACCCTCATTCTCTCGTAATGACCATAGCAACAGAAATCTTAATGCAATTTAGCAACGATAAAATATAACATTTCTACCGATTAGTACTCAAGTGTAGTCACTCGATTTTATATATTTTAAATCGAAGAGTCAACACAAGATATGTTTTTCATTAAACTTTACCAATGAACATTCGATACAACAATATTCGGGTATTGTCAAAATTAAAACACTCACCAGATTTTGGTGTTTACCGTTTCAAGAATCGATCACAAAATTTGGTAGACTGTGCTCACCAATGCCATATTATGTTTGAACCAACGCTAATCCCGCTTCTGATATAAACTAACTAGGCTGAAGGCAACACTGAGAGAGTTGAGTAGAAACAAATAGCTAAAATACCTTATTAATTGATACACTGATAACCTATAAATAACTTACATATACTTCAATAATTTAATCTAATTTCAATACAATCTAACAGAGCAACTATTTCACACGAAATCCGAAGTAAAAAGAGGGCGAGCCGTTGGTGTCCAGTCTTTTTATCTTCTCGTACTGACAGTAGCTAGGTAAGTGACGGCACGGTCGTCCGGTAGGAGGCGCTGGGGTGGCTGCTACCGGTCATTGGGTTGCCAACAAGTTTATCTATATAGGTTTTTAAATGTGAGGCCGTAGCAATCAAGAGCATAATCCAAAATAGATTCCACTAAAGAAGTATAAAGTAGTTTTAGTATACCAGTAGGAATAGGAGTTATGTGTACCTACAATAGGAAGCCAAGTGTGCTCTAGCTACTAGAGGCTATGTACGCCTATTAAGCCAAGTGTGCTTAAAGATAGTAAGCCAAGTGTGCTTAAAGTTATTTTGGCCAATTGAGTCAAAAGTTTTGGGCCAAGTGTGCCCAATAGGAACGGAACTATCCTCAGACGCGTAAGTAAAGCATGATTTATACTAAGAGAACAATTAAAAGAATTATTATGCGACTAAGTGCGTTGCAGATAGTTGTGTATATACCCTCTATTAATTTTATAAATTGGAAATGGGAAACATTTATTGGAAGACGTATATTTTTGATTGATCTTTTCATGCATAACTTCGAATTTATGGAGCTATTAATTTTAACCAGTTCGAGTAGATATTTTAGTAATATAAAATGAATTTAATAATAATAGAAAAAAAAGGAGTTTTTAACTTGTTAGTGTCAAATTGAAACAATACTTATACATTTTTATGTTTTGAGGCCATGGAATCTGATGATACCAATGAATGATGATGAAACCAATGAATGCATACTCCAGACAAAGAGCCGCCAGTTTAGTCGTACAACCATTTACCAAATGTTATACCGAAGTTCAATCCCTCCAGTAAATCTCAGAGTATTGAAGGTTGTTTATGAAAGGTAAGTGTGTAATATATGAATGGGACGAGAAGCAGACCATACATTTTGCCCGACAAAAACTTGTCGGGCTAGCAAAAAAAAAAGGAAAGGTAAAGAAATATTGGTACGTACAAATTCAAATTCAAATCTTTATTGTTTTCATATATAATTAGGATGTTACGAGTTACAATAATGTGTGTCAAAATGAAAAGGTACAACATGAAGTAATGAAAGTTTACGTGAATATTTTTATGATAAATTGATGCTGATATACAAGCTGATATGATATTAGTGATAAAAAGGCTGTAGGTTGTGCAACTCACGGCATTTATGATAAATCTATTAGAAATGGAGCTCAAGCTTTAAATTGTAATGAACCTATTTCTACAAATAGAAAGCGTCATGAACTCATGATCATACCTCGCCTTCGACTTCAAATGATACCTCCAATTATTTGTTTTAATTGTCGTCGTAAAGAACACTCTTACACCAGATGTCCCAAGTCCCTTGATAAGCGTCTAAAGTGTGACAGGGCGCTAGAACGAAAATTGCAAACCGACACCGTTAATTCCATGAATAGACCCAAAGTCAAGCGATGAAATAGAACGTAAAGTCCTTACAACTTCTACACACAGTAACAGTAATAACAAGTTTTACAAACGGGTAAATAATCGAGTTTTCGTTGGGATTGATAGATTATTAAGATTGGGTATAGTAGGACCCACTATTTGGAACCGTGCACCTAGTTTTGGCAATTCAAAAGTACCTGTATTATTGGTTTATTTGAAATGGATGATTTGACTTTTGACTTATGTAATGCGTGAATATGATGCAAACAGCCTTGACCCCGTGAAAACTGTGTCGAGATTACCTATAGTCAAAGGTTTTGGTAGTGACACCCGTATATAGTACGTTCTTAGGATTGATGAAATCGAATCGAATGTAGAAGTACCTACTTATGGTTAATTATGGGTTTATGCAGACTGCGTTACTCATTGGATAAAATTTTAAAGTCCTGAGCTTCGCAGCAAACCAATGATTTGGGCCCCTTAAAGCTTACCTTATCGGATTTTATACAATTAGCCAAAAACAAATCGGAATTAGTTGAAGTTTCGGATTTAGGTTCTTCTTATCCTGGGAATGTTTATATAGAAGGTTATAATAGTAATAAACTTGGCAAAGAATATAACTTACCTCAAGGCACATATCGTCTAAGCATGGGTAAATGTCACCTTATTATCAAATTTAGCTAATCAAACCCTGAATTTTCCCAAAGAATTTTTCCCAAGATTCGTTGCATTGCGATGCTCTAATTGCAAAAGCAATGCCTTTTGTAAGAAAAAAAGAATTATATGCCCTAACAAAATCACGAGAGATATTACTGACTTGGCTCCTTTGATAAAGTCTGAAATCAAAGTCGGTCCCTCAAGTTGACAAATGGATAAGCCTTACCTACGCATTATCGCAGTCGTATCGTGAATTTTTTGCATTTAACTTGAGCGAGATAGGTTGTAATAACTCTATTAAAATGAAGATAGACTTGCTTAATGATAGACCTGTCACACATAGACCCTATCGCTTATCGCACTTCGAGAGAGGACAGGTACGAGAATTTATTGATGACTTGTTGCGAAATGATATAATACAAGAATCCGATTCCGATTGTGCTAGTTCTATAGTATCATTTGGGTAGAAGATCAATTTCAAGCATTAAAATAAAAGTTTGAGTAATAGACCAACACTAGCCTTATACAATCCTAAACTTGATACGGAGTTGCACACAGATGTTAGTTCCTTAGGTGTGGGAGAAATATTAGTACAGTGGCAGTCTAGCCTTCGGGTACTTAAGCCGGTTGCTTATTTTAGTTGGCAGACGACACCTGAAAGGCGTCATTTACAATCTTATGAAATTTGAAGTTTTGTGTTTATCTGTTGGGATTAGAATTTAAAATTGTAATAGACCATAATACGCTCCGAACCATACTAACCAAACGAGTATAGACCCGGTATTCGTATGACACATGTCGATGCATTAAGCCGAAATAACATTCTCTGCCTTCTGACATTAAAGACGAGTCTTCTGTTAAAGTATCGAGACTGACAATTGGATATTAACACTACAAATGTAGATCCAGACATTTCGCGTATACTTAAAAATTCTTAAGCCTGAATCTGACGAAGAATCTAAAGATATTAGGAAAAATTATGTTATTAAAAATCATAGAGTATAAAGAATTGACGATGAAATACGCCTAGTTGTCCCTCGTAGTGCTCGCTGGAAAATATGCCGTTATAATCATGATGATATAGGACATTTAGGCATTTCTAAAACGACCGAGAGAATTCAATCTGTCTTTTGGTTTCCAAGGCTGCGGCGATAAAATTCAGTGCATTCGGTACGCTTATAATAAAGATGATGCATCCAGACAAAAGACTGAATAATTGTATCCTATAGAAAAAGTTAGCGTCCCATTCCATACAATTCACCTAAACCATCTTGGTTCGTTTGTAAAGAGTAAAAACGGCAATGCCTAAATTATTACAATAGTTGATTGCTTTACAATATATATATATGTGAAAGCGGTAAAAGACACGAAAACAAAAAAAAAAAAAATGACTTTGGCTTACCATCTCCAATAATACCTGATCACAAGCTTTTGCGACAGTCATAGCACTAAACATGTCCCTATCGCTGTAGTTTGTCGCAGGGCAAAAAGTCAAACTGAAAGATATAACCAAACCATCTTAAACGCATTAGCAAAACATAATGACGGAAATGACGAACGCAATTGGGAAATGTGTCTTGGCAAAATCCAATGGGGTGTAAATAATTCAGTTAATTCTTCTACCAAAAAGACTGCCATAGGGGCTTTATTTGGCACCACAATAAAAATACCTCGAGAACTAAAAGATATCCTAAATGACGATGTATTTAAAAACAGACTAAATAAACACCTATTACAATAATGTTATTACATGTACACGCTAAAAGAATTCTTTGAAGATAAAAATAAAAGATAATGAAATTATAATTAATAACAATAAAATCTTTGTGCAATAAAAACAATTACCAAAATAATAACAATACCTTAAATTTCTGTAAATTGACTACCTAAATGGTTATTTAATTTTAAGTAAAAGTTTATAATTTTATTTTCTAATATTGTAATTTGTTAAATTATAATTATGTAATTAACTTGTTAGTACCCATGTATTCTATGCTGTGCCCCAACGGGGTTTCATGTTGATACTTACCAAACTAGAGATCTATGTATATTTACACATGAAGCAATAAAGAACTTTGACTTTGACATTCAGAGATAGTTAGAGTAATAAGTTCGATGTTGGAGCTGACATTATACAAAACATGTTACAAAGCGTAAGAGATGAGGTCGTACTAATACTAAAGTCGCGAAAAACACTATTATGATGCCGGTAGCACCCCTAGAACCTATAAACAAGGTGATTTGACTAAGGTTACCAGAACTGACTATAATAATAAAGGCAATAAAACTTTTTAAATTCATAGATCTGATAAAACCACAGAAGTTTTGGGCAATGACAGATATAAAATCACTGAAATTCCGGTTTTAGCAAACGTAGAGATTCATTTAAGAGTGTCGTTTCCGCTGATCGTGTTAGACCTTATAAAATATAAATAAATATAATAAAAATGTAAATATAAATATAAATTCGCCTGACCATAAAGATTCATCAGATCGTAATAGTAGCCCATCTTCTGAAAGCAATAATGATAACGACAAACTATTTCATAGAAAGGAGTCGGACATCAATGAATAGCCGAATGTAATGATTTTGCATTTTTGATTCGTGTTTGTTCAAACAGTTTAAGCATGTAATATTTCTGTATGTATGACTTATGTTATTGAATTACGATAACGTGCGTCAGGAGATCGCACGTTGTCGGATGGCCGAATGTAATGATTTTATAAAATAATGACAAGACATTTATAAAGGTTTCCTTATCACGAGCGACAGATGGCGCTTGTAGTTGAACTATTCGTTATTAAACGCCCTTTTTATTACAAATTAGTCAAATATAAGTAGGTGTTATATTATCAATTTGTCTGTGTAATCAATTTATAACTATTGCTAAATTTAAAGTTAATCTAATGTATTTAAATTAATCAATTGATCATGCGTACTGTGTACTTCGCTCTGATTGGTCTAACCCAGCTGAGTGTTTGCCTACGTTTAAGAGTGGGGAACATTCGGCTGGTAATAGATCAATCTGTACTGGGACATTCTATCCCGAGGCGTTGAGCAGTAGACATAATATCTTATAAGCCAGTGCTGTTGTTGTATAATTGTTAATAATTATTGAGCGATTAAGTGATAAGTGATTGTTGATAATTACATACTGTTGGATGAATAAATACTTGTAATACTCAGTCTGAAGTGTATGATTCGTCACAATAGTCACCCTGCGACCGGGCTGTCGCGAAAAATGGCTGTCATCATCTTCCTCAAGGATGGATCAACTAACTGCACGTGACCTAGACCTCAACGGCGACGCTATAATCTACTTGCGTGAGTCACTATCGCCGACAACAGCATACCTACTCTGGAAAGCTAAAACTGATCTAAAAAAACCATCGTTATGTGAGTATGTGTGGTGTAAGAATGGTGTAATAATGGTTCGCAGAAAGGAAGGTGAGAAGATTTCTTACATCCGTTCAACGAAGGATATCGAAAAAATCGAAAACAACCTACATTCAAATAAATAATAGGTACGTCTTACCCTTCACTCTTACTCATCAGTTTAACTCGCACAACTGACAATGAGCCAGCATCCATCCCCGTTCATTTATGGACGACGCCGACGGCGAAACATGTATTTTAGAAACCAGTCATAACTCGTGGAGTGATTTTACACGCGACATCCCTTCGACACGTAACAAATTACTACTACTACATGTGAACATACGGTCTATGCAAAAAAAATCACGCTGAACTAGAACTAATAGTGTCTACAAGCCCAGCAATCATTCATAATATTGTCATAACTGAAGCAAATTTGACTGACAACACGAGTACCCTATTTAATCTCGATGGCTATGCGATGTACACGGAGCTACGCAGTAAACGGCGAGGAGGCGGCAGTATCCTATACGCTCATAAATCTATAACGTTCATATGCAATCCCATTAAGACAACCAACTGTGAGTGTTTGTGTGGAATAATAGAATTTGTATCGGGTTTCTCAATTTATCTGTGCGCGATATATAGACCCCCGGATCTGAACAAATTAAACTTTATCAGTGAAATAGTGTGCGTTCTTTCAAAATTTCCACAATATAGTAACTGTGTCATTGTGGGCGATATTAATATTGATTTATTAACCACAAAATCCCACGACAAAAACCTTGTCAACAATTACTTAAACTCAATATGTAACTTAGGCTTTGCAAACTGTATATCCCAATACACGAGAGTTGAGACTACAGCCAAAGGCTCATCCAAATCTTGCGTTGACCATTTATTCATCCGTGATGTTTACTCTAGCGATAGTTATATTAACCACTCAGTTCGGTCGGCTGTTGTGAGCAGAAAACTAGCCGATCATTATATAATCGGACTTGCGCTTATAAATAGTGATGCACTAAGCTTATTTAAAAACGTATCTAGACTCGATAATGCCAGAGTCAAAAAGGAGTTGTGTAAAATCGACTGGGGCCCTGCACTCAGCGCCGACGACCCAAATATAATAACTGAGCTTATAACCTACGATTTTCAATCGGTGTACAATAAATGTATGGTTTTAAATACAGAATAAATACTAATAAAAGACAACAATGTAAATGGATAAGCAATAAATTAATAGAAATGAGCAACAGAAAGAAGGAATTATTAGACATTTATCTACAAGATACTAGTAACGCCAAAAACGAGCAAATATATAAAAACTATAGGAATAGAACTAATAGATTAATAAACAAAGCTAAAAACAATAATATAAATAGAGAAATATGTGATATTTTTAAAAATAAGAAAAAACTGTGGGGTTTAATTAATAAACTAACGGGTAGGTTAGTTACGGCAATAGATGAAATTCTAATGAGAACATTTAAAATAAATGCTGACAGATTAGCAAAAAAGTTTGCCAATGATTTCGACTCTAATGTCAAAAAAAAAATTATGTAGCTGTGACATACCGCTGCTGGATAAAAAGTCATATATGAATACTCCAATAGTCTCACTAAAAATAAATAAAATAAATAATGAAACGGCTCTTAAAATCATAAGTCAAATCGACGAAAACAAAAGTCCGGGATTTGATAACATTCGAGCCAAAGATATCAAATACATTGTTAATGACATTACCCCAGTGTTAACTCATCTTATAAACACGTGCATTACCACCTCGACATACCCGGACGCACTTAAAATCGGTTTAGTAAGACCAATTCACAAAAAAGGCAGCTATCTAGATACCAACAATTACCGACCTATTACTATACTTTCTTGTTTAGATAAAATTATAGAAAAATATTATGGACAGACCATTAGTGATTTTTTATCCATCAACGGTGTCATAAGCGAAAAGCAGTATGGTTTTCAAAGAGGCAAAAGTACTTCGCAACTGTTGTCACAATTTACAGATGAGATTAATGACTATTTAAAAAAAAAACAATGTAATAATAATAATAATGATTGATTTTTCTAAAGCATTTGATTCATTAAATTATAATATCTTATATAAAAAGCTTCAGCAGAATGGTATTCAGGGCCCGATGCTGGAATGGTTTAAAAACTATCACACTAAATAGATGTAATATGGTTAGCATAAATAAAGAGTATAGTGACCCATTACCAACCCTATATGGCACAGCACAAGGTTCAATACTAGCACCTACTGAATACCTATTATATGTGAATGACATATGCAATATATTCCAGCACTGCTCTGTCTACCAGTTTGCCGACGATACTTGTCTTATCACCGCTAACAACGACCTAGAAATGGCTCAAAAAATGATACAAAAGGATTTTAACCAACTTTGTAAATGGGCACATGACGTTGGGTTATCTTTAAACTATCAAAAAACAAAAGTAATGCATATACGCTCTCCCTACATAAAGTGTAATAATAACATACCACTACGCGTCATTGCTCATGAACACAGCTGTATGCACTTACAAAATAGTCTAACCTGTAGTTGTGCACCATTAGAAATTGCACAATGGCATACCTACCTAGGTCTAAGAATCGATAACAACTTTAACTGGGCGAATCATGTTGATTATGTTTGTGATAAACTTAGAGCATTATTAGCAAAATTCACAATCCTTAAATGGAAACTACCATATAATACCCTAAGACTACTGTATTTAGCTCTGGCGGATTCTATCATTAGTTATGGTATGGCCAGCTATGGTAGAACATATAAAACTTACTTAAATAATATATACAGTTTGTAATTGAGATTGCTAAAAACTATTAAAATATAGATACAAACTAATAGATACTAACTTAAGAAATAAAATTATTAATTGGAAAAATACAAAGCAAATTCAGACTATATTAAAACGGCACTTCATCAAACAAAGTGGGAACCATGCATCTATCTGTAGCTCAAACCTAAACACAAAATGTAATATATCAACTAGCCTTTATTTTTATTTTATCCTACGCATCTTTATGTATTAAAGTAATTATGTAAAAGTAAAAGCGCTTATCTCGAAGCGGCATTGTGGAACTGTCTGGGCGCACATAATCTTTTAAATCATAGATTAAGCGCCTTCAACAGTAATAATTTTCATGTACCTTTTTATTAGTAATAAACAGTTTTTTATTATTATTATTATTTTGAAGTATACAGGCTGACTTTTTTTACCGTCTTGATAAAAATAGGGCGTGATAGGTAAATGGAGTAGAAGCCTATGGCATAGTTATTTAATTTTATTATTTTTTTTACTAACATAGTCTGAAATTAGTCTACCAATATACACTACTAATCTACAATTTATTTTTCATATTAAAACATTAAACAGAGAAATTTGAAAAAAATCATTAAAATAATTAAAAATAATTCAGGTTTGTAAACATAGTCACCCTAATAAACGCGCACCAAATTATGAATGATTAATTGATTATTACGTTTCAAATGTAACACTATCTTCAAACACACGCGCACCCGCCGGGCGCCCCTTGCGAGTCGCCGTCGGCGCAGGATCCCCGCTTCCTCCATCCCCCGCCCGGTGCCTTAGGTATTATTTTTTTGTCGCATGCGATTAGGCACTCTGTGACGTCGCGTGATCTATTCGCATTGTTTACATCACTGCGCACGTCGCCGTCGGTCGCTCGCTGTGATAAATGATTACGTAAACAATAAACATGTACGAATACAACAATGTAGAGTATTTAGCAATGGTGCGGTGTTACATCTTGTCCGATGAAAGTTTAGATGGTGCAAGGCGTATGTATGCAGAACCGAGACATCTTCAATCTCTTCGTCGACAGGGTATTCTGCATCCACAAATTCCCAGCAGTACTTTGATTTTGAACACATATCAAAGATTGCTGGACCATGGACAGTTCCGTCTTCCCAGCCACGGCAGAGGCAGAGGTCGGCCACCTTTGTCTAATCATACGGAAAACGATATTTTAGCATATTTCGAACGTCACCCAAGAAGGAGTACTCGGCAAGCGGCTCGAAGATTTGGTGTAAGCCAATATGCGGTGTGGAAGCTGCTCAATTCGATGAATATGCATCCATACCACTTCACTCGCGTTCAAGCGTTGCATGCGCCGGACCCCAGACCTCGCATGGAGTACATAACGAGCACTGGTGGAGTTTTCAAAATCCACATAAAATCAAAGAACATTCCCATCAAATTAGATTTAGTGTAAACGTATGGGCTGCAATCATAAATGACCGAATCATTGGTCCAATATGGATCGAAGGTCGTTTGACAGGAATTACATATCTACAAATGATACGTTCCGTCATCGACACAATGTTAGAAGACGTTCCTCTTAATTATTTGCAAGGAATGTACTTCCAGCACGACGGCCGTCCAGCCCATTACGAAAGATCGGTGCGAGACTATTTAGATAGGGAGTTCAGTGGCAGGTGGATAGGTCGCGGGGGCCCTGTGAATTGGCCGGCCAGATCGCCAGATCTAACACCGTTAGACTTTTATTTGTGGGCCGAATTAAAACGCTTGGTGTACACTGAAGAAGCTCGTAGTGTTAGTGATTTAAAACAGCGCATAATTGACGCTTTTGATATTTTAAAAAGTGATAGAGACACGCTCCTTAATTTGAAAAATGCTATACAAAGTCGTGCTAGTTTGTGTTTAGAGAGAAACGGTTGACATTTTGAACAATTACTGCGATATCGCTAAAAGGTACATTTTAATTATTTTGTAATTAATTAGTGTAATTTATAAATAAGTTGATTTCAATCTTTTAAATACGACAAGTATGTTGTAGTTTGTAGTTTAACCATACGTGTACCTACTACTTTATTCATTCCGATAAATTAACTAATGATAATGTTTAGCATGTAACAACTACAGCATGTTAGAAGGTCTTAAGCCCTTAAAAGTGTGAAGGAAAGATCGAAATCTCTACTAATACTAATACCTACGCTGCCTACGTAGCGTACTGTACAGATGTGCGTGGGTACTTAGGTACGCTATTTCACTCGCACTTTTCATTCATGCGCAAACGTGGCATAGGTAGTGTACGCCCCTATTTTACTATTACGCACGCACCGTGTAGGATACTTTCTTTTTATGTATTTTCTAGGATTTTCTGAACTTTAATAATTGAAATGCTAGTACACAAATATTAACGTCCCTACATTCTATTCCATAAACATAACACATCTTATTATTATCAAGACGGTAAAAAAGGTCATCCAGTATAGTTATTTAATATCTTATTATTATTATTATTATATGCAAATCTTCATGTTCGTACAAGTTTGAGGTGATCCTATGTAAGCAATATGTTACGGAATGCGGTGCGCTTTGTCATCAGGAACGGAAATGAAACAGATTTATGAACATAAAATATTATTTATTTAAGTATATATTATATTTAGTAGGTACAAAAGTACAGATAAAAGCAAACATATAAAACCTATATAGGTACCTAAGTTATTATCAGAGGTCGTATAGTTTCACCTCTGTTTAACTCTAACTAGTACATGGGGCACCAAGAATACACACATTTTAGAATTGCTTACATAATAAAGCCAGGTTCAAAATTAACTTCTGTCGATACTGTGAAACAGATTTATGAACATAAAATATTATTCATTTAAGTATATATTTAGTAGGTACAAAGTACAGATAAAAACAAACTTATAAAAGGCCTATATAGGTACCTAAGTAATTATCAGAGGTCGTATAGTTACATCTCTGTTTAGCTCTAACTAGTACAAGGAACACCAAGAATACACACATTTTAGAATTGTTTACATAATAAAGCTAGATTCAAAAGTAACTTCCAAACATACAAATATTTAAACTCACATACACAAACAGCCAGACCCGGAACAACTACCTGTAGGTCATACAAATATTTTTTCCATGCGGGAATCGAACCCGCGACACGCAGCGCAGCAGACAATCGCTTAACCACTACGCCAACCGTGCCGTCAACACGCCACATTACACGACAATAGTACATTTCACATTACTAAAAGAGTAACAAACATCCATTCATCCACCCTCACAAACTTTTTATAATAGTAAGTAAGACAGTAGGTAGCTTGAAGGATTATCTAACTTTCCACTTAGGACGTCATAAGTTTTACCATTTACAATCAATAAAATACATGTTAAAAATGTAACTACTGTAATTACGTTTAAATTGTGGTAATGCATTACATAAATATAGTTGCGTTACCCCAGGCTAAAGTAGAACTTTATCAAACGATAGCAATCGTTTATCATCATTGCTTGAAAGTGCTATTTTATTTACGTCCTGAGTGAAAATTTCATGTTTTATTGACCTAAACAATACATTTTTTTTGTGAATAACATTGCAATTGTATAAAACATTTTTATAATCTAACATATTAAAATGTTTGGTAATACATTTGTTTGTACCTTTTGCCTTTTTTATTGTTTTGTTTAAAGTTTTAATACAATAAAGCTTTGAGCGCAGTCCTACGAATTCTTTGATAATGTTGCCACCCATTTCATCCTTAAACAGTCCTGGAACCTTCTTATTCATAATTGGTAAGTTATAGTCGTTGTTACAATCATAATTGCTGGTATCAAAATATTTTAGAAAATGGAGCTTGAGGACTTTATAAACGTCATTACTCTGTATATCATATACTAGGCTATCTGTGTCAGTATAGCACAATTCAATTCGGTTACCATAAAAAGGTTTTATGATAGAGTATTGAAATTCGTACATGTGAGTCTTAGATAATTCTAATACTGCAAACCCTATGTATATTGGTTTATTAAGAATAATACGCACAGGTTTCATTTGGATTGCCACTAGATCATCAGAAAATACAGAGGCGCTATGAAAATATGGGCTGGCCATCAATTTTGCACAAGTAATCTTTTTTGTTTTATTGTTCGAGTCACACCACTTGTTTACTAACTTAACGTCTATTCGATGTTCAGTATTTTCCAGGGTCTTTCCAAAAATACTATTGTTCAATAATTTGAAAAAGTCTTGTTCAAACTTTGACTCTGCTTTTTGGCGTAACTGGGTGTTAATATCAATATATTGCTTTAAAAAACAACTTTGCTTAAATGTAATAGCGCGATGGACCCTTCTCAATACTAAACCGTGCTGTAAACACTTTTTTAAATGTACGTAATGAATAACATAGTGATATTTATCGTACAAATTTGGTATTAGCTTTTTATTCTTACCACCAGGTGGCAAGCATTTTTCTGGACAAAAAGGAAAGTCATTGTGTTCCATGTGCAAATTCTCCGGATATATTAAATCAACTTCAAGAATGTAACCGTTTTCCGCAGTATCACTGATGCCTGCTAAGTTCAATTGTAAAAAATCAATTTCTTGTCTATTCATAAATCTAAAACCGGAATAGGGTAGGGATTGACACATGCTATAACCGTATAAATTATTACAATCTAAATAAATGATAAATGAATTTGGACGGGTTGGATCGTATGTATCTAAATATTTATTATTGGCTTTGGCATGTCTTTTGGAACACATACAAACACCTCCTCGAATACCTTTTTGTATAATTTTTTTTCAAATACATCTGTTAGCAAAAAAACATCTGTTTTGAGATATAAATCTGTGTACATACCCATGTTTTGAATATTAAATACTGACCAAACAGACCGAGCGTGTTCATAGTCTTCATCGGTAATTGCCTCATTAGTTAAAGAGTTAACAAAATGTTTTTTAAAGGGTAAACACGTATCTTCATAACGTTCCCATTGAGATATATAGTCATATGGATACACTCCTTTACGGGTGAGTAAGTTAAATTGTTTTTTATTAGGAAAATAAGATTTTAATTGTTTAAAGTCTTGTTTTTTCATTGTACTAACTAACTTTTCTAAGCTAGTTCCTAAAAGCTTAAAAGAATCCACAAACCGAACCTGGATGCTTTCCCCGGTAGAAATCGGAATAAACTTAGTGAATGAAATATAGTTTTCTTTTGTTTTAGGTATCACTTTAATAGATCCAGGAGCTTCACCTAATTCTTTTATGAAAAGGTGGCAATCGTATCCGGATAAATTATGAAAAAATACTGGCAAAAATGTTGGTAGTTTGTATTGTATGTTACAGTAACTATGAGCTGCACCACGATATTTACCAGTCAAGTGACAATGATCGCGAACCCTGTCGCCTAACAAGAAGTGCTCACAAATATGACATGTCATCGCGTTTTCAAAGTCGCGAGCATTATCATTTGAGTAAATCATAGGAGCATTATTTTTTAAAATATCGTAAATTTTTTGTGCATCTTTATAGATAGACTTCACAAAATTTGACACACAATCCTCACCGCGATAAGAAACGTAACGATTGTGGCTTTCGTCTAGCGTACACGTAATATGATAAGCGAAAGCTACAGGCACATGTCGCTGTCGCGTTACAGTACTCGTCTTAGTGGGGTCAGGGTCACAAGATTCATACCGTTCTAGCATTGTTTCAAAATCTGCGTATATAACAAATGGTACAATTTGCTTTCTATTATAATTTTTAAACTGAATGAACGAACCTCTTGGAGGTAGTTCAGTGGCGACACCTCCACAACTATGCGAACTAAGGTCATCGCATGAATTAAAAAACATTAAACAAACGTCACAAAAGTACAGTTTACTGTGGTGTTTTGTTATTTGATTTTTAACAAGTCGCGGCAAGTCTTTAATAAGACAGTAATGTGACAAATCATCTCTTTCTAAATAAAGTAAATGAACCTTTCCGTTCGAGGCTTTTGGTTTGTAAAGCGGTCCTATGACGGTATTATTTTTTAAACCATAAATGTAAATACAAATTTCAGGGTTATTCACTTCGAACCGCGCAATATCTAAGAAATTCACTGGAAATGACATGTCCTTTACCTTTAAAACGTTACGAAAATCAGGGTAAGAAGATATTCTTTCAGGGTGATTCTTAGCTGGATATAAAGCAGCAACAACAGACGATAAAAAACAATACTCGTCATTATTGCGGATATTAACACATGCTTTTCTCGATTTTATTGCAGGAGGTAATTCGATAAAGCCTGAACCGCGCAACGGTTGATATTTGTTAACATTGACTTCCAAAGGAGAACTGCTCAAGAACGTCCATCCACTGACTCGGTCCTGAAATTCTTCTATCTTTTTTGTTAAAGTATTTTTTACCTGAGACATTAATGAATCAAATTCATAATTCTGATGCAGAGTAACGTTTTTTGTGGCAAATGATTTCATCTCCTGAGAATCATTTTTAAACATTAAAAACAAAGCAAAATATTCGAAATTAACTTTTAGGCAAGCATGTTCTTTAAGAGATATGTCAATTAACGTTTTAATTTTGTCCCAATTATTATTAAGAAATGGTTCTAGAGAACAATTCTCAGACGGATCGACAATTCTATAAGAAGCTATACGATTACGAAATGCAGAATGTATTATTTCAACACCTTCGCAAAAATGCGAAATAGTTTTGTTTTTATAATTAGTACTACGTAGGTGACCTGTCCAGTGACTGCGCTCAACAGATGTGTTACAAACAGTACAGAAAGGCATTTTATATTAAAATAGTTTTAAACTTACTATTAGATGTTGCAATATATATTATTACGATTATGATGTACGATCGCAAAGATACAATAATAGAATATAGCTAACTGGTGCCCCAACAACTTAAATATTTATTTTATATTTATATTATCGCTATAAAAGACGGGCTCAGAATTGTCGAATAATTCATGAGTCCGTCTCATAAAAACTTGTAGACCATCCCACTGCGGCGTGTTACGGTTCAGCTGGACTTTTAGGGCCACCGAGGCTTTCTTCCACCGATCCTCTTTAGGGGTGGAGGCAACTTCGGCCTTGTTATAGACTTTTACCTCCACGTAGAAGTCCCCGGTTAAATCCGCCGTTCGCCGCACTTTACCGTTGGCGACACGGCTGGTGAGGGTCGAACCGAAGTCTCCAATTATTGAGGTCGACGACGGAATGTAGTCCTCCAAGCCAAAGAGGTCCGAGCCCGAACTGCGTCTTTTACTGGTTTCTGACACTTACGCGAATATTAGACATTGAAATAAAACTACTTTATTTATTTATTTATTTATTTATATACTCTTTATTGTACACCAAAAAAGAAAAAGTTACAGACAGGACATAAATCGATTTTTAAATATACAATGGGCGGCCTTATCGCAACCAGCGATCTCTTCCAGGCAACCTTAGGATGGACACAACAGAAATTGAATAAAAATGGGGTTTACGGTGCATTTACTAAGTATTAATATAAATAGCATAAAATAAAATAAACACACATACAAGAAATATTTAATACCTACTTATTATAAATATAAATAATTAAATATATATATATATAACAGACATAGCAATAAATGCATAAATACTTATAGAAATCGACGACGAGTACATAGAATTACTGTGACAGATAGTGATCCTTCACAAGTTTTTTAAAAACTGGCAGTGATTGGGCACGTCTGATTTGTACCGGTAATGCATTCCAAAGGCGAGCAGCCTGAACCGAAAAAGATTTGTCTAGAAAAGTGGTGGAGTGCATTGGCATCTTAAGTCTTAAGTTATCCGATGACCTCAGAAATCGCGTATGGGTGTCTCCAAGAAAATCAAAGCGGTTTTTAAGATACGGGGGGGTAGACGGGAGAAACAAAACATTGTAAAGTAACGAAAGAATATGAGCATTCCGGCGAAGGCGAATAGGTAACCACTTGAGCTTTGCACGAAATTCTGAAACATGGTCATATTTGCGTAAGCCAAATATGAACCTTATACAAAAATTTTGAAGGCGCTCCAGCTTGTCAAGTTGGTCCTCTGTAAGATCAAGATAGCTGACATCCGCATAATCAAGGATTGGAAGAAGAAGTGATTGGGCTAGCGCAACTTTGGTCGCAATCGGCAGGAAGTTGCGAAGTCTTTTCAGACTTGCAGCAGACGCGAACAGCTTGCGACTAACTTCCTGCAGTTGAGCAGTCCAGGTAAAATTTTGGTCTATATAAATCCCCAAGTTTTTCACTTTTTCACTGAAAGGAATAAGAACGTTGTCGAAATAAATTTGGGGCAGGGTTTTCCAATCAATTCTTGAGGTGGTTCTGGAACTGCCAACCACAATCAGCTGCGTCTTAGTAGGGTTTACCTTAAGTCCAAAATTTTTGCTCCAGTTGCTAATACTAGAAAGGTCTCGGTTTAGTGTGTGGACCGCTTGTGACAAATTTCCAAGTGGAGCTTTACAGTAAACTTGCAGATCATCTGCGTAAAGGTGATAGGAAGAAAGTAGACGTTCAGAGATAGAATTTATAAAAATTGAGAAAAGTAGAGGAGATAAAACGCCACCCTGTGGTACGCCGGCAGAAGTATTACTCCATGAAGATGAAGTATCTTCAATGCAAATGCATTGCCGACGACCGAACAGGTAACTATGAAACCAGTCAATTGCCGATGGAGATATGCTAAGAGAGCGTAATATGCCAAGCAAAACATCGAAATCGACGGTACTAAAAGCATTACTAAAATCCAGTAATGCCATAACCGTCAGATTACCGATTTCCATGCCAGACCTGATATCCTCCGTAATATTGACAAGAGCTGTTGTTGTGCTATGACCTGGACGAAAACCAGATTGGAAGGAGTTCAGGAGGTTATATTTAGAAAGGAAAAAGCTCAGTTGATTATAAATTAACCGTTCAAGGACTTTGGAGAGGAATGGTAAAATTGATATAGGGCGATATTCGGAAAAGGATGAAGGGTGACATTTCTTAGGTAAAGGTATTACTTTCTTCTTTAGGGACAGATTCTTGACGTGCTTTCCCGACTCCCATCGATCTAAGAAATTTCCAGACTTTTGCTGGATCTCCGTTTTGAACAGAGTCGTGAATGTGTTGGCGCTGAGCATTCCTACACACCTTGTTGCAATGATTGCGGATTGAGACATATTTTTCTCGGTTGAAGTCCGTCGGTCGGTCGCTTTTTTATCCATCAATACTCTTATCTGATCTGTTAACCATGGTGACGGCAAGTGTTTCACTTTAATTGGGCGAATTGGTGCATGACGGTCCTAAAGCTCCACGAGTGTACTTGTGAAGAGTTCGACTTGTTCATTGACTGAAACTGAGTTGATAATTGGAGACCAATCCAAGTTGCTGGCATCCTCACAAAGACGGTTAACGTCGATTGCGCCAAAGTTGCGCTGCATGAGGATTTTAGGTTTTGCTTTAGGAGGCCGAATTTTATAAGAAATAAAGATGAGATCATGATAGGAAAAGGCATCGGCTGAGCATTGACCATGTGTAGCGACGCGATCTGGAGAAGAGACGAAAATAAGGTCTAGGAGTGAGGGCGTAGAATTCGGAAAATGGTGAGTAGAATTGAGTGGGAGAATAGATAGATTATTAGATTCTACTACAGAGCGAAGGTAGGAGGAACGGGAGTCATGTTTAAGAATCTGAAAATCTGAAATCTGAAACAATGATTTACCGACGGTAGATAACTGTGTTGGGTGGTGGTGTGATTCACCATTTAAGTATTTGTCTGTATGGGTTTTCTTTCGATACACTGTGTGACTCAAGGTGTTATTGGGATTACGAATTACCAAAACATCCAAGAAAGCTAAAGAGTTATTGGCCTCTGCCTCCATAGTAAATTGAATTTTGGAGTTTAAGGAGTTAAGGTGGTCTAAAAATGCTGTTACTTTATGAGATGGTAGTATGGTAAAAGTATCATCTACGTACCGCTTGTAAAACTTTGGTGTTACAGGTGCAGATCGTACACGTACAACATGTACGATGTGGATACAACGTCGGGAATCAAATAATATCAATACAACGCGATAAAATCCGTAAAAAGTAGTTTTATTTCAATGCGTCTTTTACTGTAAACAATTTAACATATTGTTTATAATAATTTATACAACACATTACATTGCATTAGTTTTAGTTAATCGACGATATTGAGGGTATATTATATACTCCTCTGTCGAACCCTACGAGGATAGAAAGCATGATGTTATGTTATAATATTTCAATAACAATACCTTGTAGTGTCAATGCTGACGCATATGTTTCGACTAGTGAGAACTTGTATAGCGCTGTAACTTCAGTTGCTCCGTGACCCGCACTACCGACGACACGCATTGTAAGAAATTGTATTGGTTAGGTTTTCGCAAAAGTAATTTGGAGTCCATTAAACGTATTTCATCATATACGAACTTCGGACTTCCAATTTACACACCGGTCACCCCCAAAATTGGTGACCCCCGACGTTAGAACAGTAATTCAGTGAAAAATTGTGACGGTGAACTTGAACTTTTGGTGCTGTACGAAAAATTGGTGTGCAGGGTCGTGACAAAAAAATAATAAACGGGCAACTCACTTATTCGTTCGGTAGTGTTGGGAATAAATTCAAGAAGCACGTAAAAAAATAAAATGTCGTTCGAGGACAAGAAGGCTAGCACAGAAGAGTATCACCTTTCGTCGATATCAGTGACAGAGCGGATCCCAGAATTTTGGAAAAAATCGTCGAAAACATGGTTTATACAGGCAGAGGCAGTTTTTTACCCCCAGAAAATGTCCGACGAAGCAAAATACCAGGTTGTCATTTCGAAGTTAGGTCAAGAAGATATAGAACAAGTTACAGATATTTTATTGAAACCGCCAGAAACGAAAAAGTACGAGACCTTGAAACAAAAATTAATATCTATATACGAGGAGTCAGAAGATCGGCAAATTAAGAAATTAATTGGAGATATGGAACTAGGTGAACAAAAACCAACACAGTTAATGCGGAAGATGCAAGATTTGGCTAGAGGTCGCGTGACTGATGAAACGTTGACAGTCTTGTGGCAAAATCACCTGCCATCGTCAGTACGAAGTGTCTTAGCAGTAGCAGACGCAAAAGATATGGAGACAAGAGCAACAATAGCAGATAAGGTAATGGAGACCTTGACACCAGTTCATACTGTCGTGAGCGTCCAACAACAACCAGTATTTAATAAATAAATAATAAATAATAAATCTTTATTTATCCAATACATACAGAGTTTGAAATACAGTTTGATATTAGGTTTTGAAATAGATTTATGTTTTATGTTGCAATTTCTGTACAAGAATAATACACTACCTCTTAAGCTAGGGTATACCTGTATTATAAGAGGTAGTTGACGGTCAGTAATCAACAAAAACTTACATCTCGAGTGGACTGTGTCATTCTACTGTATGGTATAAGAGTAGAGCTGTAAGTTGTGTGTTTGTGTGTGTGAGTGGTGTTTTCGTAGGGTTGTGTGTGTGTAGGTGTGTGTGTATGTGTGTGTGTAGGTGTGTGTGTGAATGTATTATACAAGATAGGTGAGTAAAGACTCCGTGTAAGAGTAATCCTTTAGGAGCAGCCACTCTGTTACTTTAGATTTTAGTGCATGTGAATTTAGATTTATAATATTGAGATGTTTGTTAATATTTTTATAGATATGAGTGCTTAGTGTATAATATTGATACTGGTTTCTGACACTTACGCGAATATTAGACATTGAAATAAAACTACTTTTTTACGGATTTTATCGCGTTGTATTGATATTATTTGATTCCCGACGTTTCGGATCCTTTACAGCATCCATGGTCACGGGTAGACTAAGTTGTTGGACGTCTTAATGTTACAATTACTAACAGCTACCTTACATTTTTGTTAATTATTGGCGATCCGATTCACGCAGAACGAGCTCACCGTATCCTTCGGTCTTGCAGTTTTGGACTTGGATTTTGATTTTATGGAATCTATAATGGGGTTCCAAGCAGGTGGTAAGACCCAGCCATCTTCTCTATTGAAATTTGGATGTTTTTTTAATTTACAACCAACCTACAGATTGGCTCAACACCTACCTAAAGTACTCTCACCACTAAGAGGAAACACGGCAGCATATGTTAAGGACTCATACCATTTTGTCAGTGAAATAAAACAACTACATCTCACCGACAATGAAACTATGGTCAGTTTTGATGTTCAGTCGTTATTTACATGCTTACCAGTTGAAGACTGCATCAGAATTGTATCTAAGAAACTGTTAGAGAATAACATGCCCATTGAATATGCTGAACTATTAAAACATTGCCTCACATCTGGCTATATGTTATGGAATAATCAATTCTACACGCAAGTGGATGGTGTAGCAATGGGCTCTCCAGTATCTCCCATTGTTGCTGATATCTTCATGGAGGATTTCGAGGAGACTGCCCTGCAATCTGCACCTGTAACACCAAAGTTCTACAAGCGGTACGTAGATGATACTTTTACCATACTACCATCTCATAAAGTAACAGCATTTTTAGACCACCTTAACTCCTTAAACTCCAAAATTCTATTTACTATGGAGGCAGAGGCCAATAACTCTTTAGCTTTCTTAGATGTTTTAGTAATTCGCAATCCCAATAACACCTTGAGTCACACAGTGTATCGAAAGAAAACCCATACAGACAAATACTTAAATGGTGAATCACACCACCACCCAACACAGTTATCTACCGTCGGTAAATCATTGTTTCAGAGAGCTCGTGGGATCTGTGATGAGCAACATCTGGCTGCAGAGCTTCAACATGTCAAACAAGTACTACATGACAACAAGCTCCGAATACCGCGCCCTCGTCACAGAAACCGCGTGAAACGTGCCACAGTCGAACGCCTACCTGCTATATTACCATATGTTAGAGGAGTCACAGACAAGATTGGCTATATCTTGAAGCGAGCTTCAATCAAAACATACTTCAAGCCGCTGAAGAAGATTAGTCAGTTCCTACCACCTGTCAAGTGCCACATACCTCTGCAAGATGCAGGTGTATACAAGCTAGATTGTGATTGCGGTCTCTCTTACATAGGCCAAACTAAAAGAAGTATAGGGACCCGCGTAAAAGAACACATCGCTGATGTCAAACACCGCCGTTTCAAGAAGTCAGCAGTTTGTGAACATACTCTAGACAAGGCCCAGCACTACATCAGATTTGATAAACCACAAGTCCTCGCAAAAGAAAACCGACTCCTGCCCAGGATGATCCGTGAGGCTATTGAAATTAAAAAACATCCAAATTTCAATAGAGAAGATGGCTGGGTCTTACCACCTGCTTGGAACCCCATTATAGATTCCATAAAATCAAAATCCAAGTCCAAAACTGCAAGACCGAAGGATACGGTGAGCTCGTTCTGCGTGAATCGGATCGCCAATAATTAACAAAAATGTAAGGTAGCTGTTAGTAATTGTAACATTAAGACGTCCAACAACTTAGTCTACCCGTGACCATGGATGCTGTAAAGGATCCGAAACGTCGGGAATCAAATAATATCAATACAACGCGATAAAATCCGTAAAAAAGTAGTTTTATTTCAATATAATATTGATGTTTGGCGAAGGAGGTCTTGTGTTGTATATTTGGTGGGACGTACGTGCGTTTGTTTGTAACAGGAGGGGGAAGCCCTGCGTGCTTTCTAAGGGTGTCATAACTTTAAGGTCACAGAACAGTTCAGTTGCTGGATATCGGTAAGGCTTTTTCGTCATGACTAAGTATGGCTCGCTGTGCTCTTTCCACCCTCAGAAATCTAGTCTTAGCCGCTCCGCCCCACGTAACTATGCAATAACCAATCACTGATTGGCATAGTGCAAGGTACACCATCTTAAGAGTTTTTAGGTCGGCGGATACTCTAAGAGACTTAAATATATGTATGTATTAGACGTAAAGTTCTGGTGGTGACGGCGTCAATTTGTTTGTCCCATCTCAATCCGTCGTCGATGTGTACTCCGAGGTATTTAACGCTTTCGGATCTAGCAAGCGGAGGACAAGTGCAGGGGGTGGACGAGTTTGTGCAGAAATGAGGAGTTATATTAAAAGAAGAAGGAGATGGTCTAGCGTTATGTCGTATAGCAAAGGGAATATAAGTAGTTTTTTGTAGGTTTAATGTGAGAAGGTTCGAGTTTAACCACATCATAACTTTAGCCATGGCCATCTCCGCATTTGCTTTCACAATGTCCCAAGTGATTCCATCTACAAGAATTGCAGTGTCATCTGCGTAAGCGTAGATTTTACCATTCGGGAGGCTCAGTCTGCAGAGGTCATTTACGTAGATCTGAAATAGAGTCGGGGACAGGATCCCTCCCTGGGGAACACCGTAGGACACGAGAAACTCCTCACTTAGGTGAGTATCAATTTTAATGCATTGCCTACGGTTTTTTAGGTAGTCCTTAAATATTTCAAACGGCATTCCACGCACACCGATACTTTCCAGCTTCATGATGAGCTTGGGAATAGAGACCGTGTCAAAAGCCTTCGAAAGGTCCAGAAATATACCGAGGCATTTCGATTTTTTATCTAGATTTGCGGCAACCTGTTGCGCGAAATCCAGTACGGCATCATCTGTAGAAAGAGTTGTCCGAAACCCGTATTGGTTATTAGCAATGAGTTGGTGTTTGTCGAGAAATTTTCGTAAAGAGTTATTAAGGATTTTTTCGAGAACTTTAGAGAGTGCGGGTAGGACCGATATAGGTCTATAGTTATTGACACAGTCTCTGTTTCCTCCCTTGTATATTGGATGGACCACAGCTTTTTTAAAGGCCTCCGGAAAGACTCCCTCCTGCAGGCACCGATTAAAAAGGTAAGTAATTGGTGGGACAAGTACATGTCGACAGCTTATCAATATAAGTGATGATATGCCGTCCCAGCCGACTGCACAGTCAGGACGTAGTTGTAGGATAAGGGAGTCAACATCAGCTTCATCCAATTCCAGGATGGTAAGAGAGTTCACACGTGAGTTTCGGGTGTCCGTAGGTGAGGGTGAGAGATGGCCACCGGCCGGTGATGATGCAGTGTCATTAATTATTTTAGAAGCCAAGTTTTTGCCAATATTGGCAAAAAATTGGCCTACCTCATTAATCGCGTGTTTTGGGCTGTCCCGTATTGTAAGTAGCTCCACTGGGCTAAGTTTTGGTTTGTGGGTATTAGTTATTTGTTTGATGGTTTTCCATAGGACTTTAGGATTATTTTTGGCTTTTTCAAGCTGGTCGGTTTCATAAGACTTTTTTAGTTTCCTGAGTAAGTTATTCCAAAAGTTACAATATCGACAATATGTAGTTCTTAGAATAATATTATCTGGTGATTTTTTAGATTTTATGTGCATTTTATCTCTATGCTTTATACATTTTAAAAGACCAGGGGTTATCCAGGGTTTAATGATTCTCTTCTGTCTTGGGATTTTAACTTGTTTTGAATGATGTGATATTACTGATTTAATAATACTGATGAATTTATTCATTGCCTCATTTATGTTCTCGACCTTATATAGTGCCGTGAAATCTACAGTTTCTAAGTCCTTCACAATAGCTTTGTGGTTTAGGGTGGTATTTGCATATAGTTTGTGGGAGGGATTGGCATTTTTCAAGTTTAATAGTAGTGGTTTGTGGTCTGTTATGTGTGTCTCTAAGACTAGTGTAGTAGTAGTAAGATAAGATTTCAGAAATATATGATCCAAGCAGTTCTCATCTCGAGTGGGGAATAAGTGAGTTGGGATAAGACCATGAGATGCATTTAGCGTGAGATAGTCCAAGGTTCTTTCATTCATGTTAATTTGTTTTATGTCTATGTTTAGGTCACCTACAAGCGCGATATTAGGGCATATAGATTTAATATTGTCGTAAACATTTATCAGACTAGTTGAGAAATTGTCAAAATTCTCCCTCGAGTTTAATGAGGTCGAGCGGTAGATCGCTACCACCGATATTTTTTTGTCTAGGTGACAGACTAGACAGTTTCCACCCGCAAATTCAGGCTCTGATACTGTAGATTGCAGGCTTGATTTTGTATAAATAATTATTCCGTCATTTTGATTACAGTTTGTATTTGTGAAATGCGACTCAAAACCGTCCAAAAATGGTACATTGTTGGTTTTACTGAGTCAGCACTCTGTTAGGACAATAATATCAATGTCCATATTTAACCGATTCAACAGTACTTGTAGGTGTGGAAAGTTTTTGTTTACACTACGGATGTTTAGGTGCAATAGATTTATATTATTTCCAGATGTATCCGTATAGCCTAGACATTGTTCTGGAGTGCAGACAAAAAAAATTCCCTGGGTTATTTGATCAAGGTCATTATTGACGTTAATTAAGTTTGCCATTAAGAGAAGAAAAATAACAACAATAAAAATAATTTGCAAAAACTGGTGAGAGTCCGAGGGGTACAAGAGTCCCGATGGGTGTTAGATAATAAAGTAATGGGATTAGAGCCTTTAAACGGTTGCATGTGTATGTGTGAGCAATTGTAGGAATGTATGAAAAGTTATTGTTATTGCAGACAGTGTTTTGATGTGTGTTGGTTTTTTGTAAACGGTAGACGTAAGTGTGTGTAATTAAGTAGATAGCTAATTGTAAAAAAATGAAGGAATTTTCTTGTTTAAGTGACATAAATATCATGCATTTTTGTAGTCAGATATTCAGTTTAGGTATGTTGGCATTGAGGTCTCGGATACATTTTTCTGAGTTGATCAGGACTTGCTTGTCACCTACTTGCTTTCGGAGGAAAATATTTCCGTTGCTGGTCCAGCAGAAACTATATTGATTATCCTTTGCAAATTGTCGCGCCAAGTAGAACAGCTTCTTCGAGCTGGCGGACAGTCGTTCTTCAACATAGATGGCCTGGCGTTTGCCTGGGACACCAATCAATTCCGTGTTGAGTTTATCTTCTGTTGAAGTTTTAGTTTTGTTGTATGATCGGATAGCCGTCAGTAGGTTTTGCTTGGTATGTACCGTTGTAAACTCTGCTACGACTGGACGTGATGTTTGGCTGGGTTTTCCGGGCTGCCGATACACATCACGGATTTCGGATTGAGATATAGGTGTTCCAACAAGCTGGCTGATGTTGCAAATGGTATTTGATAATTTGTCTGTAGTTTCATTTTCCAGTTGCGGAACATTTCTTATTTCGACACATGCTGAGCGTGTCTTATACTGCAGATCTCTTATTTTAAGCTCAAGTGTTTCTATGTAGCTTCTCTGTTCTTTCCTCTCTTCTTTTAGGTCTTCCACCTCTTTTTTCATTTCCTCGAATTTTTCGTTGAAATGCTGCATCGACCTTTCGATCTCGGCATTAGTCTTACGAATCTGGGTGTTTGACCTTTGAATATCAGCATTTTGTGCTTTAATCTCAATTACGTCCTCCATTAATTTTTGTATCAAAGTCATTTGTGACTCCAGCATCTTAGTCACACGGGTATCTTGATCATTTCTCCAAAAACTGAGCAGATCAGTTAGTTCCTGTTTATTTAAAGCAGGCTCAATTTCTTGAGGATTCTCTCTTCTTGCTCGTTTGCCTCTATTCGTAACATGTTCACTCATGTCGATTGCCGCATTTATGTCAGGTTCAGATTGAGTCTGACAGTGGCTTTGCAATTTCGGTGGTGGAGTGCGCTGAACGCCTGCCATTTCTAATAAGTATTTACCTTAGATGTATTTTGCAGTTATTTGCAAAGTCTGCTAAACTATTAGAATAGATAAACACTTGCCGGCGTAATACTTCGGCGTCGTAGCCGATAACAAATTCGTAGCTTACTCGTAGCACTCTTGTAGCCCTGGTCGCATGCAGTCGCCGCCGTAGATGGCTAGATGACGTCAGCCTCGCGTAGTACACCGGTATTTCGTCGCTCGCTGCTACTTACTCGATGGCGCGGCGGTCAGGCGCACGGGTCGGGTCGCCCCACCGTGCGAGGTCGGTGGATCAAATCTCACCAACCGGTGCCACTTTTTCAAATGGTGTTGGAGACGGTAATGTCAAATAGCTATTTATCTCTTTCAAGGACCGCCCAGTGGGTGGGAACCTTGGGTTAAAACAGTTAGAGTGACAAGGAATTGCAAAAAACTCAACGCGGCCAATCACTGATTTTAGCGACACAATTTCTAACCGATAGTTGACACACGTCCACTTGTCACAACGTCTGTCGACCGACCGCCCAGTATCACCATCGGGTAGCGAACAAATGATAGCTGAAATAAGTAAATTGGGTGATAGATTACGCAAATTAGAAACAAGATCAAGAGGTTCATACAGAGGTTATAGAGGCAATAATTGGAGAAGAAATAATAGATGGCAATCCAGGTCCAGGTCCAGGTCAAGATCGAATTCCAGAGCGAGAACACCGCGAGATCCAGATTGGTTATGTCAATTTCATTATACATACCGAGATAGTGCAACAAAATGTATTGAGCCGTGCAATTGGAAAAAGAAGGAGGTCAAGAATCCGGAAAACTAGAGTCGATTCAGTCTGCGACGGGAGGCTGCGACCGCACGTGTGCTAACAACCGTCTTAGTATCATCGACAGGAAAACGGGCTTACATTTTTTAGTGGACAGTGGTGCAAACGTGTCAGTGTTACCACGTAAAGTAATACGGAAACAGATGAGTGCAGAGACTGATCGTTATAAGTTGTATGCCGCCAATGGAACTGAGATAAATACATATGGTACGCATTTTATGGTTATAAATTTAGGTTTAAGGCGCGCATTTAAATGGTTATTTGTATTAGCGGACGTACAGCAACCAATATTAGGAGCTGACTTCTTAGCTAATCATAAGTTGTTAATAGATTTAAATGGACGAAGATTAATCGATCAGGTCAAAAAAAACTATAGTCGAAAATTGCCCATATTATGAGTTATTAAATAAATTTCCTGAATTAACTAAACCTATTTCTTATAAGGAGACCCCTAAGCATGGTGTTTGTCATCACATAGAGACTACAGGACCTCCAGTGCACGCGCGAGCCAGATAGCTACCACCTGACAGGTATGTAAAAGGTAGAAATGAATTTAGGATTATGCAAGAACTTGGGATTTGTAGGCCGAGTATTATTCGGCCTACACTGTGCTTGGGCAAGTCCCTTACATATAGTACCAAAGAAGGATGGCAATATTAGACCTCGTGGAGATTATAGACGTTTAAATGCAATTACGAAACCAGATCGCTATCCTGTACCTCGTCTTCATGATTTCACTTATGGTTTGGCAAATAAAAAGATATTTTCAAGGCTAGATATTAATAGAGCATATAATTGTATACCTGTAGCCGAAAATGATATAGAGAAAACAGCCGTTATAACGCCTTTTGGTTTATTTGAATTCGTACGCATGCCTTTCGGATTACGCAATGCCGCACAAACTTTTCAACGTTTTACATCATACAGTTTTACAAGGGTTAGATTTTTTATTCAATTATGTCGATGACGTAATAATAGGGTCAGAAAATGAAGAGCAGCATAAAGAGCACTTAGAGCAAGTTTTTAAACGATTTAATGAGTTTGGCATTACAATTAATTTTTCAAAATGCAGTTTTGGTCAAGAAAACTTAGAATTCTTAGGACATGAAGTTTCTACTGAAGGAATTAGGCCGCTAGAAGAGAAAGTTAAAGCCATTATTGATTTTCCGAAACCTAATACCATAGAAGAACTTAGAAGATTTTTAGGAATGTTAAATTTTTATAGGTCACATATACCTCATTCAGCAGAACATCAATCAGAGTTAAATAAATGTTTAGGAAATTCGAAGCGTAAAGATAAAAGTAAAGTTAAATGGACTACTGAAGCAGAACAAAATTTCGAGCAATGTAAAAAAGATCTTCAAAATGCAGTTTTATTATCTTATCCATCGCCAGATACCCCTTTGTCATTGATGACCGATGCGTCATATACATGTGTAGGTGCAGTTTTACAACAGAAGATTGATAATGAATGGAAACCGTTAGGATATTTTTCTAAAAAGTTAACAGAAGCTCAAAGAAAATATAGTACATATGATAGAGAACTTTTAGCTATTTATTTGGCGATTATTCATTTTCGTAACTTAGTTGAAGGTCGTGAGTTAATAATTTTTACGGATCATAAACCTCTCACTTTTACATTTACTAAAGAAGGTACAAATAGAGAAACATCACGACGAGCTAGACAAATTATGTTTATCAGTGAATTTAGTACAGATATTAGGCATATTAGCGGTAGTGATAATATTGTAGCAGATACTTTATCTAGAATTGAAACAATAACTATCAATGTCATCAAGTCACTGTCAACACGTACTGACGCACTCAGTGTTTACATACGTTTTAAAATTACAAAATGTCGCAAAAAGTGTTCGAAAGTCTCATACGCGAGTTACAAAATACAGTGTCCGCATTGGTGACTAAAGTTGCTGGACTAGAAGCGAAAATTAGTGATCAAAACTTAATTATTTCTCGCCTAGTACCAGTTTCATCTAATGTTCAGATACCCCCAATTGCTGATACTTCATCAGTTAACACCACAAAATCCAAACAGGAATGTTCGGACCCAGAGACGCTGCAGCGCTCTAGACGGCAAGCCCGTCTAAAAGCTGTCGAGGCCCTAACTACCAATGCAGCGAAAAAACAAAAACCGTCCAGCTATGTCAGCGCTGGAATTACAGTTATGCAAAGCGAAGACGTACCGAATACACCCGACCGCGTTCGTGAAAGTGAATGTGGGGCCACGAAACCAGTAGAGACCAATGCGTTTACAACGGATATACTTGACGAAGGAACCGAGCCCAGAGGCGAGCAGAACATCGTTCAAAACCGCCCGCGTCGCTCCCATCGCTCTGTAATAAGAGCGACCGGTGAAGCTGATACGGACTTAATAACGGTAACTCAGACGAAATATGTCCATGTTTGGAATTTCCATGAAGATATGACAGAGGATAATATTGAGTCATATCTTAAAAAGAAACAATCTGAGCTAGTGTTCACAATAAAAAAACCTGACCCTAATCACGACAACCATAACTGTTTCGTTTTAGGAGCGAAGGCCGAACATTTTCAGTTTTTAATGTCCCCAAGCAATTGGCCAGCGGGAACAGCACTTCAGCAATGGTATACATCGAGATATCAACGAAGTCGTGTTAATAATTCGAATCGCACCTTTCGCTTCAAAGCTGACAACCAAACCCAGAAGTCATAAAACCAAAATATTCTACCAAAACGTACGAGGCTTAAAAAGTAGAACTAATGAAATAAAAACCGCGCTCTGCGATTTTCCTGGCCATACACTGGCGCTAACTGAAACGAGACTAGATGACAGCGTTTACGATTCGGAGTTGTTTCCGCCACACTATGCAGTTGCACGTCGAGATCGACCTGGTGGGGGAGGAGATCGAATTCAATGTCACAGTTCACCGGATGACGAAATTGTTATCGGCAAAATTAGTATTAGGAAGTATCAATTTATCTGTTGTGTAGTTTATCTACCCCCGAATATAACCGACGGACGATACTATTCCATTTTTAATTGTATAGAAACACTTATGTTAACACAAAACAAACCAGTTGTAGTGATAGGTGACTTTAATCTATACTCGTATAAACTAACTAGTCTGAATGCAACACAGAGTTGGGTAGAAACAAATAGCTAAAATACCTTATTAATTGATAAACTGATAACGTATAAATAACTTACATATACTTCAATAATTTAATCTAATTTCAATACAATCTAACAGAGCAACTATTTCACACGAAATCCGAAGTAAAAAGGGGGCGAGCCGTTGGTGTCCAGTCTTTTTATCTTCTCGTACTGACAGTAGCTAGGTAAGTGATCACGGTCGTCCGGTAGGAGGCGCTGGGGTGGCTGCTACCGGTCACTGGGTTGCCAACACTCGGCATCGCAAAGTGTACGTGAGGACTATAAATTGCTTTTATCAATGTGTAATTTGTTCCAACATAACACAATAGTAAACGGTCTTGACCGCGTCCTTGACTTAGTACTTACACGTAATGATCTATCACCTACCGTTTGTGTTTCCGAGTCTGAGGTAAGTCTCGTTAGGTCCGAAATTCATCACTTACCTTTGGAAATAACTATGCATCTGAACAGATTTTATTGCGATGGCAGGCCTTGTCAACAAACGTCTAATATTAATAACTGTCAGAAGACATTTACCCGCAACTTTAAAAAAGTAAATTATTATGATCTTTATTCACGACTGTCTCAGACAGACTGGTCACAGGTATTTAGTTCATCCGACACTAATGAGGCTGTAGGATACCTTTACCACATAATATATAAATTATTCGATGAAACTGTTCCTTATAAAGAAGTCTATTCTAATAAATACCACCGAAAGAACTACCCATGTTGATATAATCGTGAAATAATATACCATTTGAACTTAAAATCTTATTATCATAAATTATACAAAATTACGGGGAATCAATTGTTTTATGCATTTTTTATATATTATCGTAAACTATTTAAATCGCAATTGACAACGAATATGGGAAATCACTTTAAAACTATAGAAAACAGTATAATACATAACCCTAACAGCTTCTGGCGTTATACTAAACACAATAGGAAATCAAATGAACAATCAACGTTTGGTATGTATAATTCCCAACAGGTGGCAGATGCTTTTGCCACGTTTTTTAAAAGCGTGTTCTTATCAAGTGTGCCTGTGCTGACTTGTCGTATTTCAGCACTGCGCCTGATTTTTGTACCTGCGTAGAACAAGTCCATAAAAGTGACGTACGTAGTGCATTAAAAAGATTAAAAGCCAAATTCACGCAAGGTCCTGATGGTATACCCCAAATAATTGTTCGAGATTGTTATAACATCTTCATAGACCCACTTTTGCACATTTTAAATTTATCCCTAAAACAACGAATATATTCCATTGCCTGGAAAACAACAAAAGTGCTACCAATACATAAGGCTGGGTCCAAATCTGACGTACAAAATTATCGCGCAGTTGCAGTACTATCAGTTTTTGGCAAAGTTATGGAGTCCACACTGTACAATATTATTTATAAGCAGTTATGTGGATGGTTTTGTGACCAACAGCACGGTTTCTTGCCGGGACGTTCTACTACGAGTAACTTGCTAAATATTTCATCACTTTTGGCTCGAGAACTCGATGCCAGAAGACAGGTAGATGTTGCATACCTCGATTTCCAAAAGGCATTTGACCAAGTGAATAGTGATGTGCTTCTTCGCAAGATGGCAAGCATAGGTTTCTCAAAAAACCTTATCCACTTTTTTTCCAGCTATTTAGCAGATCGTAAGCAATACGTTTTATACGAAAATTGCAAATCCGAACAATATATAGTTAATTCTGGCGTTGGACAAGGTAGTTGTCTTGGTCCGTTATTGTTTTTAATACTTATGAACGACCTACCGTGTATAATAAAACACAGCACCTGTTTGATGTTCGCAGATGACGTAAAATTGGCTTCTTCAATAACTTCAATATCTGATTGTGCGTTACTCCAGAGTGACATTAATAGTCTGCTGAAATGGTCAAATGACAATAGCCTAAATCTAAATAATAATAAGTGCGTAATTATGTCCTACAGCTGTGCGCGTGCACCAATCTGTGGGGCTTATACAATATCCAACACCACATTGCAACGCGTATCTATTGTCAAGGATTTGGGAACATGGTTCGATGGCCAATTAACTTTTAACGGAAATATTACGAAAATATGTGATAAATCCCGAAAGAGTCTAGGATTTGTTCTGCGTCAGTCAAGGTGTTTTAATAACCGATTGACGTTGTGTGTATTATACAATGCATATGTCAGAAGTACTCTTGAAACCAATGCGCTGATATGGAATCCATACCAACTGCATTATATACAGAAAGTCGAAAAAATTCAAAAATCGTTTGTTAGATACCTATTTAAAAAGCAATATTTTTATTATCCATATTTATATCCCACACTATACATAGTTGGTATGGTAGACTATCAGATGTTGGCAGTGCGTCGTAACATCACTCTTGTTACATACTTTTTCCGACTTATACGTGGTTATATTTATAACTCGGCACTATTAGCGCAAGTAAACTTCCATATCCCACGGCTGGGCACGCTTGCAGTGCGTGTACACCGCCACCGTCCGCTGGCAGTGCCGGCCGCGCGCACTAACGTGGCTCGATTCGCGCCCTTGTCCCGTGCTCATCGTTATATTAATGAAATTTTAGCTTATGACTCAACAATTGATTTATTCTCATGCATTGAAAAAGCGTTTCTTACAGTGGCAGGGCGGTATCTGGAGACGTTGACAATTGCTAGTACTATACCATAAACCTTGTTCTGCATATGGATATATTTTTTTTGTATTTAATGATACAATTCTTAGATTAATTGTCACATAGGTATATTGTATTATTTTTTAACAGGAATTTTTACACGAGTTTTTTTATACACTTTATATTATTATACTTTACATCATAGTTATACTGATTTAAATTATAAAATTATCGTAATCACTTGTTGCGTAAGGTATGTTCTGTTAGCAATAAGATATATGTAAGAAAAATAATAAATAAATAAATAACATGTCCCACGGTAGTAGATTTCGCAGAACTCGCCACGGCACAGGAAGTCGATGAACAGCTTGCAAAAATGTTAGCCGCGTCAAATAACAGTAGCAAAATTCAATTGAAACGTGTAACTCTATTCGGTAGCGATAAACATGTTGTTTTTGAAATAAGTACAGATAGGGCACGTCCATACTTACCTAAAAACTATCGTCGCCTTATTTTTGATTCTTTACATAACTTAAGTCATCCAGGAATTAGAGCTAGTAAAAAAATTGTTGCAGATAGATATTTTTGCCCAGAAATGAATAAATATGTAGCAACTTGGGCTAGCAATTGTATAAATTGTCAGAGAGTTAAAGTCCAGAAACATACAGTATCAGAATTAGGCAAAGGAGTTGTTTTAGGAATGTATGGAGCCTGGGCCAGCTCCATGTACACTATACGTAAATATAGGTTTAAAATATAGAAACTGATTTTTAATGTTAATTCATTTTAATTTCACTTCGTTTTCTTGTACATTTAAAATATCTTGGTCAAGGAAAGCAACACAACACATTAAAAATACAATATGGCGGATCGTATTTGAAATCAATTTGTCAAAATAAATGACACTGACATTGTTTGTTGTCAGTATATAAATGCAACGCGAGTACGAAAATATTTGGATAAGCTTCAATAAATAAAATAGAACTACCATACCATTGGGAAAATAGTCGCCATCGACTCAATTACCACAAGGAAGCGAAAGGACTACAGAATGTTCTACTCAATTGCGTCAACACATGATTTACCTATTGGATCAGCAAGGGACTTTAGGGACTGGATACCTCAGTGTCAAGAAGAATAAGAACCGAAGCCTCAAATGTGATCTTGTTAATCAAACTATTACTGCAGTTTAATTCTTTGGTGACTATCAATATACCCTGGAGTTCGATATAGGAAAGCAGTGAAATGTGCAGTACCTGATGACTACAAGTTATTGTTAAAGTGCTTACTTATCCCATTATAGAAATGCAAATATTTTAGTCCAACTATACAGTTCCATTTTATTAGTGATAGAAGAATGAAATAAGAAATTAGTCATGATGCATAGGTTATATACGTATACTTAATATAAATAAAACAACTTGATTAGGATTATGATTTTATTCATTTTCCACATCATCCCTTCTATGCATTCATAGTGCTGAGCCTGACCTAAATACCACACAAATGTCATGTGAGCACAGCAACCTGCTGTCCGTTGTCCAGAGATATGACTACAATAATAACTGATGATTTTAACATCCCACCCTGATCCTTCCCTCGCTAATAAGATATATTTATAATAAGTTCAGTTCTCTATAACATTGTTTTTTGTGTCTCCCATCCAAAATATAAGCCTGTCATCAATACTTATGAAATTATGTAGGTATCAAAATCAAATTGATTTGTGTCATCATCCTGGAACAAATAACAAGAAATTAAGATAAAGTAAAAGGTATATACCTATAATAATAATTAGTCTCTTATTGCAGTTTAATAAATAGTGATTTTAGATAATATAGGATATAGGTAGTTATATGGACAACTCTTCTTATCTATTATTTTTGTTCTTGTAACTGTAGTATTCTGTAACAGAATTAAGAAAAGCCTACAAGCCTATATATTTTATGCCTTCAATAAAAAAAACAAAAGAGATGCTTACCTCTCTTGAAATTGGCAAACATTGCTAACATGGTGGTGCTGGAGCTCGCGATTCTCATGTGCTGTAGCAATAGCAGTCGACATTTCTTGGAATAAACTGTCAAAGCATTGTGAACACATTAGGTAGGTACTCTATTTTCATCAACCTAAAATAAAACAAAAAAGAGGTAAGTATTCATGGTTATAAAACTTTACAGTATAGAAATGAATCAAAATATTTTAACCTGATGGCCAAGATGCTGCTCAATCGCCGAAGCGAAATTATTTCGGGTCTCATTTCACCGTCCACATCAGGTCATCGTAATATTATTGTTCATGTTCATCTATTACAAAAGTGCACTGTAGGCAGCGCGCCACGGTCAATAAACAATCAAATAATGTCCGTAGTAGTAAACTGGACTATTATAATTCCGAATTAAAACAATAAAACAATAATCCCAACAAGCACGAACACAAACGAGACAACTGTCAAAGTCGTCAAAAGTCATGCCAACAACTGTCATGGATGCCATAAAAATAGGGTTATCTTATTAAAAAATCTAGTCAGGATTTGGGAGCGCCTCAAGGTGTTTTTAAAAATAATAAGTTTTAATTATTGTAGTAATTATATTTTAATTATTGACAATCGTGATTACAGAGTGGGATGCGAACACGAAGTGTCGTCTTAATCTTAGAGCTAAGCTTATGCATAAATATCTATATGTCTAGTCATGAAAACAACACCTGAACGCTTATGCTGACATACGCACTATTTGTATGGGTGGTGTCTCCATAACTCCTCCCTCCGCAAGTGCGAAATTATCGGCAATATTTGGATTGCGATGATTTCGCGATCCTTGAAATATACGAGACATATTCTTACTAATTATTATTCCTAAACATGTTATAACTAAAATAACATAGAGCAATACAGTAGCTAAACTAACACTTTTCGTTTCAACCGCACTATCACTTTCCACTATTTCACTTTTTAGTGTGTAGGATAGATGTTTTAAATCGTCCAAGTTGAGATTCTTTAAATTCGTTGTCTTAGTCTGATCAATAGACGTTTCCTTTAATTTTGGAAGAACAGTGATCGGAGTTATACTGTATTTTTCCCGAAATATGGTGCCTTTTATGTAGTTTGATATTTTCCAGGAAAATGCTGCAATTTTCATTCATTTCCAGGATATATGTACCCTTGACTGATTTTCTAATAATGTCTTCGGAGCACTTTTCAGTAAGTATTATTTCATTTCTTATGTAGATTATCCAGCTATAGGAGTCAATGGGCTGAATCTTAAGATTTTCCAAGTAAACCACAAGTGGTTTGCATAAACTAAGGTTTGAAGCAAAATTCATTAATTGCTCTATGCATGTACTTTCAGGATACAATACGACATCGTCTTCCTTGCACAGGAACTGGTTGGCTGCAATCTCTTCACATGGGCCAGCTAGCGGTAAGTACATTGAGCTTTTCACCATAAGGTAGGGGTATTTAGGAATAATAGCAGTGGTTTTATTTGTATTATCATCAAAAATAGGTAAAGAATACATTTTATAGTAACTATAAATATTACTATCTGTTAATGGAATTTCTATAATGAATGTTATATGGTTTTCTTTTACATACGCTTTAATAGACATAGTTCTTTCTAACATCACTAGATTATTTTCTGATACAGGGTATATTAAGCTTTCAGTTTTAGATATATTATATAACAAAGTTAATAGTTCAAATGGGTCAATGATAGTTTGATGTAACACAGAAACCTTGGTAAACGATAGCGCAGTTTCAATTTCACTTAAAATTATATAAATTGTTCTAAAATTACTTAAAAACATATCAAACATACTTAAGACGTATGTAGAGTATATAGAGTTATTTTCTTTAGTGGCTATGTTTTTAATTACATTTTCTATGCGTTTTATTCGCTCATCTAAGATAAAAATATTTTCTTGCAGAGTTCCCGTTTTGTTTGTAATAGAATTGAGCATCTCTGAGATAATAGTTATTTTCTTATCTACGTGAGTTTGGCCTATTTTCAGTTGTGATATTTGATTATCATAATTAACAGCGTCCTCATGAGCTAGGTTACCGGTAAGTATTTTAATTATAGAACCAAGAGGGTTAATAAGGCCACGTTTGAATCGTTTCTGCGGGATAAGCTGTCTGATTTTATCGACTGTCGAATTACGTAAGTACTCTACCTGTAATTTCATATGTCGAAATTCGTTCATATATAGCTTATGATTATCTATTAAATCGCTTAATTCCTTATATTTAATTATATTAAATGCTAAATCATCTTCTATCCCTTTAAAATCGAATACTTTAACTAAAATCCACTTATCTTTTTCTTTAAACGCTTGTCCCTGCTTAACAGGTAATATGCCCGGGTTATTTTCAATCTTTCGAAGTTGAAGGCCCTGCAGCTTGATCGTCAGGTTCAAGATCACGATGATCACCCACGACCTGTGGAGGCCGTTTAACATTCTTTAAAGGCACTTTAGTTTGTCTATTTCCTATTTTTACCGGGACTATGTTTTTATCGGATTCTCCTTGTACTATTGCTTTATGATACCTAGGTTTATCTTTACTTTTCCTAATGTTAGTGTCTTTTACAAAAATATTGTCCTTATTTTGTAAATCTAACTCAGTTTCGCCTCCTTTCCTTTCCCTAACCTTTTCTTTTAATGAAATAATATTTTCCGCTGTGTGTCTATATAGGTATTTGGTTCGCTTTGCATGATCTTTAACCAATTGCTGTGTATATGCCTTTTCTACATCTACATCGAATATTTTACCAGAATCTGTGTGTCCAAATGTGACTTCGAAAGGTGTTAATCCTGTAGTGGAGTGTATAGTGTGATTGTATGCCATCACAGAGTAAGTCATTACAGAGGCGGCATCTGTGCATTTACGCTCGTATTTAGCTAATCTATATATTTCGATAATCGTAGAGTGAAATCTCTCCACGATGCCGGTAGAGTTAGGATTATTGGGGGTAGTGATATGAATTTCTATTTTGTACATAGCTAAAAGTTCACGCATAAGCTCATTATTAAATTCAGTGCCAGGGTCACAGGATATTTTCCTGGGAACGCCGTACATAGAAAAGTACTTAATAAGCGCTCGCGCTACTTCTGTGGTTTGCCTACTTGGTATTTCTATAGCCTGTCCTAATTTGCTAAACGCATCCACTAATGTTAGATAATATTTCTTTTCTATATTAAATAAATCGATAAATATTTCCTGGAAAGGGGCATCTTGGGTTTGTGTTAATTGTAATATCGGTTTTATCGGCTTTCTATCATATTTCATCTGTTTGCATGGTTCACACATATTTATTACGGCTGCTACCGTATCCTGCATGTTTTCCCAATAATAATTTCTACGTATCCTAACTATTGTCTCTTTGATTCCCCTGTGACACGTCCTTCCTTCGTGATGTTTCAGAATAACAGCTTTTTGTTCTTTTTCATCTTCTACATATATAACTCTATCCGTACATTCAAAGAATTCTACTGATCCTTTCTTGAAAATTTCTATTATGACTTTAGAAAATAGCCTTCTATGAGCTTCGTTCTCAAAATAAATAAAATATTTGCGTTTAGGTACAACATATTCTTTTAAAAATTGTTTAATTAAATCTTCATTATCTAACGGAATAAACACTTCTAAAATTTTTTGATTCTTTCTAGAAAGATTTTGAACTTGTAGTTTATTTTGGAACCAAGAAAATACTAATATCTGATTGGGCTTAGTATCAATAGCCTCCCTCAAGATAGGGATTCCTAACGAATCTGGTTCTCTGTCGGAAGTTACTGTATCCGTTCTACTACTGCTAGTCAGTGAAGGAATAGGGAAGTTTTCATCAAATAAGTCAGTTGGGTTTGTTACGGTAGAATCGGAGTCTGATATTGTCACAACTTCTGTTTCGCTGTCTTTTTCGCATTTAAGAGTAAATTTTTCAAGTTCTTTAAGTTGTTTAATGACTTTCTGTATGTCTTCGTCATCGGTATTAACCTTCATTGATACATCGTCATTGTCATCATTATCACGCATCAAACTAAACGCTATAGGATCTGCCTATAGCGTTTAGTTTGATGCGTGATAATGCGTCGGCATTAGTATTTTGCTTGCCGTTTTTATAAATTATAGTGAAGTCATATTCTTGCAAGCGGAGGCGCCAGCGAGTCAGCTTACTGTTGGGTTCTTTTAATGAGTATAACCATGCAAGAGGTCTATGGTCTGTATAAATTTGAAATTTGTGTCCATATAAGTAGGGTCTGAAGTGCTTCACAGCCCAGATGATAGCTAAAAGCTCTCGCTCTATTGTGCTGTAACGCGCTTCAGTGTCACTAAGGGTGCGACTTGCATATGCAACAGGTTTGTCGGTTCCTATAGGTCCTTGGGATAGGACAGCACCAAGTGCAATATTAGACGCGTCAGTAGTCAATATGTAGGGTTTAGTTGAGTCAGGGTATTGTAACAAGGGGGTATTAGTAAGGACTTCTTTGCATTTTTCAAAAGCATCAATATAATTTTGGTCTATAGTAATTTTATGACGTTTCTTTAGGCAGGACGTTAAAGGTTGAGTGAGTTGAGCAAAGTCTTTGATAAATTTTCTGTAGTATCCCACAAGGCCAAGAAAACTTTTTATTTCTGTTGTTGTTTTAGGGAGAGGATAATTTTGAATGGCTTTAATTTTGTCGTCATTTGGTCTAAGTCCGTTTTCAGTTATAATATGTCCAAGGTATAAAACCTCTTTACGTAGAAACTCACATTTGTCTAGTTGAACTTTTAAGTTAGTCTGTCTCAGTCGGTCAAAAACTGCCCTTAGCTTCTGTAGATGGTCTTGAAGGCTAGAGGAGTAAACTATGACGTCATCAAGGTATACTAGGCAGTGTATTCCTTGAAGGCCCCTCATGATGTTGTCCATGGCCCTCTGAAAGGTCGCTGGAGCTGTTTTCAGTCCAAACGGCATTCGTAAGAACTCGTAGTGCCCGTTTTGTGTACTAAATGCAGTTTTCTGTATATCGTCTTTATTTAATTCAATCTGATGGTAGCCACTGGCTAAGTCTAACGTCGTAAAGTAGGTACTCTTACCCAACTTGTCAAAAAGGTCTGTAATGTTTGGAAGAGGGTATTTATCGTCTATTGTCAATTCGTTAAGTTTTCGGTAGTCTATAACCATTCTGTATTTTATTTCACCAGGAGTGTCTGACTTTTTGGGAACAAGATGTACCGGTGAACTCCAGGGCGAAAATGACTCTTGAATCACATTATCAGCTAAAAGTTTTTCAACTTGTCTATTAATTTCTGCTGCTTGGATAGGGGCTTGTCTATATGGTTTGGTATAAATGGGGTCTTCATTTTTAGTCCTTATACAATGTTTTACTTGATTGGTAAAACTTAATGGGATTTGTTCGCAATAAAATATATCTTTATATTCATCGCATAATTTTTTGATAGAGTCTTTTTCCTCGTCGTTCATGTGATTTAGTCGTAGTTTAGTTAAGTTATTTCGTAATATTTGGTCAGTCTGTATATTTTGGTCGTCTATAGAATTAATATGGCATTCATTTTCTTTATATTCTGATATTACAAAGGGTTTAGTAACACAGAGTTCCATTTGCTTATCAAGTGTATTTTGAATGACTGTGGTTGCATATCCTTTCACACATTTTACCAGTGCGGTAGGCATACGCACGCCTTCACAAAATTGCTTATAATTTAAGATTCCTTCGCCAGTATACATGTTAGTAGGTAATTTTGCTCTAATTTCTGACCTTGGGGGAAATATCACAACATACTCCGTGCTATTGTGAATAATGGGTATTTGAGTTGTATTTGTTATCAATACATTTCTTTTTAGGTCTATAATGGCTTCTAATTGTTTTAAAAGGTCATTTCCTATTAATCCATCATATAGTGAATCAACATTGTACAAGTAAAATTTATGTTGGTCTCTACTTTGAAATACAGGAAACAAGGGGATATTCATTACATGATTATGTTTGCTAGAAGCGTGTGTACTGACTACTTCGAATGGCTCATAATATATATAGTTAGGAAAATATTCTATTGCTTTTCTAGGATGTATAAATGAACGGGTGCTACCTGTATCAATCATAAATTTTCCGTCTATTTCCGGTATGTAAATACATGGTAGTTTTAATTTTATGTTGCAATTTAATATTATTCTTTCAGTTGGTTTATGGAGGCTCGCATGTGAAAATTTTCTACGTGGGTAATTACGTCATCAGGCTTACCATTTTGTTCAATTTCGTCTACCTCAAATGTAGAGTTTTCAGATTCTAATTCAATCGGATAATTTATTTCCTCACAAGAAGGATATGCCGCATCGTAATCGGGGTAAGTAGAATAATCGTATGAAGGATACAACTCTAATTCATTGAGACGAAAACCCTGCGGTGGCCCTTGCGGTGCGGTTCTCATAGAGACATCAGTATTATTTTGAATAGGTTTATTTTGTGCGTTCTGTTGAGGGTTATTAAAACGATTAGGATTACCAAACTGTCGTGGAAGCATTGCTGGCATTTGTTGGTAACCAGGGGGTCGATAACCAAAATTTGGTCGGTAACCAAGTTGAGGTGGGACATAATTTTGTTTATTAAAACCGAATTGACCTTGAGATGGATTATGTCCGGGTACGTTTGCCGGCTTATTTGTTGGGATTCCGAAATTAAATTTGGGTGTTGCACTAAAATTATTATTCTTATGTGGTTGGCTACTAGGGATTATCGGCCTAAAACCTGTAGGCTGAGGGGGAACACCAAATTTATTAGTTTGTTGTGGTATCACTGCGGTACTAGACTGTGATCTAAAGTTTATCATTTTACTGCGCATCTGATACTGGTCGTAGAAATTAACTTCTTCTAACACTATACACAAGGCCTGTTCTAATGTAATAGGAGTTTTCAATCGCACAATACGTACCATATTTTCGGGCAAATTATATAAAAATACCTGTAGAGCGGTGTTGTTATAAATAATGGTCTTACTTTTACGCAAATTAAGGTCACTAATTTGGTTCACTTTTGACAATAACACTGATTTTACTGTTTGAATTCGTGCACAAAAATCGGTATAATTCTCATTATGTTTTATTTTTAATGTTTCTAATTCGATAGCTAAACATTCTTCGCTTCGCGGATCGCCAAAGTGTAGCACAAATAATTCCTTGAATTCCGCCCACGACTTAATATCTTCGCGCTCGCTGATAAGCGCAGCTGCATCGCCCGTTAAGCGGCTAGTCACAACATGCATTAAATACTCATGTTGTAAATCCGATGATTTAAACTTATCAATTATATATTCGCATTTGCGTAAAAATAAATTCAAATGTCGCTTATTACCATCAAAAGTTGGTACAATTTTATATAATTCATTCGGTATGAGTTTAATTTCTGTCATATTTAAAAGTTATTTACTGTAACGTTCTCTACAAAATAAAATAATTAACTCTATGAACTCTAGAATTATTTATAATTAATCACTCGTACACTTAATATATTAAGGGCTTCTGCACTCAATAATAATTCTATCTTTATTTGGCTTTACTTTTATATATTTATGTTATATGTATTTTATTTATGTCTATAACAATCACTTAAAATTAAATGTCAAGAAAACCATTAAACAGTCAAAATGAAAGACGTCCAATTTCAAGTTAACAAAGGGGTATGAAGGAGGTGAAAAGTCGTACTCACCAGCCTGCCACGCCCATCATCAGCTCTCAAGGCTCCACGTCCCCGACGATATTTATTTGGTTCTTTGGATCACGTCGCTGTACACCACGCGCACGGTTGTGAAGGTCGGAAAAGTTTATTCGCGAAAATTCACTAACGCGGGGCAGCTTCCTTTGTGATCCTACCGGCTGCGCCAGGCAGGATTTGGGAGCGCCTCAAGGTGTTTTTAAAAATAATAAGTTTTAATTATTGTAGTAATTATATTTTAATTATTGACAATCGTGATTACAGAGTGGGATGCGAACACGAAGTGTCGTCTTAATCTTAGAGCTAAGCTTATGCATAAATATCTATATGTCTAGTCATGAAAACAACACCTGAACGCTTATGCTGACATACGCACTATTTGTATGGGTGGTGTCTCCATAACTATCTCCATATTAAACAATTTTGTACAACTCTTCTTTAAATGGATTTGTGTGTATTTTTATAAAATTCCTCTATTTTTTCTCTATTTATCTATATAGTGTACATGGTGTTGGCCCAAGATGAAACATCTCCTTTCAGACTAGCAATCGTTTTGAACATATTCATATAGATATAGTAGGCCCTCTACCAACTTCACCAGATGGTTATAGATATTGCTTAACAATTATAGATAGATTAACTCGTTGGCCAGAGGCATTTCCGTTAAAAGAAATAACTGCAGAAGTTGTAGCAAAAACATTATATGAAGGTTGGATAAGTCGTTTTGGATGTCCAGCAAAACTTACGAGCGATCAAGGTAGACAATTTGAAAGTCATTTATTTAGACAATTAATGTTATTAATGGGTATAAAGAAGTTACGCACAACTCCGTATCATCCTCAGAGTAATGGTATAGTAGAACGTTGGCATAGATCAAAGAAAGCCGCACTCATGGCACGATTAAATAATAAGTCTTGGGTAGACGAATTAGGAACTGCAATGTTAGGGTTATGCACAACGGTTAGAGTAGATACAGGCGTAACAACAGCACAAATATTGTATGGTAGTAATATTAGGCTGCCAGGTGACTTTTATGATACTAGTGAAAATAAATCGTGTGACACACAAAATTATGTTAGTAAATTAAAGGAAATTATAGATGAGTATAAGCCAATTAGCAGAGAAAATAAGTCACCAAAGAAAATTTTTGTTCATAAAGATTTATATACTTGTGATTACGTGTTTTTAAGAAATGACGCAGTACGAAAACCGTTACAACCTCCTTACGACGGACCATATCGCGTCATCAATAGAGATGAAAAAGTATTTTGTTTACAGTTACCAGAAAGACAAGTTAAAGTATCGATAGATCGTCTAAAGCCAGCGTACGTGTTAAATGAAAATGAGTCAGAGTCACCTATAGTAGTAGATAAAACTGACGAAAAAGTTAGTCAGAAAGTTTGTAAAAAAGTAACGTTTAAAACGGACAAACCCAGTAGCTTAAGTTATACCACAACGCGTTCACGACGAGTAAGCAAAAAACCTGTAAGATATTTGTAATAATTTGTAGCTATGCAGACTAGGCATTAAAAATTTAGGTCATCTGCAGCGAAATAAATATGTATAACGTAGAAAAACATTATTAGAATTGAAGTGATTTTACTCGAGTTTACCCGTGTGATATATTAGATATTGAGTTGATAAAATGGGTTCTAACTAGACGAAAGAAAATGTTATAGTAAACGAAAACTTATCGAACATGGCTCAATTTGATAATAAGTTGAATATATTTGGCATCGTTATGATAATAATTATAGTACTTTTAATAGTAAAGGAAAAAATTCAATCGCGGGCAGGATTCGAACCTGCGTCTTCTGGTTTGATATACCAGACGCTCTGACCTCTAAGCCACCGTGAACCCTACCCGCATGATTGAAATTTTTTCCTTTACTATTAAATAACTTAATAATCTTAGCATGGAAAATGCAAAAAAATCACAAAAAGATAATTATAACATAACATACCATCACGCCTGTATTCCCCGAAGGGTTAGGCAGAGGCGTACTTAATGTACACCCACAGTTCGCCTGGTATGTTTAGGTCCCATGTTATAGGGGGCGAGCCTATAGCCATTAACCGGGCACAAATCCAGACTCCGAGCTGCTACTGAGAATTTCATAGAAAACTCAATAACACTTTGCTCGACCTGGGGATCGAACCCAGGACCTTTAGCGTAGCAGTCGCGCTTGGTACCACTAGACTAATTATAGTACTGCTGATACTAATGTTGAGTTATATGTTGAAGCGAAGATGTATTAAGGGCATAAGAACATGGTTGAGAAAAGAGTTAGTTGCCAGTTCAACAGCCTTACCCAGTATTAAGGTAGAAACTGTGCAACCGCAAATTGCAACGCCATCAAAAGTAGCAACTGTTTTTAGTTTGTTTTCGTTAGGCAATTCTAAAAACTTTCTGCAATTATATAGGCCGTGTTGTTGACCGCAAAATAGGCATTTGAATATTGAAGACACGTGTAATGCTTTGGAGAATGCTTTCAAGTTGTTGTTGCTATGCTGATTGCTGTAATTGTTATGATGATTTTTAGTCGCAGAATTTTTTGAATCCTGGCTTGGTTTTGGTGTGGAATGCTCCGGTTTTCTACGCGAGGTTTCGAGACTTGTAAACTTACTTTCCAAGTAGTCTAGAAACTCTTGTAGCGCTGGAAGTTCTCGTGCATTCTTTAAGGAATCCACATAGTCCGCGAATGTTTCGCTATCCAACTTCTGTGACAATAAGTGCACAAGAAGTGGGTCCCATGTGCTGTCTACACCCAAATTTTTTATGGCATGTATGCTCTCTAGCGTTACATCATGCAATTTTTTGATCTGAACCAGAGCTTGATGTTGCATGTTGGGTAGGCCTAATAAGGTATTGATGATGGACGTAAAGATAAGCTTTTTATTTTTGTATCGGTGATTTAAAAGCTCCCAACATGTGTTATAATTTTCTGTGCTTATCGGAAGATGCTGAATAATTTTTTCTGCTTCACCTCGCAACTTTCCTTTCAAAAACTGCATCTTTTGTGCGTTTGATAAGGAAAGATTGTTATGTATGGCCTCATTAAACAAATCTTTAAATGAGTACCATTGATGATATTTGCCTGTAAAAATAGGAATATCCATTTGTGGAGTGCTTTGCTCTCTATGGGCCACTGACCAGAGTTTCTTGTTAATCGATTTTTTAAGATTGATGAACGTTTTTTCATTGATGTTATAGATAAGATCATATTCTTCATCTTCTCCACATATTTCGCCATCGATCTCCCAGTGGAGTGTATCGACCTGCTTCCACCTGGACTGCAATGTTTTCAGAGCGTCTTCCAGCTCCCATTTTTCATTGATGGAATCCAGATCAATGTTGCTCACGGCTCGTTTGAAAGCCTTGATATTCGCTGCTTGCTTGCGGATCATGTCATCCAACTTGCTGGTGGAACCTCGTGATTCCATTACTTGAACGGTGCTTGGACCTGGCTCCATTTGTTCTTGATGTTGTTCTTCCTGTCTTGGCTGAGTACGTTTGACTACTGCTGGAGGATTATTCTTAGCTGCAAATTCTAAGCTCTGCTCACTAATTAACGCTTTAATGCCGTTATAAAGCGTGCTTGTTTCCTCATGCTCAGCATTTTTAAAATATTTATGCTCACGGACCCCACAGGCACAGATACGCTTATGAATGTTCTGATAATCTGACCAATAGTTCTCAAGTAATTCCAACCTACGTTTGAAATAGTCTCCAGTTTTTCTATCGGCACTATCCTTTTTTAAATTTATTTTTAATTTTTTCATCGCCTCGCTAATCTCAAGTTGCGACTCATAAAGACCTTCCATGTTGCTAGTTGATTAAAATTGCTTAAGTTATGTAAAAAAGGAAAGATCTTACTTGAATTCTCCGTAGCGTACGACTGTTTACTTGAAGATGTTGTTTGCGGTGACAGATCTGCTAATGACACTGCCTCCTTGTTGATGGCGACTCCCTGCTGCTGACGTCTTGCTACGCTGAACTTTGATGAGAACTGCTGTCTCCAGAGTGCTAGTAGTTCACCACACGAGCCCTTACACAAGTTTTTAGTCTGATTTGACACTTAGTCTACTCCTTCCGGATAGAGGACTATGAAAAACTCGCGAGGTCCCGCACGGTGGCTCGAAGGACCATGTAGAAATCTCGTTGTTTGATATTAAATGATAAATGTTTATTTCTGTAAAACCGTATATTTCAGTTATACACCGCTTGTTTTATAAAGGAGCGAGGGAGCACGCGTGACGTTACTTGTCGCGGTCTTGTTGCGTACTGATCAATGTTATTAGTTCGATTTCTGTGAGCAGCGTAAATTGCTGATCGGGCTAATATATAATTGTATGGTTCGCCATACAAACACCTTTTTTGTTTTCTTTGTCTTACTTAATTTTACTAAATTTATTTGAATATTTTTAATAATTTTATGAATTTCTATTAAATCAGACATTTAACCTTTTAATCATATAAAAAATCATAAGCGAGAGAACATAATTTTTTGTTTCTAAATCTTAACTAAAATACCTTTGTCTATGCCTTTGGAACACTTTTAACACATTTGAAGCACTTCACACACATTTTCACGTTTTTTTTTTTTTGTTACACATGAAGACTCTACTCGATGTTGACCTTTGTCTAGCCGAGGTTTTCCTCCAGGCTAAACATTTTGGATACTGGACTCTTTGCTCTTTGGGTCACGCCTTGGGCCAGAACGCCTAAAAGCATTCCTGGCTATTTCCGCTTGCATCCAGCCTATGTGGCAGCGTCTATACAGCTTGTATAATCCGAACAAAACTCCAAGAATTAGGATGATCAACATCACCCCAAGTATTAAATTAGTTACCGATTGATTTTGATGCAGCTGGGCAACATCAGCCGCATTTACGCCACCTGCGGCGTTTTGCGCAATCACAATCTCTTCCTTACTTTGTGTCTTTCCCATTTTTAAAATTATGCACCAAACTTATTATTTTGTCCGAACAATAACGCAATCTAATATTTAATCCCATTATGTCACTACGCGATTTATTGAGCCCGGAATTTGATACCGAACCTTAAATGGCAGGGTCGCCATGTAAGGACGGGACTTAAGTGAAACCAAAGAGATGTTGACGATTATACGTTACGTTTATAGGGTAGGTAGGTAGGTAGGGCGGACTGTGATCGCAGCTTATTTTCCCGCAACTCTCAAATTACGCTCAATAAACAAAATAAATCATTTTTCTGCACTACTGAAACGCAATCATTAGAAAAACTCACGCAACGCTTCTGGGAGCTAGAAAGCGTCCCTTGTAAGACCCACATGAGTCCTGAAGATCAGGCATGTGAACAAATATTTAATAACACGCATTCTCGTGATGACACAGGTAGATATACCGTGCATTTACCTTTTAGATCTCACCCTTCCGCATTAGGTAACTCTTACGCTATCGCTCATCGCCGCTTTCTTAATTTAGAAAAGAAATTAGACTCAGATCCTGAAATTCGCAAAAATTAGAATTCCACAATTCAAGATTACATAGATCAAGGTTATCTGACGAAGGTCGATGACCCCCCGCTTAATGTCCCGCACTATTATATTCCGCACCGCCCTGATAAACAGTCTTCTAAAACACGCATAGTTCTGGATGCTGGCTGTAAAACCACATCTGGCAAGTCTCTTAATGACCTCTTATATGTAGGCCCAAATCTACAAACTAATATTTTTGATTTACTCCTCAACCTTCGCATGTATCGTATTGCTGTAGCCGCTGACATCGAAAAGATGTACTTTCAAGTTAAACTTGCCCCAGAACATCATCCATTTCAACGAATATTATTTAGATTTAATTGTAATTCTAAATTGTCCACTTTTGAATTCAATAGAATATCGTTCGGTCTCTCTAGTTCACCCTATCTCGCAATGAAGGTAGTTCGCCAGCTCGCCGCTGCTAGTCAGGATAAATATATAGCTGCGTATGAAGTCGAAAACCATATGTACATGGATGAATATGTATGTTCGTTAGATAGTGTTGAGGTAGCCGAGGAAACATTCCAGGAAATGGTCGCTATGCTCAAATCCGGAGGTTTCAATCTCGTTAAATGGCTATCCAATAGTCCCGAACTCTTAAATAAAATTCCGTTATCACATAAAAATCCACAAAACATCAATTTTGACTCTGACGCTGACGCTAAAACAAAAATTGTAGGTATGCAATGGAATCCCATAGAGGACACTTTTCAATTTAAAATCAACGCTAACGCTCTTAAATGTACTAAACGCACAATAAGTAGGTATCACTACTGATTCTCACGTTATGCTTCTCGGTTTCGCAGACGCTAGTGAACGCTGTTACGGCGCTGCTGTTTTCATAAGGGTTAGCTCCAATGAGCGCGCTCAAGGATATGTTTCGTTACTCACCTCAAAATCCCGCATTGCTTCGCTCGATAAAATGTCCTTAGCTCGCCTTGAGCTTTGCGCCGCGCTTCTTCTATCAAATCTTCTAATCGCTGTTAAAAACACGCTAAGTAAACGCTGTAAAATAAATAATATTTACGCATTTTCTGACTCAACTGTAACGCTTACTTGGATTCACTCGCCCGCGTATAAGTTTCATACATTCGTCGCTAATAGGATAACTGAAATAAATTCTAAATTACCCGCTAAACACTGGTTTCATATCAACGGACGTGAAAATCCCGCTGATATAGTTTCTCGCCCTGTAACGCCTAAATCATTATCAGATCTCACTCTTTGGTTTAACGCTCCTCATTGGTTTTCATTCCCCTCGCATCAATGGCCCATTCAGCCATTTGAAATTAACCCTAATAATTCTGAAATTATGGAAACTAAAACTGTCACTCTTTCAGCTCAGACAGCTCAATCTGATACTATTCATCATCCTGTTCGAATATTAATTGACCGCATCTCTAATTACTCAAAATTAATTCGAATTCTAGTCTTTGTTCTGAGATTTTCAAAACGTATAAACTCGCACGGTCCTGTAACTGTGTCGGACTTAGATAACGCTGAATTATATCTTATAAGATACGTTCAAAATACGCACTTCTCTCATGATATTTCCGCTTTAAAATCAAATAAACCTGTTTCTAAAAAAATAATTAAACTCAACCCTTTCATTGACGCTAATAATATTCTAAGAGTAGGTGGCAGGTTAACTCACTCTCAGCTTGACTACGGTCAAAAGCATCCTATCTTACTCCCGCCAAAAGAACGCTTAACTCAACTTATTGTTGATCATTTTCATATAATTAATTTACATACAGGTCCCGCTCTTTTACTTTCGCTAATTCGACAAAAATTTTGGATTTTATCCGCAAGAAAATCAGTACGCCAACGAGTACATCAATGTAATCGTTGTTTTAGACTCAACCTTAAAAATACTTACCCTCCAATGGGTGATCTTCCCGCATTTCGCGTTTCGGAAGTAAAACCTTTCGTTTTTACCGCTGTTGACTACGCTGGTCCTTTCTTTATTACGCATATTCGCAAACGAGGTGTTAAAAGCCACAAGGCTTACATCTGCTTATTTGTATGTCTCTCGACTAAGGCACTGCACTTAGAGTTAGTCTCCGACCTTAGTTCTGATTTATTTCTCGCCGCTTCTAAACGCTTTATTTCTCGAAGAGGCCCCGTCTCTATGATATACTCTGACGGAGGCACGAATTTTATAGGTGCAAAACGCAAACTTGATGAGATTTATTCGCTTATACAGTCCAAATCGCATATTAATTATATTGGTCAACAGCTTTCTGAACATCGCGTTCAATTCAAACATAGTCCGCCTTATGGCCCGCATTTTAATGGTCTCAGCGAAATTAATGTTCGTTGTGTCAAAACTCACCTATATAAAGTGATAGGTTCGCAAATACTCACGTACGAGGAATTTAATACCGTACTGGTTCAAATTGAAGGCCTACTGAATAGTCGACCTCTCAGTGTTCTCAACTCTGATCCCTCTGATGTTAGTGCATTAACGCCTTACCATTTTTTAAATGTAACTCCGCTTAAATTCTTACCCGCTGAGGATCTCACTGCTGTCCCAGATAACCGCTTAACTCGCTATCAATTACTCAATAAAATTACGCACTCTTTCTGGCACCGCTGGAGTCAGGAATACCTTACTTCCTTACAGCCAAGGGAGAAGTGGAATGCACCGTCAAAGCCTATTGAAATAGGTACGATTGTCGTTATAAAGGACAATAACGCTCATCCTCTTTGCTGGCCTCTGGGAATAGTAGATGAGATTTATCCTGGAAAGGGCAACGTTATAAGAACGGTTAAAGTTCGGACCGCCTCGTACGCCCTGTGGTTCGGATTTGCCCTTTACCTTCGCAATAATTTCGCTTCGCAATTATTATTAACTTAGTTTTAATTTCGCTCTCAACTCTCAATTTTTCTCATTTTTACCGCATGTTTAGAGGAAACCTCTAGGCCGGGTGAGTTGTATGCGCCACTCTCTTATTCATAAATAAAATATTGTCTTACATAATCTACCACAATTATAAATTAATACTATTTAATATGGTCACACTGTTACCGCTCAACACGCACACCACTATTAAAAGGACCAATCCTTTCCCCGCCCCATTTCCCAACAGTCGCTAAGAACTCAAATTCGAACGCGCACGTGTGCATGCGCTCCCGCTCGTCCCGCTTAAAAACCCGCGTCCCAGTGAACCAAAATATATAACTTTGTGATCTGTGTGCTGTGTTTAAACTTTATCATACTCAAACTGCTGTGGGCTGCTGCCAAGAATCGGTGACGAACAAATCGTGGCATACATAGTTCTACTGCTCTCCATCCTATCGAAGAACCCAATCTCCAATCTGCAGTAAGTACCCTATCCTAGCGCCCACAAGTTCAATATAATTAAACGGCATTTCGTTTTCACTCAGTCGGTCCTTCACGATGTCCAGGCATTCCTTGATTGGTACCTTAATGAAAAGTGACTCTACGTCAAAACTGACCATGATGTCACCTGGTTCCAGCGTGAGATTTTTTATAATTTGGACAAATGTCGGGAATCTTTCACAAAACACGGTGCTTTTCCCACTAGTGGCTGCAAACCTGACGCAACGTACTTTGCTAGATCATAAGTCGGAGAAGCAATCTGACTTACGATTGGCCGCAACGGCACGTTGGACTTATGTATCTTAGGGAGACCATATAATTTCGGTGGTTGGTGTGAATTTGGCTTATAAAGCTTCTCGTACTCGTCCTTTGTGAAAAGGTCTTTATGTTCCTGGACTACAGCTCGTATACGACGTGTTACTCTGGCCGTGGGGTTATATGATACCGGCTTATATATCTTTTTATCACATAGTAACTCCCGTATCTTATTTTGGTAATCTGCCGTATTCATAACTACGGTAGCGTTTCCTTTGTCGGCTTTAAGCACTAAAATATCCCTGTTCTCTCGGATGCTTTTTAGTGCCTGACGCTCTTCCGCAGTAACGTTACTAGCCGGAAGCTTGGATTTCCGCAATATAACCGCCACGTCCTGTCTCAGGGTTTCGGCATCGCCTGACGGTATTTTATTTCGTACTATCACTTCTTCAACGCTATTGATTACCTCCTCAAACGGTATTCGCCTTGGTGTTAATGCGAAGTTCATACCTTTAGCCAGGATATTTACTGTAGTGTCGTCCAAACTCAGAGAGGATAGGTTCACAACATCGTTTATTATGTACAGGCAGGTTATTAAATGTGAGCGTAAACGTAGGGTATATTGTATTTATGTTGTTGGCGTTGTCATATCGAAAGCTGCGGACCCTTATGGTGTTTTTGAATATTGCAGAGCGGACGATATGACAACTACCCTTAAATATATTTTATTTGTAATATATATGTTTTACAAGTTGGCTCTCCCATAAAATTTTTAGAGCGCAAAGAAAAGTTTTATGTAATTAGTATAGTGCTGATACCCTTTGTAATAGAACAGCGTGATAATATTTGTTAAAACAGTTATTATAATTGATAATCATATTCGTTGAATTGTAACATGTAATTAGAGACAGCACACCTGCATAATGCACTTTGTACCAAAGTTGTTATTGTAAGTTCAAACCTCAGCGTAAGCAAAAATGTATCGTCGTAGTGCAGCGGTTGAAAGTATTGTAATTGTATTGTTTTGTACTAAGTTGAAATCAGTTTATTTTTGTAAAAGTAAAATATTTTTTGAAACGTTTTCCTTTTAAAAAAAGGAGGGGAATATTGTAGTGTCAATGCTGACGCATATGTTTTGACTAGTGAGAACTTTTTATAGCGCTGTAACTTCAGTTGTTCCGTGACCCGCACTACCGACGACACGCATTGTAAGAAATTGTATTGGTTAGGTATTCGCAAAAGTAATTTGGAGTCAATTAAATGTGTTTCATCATATACGACCTTCGGACTTTCAATTTATCACCCTGCACACAGCCACCCCCAAAAACCTCATGAACTAACTGTAAACAGCAAGTAGCAAGGAATATAAGTGGAAACTGATTTCAGCGCTCTCTGCGTTACAGTTCTAAATCCCCTAACCAACGTATAACTGTGTATAACATTTTAATTGACATAACATACACAACAAGCACCTAAAGGTATAAGCAGTAACACAAAATTACCTTGATTTCGATTCTGATGGCGTGGTGCTCTCGGAAGCTTTGCGCTTCGTCACCTTCTTTTTAGGTCGCACCTTCGCAACCTCGGCTACAGCTGCGGGTCGTGTCGAAAATTCTGAATCGGAGTCAGACCTGAAATGGAACACATAAAGATTAATTTTGGAACTAATAACTGTGACTTAATAAAGACTACCGATACACCAGCCGGCAGAAACTAGGTCCGTAGCTGGGTAGCGATTAAATGCATTAGCAAATTCAGTAAACTTATTAGTACTTACTTACATTTTATAAGTTGAAGGTTTTATAATGTAATGAATTAATTATTATAACGAAAGTAACCGGTGTTGATCACTGGAAGATACTGGAGCGAATGTAATATTGTGATCAAAATTGATTGATTTTATTCATAAAAAATACCATTTCAGCAATATTTATTCCATTATAAGATTAAACCTTAATTACATGGTCTCACAGTTGTATGGCTAATTTACGTTACTTACGTCTAATTAAATCGTAGTGATTGAAAATCGCTTCCGTCAAATTGCAATTTTATCGTGAGAAATGACATATAAAACCAGCTTTTTACCCTCGCCGACAAAGCTGAAGACGATACATGACACTCATGATTAATACATTATGACATTGTAATAAAGTATGTGTGTTTGTTTAATAAACCTTGATGTAAAACTCCGCATGACATCACACATGTGAAATCAAAAATTACAAAGACGGAAATAAAAACGAGCTGAAAGAAAAATATCCTGGAAACATTTTTTGTGCAGACTAATCCATGTAAACGAATTCGCGTCAATAAGTTAGTTCACTAATATGCTGCAGTAAAGCTTGACATTAGTATAAGTAATATCATCTAACGACTAAAACGAACTTTTCATAATCATTTCATGTAAAGGTTCAGTAGGTACTGATATTAAGATTCATCTTTCAAACAATTCCTAGATTGATAGCACTAACAATTTATTATGAAACATTATAAAATAATAAGCAAAGTTATCAAAACTGGTATAGGAACATCTTCTATTTAAATTAAGTAATTGCATTGGTTAGGAGATCCTCTAAAAAAACAATTTTAATCAGAGACGATTATCATCTTACATGCAGTGTAATTGTTAAATACATGGAAATTACTCATACATACACGTGTTCGTGTAACAAAGTTCGGATACTGCAAATTTACATAATGCAATTTTGCAATCTTTGAGATTCTAAAGAATTATTTACACTGTTTGTGTGTGTCATACTGTGTAAGCTTAACACGAACCGTTTCGAAGGCGATTGTATGAGTGCGAAAGAACGCAACAAGTAACAGCAGAGCAACCAGTAGTTATTTGTTAACGTCTAAGGTAGTGTTAGCTGTATGAATTAATTAAATTAATATTTGGATGTCCTTGGTGTCCAATCTGGGACCATAGAAATAGAATGTGCGTGTGCCTTTGGGTGCATGCTATTTCTTGCTCTGTGAAGAGACATGAGACAATCTGTCCCAAATTTTAGTTTAATGTTTACGATATCCTAAAGTTCAGATGTCCTTGGTGCGCAATCTGGCGTCATAGAAATAGAATGTGCGTGTGCCTGTAGGTGTATGCTATTTCTTGCTCTGTGAAGAGACATGAGACAATCTGTCCTGAATTTTAGCTTATTATGCTCGTATAGTTCCATTAGTGAACGAAATATGTGTGAAACTTGTTGTTATAAAACTTGTCAACTAAAGTTATAGTGTTCAATTCGAGGATCTGCGGTACTTGATCGTGCTAAGCCATCGGTAATAATAACATGCTCAGCCCCTTGAACTTATATATTCATTAATCACTACAAACAATTAGTTCACTTTATTAAACGTTCAGACTTACACAGTTATTACTCTCTAGTGCTGATATAATAGTGGTTCAGAACCACTGCCCAATTTGGTTTTCAGCTAAAACCTAGAAGTAATAATTTCGGTTCTATAAAATGGCTTCTACTCCGTAGGATATTATAGGGCTTTCTACCACACCAAAAGTAACGGAGGCGCAGTTATTACTCTCTAGTGCTGATATAATAGTGGTTCAGAACCACTGCCCAATTTGGTTTTCAGCTAAAACCTAGAAGTAATAATTTCGGTTCTATAAAATGGCTCCTACTCCGTAGGATATTATAGGGCTTTCTACCACACCAAAAGTAACGGAGGCGCAGTTATTACTCTCTAGTGCTGATATAATGGTGGTTCAGAACCACTGCCCAATTTGGTTTTCAGCTAAAACCTAGAAGTAACAATTTCGGGTCTATAAAATGCTGAAATGTGTAGTGAAACTATGAAAGAATGACAGTAAAGTAGTGTAGTGAAACAGCCTACCGTGTTCACAGAAGGTTCTTTTCAGAACCGCAAATTCACGTCTCTTAAGAGAACTCGTCAAAACGTACCATTATACACTGTATACAGTCTCGAGGCAAACAAGTGAGAAGTAAGAACGGTAAGTAAATCAAGTTTTAACAGGGAAATGTTGAACGGCTCCTACTCCGTAGGATATTATTGGGCTTTCTACCTCACCGAAAGTGACGGAGGCGAACGAAGTGAGGCGTAGGAACGGCAGGTGTAGTAGTGTAATACTATACTGTAATAGTGTAGGAGAAAAATTTGCAGCACGTTTAGTAAGTAGCGCTATGTCAACAAAAATTAAAACTGGGTCCGGTCTTAAAAAAAGTAGCAAAAAGTGTTCGCGAAAAACTGCATCTGGAAAATGGTTGAAAAATAAATTTAAAAATGTTATCAACAAAACCAAAAGACATGAAAAAATTAGAATCTAAATGCAAAAAAGTGGAAATAGAACTTGCTATGACCGTTGCCAGAGAGCTAGCTAATGATTCATCCATTAAACTTCCTCGTATTATTCCTATACCAAAATCTGGTGGAGTATTACCATTAATTCCTATTATGCGGGATTATCAGCGACGGGAGCTTTGGCAGGCGGTGCAGCTGGTATTGCTAAAACCATAAATGAATTCAAGATGGCAAAAAAGTTGTATGCTGAATCGAAGAGACACAATGAAAAGATGGAGGCTCTCTGCATTGGAAAAGGACTTCACCATAAACCACAAAATGGGCTTGGAATTTTTGTATCGAAAGAAGAAAAAAACTAAGATATCGGCTACCCAAACGAGCCTTGACTAATTTGGATATTATGAAGTATGGAAATAATATTCTCTATTTTAGAGGTGTCTTTATGAGAGATGAGCTCCCTAAACACCCTTTTAAAAGAGAACCTGGAGTTATTAATTTAGACATCTCTAAAAATGACTGCCTCATTAGTCTAGTGGTCCCAAGTGCGACTGCTACACTAGAGTTCCTGGGTTCGATCCCCAGGTTGAGCAAAGTGTTATTGGGTTTTTCTATGAAATTCTCAGTAGCAGTTCGGAGTCTGGATTTGTGCCCGGTTAATAGCTATAGGCTCGCCCCCTATAACATGGGACTTAATCATACCGGCGAACTGTGGGTGTACATTAAGTACGCCTCTGCCTAACCCTTCGGGGAATACAGGCGTGATGGTATGTTATCTCTAAAAATCCTGGTTCTCATTGGGTAGCCTATGCAAAATACAATGATTATATTGAGTATTTTGACAGTTATGGAAATCTAAAACCTCCAAAAGAATTTATAAAATACGTAGGTTCCAAAGTTCGCTATAATTATGATAATATTCAGCGTGATCACCCTTTTAAGAATTTTTGGTATAGTAAAGGAATAAAATAAACCGAATCTTACAAAAGCGTTCAGTATACAAGCACGTCTACGACGGTTACCATCTCTGGAAACAAATCGGAATTGGTTACATACTTTCAACCACCACTACATTTACCAGATCAATACGAGTGCGGTTTACTATACTTTTCAGTATTAAAATCAAGACCAAATATTCCCATTATTAACAGAGGTCTATCTGTAATCAGAATCGAATGTGATCTTGTTTACGGTTCGTACTGCAACGGATTACCAACACATTTTATTCATAAATTTGTGTCTGATACTACTCCAGGTCATCAGTGCATGGAAATACCATAAAATGTTATATACTTTCCAGTAAACAAAAATATAATTTCATCCATATCTGTTAAGATTGTTTACCTTACATTTTTGTTAATTATTGGCGATCCGATTCACGCAGAACGAGCTCACCGTATCCTTCGGTCTTGCAGTTTTGGGCTTGGATTTTGATTTTATGGAATCTATAATGGAGTTCCAAGCAGGTATTAAGACCCAGCCATCTTCTCTATTGAAATTTTGAGGTTTTTTAATTTCAATAGCCTCACGGATCATCCTGGGAAGGAATCGGTTTTCTTTTGCGAGTACTTGTGGTTTATCAAATCTGATGTAGTGCTGGGCCTTGTCTAGACCGGTAGAAAACATAATATGCAATGTAGAAGAGTGCCTTTATAAAAATAATATAAATAAACAAGATTTGGAGGCGATACGTCAAGACATTTCGTCAGTGTTACGTCGTAGCAGACCGCCCAAACTGAATCTTACAAAAAACCAATTTACAGCGCTTAAAACCTTCGCGACAGGCCCGAATTAACTATTCTACGTGCAGATAAAGGCAACGCCACGGTGGTTATCGATACGTCGGACTACAATAATAAAATACAAGACCTTTTATCGGATGTAAACACTTACAAACAAGTGAAAACGGATCCTACTACAAAAACATTAAAATCAACTAGTGATCTAATAAAAAAGCACTCCGATACATTGAAGTTAGACGTAAAATACCTAATTCCTAGTTCTGCAAAACCACCAAAATTGTATGGGCTGCCTAAGATACACAAACCCAATGCTCCGCTAAGACCAATTGTTAGCCAAATCGACTCACCAACCTACAGATTGGCTCAACACCTAGCTAAAGTACTCTCACCACTAAGAGGAAACACGGCAGTATATGTTAAGGACTCATACCATTTTGTCAGTGAAATAAAACATCTACATCTCACCGACAATGAAACTATGGTCAGTTTTGATGTTCAGTCGTTATTTACATGCTTACCAGTGGAAGACTGCATCAGAATTGTATCTAAGAAACTGTTAGAGAATAACATGCCCATTGAATATGCTGAACTATTAAAACATTGCCTCACATCTGGCTATATGTTATGGAATAATCAATTCTACACGCAAGTGGATGGTGTAGCAATGGGCTCTCCAGTATCTACCATTGTTGCTGATATCTTCATGGAGGATTTCGAGGAGACTGCCCTGCAATCTGCACCTGTAACACCAAAGTTCTACAAGCGGTACGTAGATGATACTTTTACCATACTACCATCTCATAAAGTAACAGCATTTTTAGACCACCTTAACTCCTTAAACTCCAAAATTCAATTTACTATGGAGGCAGAGGCCAATAACTCTTTAGCTTTCTTAGATGTTTTAGTAATTCGCAATCCCAATAACACCTTGAGTCACACAGTGTATCGAAAGAACCCCCATACAGACAAATACTTAAATGGTGAATCACACCACCACCCAACACAGTTATCTACCGTCGGTAAATCATTGTTTCAGAGAGCTCGTGGGATCTGTGATGAGCAACATCTGGCTGCAGAGCTTCAACATGTCAAGCAAGTACTGCATGACAACAAGCTCCGAATACCGCGCCCTCGTCACAGAAACCGCGTGAAACGTGCCACAGTCGAACGCCTACCTGCTATACTACCATATGTTAGAGGAGTTACAGACAAGATTGGCTATATCTTGAAGCGAGCTTCCATCAAAACATACTTCAAGCCGCTGAAGAAGATTAGTCAGTTCCTACCACCTGTCAAGTGCCACATACCTCTGCAAGATGCATGTGTATACAAGCTAGATTGTGATTGCGGTCTCTCTTACATAGGCCAAACTAAAAGAAGCATAGGGATCCGCGTAAAAGAATACATCGCTGATGTCAAACACCGCCGTTTCAAGAAGTCAGCAGTTTGTGAACATACTCTAGACAAGGCCCAGCACTACATGCGATTTGATAAACCAGAAGTCCTCGCAAAAGAAAACCGATTCCTTCCCAGGATGATCCGTGAGGCTATTGAAATTAAAAAACATCCAAATTTCAATAGAGAAGATGGCTGGGTCTTACGACCTGCTTGGAACCCCATTATAGATTCCATAAAATCTAAATCCAAGCCCAAAACTGCAAGACCGAAGGATACGGTGAGCTCATTCTGCGTGAATCGGATCGCCAATAATTAACAAAAATGTAAGGTAGCTGTTAGTAATTATAACATTAAGACGTCCAACAACTTAGTCTACCCGTGACCATAGATGCTGTAAAGGATCCGAAACATCGGGAATCAAATAATATCAATACAACGCGATAAAATCCGTAAAAAGTAGTTTTATTTCAATGTTAAGACTGTTGATCAATTTGGTCAGTGTATTAAAGTTAGAGAGGAACAAGTTCAGTTACGTCTTCATTTAAGAAAAACAAAATGATAGTATATTATAAAGACACTCAAGCAAATGAGATTACGTGGGAGAGCCATGCTTCGGCACGAATGGGCCGGCTCGACCGGAGTACGGCCTCACAGAAAACCGGCGTTAAACAACGCTTACGTTGTGTTTCGTTGAGTGAGTGAGGTTACCGGAGGCCCAATTCCCTTTTAAAAGGTCGGCAACGCGCTCGTGACTCCTCTGCTATTGCGGGTGTCTATTGGCGGCGGTAATCGCTTACCATCAGGCGATCCGTCTGCTCGTTTGCCCTCCTATCCCATAAAAAAAAATGAAAAATGTCTTGGGATTTATATTAGTATCCATTACTCCCTAAAACCACAAAGCATTCTTGGTCAGTTAAGACTGCTTCACAATTACCAAGAACTTCATGTGAGCTTCACATTAAAAAGAAAAACCTAGACATGTCATTTTTGGTTTACAAACCAATAGAAAAAACAATAAAACTAAAGACACTTCAATATTCGATCATTGTGAAGTGATAAACGTTACTCTTTTTTTGAATTCACAATATTATCCATATGAACCTGTGACGAATCATACACTTCAGACTGAGTATTACAAGTATTTATTCATCCAACAGTATGTAATTATCAATAATCACTTATCACTTAATCGCTCAATAATTATTAACAATTTATACAACAACAGCACTGGCTTATAAGATATTATGTCTACTGCTCAACGCCTCGGAATAGAATGTCCCAGTACAGATTGATCCATTACCAGCCGAATGTTCCCCACTCTTAAACGTAGGCAAACACTCAGCTGGGTTAGACCAATCAGAGCGAAGTACACAGTACGCATGATCAATTGATTAATTTAAATACATTAGATTAACTTTAAATTTAGCAATAGTTATAAATTGATTACACAGACAAATTGATAATATAACACCTACTTATACTTGACTAATTTGTAATAAAAAGGGCGTTTAATAACGAATAGTTCAACTACAAGCGCCATCTGTCGCTCGTGATAAGGAAACCTTTATAAATGTCTTGTCATTATTTTATAAAATCATTACATTCGGCCATCCGACAACGTGCGATCTCCTGACGCACGTTATCGTAATTCAATAACATAAGTCATACATACAGAAATATTACATGCTTAAACTGTTTGAACAAACACGAATCAAAAATGCAAAATCATTACATTCGGCTATTCATTGATGTCCGACTCCTTTCTATGAAATAGTTTGTCGTTATCATTATTGCTTTCAGAAGATGGGCTACTATTACGATCTGATGAATCTTTATGGTCAGGCGAATTTATATTTATATTTACATTTTTATTATATTTATTTATATTTTATAAGGTCTAACACGATCAGCGGAAACGACACTCTTAAATGAATCTCTAAGTTTGCTAAAACCGGAATTTCAGTGATTTTATATCTGTCATTGCCCAAAACTTCTGTGGTTTTATCAGATCTATGAATTTAAAAAGTTTTATTGCCTTTATTATTATAGTCAGTTCTGGTAACCTTAGTCAAATCACCTTGTTTATAGGTTCTAGGGGTGCTACCGGCATCATAATAGTGTTTTTCGCGACTTTAGTATTAGTACGACCTCATCTCTTACGCTTTGTAACATGTTTTGTATAATGTCAGCTCCAACATCGAACTTATTACTCTAACTATCTCTGAATGTCAAAGTCAAAGTTCTTTATTGCTTCATGTGTAAATATACATAGATCTCTAGTTTGGTAAGTATCAACATGAAACCCCGTTGGGGCACAGCATAGAATACATGGGTACTAACAAGTTAATTACATAATTATAATTTAACAAATTACAATATTAGAAAATAAAATTATAAACTTTTACTTAAAATTAAATAACCATTTAGGTAGTCAATTTACAGAAATTTAAGGTATTGTTATTATTTTGGTAATTGTTTTTATTGCACAAAGATTTTATTGTTATTAATTATAATTTAATTATCTTTTATTTTTATCTTCAAAGAATTCTTTTAGCGTGTACATGTAATAACATTATTGTAATAGGTGTTTATTTAGTCTGTTTTTAAATACATCGTCATTTAGGATATCTTTTAGTTCTAGAGGTATTTTTATTGTGGTGCCAAATAAAGCCCCTATGGCAGTCTTTTTGGTAGAAGAATTAACTGAATTATTTACACCCCATTGGATTTTGCCAAGACACATTTCCCAATTGCGTTCGTCATTTCCGTCATTATGTTTTGCTAATGCGTTTAAGATGGTTTGGTTATATCTTTCAGTTTGACTTTTTGCCCTGCGACAAACTACAGCGATAGGGACATGTTTAGTGCTATGACTGTCGCAAAAGCTCGTGATCAGGTATTATTGGAGATGGTAAGCCAAAGTCATTTTTTTTTTTTGTTTTCGTGTCTTTTACCGCTTTCACATATATATATATTGTAAAGCAATCAACTATTGTAATAATTTAGGCATTGCCGTTTTTACTCTTTACAAACGAACCAAGATGGTTTAGGTGAATTGTATGGAATGGGACGCTAACTTTTTCTATAGGATACAATTATTCAGTCTTTTGTCTGGATGCATCATCTTTATTATAAGCGTACCGAATGCACCGAATTTTATCGCCGCAGCCTTGGAAACCAAAAGACAGATTGAATTCTCTCAGTCGTTTTAGAAATGCCTAAATGTCCTATATCATCATGATTATAACGGCATATTTTCCAGCGAGCACTACGACGGACAACTAGGCGTATTTCATCGTCAATTCTTTATACTCTATGATTTTTAATAACATAATTTTTCCTAATATCTTTAGATTCTTCGTCAGATTCAGGCTTAAGAATTTTTAAGTATACGCGAAATGTCTGGATCTACATTTGTAGTGTTAATATCCAATTGTCAGTCTCGATACTTTAACAGAAGACTCGTCTTTAATGTCAGAAGGCAGAGAATGTTATTTCGGCTTAATGCATCGACATGTGTCATACGAATACCGGGTCTATACTCGTTTGGTTAGTATGGTTCGGAGCGTATTATGGTCTATTACAATTTTAAATTCTAATCCCAATAGATAAACACAAAACTTCAAATTTCATAAGATTGTAAATGACGCCTTTCAGGTGTCGTCTGCCTACTAAAATAAGCAACCGGCTTAAGTACCCGAAGGCTTGACTGCCACTGTACTTTCTCCCACACCTAAGGAACTAACATCTGTGTGCAACTCCGTATCAAGTTTAGGATTGTATAAGGCTAGTGTTGGTCTATTACTCAAACTTTTATTTTAATGCTTGAAATTGATCTTCTACCCAAATGATACTATAGAACTAGCACAATCGGAATCGGATTCTTGTATTATATCATTTCGCAACAAGTCATCAATAAATTCTCGTACCTGTCCTCTCTCGAAGTGCGATAAGCGATAGGGTCTATGTGTGACAGGTCTATCATTAAGCAAGTCTATCTTCATTTTAATAGAGTTATTACAACCTATCTCGCTCAAGTTAAATGCAAAAAATTCACGATACGACTGCGATAATGCGTAGGTAAGGCTTATCCATTTGCCAACTTGAGGGACCGACTTTGATTTCAGACTTTATCAAAGGAGCCAAGTCAGTAATATCTCTCGTGATTTTGTTAGGGCATATAATTCTTTTTTTCTTACAAAAGGCATTGCTTTTGTAATTAGAGCATCGCAATGCAACGAATCTTGGGAAAAAATCTTTGGGAAAATTCAGGGTTTGATTAGCTAAATTTGATAATAAGGTGACATTTACCCATGCTTAGACGATATGTGCCTTGAGGTAAGTTATATTCTTTGCCAAGTTTATTACTATTATAACCTTCTATATAAACATTCCCAGGATAAGAAGAACCTAAATCCGAAACTTCAACTAATTCCGATTTGTTTCTGGCTAATTGAATGAAATCCGATAAGGTAAGCTTTAAGGGGCCCAAATCATTGGTTTGCTGCGAAGCTCAGGACTTTAAAATTTTATCCAATGAGTAACGCAGTCTGCATAAACCCATAATTAACCATAAGTAGGTACTTTTACATTCGATTCGATTTCATCAATCCTAAGAAAGTACTATATACGGGTGTCACTACCAAAACCTTTGACTATAGGTAATCTCGACACAGTTTTCACGGGGTCAAGGCTGTTTGCATCATATTCACGCATTACATAAGTCAAAAGTCAAATCATCCATTTCAAATAAACCAATAATACAGGTACTTTTGAATTGCCAAAACTAGGTGCACGGTTCCAAATAGTGGGTCCTACTATACCCAATCTTAATAATCTATCAATCCCAACGAAAACTCGATTATTTACCCGTTTGTAAAACTTGTTATTACTGTTACTGTGTGTAGAAGTTGTAAGGACTTTACGTTCTATTTCATCGCTTGACTTTGGGTCTATTCATGGAATTAACGGTGTCGGTTTGCAATTTTCGTTCTAGCGCCCTGTCACACTTTAGACGCTTATCAAGGGACTTGGGACATCTGGTGTAAGAGTGTTCTTTACGACGACAATTAAAACAAATAATTGGAGGTATCATTTGAAGTCGAAGGCTAGGTATGATCATGAGTTCATGACGCTTTCTATTTGTAGAAATAGGTTCTAACTAGGTATGCTGAGAACTGAGAATATGTAGCGAGTCTTTCCGGTTCATTACAATTTAAAGCTTGAGCTCCATTTCTAATAGATTTATCATAAATGCCGTGAGTTGCACAACCTACAATCTTTTTATCACTAATATCATATCAGCTTGTATATCAGCATCAATTTATCATAAAAATATTCACGTAAACTTTCATTACTTCATGTTGTACCTTTTCATTTTGACACACATTATTGTAACTCGTAACATCCTAATTATATATGAAAACAATAAAGATTTGAATTTGAATTTGTACGTACCAATATTTCTTTACCTTTCCTTTTTTTTTTTGCTAGCCCGACAAGTTTTTGTCGGGCAAAATGTATGGTCTGCTTCTCGTCCCATTCATATATTACACACTTACCTTTCATAAACAACCTGCAATACTCTGAGATTTACTGGAGGGATTGAACTTCGGTATAACATTTGGTAAATGGTTGTACGACTAAACTGGCGGCTCTTCGTCTGGAGTATGCATTCATTGGTTTCATCATCATTCATTGGTATCATCAGATTCCATGGCCTCAAAACATAAAAATGTATAAGTATTGTTTCAATTTGACACTAACAAGTTAAAAACTCCTTTTTTTTCTATTATTATTAAATTCATTTTATATTACTAAAATATCTACTCGAACTGGTTAAAATTAATAGCTCCATAAATTCGAAGTTATGCATGAAAAGATCAATCAAAAATATACGTCTTCCAATAAATGTTTCCCATTTCCAATTTATAAAATTAATAGAGGGTATATACACAACTATCTGCAACGCACTTAGTCGCATAATAATTCTTTTAATTGTTCTCTTAGTATAAATCATGCTTTACTTACGCGTCTGAGGATAGTTCCGTTCCTATTGGGCACACTTGGCCCAAAACTTTTGACTCACTTGGCCAAAATAACTTTAAGCACACTTGGCTTACTATCTTTAAGCACACTTGGCTTAATAGGCGTACATAGCCTCTAGTAGCTAGAGCACACTTGGCTTCCTATTGTAGGTACACATAACTCCTATTCCTACTGGTATACTAAAACTACTTTATACTTCTTTAGTGGAATCTATTTTGGATTATGCTCTTGATTGCTACGGCCTCACATTTAAAAACCTATATAGATAAACTGGAGAATATCCAAATAAGATTTATAAAACTGCGTGTAAATAAAAAAATAAAATAACTTATAGATACCCTACCATAAAACATTAATTGTGCACTCCGTTACTAATTATGTACCTACCTACATGTTATTAAGACTAAAATTGATCCCACAGTCAAACTGTTTGTACAGTTTTGTGGGGCTTATATTACTTCGTAAGACCTAATATGTACCTCATAAAAATTAAATAAATAAAATAAAAATAATTAACCTCTAACAATCTAAGCACACGTGGCTCAATAGGCATACATAGCTTCTAACAATCTAAGCACACATGCCTCAATAGGCATGCATAGCCTCTAGTAACTCAAGCACACTTGGCTTCCTATTGTAGTCACACATAACCTCTAACAATCTAAGAACACATGGCTCAATAGGCATACATAGCCTCTAGTAACTCAAGCCCACTTGGCTTCCTATTGTAGGCACACATAACCTCTAACAATCTAAGCACACATGGCTCAATAGGCATACATAGCCTCTAGTAACTCGAGCACACTTGGCTTCCTATTGTAGGCACACATAACCTCTAACAATCTAAGCACACATGGCTCAATAGGCATACATAGCCTCTAGTAACTCGAGCACACTTGGCTTCCTATTGTAGGCACACATAACCTCTAACAATCTAAGCACACATGGCTCAATAGGCATACATAGCCTCTAGTAACTCGAGCACACTTGGCTTCCTATTGTAGGCACACATAACCTCTAACAATCTAAGCACACATGGCTCAATAGGCATACATAGCCTCTAGTAACTCGAGCACACTTGGCTTCCTATTGTAGGCACACATAACCTCTAACAATCTAAGCACACATGGCTCAATAGGCATACATAGCCTCTAGTAACCCAAGCACACTTGGCTTCCTATTGTAGGCACACATAACCTCTAACAATCTAAGCACACATGGCTCAATAGGCATACATAGCCTCTAGTAACTCGAGCACACTTGGCTTCCTATTGTAGGCACACATAACCTCTAACAATCTAAGCACACATGGCTCAATAGGCATACATAGCCTCTAGTAACTCGAGCACACTTGGCTTCCTATTGTAGGCACACATAACCTCTAACAATCTAAGCACACATGGCTCAATAGGCATACATAGCCTCTAGTAACTCAAGCACACTTGGCTTCCTATTGTAGGCACACATAACCTCTAACAATCTAAGCACACATGGCTCAATAGGCATACATAGCCTCTAGTAACTCGAGCACACTTGGCTTCCTATTGTAGGCACACATAACCTCTAACAATCTAAGCACACATGGCTCAATAGGCATACATAGCCTCTAGTAACTCGAGCACACTTGGCTTCCTATTGTAGGCACACATAACCTCTAACAATCTAAGCACACATGGCTCAATAGGCATACATAGCCTCTAGTAACTCAAGCACACTTGGCTTTCTATTGTAGGCACACATAACCTCTAGACATACGTCACTCAACATTACTGTATCTGTGGATTTTCTTGTAGGCATATCCCACTTCTGAAATGTGACGAATCATACACTTCAGACTGAGTATTACAAGTATTTATTCATCCAACAGTATGTAATTATCAATAATCACTTATCACTTAATCGCTCAATAATTATTAACAATTTATACAACAACAGCACTGGCTTATAAGATATTATGTCTACTGCTCAACGCCTCGGAATAGAATGTCCCAGTACAGATTGATCCATTACCAGCCGAATGTTCCCCACTCTTAAACGTAGGCAAACACTCAGCTGGGTTAGACCAATCAGAGCGAAGTACACAGTACGCATGATCAATTGATTAATTTAAATACATTAGATTAACTTTAAATTTAGCAATAGTTATAAATTGATTACACAGACAAATTGATAATATAACACCTACTTATACTTGACTAATTTGTAATAAAAAGGGCGTTTAATAACGAATAGTTCAACTACAAGCGCCATCTGTCGCTCGTGATAAGGAAACCTTTATAAATGTCTTGTCATTATTTTATAAAATCATTACAAACCTATGAGTTTAAAGTTTCTCGAGAACAAATACAGTATATTATATGAAATGTATGTGAAATTTCGTCAGTCTTATTACAACTGTCCGATAGACCCATTGTTAGATTTAAGGGACTTCAAAGAAAAAGCTCCCCTCTTTATCTTAGACTGTTCAAGGCAAAACGATAGTCTAAAATCAGGTCCAGTAGACGTGCGGTTAGAAATTGAATGTTCTGCATCAATACCCGATAAGACAACTGCTTATTGTTTGATTATAAACGATCGGCTTGTGGAATACAAACCTCTCAGCAACATTGTGCGCACACTCGCGCGCGGTGACGCATACCGAGTGCACGTGTTCATCTTGTTATTATCCACTTATTTGTTATTTCGTTATTGTTGTAAATTCTGTATGCTATAGTGTGAGCTGTTTAAAATCTTTAATTATGGACGAGGCCTGCAAGGGTTCTCTATCCGATAGATGTATGAATGAAGAAGATATGCAGGATATTGGTTGTAATGAAAACATTTTGAGATGTGAAGCATTATGTGAGTCATCCGATTCACCAGACTCGGCAGTGCTGATTAATAAACGTCCGGTGAAGAGGTTTCGAAATAATAGCGATGAATGTGATGAAGAAGGATTTACTTTGGTACAACATAGGAAGCTTAAAAGCAATACGAACAAAAATACTGTTGTTGAAAACAATAAAATGTGTGTCTGTCATCTTACCACTTATTACTGAAACAAATAGGATTGGCGAAGTTATTAAAATCAGAAAACATCCAAAATGCCACTCAAATAAAATATAAAAATCCATATAAAGTATTGATTTCGTTTGAAAAAAGAGAAGATGCTGACAAACTAATTACAAATAAAAAAATAATAGAATTAGGATACCGTTGTTATTTAGCGAATGAAGTAAATGTAACTTACGGCGTAGTCAAATATCTAGAATTAGATGTGAAGACGATGAATTACTTGAATCGTTCGAATGTGAACGCCAGATTGTGTTGGTTAGAAGATGGAAACGGATATCAGATACAGGAGAATGGGTTGAAAGTGAAACTGTACGATTTGGTTTTAAGAGTTCTATTTTACCATCATATATTTATGGATATGGCTCCGGTCCATCAATGTTCAACATGTTGGAAATATGGGCATCTAGCTCGTACCTGTCCCAATAAAAAAATATGTTGTCCTAAATGTGGGGGACCGCACGCCAACTGTGAAGTCACGAAATATATATGCATAAACTGCAAAGCAAACCACATATCATTTGATAAATCGTGCCCAGTGTATGTCAAAGAGAGAGAAATACGCTCAATTATGTGTCTTAGTAATTGCACTTAGCACATAAAGTAGCTTTAACTAAATTCATAGAAAACAAACCAAATTGGGACAACGAACAAAATATAAAGCATCAGCAAGTTAATAAAAATAACGACGGAACAAAAGCAAATGTATCTTATAGTCAGAGTGTTGGAGCTAAAATCATACAAACCAAAGCCATTATTCATAATACAAACAAACAATCTGAAGAAGGTAGCGAAGAAGAAGAATGTAAATAAAGTAGTGAGGAAAGTATAATTCAGAACATTCAGGCAAAGGAAAAGAAGAAGAAATGATAAAAAACAAAAGCAATTAATAAGGAAGAAGACAATACTAAGAAAATAATGGAAGAAGGCAGAAGAAGTGATTCCGAAGAAGTTAAAACGACTAACTTAAGTAGACTATTACGAAAATCAAAAGATATTATTTTGTCAGAGGATAGTTTTGGTGAGAAGGTATCCAGGGTGTTAAAATTATTTTTTGAAGAGATAATCTTGTTCATTGTAAAATCAATAAGCAATGCGGAGGCATTGAATATATTACTTGCTTTCTTTAAAAATGGATAACCGTCATCATAGTTCAAATAACTCAATGACATTCGGTGCTGAAAGTACATTTGAGTTGTTCATAAATCTAATTCAATGGAACTCTCAGAGCTTAATAGAAGAAAGATTTAAAGAGCTTAAGAGAAGCAAGATTTAGAACTTTTTATGAATAGAGAAAAGGTAGGAATATATTTAGTAAGCGAAACATGGTTAAATGAGGACATTAGTTTAAAAATAAATGGTTATAATATTTTTAGATGGGACCGAATAGATTCGTATGGTGGAGTAGCAATAATAATACATAAAACGTTAAAACACAGATTTATCCTATTAGTATCACTAATACAGGAATGGAGGTCATTTGCGTTAAGATTTTAAACTGTAGCCACTTAGAATATGTAGTATCAATTTATTGTCCTTCCTCGGTGAGAACTTCACAATATGACTGGGACACTCTGTTTTCGACCTTTTCTAATAAAACCGTAATAGCTGGCGATTTTAATGCCCACCACACTAGTTGGTCTTGCAAAAATGATAACAGAGGTTTACAGTTATTCGAAGCAGAAAGAAATTATGTGTCATTCAATAATGGAGAATTCACTAGGATTAAATTACTTAATGGAATCTTCTCCTGATATTACCTTTGTTACCTACTGATATAGCTATCTTTTTTAAATGGCAGGTAACGCAAGAAAATCTGGGAAGCGATCATCTCATTATTAAGTTTAAAATGCAGTTTAATGGTACACGTAAATTTATACATAGGCGAAATTTTAAATTGGCTAATTGGAGTTTATATCAGGACGTATTGAAAAACAGTTTTGTGGCCAGTATATTATGTGATAATAATGTCCAAAATTGTTATGATTTTTTAATAGATAAAATAAATTATGCTGCCGATCTAAGCATACCTAAGTTTAAAAAGAATATAAATCCCACACAAACCTTTCAACCTAAATCATATTGGACACCAAAATTATCTTTAACTATTGCTGAGCGTAGATTGGCATTAAAAATATTTAGAAAGAATCCTACACCTAATAATTTTGATATTTTGAATCAGAAAATCGCCAACGCTCAACGAGTGCATAGGCAAGCTATATCGAAAAATTGGCAAAATTTCTGCAGTAGAATAAATGAAACAGTTAGTCCATCGGACATGTGGCGTAGAATGCAATGGATGAAAGGTTTGAGAGGAGGACCGGTTTTTGCTCCTAAAGATATAAAAATAGAACTTTTATGCAATCTCGCACCTGAATCTGTTCAAATACAAATGCCGTTATTTATATCTGAGAATAATAACTTAGAAAGTCAGTTCTCTGCTCAGGAATTATTTATCAGCCTTAAAAAAAAAGACACGGCACCAGGCGAAGATTTAATCACCTATAGTATGACTTTTCACTTGCCCCTCGAATACAAGTTGTTTTTGCTTAGAATTTTTAACTTAATATTTAAACAATCTGTAATACCAGATCAATGGCGTAATATCAAAATAGTACCCATACCAAAGTCTAGCAATGATAGTGCAATACCTAAATTCCGTCCAATTTCGCTAATATCATGTATATGTAAGATTTTTCACACGATGTTATGTAAGCGTATTGAATGGTATATCGAACATAATAAAATTTTACCGCCGATAACCAGTGGTTTTAGGAAAGGGCAGTCATGCATTGACTGTTTAGCACGACTGACATCACAAATACAAATAGGGTTCTCCAAAAATATTTGCACTTCAGCGCTATTTTTAGATATAAATAGTGCATATAATTGTGGGATGGGATTAAATTGTCAGTAGTCAGAGTAAAAAACTAAGATGCTCTATGGTGTTTTAAAAAATAAAAAAAGGATATCTCAGGATGGTCTATGGAAAAAAAAAGGGGAAGGACGAACACGTTTGTAATCTGTAACAGTTGAAAAAATTGAATAAAGAATTATTTGAAAATAAGAAAGGGGAATCATTCATTTTCACCACATATTTGGGGGCTCGTCCGGGATACGGAAAAGAACATAGAGGATTGTGTGTGTGAAAATTTTAAGGCGGCGAGGAACGACGATTTCTACGACGGCAGCTTGGAAGCCATTGACCAACGTGGAAAAATATTATTGAAGACGAAGATGCAGAAAGACGACGTAGAAAATCCTACTGGTCAAGGTAGTATGCTATACATGACGGCAGCATTGGTTCCGTCTTTTAACGGCCGGGATAAGACATATCCTGTCAGCCGGTGGATACAAGACGTTGACGACCACGCCGAAATATTCGCATGGACACCTCTGCAACAACTACTGGTGGCGCGACGCGCGCTAACAGGCACAGCGGCATTGTGGTTGCGGGCCGAACGCCCACACAAGTCGTGGGACGAACTAAAGACGGCGATAAGCAAGGAGTTTCCGGATGCGGTGGACGTCAAAAGCATTCACGAACTTATGAGCGCCAGGAAGAAACGACGAGACGAAAGCTGTTTAGATTACATGCTAGTAATGAAAGAACTTGGTAGAAGAGGTAAGATGCCGGATTACGTGGCTATCAAATATATCGTCGACGGGATTATAGATAAAGAAACTTCCAAGATAATGTTGTATGGTGTGACCACCTATAGTGATTTGAAAGAAAAGCTGAAAATATACGAAAGTATGAAAGAAAAAATGGCCGCCACAACATCTTATGAAAATAATAGCAAAAGTTTCAGCAGACGGCAGCATGGTAATGTAAGCGTGGATAATAAAGTACAACGAGTATTTGTGGAGCAGAAAAAATGCTATAGTTGCGGTGAAAGCAAACATATTTCAAGCGATTGTCCTCATAAGCACAAAGGTTTGAAGTGTTTCAAGTGCAACATGTTCGGACATATTTCTACACAATGCACGGCTCCTGGAACAAGCAGAAACGAAACGAACATTCCAGACGGCGAGAGGAAGTCACGGCGAGATGTTGGTAGTATTGAACGACAGCGTTCCAGTTCAGTGTCCGAAGCAGTATCGGCGAAAAGCCAGCAACATAAACGGATATATTGTTGTGACAATGAATCGGAACGCACTACAATAATGGCAGTTGGCAGCACCGGTGATGAAAGTTGCTCCACTAAGGATGACATTGGCAATAAATATTTGACACTGACAGATGACATTTTGAATCGAAGTTGTCCAAATGGAAATAAAGTTGTTGAGCAATGTAAACAGGAGAAAACAAAGTTAAAGCCGATAAAAGCAGTAGATATCTACAGCGGGGAAATATGGAAGACGGTTAATGCGTTGATAGATTCGGGAAGTGAGGTGAATCTAATGTCCTTAGAGTGTTATAAAGACTTAGGGTCGCCGAAACATGAACAGTCTTCCGTTGTTCTTTTTGGACTTGGTAGTGAAGTGCGATCTGTTGGCTTGTTTGTAACAATGGTAAAAGTAGATAATCAAGTGTACAACCAAGTTAGATTTCATATTGTACCTAATGATGTCATGCCATTTTCGATAATAATTGGTCAACAGTTTCTGCGTCATACTGTAATGATTATGAGCAATGGTAGAGTGTATATTACGCCCGCTAATGAGGAATGGTTTAGGAATTTAACGTGTTTTATGTCTGATTTCGACAATATAGGTTGTGAGGTGAGTCCGGCGACACAACAACGAGTCAGGGATATGGTTATGGCATACAAACCCATGAAGACTAAGGAAGCGCCAATCCAACTTCGGATTCACTTAAAAGATGAGGTGCCAGTGGCACAACGGCCACGAAGGCTTGCCATAAGGGAGCAGCAGGAGGTAGATAGTCAAATAAGAGAGTGGTTGGATGACGGTATCATACAGGTAAGCACTGCTGAGTATTCTAGTCCGTTGGTGCTGGGTAGAAAAAAAGATGGAAGTTTGCGTGTATGTGTGGATTATCGGAAGCTTAATGCAAAGATGGTAAAGGATCAATATCCCCTACCAATCATAGATGATCTCATTGATAAATGTTGTAATGCAAGGATTTTCAGCACCCTTGATTTGAAAAACGGATTTTTTCACTTAAGAGTACATGAAGAGTCTGTACCATACACCTCCTTTGTGACAATGACAGTATGAGTTTTTAAGAGCTCCATTTGGAATATCTAACTGTCCAAAAGTATTTAGTCGTTTTATCAATATTATATTCCAGGATTTGATAGCCCAAGGGAAAATTGTGATCTTCATTGATGACATATTAATTTTAGCCGAAGACGAACAAGAAGCTGTAGTTCGATTGTCTGAAGTATTGAAGACTAGTTCTGAGTATGGTCTTAACATAAATTGGAAAAAAAGTCAGTTGACGATGCGGAAAGTTGAATATTTGGGTCATGAAATTGAAAATGGTACAATAAAGGCATCACCGGGGAAAACAGATGCAGTTTTACGTTATCCAGAGCCGAAAGATATAAAGCAACTACATAGTTTTATAGGATTGTGTTCCTATTTTAGGAAGTTTATAGAAAACTTTGCTATCCTAGCTAAGCCGCTGTCTGACCTATTAAAGAAGGGTGTACCATTCCATTTTTATGATGATCAGAGAAGAAGTTTTAACAGGTTGAAAGAGGCATTAGCAACAGCTCCAGTATTAAAGATATATGACCCGTGTTTGCGAACAGAGCTTCACACAGATGCTTCAAGTGCAGCTTATTCTGCAATCCTCCTACAGTACCATACTGATGGTGGACAGTTGCATCCCGTGCACTACTTTAGTCGAAAAACTACAGAAGCCGAAAGCCGTTATACCAGCTATGAGCTGGAGGCACTTGCCATCATAGAAGGTGTGAAGAAGTTCCGGCACTACTTGTTTGGAATTCATTTCAAATTAGTTACCGATTGCAGAGCATTTGAATTAACATTAAAAAAAAAAGATTTAGCTATGTCCACCAAAGTAGCTCGGTGGATTATTTTATTGCAAGATTATGACTTTCATGTGGAGCACCGTGAAGGCAGCAAGATGCGACATGTTGACGCATTGAGTAGGAACCCTTATGTTGGTGTAATCTTTTCAGATTTACATGAAACCATTAAGTACTCTCAAGAGAAAGATGATGGTTTGAAGGCCATAATGGAAGTACTGAGAGATGCTACTTTTGAAGATTATTCAATCAGTAATGGGTTGTTATATAAAGGTGCTGAGAAGAGGTTGGTCATACCCAAATCGCTGGAATGGGAGGTATTGAAGAGAGCCCATGATAATGGTCATTTTACAAAAAAGAAAATGATGGACCTTATAAGTACTAATTATTATATTCCACACCTCGAGAAGAAAGTAGAGAATTATATACTCACCTGTGTTCCTTGTCTACTTGCAACCAGAAAAGAAGGACGCCAAGAGGGATATTTAAATTGTATAGATAAAGAAGATAATTTCAGATCGAGGGACTGCTTTTACGAGCAAAGAATTTGAAGAGTATTGTCAAGAAGAGGGAATTCAGCATATAAAAATAACTACAGGTATACCAAGAGCGAATGGGCAGGTGGAGAGGATGCACCGAACGATCATAACCATCTTGACAAAATTATGTATCGAAAATCCGACTCACTGGTATAAACACGTAAGTCGTATTCAGAGATCGCTCAATAGTACATACCAAAGAAGCATAAGTATGACGCCGTGTGAATTGCTCTTAGGAGTTAGGATGAGGAATAAGGAAGATTTAGAGATTTACAACTTACTAGAACAGGAGAAAGTTGATAACTGCATGGAACGACGAGATGAATTGAGAATGAGGGCAAAACAACAAATATTAAAGATTCAAGAGGAAAACTCTAGAAATTACAACAAGAGACGTAAGGAAAGTCGTAAATATTCCCTAGGAGATGTAGTGGCGATCAGAAGAACCCAGTTTGGGGTGGGCATGAAGCTGAGGCCGAAGTTTTTAGGCCCTTATAAGATCATCGCGGTCAAGGGAAAGGACAGATACGAGGTAGAGAAGCTAGACTACTCGCAAGAAGGTCCTAGGAAGACTTATACCGCGGCAGATTCACTGAAGCCGTGGCCTGAAAATCCTGTTGTGGACGACGTCAGTTTTGGTTAGTTCTCATAAGTTTACTCGTTATGTTGTTGTATACTGTCTTTGGTTTATGTATGATGTTGATGTTGACCACTTGTTATCAATTCTGGCCTAATTTTAGTTAGGAAAACTTAAGATTTTAATTTGTCTTAGTGTAATGATTATGGGTTGGGTTACACTCACCCTCAGTCTGAGGCCAGACTGTATACAGGATGGCCGAATGTGGGATGGGATTAAATTGTCAGTAGTCAGAGTAAAAAACTAAGATGCTCTATGGTGTTTTAAAAAATAAAAAAAGGATATCTCAGGATGGTCTATGGAAAAAAAAAAGGGGAAGGACGAACACGTTTGTAATCTGTAACAGTTGAAAAAATTGAATAAAGAATTATTTGAAAATAAGAAAGGGGAATCATTCATTTTCACCACATATTAATGTTTTAATAGATAAGCTTTTAATCGTTATGGACAATTTAAATATAGGATCTCAAATATGTAAATACTTATGGTCTTTTTTAAATCAAAGATGTCTTAAGATTAAGGATGATATTGAGGAAGAAGCTATGATTCGATGGACTGGAAGAGGGTTAGCACAAGGAGACCCACTATTACCTTTATTATTTAATATTATAACCTATAATTTATGCCTAGATCTGCAAAACGTGTATGCACTGCAATATGCAGACGATTTTGTTTTTTATACACAAAATGCTAACCTAGATGTTAGTCTATTAAACCTCCAGAATGCTTTAAACTTAACAGTAGATAAATTGGAGCAATTAGGTCTAGAAGTTTCCCCCGAAAAAACCCAGTTTTTTATTTTTAGAAGAGGAAGAGGAAGGGTTAACAAAAATATTGTGATTGACAAATCTGAGATAACTTCAGTAGAAAATATAAGATATTTAGGTATGTGGATCGAAAAATCTTTGCTATGGAGTAAACATATCAACGAAACTCAAGAAAAAATTACTAAAAGATTAAATTTGCTTAAAATATTAGCAGGAGCCTCATGGGGCATACACCCTAAATTTATTAGACAGTTATATATATCACTGATCCGTAGTAAGTAGATTTTGGTAGTTTTTTATACGGGTCGGCAGCAAAAACACATTTAGCCAAGTTGGATAAAATATAAAAATCTGCGATGCGAATAATAGGGGGATTCATACGAACCACTCCCATACATGTAATGGAATGTGAGCTGTGTATCCATCCACTCTTTATAAGACGCCATTACCTAGGTACGAAATACTGTTTAAAGGCAAAATCATTTGCTCACAACCCTACTATATCTACCTTAAACGAACTTTTAGTGTCTTGTGAATCTAGATATTGGAGGACTAAGAAGAAACCCTTACTCGCAACCATATACGATGAGATCAAATTTGAAAAAAATAATAAAAACATACCCATTGATATGTTTACATTAGATACATGGACTTCAAATGTAAAAATAGATTTTATTGAAATTGAAATAGATGGCTTCAGTCAATCAAAAAAACAATGTGATAATATAATTCTCAAATCTAATGTTAACTATATGCTCGATACAAAATATAAAAATTGGCATAAAATATATACAGACGGGTCGAAATCAAAATGTAGCACTGGTGCAGCCTTTTACGATCCCAGTCGTAATGTGAAGGGGGCATATAGAATTGTCTCGGATGCTAATACTATAATGTCAGTGGAACTCTTTGCAGTCTCAGAGGCATTATCATACATAATCACTTCGGAAATTAATAATGTCGTTATTTTAACAGACAGCCGAAGTGCATTACAACATATAGCTCGATGCGTTTATGGATTAAGAAATGCTTCGGTAGCATATGCCATTTTAAAGAAAATTCTCTTTCTCATTCAAAGCGGTGTGAATCTGAGACTACAATGGATTCCATCACACATAGGCATTCGAGGTAATGAGATTGCTGATACAACAGCAAAGGAAGCAATTTCTAGTGGCACAGAAACATATGTTTATCCAGAACATACAGAAATTTTGCTTAAATATAGATATAAAATATTCGAAAAATGTAAATCATATTACGATGACATCTCTCGAAATGTTATGGTGATAGCATCCAGATTACGCTCTGGGCACATTCCACTCAACAAGTTCAAACAATGAGGAGGTCAGACTCCCCAAACTGTTCATCCTGCGGAGTACCGGAGGACGCATGCTGGTGGAGTGTGTGCGGAGCGATTGCATGCGAGATTATATTAAAAATGTATATTCTGTAAATCCACTGGATTTTGATATCTTTCAGAATATACTAGCAAGTCCCCTGAGCGAGGCGGCTAAGGCAATATACTCCATGATTATAAATATCCTTAAATAATTATAATTATGTGAATACTTAATGGGCTGACATAGTCGAATATCGACTCAAAGCCCTATCAAATAAAGAGAAAAAAAAAAACATTGTGCGTAGGTTATCATGATGAATGCTATTGTAGACGTTCAAGGTTTTAAAACAGAAGCAAATGAATTTATCTTAAAGAAATTGCTGTGATATGTGATAAAAAAGTTCAAGTATTTTTAATTATGCCTCCGTTTCCGTTTTACAATTTGACAAAACTAGAAAGACGGCAAGTCTGTTGGATTGAACGTAATAGAAAGATATGCTGGGGGAAAGGATTTGTGCCTTATTCAAGCCATCAAAATTTAATTGCAGATATTTTAAGAGATAAATGTATCTATACTAAAGGTTTAGAAAAAGTGTTCTGGCTAAAAACTATTTTAGAAAATAATAATAAGAATATATGTAATTTAGAAGACAGGGGTTGCCCTAATTTCTTAAGCTTGTATGATCAATATAAAGGTTCTAATAATTTGTATAACTGTATTTATCATGACTCTGTATGTGCTTTGAAAAATGTATTGTGTTTAAATAAATGGTGCTTTGATAATAAAAATTTTAAATAAATATTTTCTTGTTTAATTATTACTTTAAATCCCCCATCCATATAAAAAAGTATAAAATGATTTTAAAGTAAAGGATGACAGATAGATTGTTTGATGAATGAATGTATGAATGAATCTATGAATCTCTTGTTTATAATAATTTTATTACATAATATCTATTTTTAACATTCGATTCCTACAATTGTAGTTGAACGGTTGAATCACAAACGGAAATAAACAATTTAAAAAAAAAAAAAAAATTGATATTAGCCACAATGCAAGATTCTGTGAAATGTACTTCCAAAGGTATTTGTAAACTTATTATCAAGAATGCAAAAGGTGAAACTATTTATGTTGGTAATAATATGAAGCATGCTCATAAAAAATCGAAAGCAAATTCATCAAAATCAAATCAGGTCAGCGATACAATGCAAGAAGGTTTATTTTACCATAATATTATGAATGATATTGAAACGAACCTAATACATGAAATAGTGATACCTGATTCAGATGTCATTATACGCTTTGAGTTTCTGCCAGAAGATGACAATCCTAACAATAAAATAATAAAAGCATTATCGAGCATCTGAATCGATGCAATCAGATTACTATACAGTTTATGATACACACGACAACCGTTCGTACTGATAAAACTGTATTAATGGAATATCAGGACAAGCAATTCAATTATTGAGAACTCTTGAAGACACTACTAAATATGAGACACTCAATATATGTTATCTAAATATAACTAAGTATAAAATTTGATTTGGATATGTAATATGTATGTGTAGAAATTAATATTACTGTATTTAATTTTACCTCTTCGATGCTGTGCCCCAACGGGGTTTCATGTTGAATCTCCTTAACTGTAAGACCTAATTATGTACACATGAAGCAATAAAGAACTTTGACTTATGAAAAAAAGTTTTTTTATTTTTTATTAAGGAAATGTATGATATGACCAAATGAAAGAGCATTTTTTGGCGATTATACCTATATTAATAAGTCATTTTGAGCAAAAATGCACTTATCATTGTCTGATCTAGGACCACAGAAATATGTGTCTATATGTCACTGTGTAAAATATGTAATTTAAGATTAATATATAAAATAAAATAGTGCTAAAATTATTATTTCATTTCATTTCCTACCTCATAAAAATATGAAATACAAACTTGAAGATTATTGAATAGAAAGATCATTTCGAATTGAGATAATTGAATAAGAGGATCCTTTTGAATAAAGTATTGGCTCGGATCAAAGGAGATCCGAGCCCCTCGCTTTACAAAAAATTTTACTGCTTTGCTTTACTTGTTCACTTCATAAGTAGGCTTTAAATAACAGAAATTTATCTTTGCTCTTTCATTTCATTTGATAAAGGACGCAGATCCAGTTATAAATCCATTCTACTATGCACAAGATAGAGAGAGTTGGTACGCTGAACTAGCAGCGAGTGCGTGTGACGAGAGTCGAAAACAAAAAATAGAAGAACAAAAACTGCAGAAAAAAAAAAAACAAAATCTGTTAAAATAATTATTCATGATATAAACGGTCATATGGCGGAAATAGACACTGACCCTGATAGTGCAAGCGTGAATATACAGTTAAGTACTGTATATTCACTTTGTGAGAACTGACTATGACGATATCATGAGTGAAACTGAGCATTTAGTTGGTAAGATAGTTAAAAAGTTAAGCTCGACTTCATAATATGAATTCTGAAAGTTATTTATTAGGTATGTGTAAGTTTGTATTTATTTAGAGTTCATTATAATTACTGTGACAGTAAGTTTAGTATAATAAAAAAATAAATTATTATAAATTGTTTTTTATTTATTACATTTATTAAAATCTTAAAGCAATTGTGCCTGGTTGGTATTGACAACCTGAACTTTTGTCTTTTTTATTTTTTTAAATGGGTATCTAAGTACAATAAAATAAGTGAAACAGTAATATAAACACGTTTTTTAAAATATGATATACTTAAAGAAAACAATAAACTAATTTAAGTTTTATTTTAATCTGTTTATTTTATTACCCAATAATGCAGCAATTAACTAGCGTTTATTATTTCCTGACCTTTTTAGGTATGTATTATTATAAAGTTTTACTTTGAAGGTACTTATTAAATAAAACAACATATAAATAATAATAATAATATACTCGGATGTTGTGTCTACTATTCAACATCCTACACAATCCCTCTGCCCCTTCCTACCTGCGGGAACGCTTCTCCTATACTCATTCAGCTGGCTCTCCCTGCAGGTCCCATCTCCGTACCGTCCTCAAATTCTCCTCAAGTTCTTTTCCTACTCCCTGTCTGTGCATGCGGTTAGGTTGTGGAATTCGCTCCCTCCTGGCATTCGGGACTGTAAAACTGTTTCTATATTCAAGAAACGAGTCAAAGAACATTATCTTTCTGCACCTTGAAATCATTATGTTTGCAACTTTTTATTTTGTAGCATTATTTTGCATTATTTTAGCATTATTTTGAGACATTAATGAATCAAATTCATAATTCTGATGCAGAGTAACGTTTTTTGTGGCAAATGATTTCATCTCCTGAGAATCATTTTTAAACATTAAAAACAAAGCAAAATATTCGAAATTAACTTTTAGGCAAGCATGTTGTTTAAGAGATATGTCAATTAACTTTTTAATTTTGTCCCAATTATCATTAAGAAATGGTTCTAGAGAACAATTCTCAGACGGATCGACAATTCTATAAAAAGCTATACGATTACGAAATGCAGAATGAATTATTTCAACACCTTCGCAAAACTGCGAAATAGTTTTGTTTTTATGATTAGTACTACGTAGGTGACCTGTCCAGTGACTGCGCTCAACAGATGTGTTACAAACAGTACAGAAAGGCATTTTAGATTAAAATAGTTTTAAACTTAGTATTAGATGTTGCAATATATTATTATTACGATTATGATGTACGATCGCAAAGATACAATAATAGAATAGAATATAATGTCTGGTGCCCAACAACTTTAATATTTATTTTATATTTATATTATCGCTATAAAAGACGGGCTCAGAATTATCGAATAATTCATGACTCCGTCTCTTAAAAACTTGTAGACCGTCCCACTGCGGCGTGTTACGGTTCAGCTGGACTTTTAGGGCCACCGAGGCTTTTTTCCACCGATCCTCTTTAGGGGTGAAGGCAACTTTGGCCTTGTTATAGACTTTTACCTCCACATAGAAGTCCCCGGTTAAGTCCGCCTTTCGCCGCACTTTACCGTTGGCGACACGGCTGGTGAGGGTCGAACCGAAGTCTCCAACTAATGAGGTCGACGACGGAATGTAGTCCTCCAAACCAAAGAGGTCCGAGCCCGAACTGCGTCTTTTACTGTAAACAATTTAACATATTTTTTATAATAATTTACACAACACATTACATTGCATTAGTTTTAGTTAATTGACGAATTGAGGGTGTATTATTATACTCCTCTGTCGAACCCTACGAGGATAGAAGGCATGATGTTATGTTATAATATTTCAATAACAATACCTCATGAACTAACTGTAAACATTCCTGCAAGGAATATAAATGGAATCTGATTTCAGCGCTCTCTGCGTTACAGTTCTAAATCCACTAACCAACGTATAACTGTGTATAACATTTTAATTGACATACACAACAAGCACCTAAAGGTACAAGCAGTAACACAAAATTACCTTGATTTCGATTCTGATGGCGTGGTGCTCTCGGAAGCTTTGCGCTTCGTCACCTTCTTTTTAGGTCGCACCTTCGCAACCTCGGCTACAGCTGCGGGTCGTGTCGAAAATTCTGATTCGGAGTCAAACCTGAAATGGAACACATAAAGATTAATTTTGGAACTAATAACTGTGACATAATAAAGACTACCGATACACCAGCCGGCAGGCAGAAACCAGGTCCGTAGCTGGGTAGCGATTAAATGCATTAGCAAATTCAGTAAACTTAGTAGTACTTACTTACATTTTATAAGTTGAAGGTTTTATAATGTAATGAATTAATTATTATAACGAAAGTAACTGGTGTTGTTGTTTGTGTTGTGTGTTGTTTAACTTGACATTAGTATAAATAATATCATCTAACGACTAAAACGAACTTTCATAATCATTTCATGTAAAGGTTCAGTAGGTACTGATATATATATTCATCTTTCAAACAATTCCTAAATTGATAGCACCAACAATTTATTATGAAACATTATGAAATAATAAGCAAAGTTATCAAAACTGGTATAGGAACATCTTCTATTTAAATTAAGTAATTGCATTGGTTAGGAGATCCTCTAAAAAACCAATTTTAATCAGAGACTGCAACATGCACAATGATCATCTTACATGCAGTGTAATTGTTAAATACATGGAATTTTTTTTTTCATGCAATCTTTGAGATTCTAAAGAATTATTTACACTGTGTGTGTGTTATACTGTGTAAGCTTAACACGAACCGTTTCGAATGCGATTGTATGAGTGCGAAAGAACGCAACAAGTAACAGCAGAGCAACCAGTAGTTGTTTGTTAACGTCTAAGGTAGTGTTAGCTGTATGAATTAATTAAATTAATATTTGGATGTCCTTGGTGTCCAAACTGGGACCATAGAAATAGAATGTGCGTGTGCCTTTGGGTGTATGCTATTTCTTGCTCTGTGAAGAGACATGAGACAATCTGTCCCAAATGTTAGTTTAATGTTTACGATATCCTAAAGTTCAGATGTCCTTGGTGCGCAAACTGGCGTCATAGAAATAGAATGTGCGTGCGCCTGTAGGTGCATGCTATTTCTTGCTCTGTGAAGAGACATGAGACAATCTGTCCTGAATTTTAGGCTAACGGTTCAAGCAGCGAGCGCTCTTATTTGTTAACATGTAAGCTAGTGTCGACTGTATGAGTTAATTAAATTAAAATTTGGATGTCCTTGGTGTCCAAACTGGGACCATAGAAATAGAATGTGCGTGTGCCTTTGGGTGTATGCTATTTCTTGCTCTGTGAAGAGACATGAGACAATCTGTCCCAAATTTTAGTTTAATGTTTACGGTATTCTAAAGTTCAGATGTCCTTGGTGCGCAATCTGGCGTCATAGAAATAGAATGTGCGTGTGCCTGTAGGTGTATGCTATTTCTTGCTCTGTGAAGAGACATGAGACAATCTGTCCTGAATTTTAGCTTATTATGCTCGTATAGTTCCATTAGTGAACGAAATATGTGTGAAACTTGTTGTTATAAAACTTGTCAACTAAAGTTATAGTGTTCAATTCGAGGATCTGTGGTACTTGATCGTGCTAAGCCATCGGTAATAATAATATGCTCAGCCCTTGAACTTATATATTCATTAATCACTACAAACAATTAGTTCACATTATTAAACGTTCAGACTTACACAATTATTACTCTCTAGTGCTGATATAATAGTGGTTCAGAACCACTGCCCAATTTGGTTTTCAGCTAAAACCTAGAAGTAATAATTTCCGGTGAATAAAATGGCTCCTAGTCCGTAGGATATTATAGAGCTTTCTACCGCACCAAAAGTAACGGAGGCGCAGTTATTACTCTCTAGTGCTGATATAATAGTGGTTCAGAACCACTGCCCAATTTGGTTTTCATCTAAAACCTAGAAGTAATAATTTCGGGTCTATAAAATAGCTCCTACTCCGTAGGATATTATAGGGCTTTCTACCATACCAAAAGTAACGGAGGCGTTGTTATTACTCTCTAGTGCTGATATAATAGTGGTTCAGAACCACTGCCCAATTTGGTTTTCAGCTAAAACCTAGAAGTAATAATTTCGGGTCTATAAAATGCTGAAATGTGTAGTGAAACTATGAAAGAATGACAGTAAAGTAGTGTAGTAAAACAGCCTACCGTGTTCACAAAAGGTTCTTTTCAGAAACGCAAATTCACGTCTCTTAAGAGAACTCGTCAAAACGTACCATTATACACTGTATACAGTCTCGAGGCAAACAAGTGAGAAGTAAGAACGGTAAGTAAATCAAGTTTTAAAACGGAAATGTTGAACGGCTCCTACTCCGTAGGATATTATTGGGCTTTCTACAACACCGAAAGTGACGGAGGCGAACGAAGTGAGACGTAGGAACGGCAGGTGGAGTAGGATCGATCATCGTAGCCGATATAGTAGACGACTGCATCCTGGGATTGGACTTTATGCGAGAGCATTATTGTGAAATCGACGTTAATCAATGAGTATTGAAGTGCAGGACAGAAGACGTCTTTATGGAAGGTGCAACCGCCGGGAATGTGTTCTGCCTGAAGAAAATAATTCTACCTCCTAAGTCGGAAACAATCGTCCCAGTTGCTCTACCGCAGAATGCTGGGCAGGAAAATCGATGTGTTCTCATAGAAAGGTTGGACGAAGATTTGCCATGGAAGATGGCACGAACGTTGGTCACAGCTTCAAATACATCATACTCAATCCCAGCGATAAGGTGCATGTGATCAAGAAGGGCAAATGGATGGGTATTTGTGAAGAAGTAGCCTGGATGCGACGTTGCAGTGATCAGTGTACTGGTAAAAACGCTCAAAATTCAAAGTTTAAGGTGGCAACACTCTTGGAAGACTGTAGAAATCATATGTCTGAAGAAGAAATGGACAAGGCTAAGAAGATGTTGCTTCAGTACCCTGATATTTTCTCTACAAATGATGCCGATATAGGAAAAACCGGATTGGTACAACACAAGATCAATACTGGCAATGAGTCACCAATTCGTCAGCGACCTAGAAGACTGCCAGTTGCAAGAGAGAAGGAAGTGGAGATCATGATTGAGGGGATGTTGAAGGATGGTGTAATAGAGCCTTCATCTAGTCCGTGGTGTTCTCTTGTGGTGTTAGTGAAAAAGAAAGATGGCAGTATGCGCTTCTGCATGGACTATCGACGACTGAACGACATTACGAAGAAGGACAGCTACCCATTGCCAAGGATCGATGACACACTGGATACACTGACAGGCATGAAATGGTTTACCACCTTAGACCTCAAAAGTGGCTACTGGCAAGTGGAAATAGACCCAAAGGATAAGGAGAAGACTGCATTCTCTACGGGAAAGGGTCTGTGGCAGTTGAAAGTCATGCCGTTCATTGTGTAATGCTCCTGCCACGTTCGAGAGACTTATGGAACTAGTGCTCACTGGCCTGATCGGAGAAGCCTGCCTGGTCTATTTGGATGACATCATCATTGTGGGCCGTACATTTGATGACCACCTACAAAACCTGGAACGAGTGCTTTCTAAAATCAGAGGAACCAATCTAAAATTGAGTCAGAAAAAGTGCTCATTCTTTAAACGACAAGTGAGTTTTCTGGGACACGTAGTTTCGGAAAAGGGTGTTGAAACGGATCCAGAGAAGATAGTTGCTGTCAAAGAGTGGCCAGTGCCGAAAGGTAAGATGCAAGTCAGAGCATTTTTGGGCTTGTGCTCCTACTATCGACGGTTTATGAAGAATTTTCCGGACATTGCGAAACCTTTACACAAATTGTGACCGAGGAAAAGGCGCAGTTCTACTGGGACACAAACAGTGACAGTGCTTTTCAAGAGTTAAAGGACCGTCTGTGCAATACACCTATATTGGGCTACCCTGACACTGAAAATGAATTCATCGTGGACACAGACGCAAGTAATACTGGAATTGGTGGAGTGTTGTCACAGAAAAAAGGAGATCAGGAGGTTGTGATAGCCTACTTCAGTAAATCATTGTCAAAACCAGAGAGAAACTACTGCGTCACGAGAAGAGAACTGCTCGCAATAGTCACGACGTTGCAACATTTCAGCAAGTATTTATTGGGAAGGAAATTTTACCTGCGCACGGATCATGCTGCACTAAAGTGGCTATTGCAGTTTAAGAACCCGGAAGGACAAGTAGCAAGGTGGATTGAGCTACTACAAGAATTCGACTTCGTAATTGAACATCGCAGTAGCAGATCCCACGGTAACGCAGATGCGTTGTCACGAAGACCTTGCCCAGAGAAGTGCAAACATTGTTCCAGACAAGAGTCTAAAGAAGCAGTACCCGTGAGGATGCTGAAAACTGACCTTAGCGACGAATGCAAAGAAAACTTACAGCAGGCTCAGGAAAAAGACGCTGATATCAAACCGATCCTCGAGTGGATGAAAGCTGGTGCCTCTAAACCAACATGGAGTGATGTTGCGTCATTGAGCATAGTCACAGAAAGTTACTGGGCACAGTGGGACAGTCTGCTGATACAAAATGGTGTCTTATACCGGAAATGGGAAAATGCTAAAGGGGACAACTGTCATCTGCAGATGGTAGTCCCCAAAGCTAAGGTGCCAGATGTCCTGCAACTTTACCATGACGGATGTTCGGGAGGTCATCTTGGTGTAAAAAGGACTTTATTAAAGATTCGAGAGCGATTCTACTGGATCCACTGTCGGGACGATGTTGAAGACTGGTGTCGTAAATGTACTAATTGCGCAGCGGTAAAAGGGCCTCACACGCGCAGCAGAGGAGCATTGAAAGTCTACAACGTTGGTGCGCCCTGGGAACGAATAGCTCTCGACGTTGCGGACCATTTCCAGAAAGTGAAAGTGAAAACAAGTATTTTATGGTTATGATGGATTATTGCACAAAGTGGCCGGAAGTGTTCGCCATTCCTAACCAAGAAGCTTCGACGGTGTCAGATAAATTGATCCATGAAGTCTTCTGTCGATTTGGAGTACGCTTGGAGATTCACAGCGACCAAGGAAGGAATTTTGAGTCTCAAATATTCCAGGAGACGTGTCGGGTAATGGGTACCCATAAAACCAGAACCACCTCTTACCACCCACAATCTGATGGAATGGTTGAACGATTCAATCAAACCTTAGAGAGATATCTGGCAAAAGTCGTGGGGAACAGGCAGAGGGATTGGGATAAGCACATCCAGGCGTTCCTTTTGTCATACCGGAGTGCAGTTCACGAAAGTACGTGGGTAACACCAGCCTTCGCGAACTTCGGAAGAGAACTACGGTTGCCTGCAGATCTCATCACCGGTATTCCGCCTGACACCCCCCGTTGTGTGACTGATTATGCAAACGACTTGCGTACCAGAATGAATGACATATATGAGCATGTCAGACAATCAGGCCAACAAACATCTGAGAGGATGAAGACCCGCTATGACCGCAAGATGAACAACAAAGACTTTGACGAAGGCGCACTAGTGTGGCTACATAACCCGGTACGCAGCAAAGGAAAGTCACTGAAGTTACAGGAAAAATGGGACGGTCACCGACCGACCCGTGTCCGTACCGAGTCGTGACTAAGATCAACGATGTGACCTACCGGATACAGAAAGGACCAAGAGGTGCTCCGAAATCGTTCATGTGGATCGCTTGGCACGTTATCACGGATCTAATAATGCGCGGGACGAGCATGTCTTAGGAGGGGGCAGTGTTACGCCGAGTAACTAGGACGACGGAGATGGGTCACGGAGATTCTGGATTAGTCGATGAAGCAGGTAGAAAACAAACAAGAGGAATACGCTAGAATGCGGCACCCGCAACAAAAATAAAAACAAACGAAAAAAATAGTTTGCGACCGGGCTCAAGGTCAACATTAACAATGGCGATTGTAAACATCTATTGTTCGCAAGTTGAATAAAGAACGTAAACATCTATTGTCTCAAGAATGCGGGCAGGTCGCATTCTTAAGCTTTATCGAGATTTTTCGAATCCAGAATCTTCGTGGCTCATATAAATAATGGTCGAAAGCGTCGGCAAGGCAGTTCAGTTTTCGACACATTGAAGTGAAGTACCAAGTGATTATCAGTGCGACGTTAAGTGTAACAAGTGCTAGTATGACTGTTCGTGTGATTTCTGTGTGTGTTTGTGTAGTGAATAAAGTGACTATTTATTTCGGTGAAATTAGTGATTTTAATTTATCCCGAACCCCAGCTCGTAACAATATCCACTGAATGGCGGGTCATGGCTATTTTAAATTCGTCGTGCTTAGTACCTAGCGAGCCTGCATTGAACAAACCAAAATTTAAGTATTTAGTACGCGGCATCTATGTGTATAATTGTAATTGTAAATAGTGAAAGATAAAAAATATATAATATGTAGTGGTTATGGGTGTTTGTAAATAAATGTTTTGTAAATAGATAAAAATAGTAGTATAAATTTTTTTGTGTTATCATTTTGTTAATTGTATTAATTTTGTGATTTTGCATGCATGCATGTAAATATGTAGTTAAAAGTGAATGTAGCATTACGTTCCCTTATCTTGTTCCCATTTTGCCTCTTCATTACGACGGATAAGACGCACTATTTTCTTATTAGTATACAAAAAACAAACAGTAAACAAAAAATTTAACAAAAAGAGCAAGCAAGAATTTTTAGGTACAGAATGAATATTAGGCCGAATTATTGACAGGTTTAACAATGTCCAGTACGTCTGCTTTAGTACGTATTCTGTACGTTGATTCCTCGGGCTTACTGCGAGCGAGTATGCGGCCACGCTTAGTCCAGATAAACTTCCAGCCGGCGAGGTGGGCAGCATCACGCGCCTTTCGAAATAACTGCCGGTTCTCACGAGTGAGGCGTTCGTTTAAATAAAAACGTTTAGGGGTTCCGGTCATGCCGAGATCAGCAGTAGTCCCCCTCGTCTCACTCGCGCAGCACTCAGGAGCTCCTCACGCAAATCGTGCCGTGCCGGACGAACGACAATAGCCCGTAGACGCTGTTTTGTGGGTCCTGTGAAGCTCGTCACATTCAGATGACACCCACCGACTCTCTCCGCACTTATCTCGTTCATCGAGCGTTACACCCAGTTTCAGCCCAATCGACTTTATGATATGGATGGGGTTCTCAGCATTATTATGCGGTATATTTGTGACCTCTATATCATTTGACAGGAGCTCCTGGTCTCGTTCGGCTAATTCTCGCTTCAGCTCGCACACAATGCTATCCACATCCCCTGTGTTCACCGAACTGGTGCTGGTTCGCTTTTCTACTGCGTCTAGTCTCGTCTCTAAGCCATCGATTATTGCATTGCAAGTGTACATGGATGTCTTCAGGTCTGCTAGCTCCAGCTCCATGTCTCTCCTGAAGGCTTGTAATTCTGCCCGTACAGCTCTAAGCTCCTTCAGAATGAGTTGAGTATTAGGCTGTGGACTCTGTGTGGTTGCTTGCGTTGTCCCCCGTCATGCTGTTATTCTGCGAGATATTTTCTGGAGAATTTCGGGGAGTGGTTAAAACTTCAGCAACGCAATCCCCAACGATTTCCGGCTCTGTTAAAAAACTTAGACCTCTTATTGGGGTCTCGGTCTTATTGTCCCTGGCTACATTCTTCCTACATTCTGGACAGCGCCAGCTGGGAGTAATATTCCCTTTAGAAGGTAAGCCAACGCATGCCCTGTGATACGCTGCCGGGCATTTGCCACACTTTACGGCCTCTGCAGACGATAAAAACTTCCCGCAACCTCCACACTTCACCATAATTACCAACGACGCTCACTAGATGGCGCTAGTAGTCACAATCGACCAGGCAAGCCAGAATGTAGGTTCTGATCGTCTAGTATTGATAGGTGGCGCCAGTAACATATAATACTCAGTCAAGCTAGATGTGGAAACAGTGTAAATGTCGTTGCTTACAATATCTCTCACCTCTAATTAGTGCTAATTAGGTGGGTACTTAACTAATTGTGCCACTTGGTGAGATGTTAATTTAGCAGTTTTATCACTTTCCACGTATTATTTTTGTTTCACTCCAATGTATTGTTAGCACAGTATCACAATGTTCATCAATAAATCTTGTATCTACACATCAAACACTTGTTTTCTTTTATTTATGTTTAAAACTTGGACAAAGGCTCTGTTAGCGACGCGACATAATATCATACGTAAATATAGGTAGTCAATAAGTTAAATAAGTAGTTACGAAATAGAAATACATACATAGGTACTTATTACTTTTGTGGAACTTTTCGACGCAGCTGCAACTGCAACATTGTATGTTTAGATCGGAATATCAATTTAATAGAGGAATTTTCCGTTGTAGGCTTATTTTGTATTACGAAATATTGTCATTTATTGGGTATTATCCGTCGTCGGCTTTGTTAGTTACAATGTATGTTTAGAATTGAATAAAGTATTTTTGGGGATTTTTCCATCGCAACTGCGGCCTATAAAAGGGGATGTAGCACAGAGATTAAAGTAGTATTTTCCAATAATTCGGCAGAATAACACCAGCTAACAGTGCAGTAAAGTCAGTGTATTATCTCTCGATCTAGGTCTTAGTCGTAGCCTAAGTGAAGCTGCGGCTAGGTAATAGGGATAAATATAAGTTGTGATCAAGTATACGTTCTATTTAGCATAGGTTGCTGTGTTAGGTCTAGTTAGGTCTAAGAGAAACCTTAGTAATAGGGTGCCCACGACCGCCTAAGTGAAGCGGGCGTGCGGCAACTAGGCTAGATTAGTCAGTGCGCAGAGGCCTGAGCGAAGCCCCCTATTGTACCATTAGACGCTATATGTGATAATGAGGACATTGTAAACTTGTAAAGACCGCTGATTTGTGTAATTACTGTATGAACCTGTTGTGTTATTTATTTATTTATTTATATATACTTTATTGTACACCAATAAAAACACAAATTTAGAGGACCCAACAGTTTTAAAAAATATACAATGGGCGGCCTTATCGCGGACTGCGATTTCTTCCAGGCAACCTTAGGATGGACATTACGGTACAGAAAAAATAAATAAATGGGGTGGTCACTGGTGCAACTATTGACATAATGATACCAAAAATAAATTATACTTAACATAACACTAATACTACTAAAAATTTAAATAAATACAACATATACCTACATATAATACCTAAATACATATATATATATATATATATATATATATATATATATATATTATAATATCCGAATAAAAGGAACGAATTAACAATGATGGTGACAAGATTAAAGCGACACAAAATAATCCTTCACAAGTCTCTTGAACAGCGGCAGAGATTGCGCTTGTCTAATTGCCACTGGCAACTCATTCCACAAACGCGCAGCCTGCACTGAGAACGATTTGTCGTAGAAAGTTGTGGAGTGCTTTGGCATCTTGAGTCTCAAGTTATCCGATGACCGTAAGAATAGGGTGTGAGTGTCACCAAGGAAGTCGAAACGTTTCTTAAGATAGAGGGGGGTAGAAGGTTGAAAAAGCACATTGTAAAGTAAAGAGAGAATATGAGCATTCCGGCGAAGGCGAATTGGCAACCACTTGAGCTTAACGCGAAATTAGGAAACATGGTCATATTTGCGTAAACCAAATATGAACCTTATACAAAAATTTTGGAGACGCTCAAGTTTATCGAGTTGCTCTTCTGTAAGGTCAAGATAGCTGACATCGGCATAATCAAGGATGGGAAGAAGGAGTGACTGAGCAAGAGCAACTTTGGCTGTAGTAGGCAAAAAGTTACGGAGCCTTTTCAAACTCGCAGCAGCTGCATACAACTTGCGACTAACTTCCTGTAACTGAGCAGTCCAGGAAAATTTTTTATCAATATAAATCCCCAAGTTCTTAACTTTATCCCTATAAGGGATTACAATATTGTCGAAAGAGACTTGGGGAAGAGTTAGCCAGTCAATTCGAGAAACGGTTCTGGAGCTGCCCACCACAATGACCTGAGTCTTTATGGGGTTAACCACAAGTCCATACCTCTTGCTCCAGTCGCCGATACAAGCCAGGTCTTTGTTTATAGTGTCAACAGCTTGCGACAAATTTCCTATTAGAGCCCGGCAGTAAATCTGCAGATCATCAGCATAAAGATGGTAGGAAGAAAGTAGTCGTTCGGAAATGGAGTTTATAAAAACTGCGAAAAGTAAAGGGGATAGAACGCCACCCTGTGGTACGCCGGCAGAGGTATTGCTCCAAGAAGAAAAGGCTTCTTCAATGCATACGCGTTGCCGTCGACCGAACAGGTACCTTCGAAACCAGTCAATCACTCAGAGATATGTTAATAGAACGCAGAATACCAAGCAAAATATCGAAATTAACGGCATTAAAGGCATTACTAAAGTCTAGCAATGCCATTACCGTTAAATTGCCGATTTCCATGCCTGATCTGATATCATCCGTAACATTGACAAGGGCTGTGGTTGTGCTATGACCTGGGCGAAAACCAGATTGAAAGGAATTGAGGAGATTGTTTGTCGAGAGGAAAGTGCTTAATTGATTATATGTTAGCCGTTCAAGGACTTTGGACAGGAATGGTAAAATGGAAATAGGACGATATTCAGAAAAGGATGCAGGATTTGGTTTTTTTGGTAGTGGGACGATTGTGGCATCTTTCCATGCACATGGAAAGACGCCACTAGAAATGGAAAAGTTGAGGATATGGCAAATAACGGGAAGTATAATATCAAGCACTGGGAGTATCATGTTACTATTTGTTATTGATTCTACGCTCTTTTTAACATCACATGCGGTGAAAAGACTAAATGAAAAAGAAGAATAACAGGGAGCCGGCAGTGATGAAAGATGAGTCAAAGTGTTGAGTTTAGTTGTCGCATCAAGATTTGACGAAATAGTAAAATGCTGATTTAATGAATTTATATCTAAATCTTTTGGAGTTGTTTCTTGTCCGGACATTCCGACCCCCAATGATCTCAGAAATTTCTAGACCTTTGCTGGGTCTCCGTTCTGAACGGAGCTATGGATATGTTGGCGTTGAGCTTTCCTACACATCTTATTGCAGTGATTGCGAATTGAGGCATATCTTTCTTTACTGAAATCAGATGGTCGACACTTATACTTTGATTTTGCTACAGCTTTCCTATGAATCAAAGTTCTAATTTCATCAGTGAGCCACGGCGATGGTAAATGTCTCACTTTAACTGCTCGTACTGGCGCGTGACGGTCGTACAGGCTCACAAGCGAATTTGTGAAAAAATTGACTTGTTCGTCGACTGAAGAAGAGACAAAGAGTGGTGACCAGTCTATGGTGTTGGCATCCTCCAGAAGCTCATTAGTATTAATAGCCCCAAAGTTGCGTTGCATGAAAGTTTTACCTCTAATCTTAGGAGGACGAATTTTGTAAGAAAGGAAGACGAGATCATGATAGGAGAAGACATCAGCCGAACATTGACCATGCTTAGCGACGCGATTAGGAGAAGAAACGATAATCGGGTCAAGGAGTGAGGGATTAGAGTTAGGAAAATGGTGAGTAGCATTAAGCGGAAGAATGGAAAGATTACTGGATTCCAGTAAAGAACATAGGGAAGAAGACCGATAATCTTGTTTAAGGAGACAGGTGTTAAAGTCACCCATGATTATGCTATGACTGTAAGAAGGGATTAATCTCTCTAAGATGCTTTCAAAAGAGGAAAAGAAGTTAACATGTAAAGAAGGACAATAGTACACGCCAAGAAGTAATTTTGTGTGATTTAATTCGACTTCAAGAAATAGATGCTCGCCAGCATTTGACGGTGGTGGCTGTGCTGACATATCAATAACAGAGAAAGGAATGTTTGTACGGAGATATATGGCAACACCACTACCACCACCAATCGTGCGGTCATTTCTAATCAATTGGAAGCCGGGCAAAGTGTAAGAAGTTGAAGGGAGACAAGGTTTAAGCCACGACTCGGAAATAAGAATAGCATGAATATACTTACAGTCAAAACTTGCCAGCATATCGGGAAAATGGGCCGGTATACTCTGAGCGTTTATATGAATGACGTTGAAATTTTTCGGAACATCGGAAAACTGGGCTGAGAGTGTGTCGGCTAGTGAAGGTATACTAGAGAAACTGTCATCATTGCTTGTTAAGGAATAAAAACTGTCATCATCGCTACCAAAGTCTATAAGGCATAATAATAATAAATAAACTAGATAATAAATATATAAAGTAAAAAACAATATTAACGATAAGATAAATATTCCCAACAAAACAATTGGGAACATTAACTTACAATTCCATAAATAAAAACAAACCAAAAAAAAAATAGAGTATCTAAGTCCACCTGCCGGTTTAGTGGTTTTAAAATACAAAAACAAAAAAAAAAGATACATAAAACTTGCAAGGCAGTCCGAGCTAACAAAGAGAAAGAAAAATTAATATTAAAAATGGAGCAAAAGTTAGGGTGCTGTACACAAAAAACTGAGTGTCAATGTCACAATTGTCACTTGTCAGTTGTCACAGCTGTCACAGAAAAACTACCGAATTAAGCTACCCGGACATTGCCTTGCATTGAAACAATGGAGAAGATTACTTTTTCACAGCCGCTGCCCGCCTTGCCTTTGTGTTCGCTGTTATTTTCGCTGCAGTAGCAGTAGGAACCGGTGGCGGATTGGGCTTGGTAGGATCCGACGCAATTTTGTTCAATTCGGCGAGTGTTTCGACACGCTGCCACCGACCATCAGGCCCAAGGACAAAAACATACCCCGCCTTGGTCCAACTTTTTGCTACGCCAAACTTTTCTCTAGCAGCCATGAGTACGTCGTGGCGACCTTTAGTCAGAAACTCCGACACAGTAACGCCTGATCCCTTCAATCTTGCCTTGGAGAACCAAATTTCATCACGGATGGCCAGACTCCCGAGCTTGAACAAAATGGGCCTGGTTTTATTGGGCACCACTCGACCCATCCGATGACAACGACTTATGTTGGTTGGAGTAAAGTTATTCAACTTCAGTCTATCGCGAATTATGTCAGCAAGAACTTTACCCGTGTCTTCATTCTGTTCTTCGGTGACTCCATGAAGCAGAAGTATCTTTCTACGGCTCCGCATCTCCAAAGAGTCTACCCCACGAGCCAGTATCTCCACCTGCTGTTGTAAACTACTGAGAGCTTGAGTAATAAGTTTCCGGAACATTGTGAACTCCGCTGCCATACTTGAAGTGGTGCTGGGTGTAGAAGGCGCCTTTAGCAATTCTCCTTCAAATTCGGACATCCTTGTGTTGAACATCTCAGTCAGCTCAGTTAGTGTGTTCTTGAGTGAATCCATTGTGTTGCAGTGTAGTTAAGTTACATCAAAAGTTAAAGAAATAGAGATAGGATAACACTGTACCGGCTGGTAAATAAGATTAACTTTCCAAAAATATCATTAAATAATATAAAATAATTAAGAGATAATAAATATTAAATTTTAAATATAGAGTGACTTTTTCAATGTGTTCACCTAGCAACTACTATGTTGTGTTGTATATAAACTCAGTGCGGGTACCTAATTATATGTGCTAATGCGTGTAAGTATTTTCGGATTCTGACTGATTATTGTACATACTCGCCATCAGACAATGACTGTGAACTCTTGCTTGTACATTATAAACTATTGACTATATCTACGTCTCTTGTGTATTTTTATCTAGTGTGTGTTGTACTTATATCAGTGTGATTACTTGTGTAAAATATAGATTGTTTTATTGAACCACGACGAGTGTTTATAATATAATAGCCCAGAACCCCCTTAGGAATAGTCTTACACCAAAAGGCAACTAGTGATTAGGCATTGTGGCGCAGATAGATCCCGCTGGCGCAACAACAATAGTAGGTATAAGTGAGTAGTCGAAACGAGCCTATTGCACCTGAACGCTTAGGAACACGAGCTTTAGGTCACTAGGCGAAACAGTCGTCTTCTTCTACTTCTTCGAGTATACCTAACATTCTTCTGGTTCTCGGAACCGGATCGCAACATTTTTCCGGTCCGCCGAGCCGGATTGTTCGTAACAGGCTTCACTGTGTCAGACGTCAGACGTCAAGTCCTCAAGTGCGTCAATGCGCAATGACGCACTTGAGGACTTTGGAGTAAGATTATTTATAAACTCTTCGTTACAGCTATTTATAATCTGTGAAGTCGTTGCATATGGCTTGATAGTAGACATGACTGTATAGTTGTCGTTCCATCTGCCCGATCTCGTTTTTATATTGTGGGTTTGCGGCCAAGCCCTTGACTTGGTGGTCTCCAAATACATAAATTTTATGTTTTGAAATTGATGTGGAAGTTTTCGTCCGCCATTTGATTCTTTGAATGTATTTTCCAGTTTGTCTTTTGGGTGGTGAGTGTTGCCATCTGACGACTGTTGGTAGGATACATTTTGTGTTTGTTCTGAAGGTCTTTGCGATTTGTTACTTTTGTCATCCGAGCGTTCCCTCGGTGTATCAGATTCCAAGCTGTCAAAACTATCGAGAAGGCGACATCTGCTACTAGTTCTGCGCTTTGTTGTTGTTTTCCGCAAAGACGTTATCGGGCTTTGGCATAATCGTTTTAGCGTATCAATTTCTTTGGTCAGATGGTTTATATGTTTTTTAAGATCACTATTTTCTAATATCATGTTATCGAGTTCATTTTGTGTACTTTCAAGATTAATTTTGAGGCCGCTAATTTCTGTTTTTAACTCCGTTAGAGCATTACAGTCCGAAAATGTATTTGATATATCCAAACTATTTCCTAGAAGATCCTCTGATCCACTCATGTCAGAAAGATTGCTCCTATTTAGTTATTCGCACGATCTAGCTCTGGAGATCTGGTGTCTTCTTAGTGTTATATTATTATTTTCATTCATTTTGATAATATATACTCCTGTATTGTATTGATCCGTTAAAACTACTTGTCACTAGATGGCGTTGACGCAGTATCTATCAGGGTTAATTATATGTTATCTGTATTCAACCTTTATCACACTAGCGCCCCCTGTGGTGAGTAGAATCGACAAACAATACAGTCGTGGCTTTTGTAACAATAGATGGCGTTAAATGGGTAGGTTATAAATCTGTTGATGTTATAAATGTCAATTATTTTTCACTGTGGGCTGGAACGCGCCTAGTTTTTGGCTCCGTCTGGTGTTGAGTAGGGTTACTATTTTTGAAAATATGTTTCGTAACAGCGGGTAGAATGCATTAAAAAATGTATTTTCTGTTTATCTTATAATAAATCAATATATATTGTAATCAGCCGATATTACTAGCATCTTTTAGTTAACTGTTATTATGTTTGTTGTAATTCTAAGTTGTCAAAGTCCGTAAAATCACTTCACTCACAAGTCTAGTCTAGACTAGACTAGACAGATAAGACTAGTGACTAGACTCTAGTCACTAGTCTTATTTGTTTATTTTGGGTTACTAGTGCTCGCACGATTTATCTGCAAACGATAGCACACAATAGTATAATTCTGATTTAACTCTTTGAGTACTATATAACGCACTTTTCTAATTTTATTTGTTAAAATAGGTTGGATCTGATCTGTTAATGGACGACCTGACGTTGTGACCGTTATATAGCTTGAGGTCATCTGCGTACAGATGAAACCTACTGTTGGCAAGTGGCACAGTGAGCAATGTCCCCTGCCCCTCATCCCTGGCCTGCAAGATATTGTCAACCACATCAACCAAGGCTGTGGCAGTGCTATGGCCAGTCTGAAATCCAGACTGCTGTACAGGTAAAATGTTAAAATCCTCTACATACTTCCTAAGTTGATTGCAAACAACTTTTTCCAATATTTTTGATGAAAGCAGACTGTTTGGTCTAAGATCTTGTGTAGTGTGGGACGCGCCTCCATCCCATATATTATGTACTTTAGTTTATAAGTCATTCATGATTACACTTACTTTCATCGAACCTACACGTGTATCATTTGACACCCCAACACACGTCATTATATGGCGACCCTGCCAGTGCTGCCTTGCGGCAGCGCTGCGCGGATAAATTAATTTAATAGTTGCGCGAAATGTTTGGTGAATATTTTTATGAAATTGGACAATTGAATTAGTGTTGTGTTTCAACTAAAGATATCAAGGACGAAACTATGGCGTTTATGTGTAAGGTATTGACCTGGCCACCTAGAGCCACGGTGTTTTCCTGGCCGTGTAGTGCTAGGGCCATTTGGCGATGTGGCCTCTGCAGCCTGCGTGCAGCGAGATGGAGATGGGTCAGCACGTCCATCTTTCTCCGAGTGGCAGGAGGGCCGCTCAGTTTTATATGGAAGTGATGTGATGATTAAGTGTCTCGAGTGAGATGTGATTGAGGTGAACTTTTAGGACTGAGGTGAATTTCATGCCGCGGACATTTTAATTGTGTTTAATGTTAAGTATGTAGTAAATAATTTTCAATTATAATTATGTTTACTTAGTTATTAGAATATGCCTGTTGACAATAACTTGAAATACATTTTGCAGTTAATTATATAAAATCTGGATAGGTATTTAAAAAATATATATATTATGTTTTATATTGATTCTATTTGCGAGCGCATATGGCGAGCGCGGTATCCGAGCTCCTCTACAGCTCAAATTTCATAACTAAGTATTGCCTGCCTAGCATTTATTAAATACTATTTTTTTTTCTGTTATATTTATTAAAATAAAAAAGTAATTTTTGTTTAAAATTTTATAAGGAAATCAGTTTAGGTACTTTTTTTTTCTTGCGCTAAATTAGATAAGTTGCGTAATTATTAGTTTGGTTCTAATAGGTTTGTTAAATTGTTAAAATTTTTTGACAATCAGTAATTTAATTGTTTCTGTAAGTTGAACTTCTAAGTAAAACATTGTGTAATAATTCATTTCCACGATGGGCAGGTGTGACGCGCTCATATTCCGTTTATGCATGATCTGCATTCTTGGGTGTCAAAATCTTTGTTTAAAATTATGTTCTGTATTAGTAAATGTGTTTTGTACTTTGAATATTATATCCAGAGATTGACATAATAATATGATATATTGTTTTAGATTTGATGAATTGGAATTGTATTAAATTCTTGTGTCACCTTTAATAGAGTGTCATTAGGTACTTTCTAATTTCAAAGATAGGGAATAATTGATAGGAATTTGATAATAAGTTGTTAAGTTGTTAGATTTTGATAGTGAAATGAAAATTAAAAGAAGGTTTGGATTGTATGTTAGTTCAAGTATAGAGTGGGGAATCGTTTGGTACGTAAGGCTCTAGCTTAGGTACCACCGGACTGATCACCCGGCAAGCAACGGAGTTCTTTCAAACCAAATTATTCATTTAGATACGTGTTTCATGATGTGAATAGATAATAATGATATATTATAAATATGGTACTCAATATAGAGAGGTACTAAGGTCCAGTTCCTTCAGTTTGATCATGGCAGCGAACAAGCTTTCCTCCGTGAAAACAGTTGGAGTCTATAAAGTACTTAAATCTGGATACTTAATATAAAAATTAATGATGATAAAAATGTTATAGAAGTCGAGTTATAAATGATAAAATGAAATGTATGTACCTCGTTATAATAAAAAATATAATAATTAAATGACCAGAGGGTCTAAAATAAAAAGAGTACCATAGTAAAAAGAGAGATAAGTATAAGAAAGTATTGAAGAGTAAATAAAAAAAATGTTTTTTTTTTGTGAAGGAACTACCTAATCGAGAGAAATAAAATTGTTTCAATGTGAATTTTAAGTTGAAGGTTATTGAAGATATTTGATGTGATTAAATAATGAAATACATATTGTTATAGAAGCATAATTATAATATTAATATTGTCAACAGCGCATTATAGTTTAGATAAAACATATAAAGTAAGAAATGTTATTTTTATCTACTCGTATTTTTTAATGTATACAGAATATGATATTGAAATATTCAATGAGTAATTTTCTTTTATGATTGCTTTTTTTTTAAGTTTACGGACTATTGTTTCATGTATACAATATATAATATAATGATTAAAAAAAAATAGTTACATATGTAATATTTTTTTTCTAATAAAACGGGGGAGGTGTAGTGTGGGACGCGCCTCCATCCCATATATTATGTACTTTACTTTATAAGTAATTCATTATTACACTTGCTTTCATCGAACCTACACGTGTATCATTTGACACCCCAACACACGTCATTACACTTGAACACCATATGGATTTACTTTTTTCGGAATAGGTCTGACTATAGCTATCTTTTTTATTTATTAATTTAATATATGGAAAACTTACAGCTAATTTAATATAACAGTGATCATTCTAGTATCCAGACAGCCAATTTCAAGTTTTCACTTCCAGATAACATAATAAAGAAAAGTGTGAACAGTCTCAGTAGAAATATTTATAATACATATTAATTGGTCTATGGGGCAGGGCTGCGGCTATGCTTTTGCGGTTGCACAACGACATGCTTCGCTTTGCTTTGCGTGGTAGTATAGGTGCAGGCCTACCTTACCGCTTCCTTCTGAAGTGGTAAGGGGGTGAGGTCTTGGGGGAGAGCGCTACAGTCGTGTAGATCCCCAAGGCAAGTCCGGTGGTCTAGCCTTCTCGAGGTTGCCGCCCTGTTCTTGGTCTAATTCCTTCAGAATTAGACGTAACAGAAAACATCGGGCGCCTTTGTATGTATGATTCTTCCCTATCCCAGCCTCACGATTCTATCACCTGCTTCCTATCGAATCCTATCCCGATTCTCCTAACTCCCGTCTAATCCTATGTTTCCTTGTATGTAACCCAGTAGCTGGGTTCGGAGGCCTTCTGGCGCGATCACCGTTGGGTGGGTGAGTAGCGCCGATAAGGCACGCAGTTGTCACCCAAAACCTCATAATGGAAGCGAGACTACAAGAGGAACTACCCCAGGCCGGTACCAACGCAAGCGTTGGAGAATCCGGCCCCGAGCATGTCTCAGGCAGACCCGCGTATTCTGGGGGGGTCATAGGATCGCAAACCATGGCTGGCGAGGCTAGCTCAACGAGGACGCCGTCTAACGGTGCCTCAAAAGGACTCTCCGAGTCAAAAAGGGACGCCAGAGGGACCGTCTCAAGTCGTGGTGCTCATCTAGGCGGGAGAGGAGGCTTAATTTCTGGGGCCCTTATGGGAACCAGAGGGCCGATACCCTGCCAAAATGATGCATCCGCGAATGGGGCAGGAACCTCAGGGCAAAAGGCCTCTAAGAGACCATCAGGCGCTGAACGCAAACGCCGACGACTCCAGAGGCAAAAGGAGATAGGGGCCGGGACCCAAGAGGGACCGGTCAAAAGACAGCGGGAGGTCAGTGACGAGGCAAGTGGCAGCGGTGGGCCACCCAAAAAGACCAAGATACAGCTATCTGGGTCTTTTCGGGATGCGGTAGCAGCTGTTAAACTTGCCATCGTTCCTGACAACCACCCCCACTCTTCGCTCGACGCGGGGGATGTGGATCGGCTGAGGGGTCTCATTTTAGAGAAACTTACGGCTGCTCCGGATCCCCTGCCCATTATGCATGTGGGTCATGATGTCGTGGCAGGAGCCATACACGTCTCCTGTCACGATGACATGGCAGCACAGTGGCTAAAGTCCACGCTGAATGGAGTTCGGGTGAAGGATGGGGTGGAGATTAGGGTGGTCTTGGCGTCGGATCTTCCTCGACCGGTTAAAATGGCCTGGAAGAGCCAGAACACCCAATTAAAGGACGCGGGGCTAGACCTGAGGATGCTCCAGAGGCTGAACCCGTCTCTTAGGACGGCGGACTGGAAGGTGGTAGGCACTCAAATTGAGAGCCGCCACATTCGTCGTGTCGTCCTGATGGACCAGGTTTCCTCTGAGGTTATCCGAGGGGCCGGTTACATGTTACCGGGAGGATTAGGGCCGGCTGCTTTCAAACTCCTCGAAAATCTCGAGAAGAGGGTGGAAACACGCCGGCAAGTAGAATCAGCGCACACAGCAACCGCCGGGGGGAGAGGGCAGGGTGGTTCGGGTGCTCCGGTGGGAAGTCCGGCGTCACCAGTATCGGTGGACACGGATGACCTACTCGGGGAACTGGACCTACTCGACCTTGGCTCCCCGGCGGAGGCTGGAGGGGCCTAACATAGGAACCTCGCAACACCCATCTGCAGACGACAAGATGGAGGGACTAAGGTGCGTACAAATTAATCTTCAACACTCTAAGGCTGCCTCGGCCCTTCTGGCAAGGCAGTTGAAAATGAATAAATTTGATATTGCCCTCATTCAAGAACCTTATGTTTATAAGGGCGAGATAAAGGGTTTGGGCGGGACAGGGGGAGTAATTTATCAACATTCCGCTAACGACGTGCGTGCCTGCATCTATGTCAGAAATGGCATAGATGCTTCCATCGCACGTGATTTATGTTCTAGGGATCTCACGACGATATGGATCCACCTAGGGACGGGGAAGAGGGCACACAAGATCCTGCTCTCCTCAGCATACCTTCCCTATGAGAACAAGGAGCCAGTATCACCAACCATCAAGAAACTGGTGGAATATGGCAGCCAAGGGAACATAGAATTGGTCATTGGCTGTGATGCAAACGCGCATCATGTCGTCTGGGGCAGCACAGATGTAAACAGGCGAGGGGAGGATCTATTGGATTACGTGGTAAGCTCAAACCTTCAGATTCTCAATAAAGGCAGCAGACCTACTTTTGTTAACAGGAGAAGGGCTGAAGTTATTGATGTCACGCTAGCCACCACTAGGGCAGGCGCACACATTGAAAATTGGCATGTACCGAATGAGATCTCCGGATCCGACCATAGGTACATATACTTTAGGTATAGGACCCATAATGATTATGTGACTGTACGAAGGAGGAACCCTAGACATACCGACTGGGATGCATTTCGCAGAGACTTGGAGGTGAATCTAGGGAAACCTATAGGTAAGCTCAATTCTGTACTAGATATTGAATTTGAAGCTGACAGGGTTACTAAGGGTCTGCATGCAGCGTGAACAGATAACTGTCCAGAAAAGAAGGCACTTGGTAAGAAAGAGCCGTGGTGGACTCCGGAAATAGTACAACTACGTCGAGATACGCGACAGGCTTTCAATGCCGCCAAGGCAAATAATGACTTTTCGGGCTACAGTGCTAGCCTCACAAAGTTCAACTCGGCTGTACGAAGAGCCAAGCGTAGGAGCTGGAGGGGACACTGCCGGGCGATCGAGAGTGTCTATACAATATATAATATAATGATTAAAAAAAAATAGTTACATATGTAATATTTTTTTTCTAATAAAACGGGGGAGGTGTAGTGTGGGACGCGCCTCCATCCCATATATTATGTACTTTACTTTATAAGTAATTCATTATTACACTTGCTTTCATCGAACCTACACGTGTATCATTTGACACCCCAACACACGTCATTACACTTGAACACCATATGGATTTACTTTTTTCGGAATAGGTCTGACTATAGCTATCTTTTTTATTTATTAATTTAATATATGGAAAACTTACAGCTAATTTAATATAACAGTGATCATTCTAGTATCCAGACAGCCAATTTCAAGTTTTCACTTCCAGATAACATAATAAAGAAAAGTGTGAACAGTCTCAGTAGAAATATTTATAATACATATTAATTGGTCTATGGGGCAGGGCTGCGGCTATGCTTTTGCGGTTGCACAACGACATGCTTCGCTTTGCTTTGCGTGGTAGTATAGGTGCAGGCCTACCTTACCGCTTCCTTCTGAAGTGGTAAGGGGGTGAGGTCTTGGGGGAGAGCGCTACAGTCGTGTAGATCCCCAAGGCAAGTCCGGTGGTCTAGCCTTCTCGAGGTTGCCGCCCTGTTCTTGGTCTAATTCCTTCAGAATTAGACGTAACAGAAAACATCGGGCGCCTTTGTATGTATGATTCTTCCCTATCCCAGCCTCACGATTCTATCACCTGCTTCCTATCGAATCCTATCCCGATTCTCCTAACTCCCGTCTAATCCTATGTTTCCTTGTATGTAACCCAGTAGCTGGGTTCGGAGGCCTTCTGGCGCGATCACCGTTGGGTGGGTGAGTAGCGCCGATAAGGCACGCAGTTGTCACCCAAAACCTCATAATGGAAGCGAGACTACAAGAGGAACTACCCCAGGCCGGTACCAACGCAAGCGTTGGAGAATCCGGCCCCGAGCATGTCTCAGGCAGACCCGCGTATTCTGGGGGGGTCATAGGATCGCAAACCATGGCTGGCGAGGCTAGCTCAACGAGGACGCCGTCTAACGGTGCCTCAAAAGGACTCTCCGAGTCAAAAAGGGACGCCAGAGGGACCGTCTCAAGTCGTGGTGCTCATCTAGGCGGGAGAGGAGGCTTAATTTCTGGGGCCCTTATGGGAACCAGAGGGCCGATACCCTGCCAAAATGATGCATCCGCGAATGGGGCAGGAACCTCAGGGCAAAAGGCCTCTAAGAGACCATCAGGCGCTGAACGCAAACGCCGACGACTCCAGAGGCAAAAGGAGATAGGGGCCGGGACCCAAGAGGGACCGGTCAAAAGACAGCGGGAGGTCAGTGACGAGGCAAGTGGCAGCGGTGGGCCACCCAAAAAGACCAAGATACAGCTATCTGGGTCTTTTCGGGATGCGGTAGCAGCTGTTAAACTTGCCATCGTTCCTGACAACCACCCCCACTCTTCGCTCGACGCGGGGGATGTGGATCGGCTGAGGGGTCTCATTTTAGAGAAACTTACGGCTGCTCCGGATCCCCTGCCCATTATGCATGTGGGTCATGATGTCGTGGCAGGAGCCATACACGTCTCCTGTCACGATGACATGGCAGCACAGTGGCTAAAGTCCACGCTGAATGGAGTTCGGGTGAAGGATGGGGTGGAGATTAGGGTGGTCTTGGCGTCGGATCTTCCTCGACCGGTTAAAATGGCCTGGAAGAGCCAGAACACCCAATTAAAGGACGCGGGGCTAGACCTGAGGATGCTCCAGAGGCTGAACCCGTCTCTTAGGACGGCGGACTGGAAGGTGGTAGGCACTCAAATTGAGAGCCGCCACATTCGTCGTGTCGTCCTGATGGACCAGGTTTCCTCTGAGGTTATCCGAGGGGCCGGTTACATGTTACCGGGAGGATTAGGGCCGGCTGCTTTCAAACTCCTCGAAAATCTCGAGAAGAGGGTGGAAACACGCCGGCAAGTAGAATCAGCGCACACAGCAACCGCCGGGGGGAGAGGGCAGGGTGGTTCGGGTGCTCCGGTGGGAAGTCCGGCGTCACCAGTATCGGTGGACACGGATGACCTACTCGGGGAACTGGACCTACTCGACCTTGGCTCCCCGGCGGAGGCTGGAGGGGCCTAACATAGGAACCTCGCAACACCCATCTGCAGACGACAAGATGGAGGGACTAAGGTGCGTACAAATTAATCTTCAACACTCTAAGGCTGCCTCGGCCCTTCTGGCAAGGCAGTTGAAAATGAATAAATTTGATATTGCCCTCATTCAAGAACCTTATGTTTATAAGGGCGAGATAAAGGGTTTGGGCGGGACAGGGGGAGTAATTTATCAACATTCCGCTAACGACGTGCGTGCCTGCATCTATGTCAGAAATGGCATAGATGCTTCCATCGCACGTGATTTATGTTCTAGGGATCTCACGACGATATGGATCCACCTAGGGACGGGGAAGAGGGCACACAAGATCCTGCTCTCCTCAGCATACCTTCCCTATGAGAACAAGGAGCCAGTATCACCAACCATCAAGAAACTGGTGGAATATGGCAGCCAAGGGAACATAGAATTGGTCATTGGCTGTGATGCAAACGCGCATCATGTCGTCTGGGGCAGCACAGATGTAAACAGGCGAGGGGAGGATCTATTGGATTACGTGGTAAGCTCAAACCTTCAGATTCTCAATAAAGGCAGCAGACCTACTTTTGTTAACAGGAGAAGGGCTGAAGTTATTGATGTCACGCTAGCCACCACTAGGGCAGGCGCACACATTGAAAATTGGCATGTACCGAATGAGATCTCCGGATCCGACCATAGGTACATATACTTTAGGTATAGGACCCATAATGATTATGTGACTGTACGAAGGAGGAACCCTAGACATACCGACTGGGATGCATTTCGCAGAGACTTGGAGGTGAATCTAGGGAAACCTATAGGTAAGCTCAATTCTGTACTAGATATTGAATTTGAAGCTGACAGGGTTACTAAGGGTCTGCATGCAGCGTGAACAGATAACTGTCCAGAAAAGAAGGCACTTGGTAAGAAAGAGCCGTGGTGGACTCCGGAAATAGTACAACTACGTCGAGATACGCGACAGGCTTTCAATGCCGCCAAGGCAAATAATGACTTTTCGGGCTACAGTGCTAGCCTCACAAAGTTCAACTCGGCTGTACGAAGAGCCAAGCGTAGGAGCTGGAGGGGACACTGCCGGGCGATCGAGAGTGTCTCTGAAGGCATGAGGCTTAGTAAAGCAATTTCTACGGCTAAGGCCATTCCACTGGCATCTATAAAAGATGGAAATGGTAAAGTTGCTGAGACTGGAGAGGAGGTCTTGAACATAATGTTCAAAACTCATTTTCCAGGATCTGTAAAACTAGATGATGACAAGGAGGACCCAGTGACCCTGGAGGAGCTATCCATTCGCACCACCAGGGCTGACTGGGACACTGCCAAGAAGGTGGTAGATGAACATAGGCTCAGATGGGCAGTGATGGGCCTCCAACCTTTCAAGGCCCCAGGGCCGGATGGGATCTACCCTATTTTATTACAGAAGGGGGCTGAGACTCTGATACCGCATTTATGCAGGCTGTACAAGGCGTGCGTAGCGTTTGGGTACATACCTGCACGGTGGAGGAAAGTCAAAGTAACCTACATACCCAAGCCTGGCAAGGGAGACTATGAAGATGCCAAGGCTTTCAGGCCTATCAGCCTCTCATCGTTCTTACTCAAGACACTTGAGAAAATGCTTGATAGGTATATTAGAGAGGGGCCACTAAAAAGACACCCTCTCCACGGACTTCAGTTCGCCTATCAGGCAGGGAAGTCTACAGAGGCGGCATTACATTACGTCGTAAGCCGCGCAGAGGCGGCACTGGAATCACAGGAGGTTTGTGTCGGAGCCTTTCTTGATATCGAGGGAGCCTTCGATCGCACGACCTTTGAATCGATACAGCGAGCTGCAGAAAACCATGGCATCAACCAAACCATCATCAGATGGGTGACTTGCATGCTAAGGAGTAGGATTATTCACTCCACTCTTAGGGGCGAGACACTTCACGTTAGGACAACCAAAGGCTGTCCACATGGGGGAGTTCTGTCACCGCTACTATGGTGTTTAGTGGTAGACTCACTACTAAGCAATCTAAATGAGGGCCCTTTACTAACCGTGGGTTACGCCGATGACATAGTTATACTTGTCAACGGCAAATTCCCGAACACGGTTTCAAACCTGATCCAAAGGGCTCTCTGTAAAGTAGAGAAATGGTGCGAGGAAAATCACCTCTCTATAAATCCAAACAAGGCAGTTGTCATTCCGTTTACTAGGAAGAGACTGCTATCAGGCCTTGGCCAGCTTCGGCTGTATGGTAAACAACTAAACTGGGCCACAGAGGTAAAATATTTAGGGGTAACCCTGGATAAAGAACTGACGTGGCGAACACATTTGGACAACACTATAACTAAGGCTCTAAGAGTCTTGGGTATGTGTCGCTCAGCGTATGGCAAAACCTGGGGACTCAGACCAAAGGTTGTGCATTGGCTGTACACCATGATGGTTAGACCAATCATCACATATGGCAGCATTGTTTGGTGGCCCAGAACGCAACTAGGGATATGCAGGGAAGCCCTTGCTAAATTACAGCGAACGGCATGCCTAGCTATAACAGGGGCGTTCAAAACCACACCAACAGCGGCGATGGAAAGGATACTCAACCTTGCACCGCTGCATATTGTCATAGAGACTGAGGCCCGTCTAGCACTACACAGACTGGCAATAAATGGACTGTGGGATTGTTCTAAGCCTAGAACTAAACACACGAAGTTTAAAATACAGGAAGGCCTCGACGGAATAACGAACATGCACTGCGATAAAATGCAGCCCATGTTTTTGTTCAAGAGGTCTTACAAGGCTCATCTACCGTCAAGGGAAGAATGGATAAAGGGACTAGACCCACCAGAGGAGGGCAGTCTGATATGGTACACTGACGGTTCGAGAACAGAATCGGGTACAGGGGCGGGTATATACGCAAAGGACCATAAGGTTAGTCAAAGTATGGGCAAATTAGCTACAGTTTTCCAAGCGGAAACATATGCTATTCTTGCCTGTGCACAACAGATAGAAAGTAGCGGTACCGCAGGCAGGTCCATCTACATTCTTAGTGACAGCCAAGCGGCACTCAAGGCCCTGACCTCCTACAGGATCGACTCAAGACTGGTTATGGACGCTGCCCGGACTCTAAATGAGCTAGGAAAGCGAAACAAAGTCAGGCTTGTATGGGTCCCTGGTCACAGGGGGATTATGGGCAATGAGCACGCTGATGAGCTGGCAAGGGAAGGTTCTGGAACCTCACTAATTGGACCAGAACCATTTGTAGGACTGGCCTCGAGCACAGTCAAAACGGCCTTTCGGGAGTACGCAAGGGTGAGACACATGGATGAGTGGTTGAGCCTCACAGGACTTGCTCACTCCAAGAAATTCATTGGTTCCTCATCGAAATGGCAAAATGCCATTTGGAACGTAAGCAGGCGGCAGGCCCGTCACTTGATGGGGGCGCTGACCGGACATTTCGGGACTAACGCTCTCTTACAAAAGATGGGTCTGACGGAGACATCAGCCTGCAGGGCCTGCAAAAGGGAAATTGAGAGCATGGAACACCTTCTGTGTACATGCGATGCAATGGCTAGAAAGCGAATGCGCCTCTTGGGGCAGGGTTATCCAAGACCAGAGGATTACAGACTCATTCCCCCAGGCCTCATTATAAAGCTCATGGAAGAGCTGTTTGAAGATCTGGGTGAGGATGTGGAATAGGCATCCAGGGGAAGCACAAAAGATCCCATTGGGTCGAAGTGCACTGAGGCCTTGCTGCCTCGGCCCCATATAAGATAAGATAAGATAAGAATTGGTCTATACTCAAAGACAGAATGAAAAGAAAGAGAAAGCACAAAACAATACCACGGTCATATTCTAGTATGCCTACAATTAACTATGATTTTAATTACCAAAGAAGTTAAGGCTCAAGCTTTTCCTTGCCGACGACACTTTAGTGGTAAAAATTTCAAAATCATGTTCCTTGCATAACTGGTTGAAACTGCGGCTCGCTATCACGATATACGAGTTTTGTCCGTAGTTAATAGAGGCAGATGGTACACTTAATGGTGGATTAAACCTTATGATTTTTTGTGGGACATTTAAGGAAAATTTTGATAATAAATGAGAGCAATAAATTTCATAAGTCATCGTCTTCATAAAAAAAATACAGTCAGCGATCTCGCGGCGATTTTTAAAGGCAGAATATGGAATTTTTTACATAGGTCAGGATAGTTGTCAGAGTGATATGGTATCTTTTGATGGTAGCAAAGATATTTAATAAAGCGCTTCTGGATCATCTTAATATGATCAATGTATTTAATATAGCAAGGACTTACGTACAGTATAAAATTTTGAGTGTCTTCGCTTCAGTAAAACACTGATATTCTCATGACAAACCCCAAGGCTTTAGAAGAGTTTTTAATGACTACTTCGCTCTGTGCGTCAAACAATAATTTAGAGTCGTGAACCACACCAAGATCTCGGACAGAGATTGATCTAGACAATGTTTGGTCCCCCAGTGTGTAATTTGCATCAATGATTGAGTGTTTTCGAATATATGTTATTGTTGAACATTTAGTAGGATTGAGATCGAGTTTATTATCCTTACAGTAATTTTCTAGTTGGGATAGATCAGATTAAAAAACTAATACGTCTGCATGTGATGATATAGTGGTGTAGATTTTCATAAATCTATGTAATTTACGTACACTATAAAGAGTAACCGACCGAGCAAAGAGCCTTATGGAACACCGCTGGGAACAATAACCCAGCTAGACATGTAGTTGCTGAGCACTGTAGCCTGTGATCTGTTCTCAATATAAGAGGAAAACCACCTGAGCAAGTCCCTGCGCACTCCCATGTTGCTAAGCTTTATTATTAATGGTCAATGCGGTCGAATGCTTTATTATAGTCAGTCACACAGTTAACCTGGTTGCCTTTGTCCATTGAGCCTGTAATGTAGTAATTAAAAAGTATCAGATTTGTAACAGTTGACCGACCTCTTAGAAAGCCGTGCTGAAAAGAAGATTTTTTAAGAGCAGCATAAACTTGAGAAAGCTATAAGAAATCATTTTAAATATATTATTACATGCAAAAATGTTATTACAAAGCAATGGTACAACAAGAGTAAATAAATAACCACACCCACTCCCACTAGCAATTGAAAATGATGATGATGATGTACCCTTGCAAGGTTTTACATTTACCTCTACGGGTAGCCAAAATGAAATAATCCAAGGCAGAGCCATGCTGAGTTGTTTATTGAATAGATTACAGTAAGAGTACTTTACACTAATTATTTATTTTTTTAATTTACACTAAGTATTACACTTATATTATTATTACTGTCTAAACTTTAATGCAGATCTTTGATTATACATATACTAGGGTCCTATTTAACGTAATTATTATTATTGTGACATTTCTGACAGATACCATCAATTCTTAATTACTTAGGTATGTGGTAAATAGCTAATTATCTATACTTCTTTTTATTTTTAGTAAAGAAAAAAATTCAATCGCGGGTAGGATTCGAACCTGCGTCTCCTGGTTAGATACACCAGACGCTCTGACCGCTAAGCCACTGCGAGTCCCACCCGCTTGATCGAAATTTGCCTTCACATTCTGAATTTACGTCATAAGGTGACGTTGGCGACATCTATTGAAAAGCAAGTTACCTTGCTCGTCAACCGATATGACTTACTTTACAGTTAGTTCGATATCGTACGATGCCACCTTACCTTTTAACTATCTTCAAGATAGTTTAAATGACACAACTTAATCAGACACGATTTAATCAAATTCTGTTATTATTCGGATTCCGATACCTTTAATCTAGGTTCTACTCTACCATTTCGTCCAAAATACATCACTGGAAATAAATGTAAATGAAAGCAATTTTTTATAACTTTACCAAGTTTGGAACGATTTTCCGGTCTTTTATTTCCAGTGAAGTAGTAGTAGGAACCTAGATTAATGGTATCTAATTCCGAATAATAACATAATTATTGTCTGGATAATAAATAGAATATTGTCTGGATTACAATTTATATCGCTATTAATGTAATACCTATATAAATCGTAATTCAGCTATTTTGTGAGCAATTCAAGCTCCGCCGGACCCTTAAAAAGGAATGAATTTTTGCGAAGGTTATTTAACCTATATGGTATTAATTCTATACCTAAATAAATCTGTTTGTTGGAACGGAAATTTTATTTATAGAATATTTGTGCCCTTAACTCGATATAGTTTAAACAAATATCCTAGAAGATATCAAAATATAATATAAAAATGAATCGCAAAATGTGTTGGTAAGCGCATAACTCAACAACGCCTGGACCAATTTGGCCAATTCTTTTTTTTAAATGTTCGTTGAAGTTCAAGGATGGTTTTTACGGCGAGAAAAATTCGAATAATTGCCGGAAAAACCCTAAAAACAGCCCTTTTCTTTTTCCCATACAAACGTTTTCTAACTAAAACGTAGAGTCAATTTGAGCTTTATTGCAATTGCATAAAGTTCATATTAAATTACAAGCACTCATTGTTGTCTAAGCAATGTAGGTGTGTTCCTAACGTCAAAGAGTCAATTTGCACTTTATTACCGCTTTACAAAGTTCAAATTCAATCATATCTAAACATTCGCTAAAGAAAAAGAACATGCAGAAAAATTATTTTCTCATACATTTTGTATCGGGAACGGATTGACAGATTTGACAGAATTAAAACACGAACACAAATGGCGTTGTTTTCTGTGAGGTTTCTATTTCGGTAGATGGCGTTCTGTGCATTTTCCGACCTACTCATAAGCTGCTGGTGTGATTTTGATTATTTTTTTTTGTGTATGTTTAAATGGGTCCCCCTGGATGATTTAGATTTACAATTTGAGCCAGTAGGTGGCACCGTAATCGGGTTCTAAAATTTTTTTTATCAGGGTAAGACACGGGAAATTGAATGAATGATTGAGATGACGGCTGATAGGGATGAATGGAAGAAAAGGGCAGGAAGATTATGATACAAGGCAAGACAACGTTTGCTGGGCCCGCTAGTCAAAATATAAAAATATTCGCGCGACAAAATAATTACGCGCGCGGCAGTTATTCGGTCTGGCCGTTGCATCGCAATGTAGGTAGTACGTGGGGATTCTGGCCTCCGGAAAATTAAAAATATTTATAATCTATACTATAATAACATTTTAAGGAAATATTTAAATTTTTGTGTTTGTAACGAATAAACTCAAAAACTAGGTATTGGACTGATTTCAAAAAAAATTTCACATTTTGAATGCTACATTATCCCTGAGTAACATAGGCTATATTTATTACTAGAAAAAATTTGGGATCCCCACTAAAACTTCAATAATGTCCACCCGTGCGAAGCCGGAACAGGCCGCTAATAATATTATTAAGAGGAAATATAATTATGTTTGTTTGTTACGATTAACGAATAAACACAAAAAACTACTGGACCGATTTCAAAAATTATTTCACTATTAGAATGCTACATTATCCCCGCATAATATAATAATTTTCTAGTAAAAATATTAGCGATCCCTACTAAAACTACAATTATGTCAACCCGTGCGAAGCCGAGACGGGCCGCTAGTTATTAATATAGCAATACAAAATATTACAGAAACTGTATGCCACTTGTTACGTTTCGTGCATAGGTAGTACTTTTTTTGCTCCACATTCATACATCTCATACATACGAACCAGTTCCGAGTACTGCGCATCTGACCTTTGAAGGATCTCGCTGATAAGATCAGCGTACGTCCTTATAGGGCGACCTTTTTCGACGATGCCGCTGACATTCGCCTTATAAATTCCTTTCGTCAATCGTCTTCACTCAACATGCCCAAACTTAGTATTAGGTACTTGTTTAAATTGTTAGAAATGTGTAAAAGACGAAGCATGTCACCATCTCAAGTAGGTACTTGTGTGACCCTTTTTTGTTGCACGTACTTATATGAATCTAACTTTGACCTTTTTTAATTTTTTGTCATGGATTTGGCGTCAGCCCACTTTCCCACACAATATAGTTACTTATTTATACCTGACACTTACACCTAATTCTTTTGCAAATCTTAAAAAACTAATAAATCGATGCTCCCAAGCAATAAGTCGGTAATCGAAAAATTCAAATTTTACAGGAGAAAAGATTTACTGTTTTTGTCGAATATATTTTCAGCCAGTGGGAATATTCAAGTCGTTGATGTATTAAATGAAAGCTATTTTTTTGTGAAGTGTAACTGTGCTATTAATATGAAATTCTTTACATTCAAAACCTTACAATTTCAGAAAATAAATAATACCTGAAACTATGTTGTTCAAATATTACAGTAATAATATTTACAGAGTTATTGCAGTAAATTTCTCAAACAATTTATTTCGTATCATTACATTATGGACTTTTACCAAGTTATTTTTTATCGTAGAGATGATGCACAATGTGTTATTACGCAGTTATTGTCGTAATATTAAATAATTGTAGAAACAGTGTTGATACATACCAATACTATTTATGGAAAAATTTTGAATAACAGTGTTATTGTTATCACCCAGTACCTTATAATTTTTTTGATGCGTGTAAAAGTAATATTTTGGAGATGAAACGAAAAACACACTGTTCAATTACTTAACAAAGTTTTATTATTCATAAATTCGCTCCAGAAACATAATCAATAATAACAATCCAAAAAAGTAAATGAATTAAAACACATCCTGCAAACAACTTTGGTTTACATCATTTTCATACAGTACCTATTCATACAGTACCTTCTTCAGAGAAATTTTCGTTCCTGGATTCAGAACAGGACAAAGAGTCATAGAAAGGATGGTAAAACCGTGGAATAGCTCCACTTTTACACAAACTTAAAAGGTCTGTATGTAAAGCTTTACTTATTGGAATAGGTTGGTGGTAAGCACGTTGCATGCACGTTATCTAGATGTACAGCTACATCTGCGCTATTCTCTTGTGTACGCTTTCGTCCTCTGCGTCTACCTAAGGCAGAGTGAGTGTTGTTTAAATCAAGCTCTGAATAAGTGTCTTCAAAATTATATTTGAAAAGTAACTTATTTGCTTGTGAATCAGACACACTCACCTCCATCACGTCTGCCCAATGGATCACATTTCCGTCTTTATCACACCGCCAATGCTTATCGTCTCCGAGTGGTTTTAAATCGTAAACTTCAGATTGCTCTAATTCTATGACACGATATTTCTCGCCAGTAATCTTTGAATTTAAAATAACGCTGTAAATTGGTTCAGGTGTATATAAAACTTTGTTTTTTAGGTTTTTTTCTATGCATGCATGCATGGAATCTCCCTCATTTTGACTATGTCCAGTTTCAAAAAAACGATGGGTTATGGAAATTCCAAGAAGTTTGGCAGCATAAACATATAGGGCGAAAATGTAACGATTTTTGTTTTGCCCATAACAGCCATCTGAATACAGTGAAAACTTTGTGATACCTTTCTCGCGTTCAGCTTTAAAAAATAATAATAAAGCACTCCCTATTTCCGTACTGCCTCTTTTAGCTATTTGAAAATGCCATACATAACAATATCCTATTTTTCGTATGGCATCAAACACGGTGAAATTGTAACATGGATACTTTCTTTTATAATAAAACGTGCTCACTTCGGATTGAGGTACACTCAAAACTTTTTGCAAGTCAAATATTGCTACAGTAGTATTGTCTTTGTCAGCTGTCTCTATTTCTTCTTTTTTTAATAATCTTACCTTTTCTTTTCCCTGTAAATGAAGTCTTTGTTTTTCCTCTAGAGTGGCTTTCATAGTATTGTCTGATTTTTCATATAAGGAGCACGAAGGGCACTGGTCTTTTTTGGGTTTAAAAAATGAGTAGTTATACTGGGAGTTAAAAACTGATTCATATTGTCGTTTTGTTGCCATTACAACATCAGTGTAATATTGATGTGTAAACCACTCAGTATAAAAGCGATACATTTTTGAAATATTCAAGTTCTCTGAAAGATATTCTCTGGTTGAATTCATCCTCGTATAGTGCGACTCCACTTTAGGAAATATATCAATGTGTGCTTTAATAGTTGCTTCAGTCATATTATTCATTTTGTTAGGTCTATTATTGTGCTTTCCTCTTATATCTTTAAGTCCCTCATCAGCTTTCATTACTTTATCCAATGCTTTATAAACCATTTGCTCTCCAATTCGCAATGTATTAAAAAAGAAAATCTCACAAACAGCAATGTTTTCATTATTTGAAGTGAAAGAATAGTTTAAAATTTGCGTGCGGTTATTTTTACGATCTAAAGTCATTTTTTTAATACTTTTAGTATGGACATGCTTACTGATATACAACCATTGTTGTTCGCGATCACCAAGACCATAAAATTGGTCAAATATAATTTGTCTTTCTGAAGAACTGAATTTTTGGTTACAACCCTTTTTATTCCCGACGTAGAAGGTTGATATTGTATATTTGATTCATTAATGTTGTAATCTATGTGTTCATTATCAATTGTTAAATTATGTATAACCTCAATAGGGAATATGCATGTCTTTTTTTTATATTTTTAATCAATAGATTACATTATTAAAGCACCGTAAAAATATTTCTTTACCAAAAATATTATTATTTAATCATAAAAATAAATATTCAAAACTGCAATCCGATACGGGAGATTTAAACGCCGCCATATTGGCCGCGTGTACTGTGACGTCAGTTTCCGCAAAAGCAGTCACTGTTTTATCGATTTTTAAATTTATTGATCGTTGTGTCCAATAATTTATCTATATTTTTAAGTTTACTAACTAATTCAAACACGGGAGAGTACTGAAATCAATGTTATACCTAGTAATTACAAACCTAAATGTTTACGGTGACGTCATGAGAGCGTCACAACGTAGACTTTGTCGTAAGTTCAGTTTTGATCTGTTAAATTTGCCGCGCACTTTTTCTAATTTTATATAATTAAAATCTTTCTAGAAAAGCGATTATGTAAAAAAATTATGGCATGGACATCATTCTTTAGCAGTAAAGATTACAAATAAAAATATTTTACTCAAATTTGAATCTTATGCATATTCCCTATTCTGTCTTGATGATCACTTACAACTTCTTCAGCATGCGAGCAATCGTTTGCAGTTCTTCCGGCCAATGTTATATTATCTTGATCATTCTCTAAATTTTCTTCTGGTTTCAAAGTTTCATCTTCTTGACCATTTATGTCTGTTATTAAATTTAGACTGTCTTCACGATCACTTACAACTTCCTCAGCATGCGAGTAATCATTTGAAATTCTACTGGTCAATGTTGTTACATCATGATTATTTTCAAAAATTTCTTCTGGTTCTAACGTTTTGTGTGTATCTTCTTGGCTTGTTATTGTCCTTATTACGCTTGGATCTGATAGGTTTTCTATTTCAATAGTTGGTTCAAATAAAACCGAGGATGCTTTGTATACTTCTGATGAAGAAGCCACAAAGTTAGCGTTAGTTAAATAAAGCGACAAATTTGAAATTGGTGATGGAGTGCTATTCATTCCTGGATTTGCTATCATTATATTAATACATACAGTGTCTCCGCTTATACTTGAAACGCTGCTGAATGGACTCTTGAATGTGTTTCTCTGTGGACTCGGAACATATTCCGAGCAGTCTGCTGAAAAATCTTCGGATGATTCCCGATCAACATCAACGTATTTTTTTTTTCGGTACATTTGTAATCAATAAGATTACCTGAGTATTTTTATTATTTAATTAATCTTAGAGATTAACCATCACCACCTCGTGCACTGCACAACTTACATTAAAATAATAATCACAAGGTCGACGCATCTTACAGCGGCCCTATTATACAATACACTGCACGAATAAAGTATTGTCATGTGATTTTTACTTTGTTTGTCAATTAAGTAGGTACCTAGTGGCTAAAGAGGTAAGTATTTGCCGCAAAAATAGTACCTACAGCTGTTATAGTATGCAATATTTTAAGAAAAGTACCTACCTACCTCGTAACTCATAATATCTTGACAAAGCTTGGATGGAAGAAATTTCTTTAACACAGGATTCGGGATTATCAATAGAATTACAATCTGTATCTGAAATTATAAAAAATGTGTTATGGTAGGTATTCATTATTAGGTATATTACAGGTATTTCATTTTATAAACTCAAACGGAGCAAGTTTCAAACATGTCACAAAAAAGATAAAACTACTTACTATTCGTTAGTATAATATTAGTAATTATTAAGTATAATAACTTTCGTGAGGCGTATTCATAATTATTTAAAGACTACACGGTTTACTCACGCGCATTCTCGGGATCGCCCATTCTCGGGATCGCCCGACTAGTTTCAGACTCAATAGGAGTCCTTAATCATGAGCTGACGCGGCGGCGGTGGTGTCGCGAGTCGAACTCGACTTCGACTCGCGACACCACCGCCGCCGCGTCAGCTCATGATTAAGGACTCCTATTGAGTCTGAAACTAGTCGGGCGATCCCGAGAATGCGCGTGAGTAAACCGTGTAGTCTTTAAATAATTATAATTATTAAGTAGGTATAATAACAAATTTACAAACCATTTGATGCTGCTTGGACGTCAGGCACTGTATTGATAGATACTTTCGTAGTTATTTCCGGACAAAACAATTTGTTTCGAACTCTTCATCAGCGCCTGTCACACAATAAACAAAAACGTTACAAAAACAAAACAACTTAACTGAGTTATTAAATAAGTTATAATAATTATGTAGCAGGTACTAACTTTTAATAATTGTGTTATCATTATCAACCATTAGAAGCATTCGTTTCACACGTTGATTTTTCAAGACTCTGTGTTTTTTAATCATAATTGAATATCACTTAACAAGTTTACAAAATTAAACTTTTGGTTTATAACTGAATCGTAATTATCAGAGACTGCCTCATTAGTCTGGTGGTCCCAAGCGCGACTGCTACACTAGAGGTCCTGGGTTCGATCCCCAGGTCGAGCAAAGTGTTATTGGGTTTTTCTATGAAATTCTCAGTAGCAGCTCGGAGTCTGGATTTGTGCCCAGTTAATGGCTATAGGCTCGCCCCCTATAACATGGGACCTAAACATATCGGCGAACTGTGGGTGTACATTAAGTACGCCTCTGCCTAAACCTTCGGGGAATACAAGCGTGATGATATATAATTATCAGTAAAGAGTTCTTAAACATAATAAAAAGGTCACAATTTCGCAACAAATAAGATGCAACTGTTTACGTAAACAAACATTGCATACGGGCCGATGGACAAGATCACGTGTTGGGGGCGGGGCATATGACTATTACTGTTTAACTGCTATTAAAAGAAAGAGACAAATGCGCTTTGCAAACTATCGCGCGGCTAGACAAAAACGATAATGTCTAGAAAAGAGATAAATGTATTGAAAGGAGATGTTTCATTTTGGGCCAACACCATGTACACTATATAGATAAATAGAGAAAAAATAGAGGAATTTTATAAAAATACACACAAATCCATTTAAAGAAGAGTACAGTTGTACAAAATTGTTTAATATGGAGATTTTTTAATAAGGATAACCCTATTTTTATGGCATCCATGACAGTTGTTGGCATGACGTTTGACGACAATGACGACTTTGACAGTTGTCTCGTTTGTGTTTGTGCTTGTTGGGATTATTGTTTTATTATTTTAATTCGGAATTATAATAGTCCAGTTTACTACTACGGACATTATTTAATTGTTTATTGACCGTGGCGCGCTGCCTACAGTGCACTTTTGTAATAGATGAACATGAACAATAATATTACGATGACCTGATGTGGACGGTGAAATGAGACCCGAAATAATTTCGCTTCGGCGATTGAGCAGCATCTTGGCCATCAGGTTAAAATATTTTGATTCATTTCTATACTGTAAAGTTTTATAACCATGAATACTTACCTCTTTTTTGTTTTATTTTAGGTTGATGAAAATAGAGTACCTACCTAATGTGTTCACAATGCTTTGACATTATAATCCAAGGAATGTCGACTGCTATTGCTACAGCACATGAAAATCGCGAGCTCCAGCACCACCATGTTAGCAATGTTTGCCAATTCCAAGAGAGGTAAGCATCTCTTTTGTTTTATTTTATTGAAGGTATAAAATATATAGGCTTGTAAGCTTTTCTTAATTCTGTTACAGAATACTACAGTTACAAGAACAAAAATAATAGATAAGAAGAGTTGTCCATATAACTACCTATATCCTATATAATCTAAAATCACTATTTATTAAACTGCAATAAGAGACTACTTATTATTATAGGTATACCTTTTACTTTATCTTAATTTCTTGTTATTTGTTCCAGGATGATGATACAAATCAATTTGATTTTGATACCTACATAATTTCATAAGTATTGATGACAGGCTTATATTTTGGGCGGGAGACACAAAAGACAATGTTATAGAGAACTGAACTTATTATAAATATATCTTATTAGTGAGGGAAGGATCAGGGTGGGATGTTAAAATCATCAGTTATTATTGTAGTCATATCTCTGAACAACGAACAGCAGGTTGCTGTGCTCACATGACATTTGTGTGGTATTTAGGTCAGGCTCAGCACTATGAATGCATAGAAGGGATGATGTGGAAAATGAATAAAATCATAATCCTAATCAAGTTGTTTTATTTATATTAGGTATACATATATAACCTATGCATCATGACTAATTTCTTATTTCATTCTTCTATCGCTAATAAAATGGAACTGTATAGTTGGACTAAAATATTAGCATTTCTGTAATGGGATAGGTAAGCACTTTAACAATGACTTGTAGTCATCAGGTACTGCACATTTCACTGCTTTCCTATGAATTATCGAACTCCAGGGTATATTGATAGTCACCAAAGAATTAAACTGCAGTAATAGTTTGATTAACAAGATCACATTCGAGGCTCCGGTTCTTATTCTTCTTGACACCGAGGTATCCAGTCCCTAAAGTCCCTTGCTGATCCAATAGGTAAATCATGTGTTGACGCAATTGAGTAGAACATTCTGTAGTCCTTTCGCTTCCTTGTGATAATTGAGTCGATGGCGACTATTTTCCCAATGGTATGGTAGTTCTATTTTATTTAATGAAGCTTATCCAAATATTTTCGTACTCGCGTTGCATTTTTAGACTGACAACAAACAATGTCAGTGTCATTTATTTTGACAAATTGATAATACGATCCGCCATATTGTATTTTTAATGTGTTGTGTTGCTCTCCTTGACCAAGATATTTTAAATGTACAAGAAAACGAAGTGAAATTAAAATGAATTAACATTAAAAATCAGTTTCTATATTTTAAACCTATATTTACGTATAGTGTACATGGAGCTGGCCCAGGCTCCATACATTCCTAAAACAACTCCTTTGGAAAAAGTAAACTGTATTGAAATGTTGCGTATATTAATGAACCAATACTAAACTTTAAAAACATGGTTAGTGTATATTACGGAATACGTATATTTCAATTAGTTCGACAAAAACCCCGTGTTTGAGTTTACCAAAAAAATTATGAAGATTATTTACGCCAATAATCCGGTAATAGCTACTTACCAAAATAAAATATAAAATATTTCTTTGTACCGACCTATGACAGTATTTTTGCCGACATCATTTTGTTTGTAAATTTCCCAACAATAAAAACGTATGTCATTATATCTTTGTAAATTATCGTTAGAAAAAACCAAAAAAAAAATTGCTAAGGTGTAATCCAGTCCGTAGACGCCAAATTTGCCATAACATCAAGAAGTCCATAATAGTACATTACCGACTTATTGCTTGGGGGCGTCGAAATGTATTTTAATCTATCCTAATAACTGATGGCGGTGTTATCATCAGTCCCGTCACCGTCTCACACACTCAAATGGTAATCCTGCTCTATTATAAAAACGAGTGATGTATGAATAGATTTTAGACTAGAATGATGTGTTATCAATAAGACTTTCAAACTTATCAGAAATATTGAAGTATGAATAGTTTTAGAGCTAGAATTATATGTTATCAATAAGACTTTCAAACTGTTATTTGTCTTATAATTTTATTATAAAAGCAAGTGTAGTGTAGTGTACAATATGCATTTAGTTACTTGTTCTTTACTGATCTGGCATATTAAAAAATTAAAGCACCAAATAATAATTATTGTTTTATTTAGGTATTGGGATAGCCATTTTATTTTATTCCCTACAACATGGTTGAGTCGAACGGCGCTGATACACACGTCATGTCGTGAACGGGTGCTGTCTGTCGGGGCTGGTCGGTTTTTACTTGCTATGGCAATGTTTTGTTATTTATTGGGTCACATCAAACTGCATAATGCAAACTACACAGAACAGAATTGTTAATGTTATTGAAGAATAATGATGTAAATATGTTTTTTTTTTAGGTGTCTGGGACTCCTTGATGGTTCCTCTTCACATGACCCACTTTTGGGACTTGACATTGTGTATCCGAAATGTAATGTGACAATGTTATTTTGAGTGTTGACATCTTAATTGTTATGACATTTTGATTGTTATCACATTTTCATTGTTATGACATTTTATTTGTTGACATCTTAATTGTTGACATTTTAATTACTCTTTTATTATTGAATTGAATTTTGACATCCATGAATTTTGCCGCGATTTCATAAAAAAATATATATAATTTGTAAATGTGAGTACCATGTAGGCTTTTGATACAAGCTTATTATAGTCTGGAGGCTTTGGGAACTTCATTAGACCTACACGAATGTCCTGCTGATCTGGTATGGTCGTGCGACAGGTCGTTGAGCTCCCTAAATTATGGTTGAGCTACACGATGACTGATGCATGCGTGCCGTCAGTTGGGACTGGTCTACTCAAAGCTGCAATGGTTCTTTCCTCAAAAGGCCATTTCAGACATTACCCTACATCGTACCACTCACATATAAGTGTTCTTCCATGTCTGGACTTTAAAAGAGACCATGATTCTCTGAGTTTGTTTCGGTGTTTCTTCTCAGAGGTCGTCAGTTAGGAAATGCCGAAGCCATCTAGCTAAAAAAAAAAAACCGCAAACCATTGACATGTAAAAGTATCTCTAAAGATCTACTTGCAGAATAAATAATTTCATTTCATTTCATTTCATTTCATTTCATTTCATTGCCTCCAAGTAAGTTTAACTTTGTTATAAGCATATTTACTTATTATTTCTATAAGTATAGGCAGTGGGGTAGGTGCTTTATGCAACATAGTTTCTAAAACTACATCAAAAGGCAAGACTTCTACAAATATTTGTACCTCCATGAAAAATCAAAATAAAGAATTTTGTATTATGGCTGGGGTTATTGACAAGACACAAATTTATGTTTTAATTTGAAATTTAAATAAGATATAATTCAGTGAATTTTATAATTATGATCTTATTATACAATCACTCAATTATATCTGTTGAAGGTAGTGATGAATGTCTCAACTGGGGTAAAATTTGTGTCAAATTGTCAAGAACCGCAGCCAAACGACTTAAGGTTTGGTTCCGATTTTCCTCCATTTCAATCCTTCTGGATTCTAATCGAAACCGTTCCATCTCCCTTTGATGATTATTTCTTTCCCGGTCTTCCTCTAATTGTAGTCGGCGATTCTCCACAACAACAAATTCAGATGTAGCCCGTTCAAAGGGCGTCTGTACTCGCCGGGTGCGTGCACGAAGCAGCCTGTGCCGCCGCGGCGTAGATGTGGTGGGCGACGCCACGGGCGAAGGGGTTGCCGGGCGTTGTCGACGTCGCGGTGCCACTCGTGATGTAGATGCTGTAGGCGACAACGGCATCTGAGTGGACACGGGGTCAAACAGAGACATCAGAGCAAACAGCAACAGAGCATTGACACTTGAGATGGAGGAAGACCCGAAACATTAGGGGGCTGTGGAGATGGGCCAGTAGGTGCTGAGAAAGGAAAAAATAAAAAGTTATTCACTGATATAATTATCTAATCTAATATCTTTGAACGAGAAAGTCTTGTGCCTACACACACACAAAATACACCCAGAATCAGAAACGAAATTTTCCATGGAGAGAAAATTTTCCATAGAAGGCAGACAGACCTACTACCAACTAATATAATATTGTTATAAGGAGTTTTAACAATTTGGATGATGTTTTGTATTCAGACAATGTTTGATTTTCAACAATGTTAGATAATGAAAAACATCAGAATTAATAGACTAGACAGTTGTGATGATCAACTTTATCATTCATCATTATCACCATGTGGAGAGGGTTGAGAATGTTGTCCCTGTATATTTTCTTATTATTTATAAAATTAAAAATACCGTCTATAAAATCCAACTGAATATCAGCTGTGGCAGGAAACTGGGAGGGAAATCCATCGCGGGCGGAATTACTGGTCGGAGGTGGTAGAGAGATTCTTTGAGATTGTGGTTCCTGAAAAATTTAAGGAATATAGTTAAAAAAATATATTTAATAAACGAAGTATTAAGCAATGACCATAAGCAAAAAAAAAACTAACATCAAATCCTCTCTCCTCAATTCCATCTTGACCAACAACAGCAGTCAAACCCATAATGGCCAAAACCCTCTCTTCTGGGGCTGTAAGAATATGCCTGCTACTTGGACCACCACCAGTACCACCAGCTTCACGACGCATTAATAACGATTTTTTTTCCGGTTTTGCTTTCCAATCTGCCCACACCTAAACAATATTTGTGTGTTAATTCTTTAGCCATGCACCTGTAACCTGCAGTGTGTTATAAACAAAAATGCCATTTGATAGAGATCATTAACACCTATAGCAGTATATTATTGAGTACCTACTTATATTTTCGAATTTTTGGTTTTCATGACTAAATTAAGAAAAGGGTCTCACTTTTTTCCATTTTTCCATTGACTTTAAGACTCCTCCACCAATGGAGTTAAGTATAGTTACTAACTCCTGCCACAGATGGTCAGCCTTAATTCTACCTTGAGCACCTTGCTGAGGCCTCGCTATGTCATCATGGCTAGAACAAGAGTTAAAGCTATTTTAGAGGAATAAAGGGTCTGTTTCATGACCAAAAGGCTAATTAAAATCGTGTGTATGTATCATAAGTAGGTGGATAGTTCAAGTCAAGTGGCGAATCACGTCATTGTTTATGTTTCAAGTTCTTGAATATGTGAACGATTCAAAAAATAAGAAGAATGATTTACGTAATAACTGAATTTACATACCTTTCCATGAATTCCAATAGAGCTGCAGTAGTATATTAGTGGGCATTCTGTCCCACCTACCGTTCCAGCGTTCGCCTCTACTACGGTGGGACAGAATGCCCAATAATATACAATCGAGTCTCGATCACTTCAACGTACCTGCTTGTTCTGTTCACTGTCCGTTCACGATCGAGACTCGACCGCTTCAACGTACTTGCTTGTTCTGTTCACTGTCCGTTCACGTTCAGGACTCGATCGCTTCATCATACCTGCTTTTTCTGTTCACTGTCCGTTCACGATCAGGACTCGATCGCTTCAACGTACCTGCTTTTTCTGTTCACTGTTCGTTCACCATCGTTCCGTTGAGTTACATTGATAATTCATTACTTACTTGTTCAGATGGGGCAGAATGCCCAATAGAGTACGAGCGAATCGATTATTAGGCCGGCACTTACCATGTTGTAGTACTAAAACTCAATAAAAGTATCATCGATGAATCGATTAAAACGATCGTTCATCGCACCGCGATACAGACTGTTAAAAATGACTTACAGATTATAATGAATTAAAAAAATTGTGATGCATTACGTTGTGATGTTAATTTAGGTACTGCTACTAACGTTGCGTTCAAAGCGAGCGAACACTCAGTACTATCACATTCGTGCCAGACCAGAGTTAACATTGAAAATATTTTTTCCAAACTTGCTAACTCTGCCGGGGATCGAACCCGCAACCTTTGACTTGGCAATCTGATACACAAACCTCCAAGTTAAACCTGGTCGTCGTACTAGCTACGAAATAAAACAACATATTTATAGAAATCCTCAAACATTAATTTATTATGTATTAAAAATAGGTTTTTCGTCAAACAATGTATCAGCTGACCGCACGAATTCCTGAATTTTGCGCCACTGTACAGAATCCCCATTTGTCTGGAACTTGACTCGTACGAGTGCTTTTTTCCATAATTCCAAGGACTCGGTATCTCGCGCATCACTCGTTTTGTAAACTTTAAAGTCGATGTAGTAGTCGCCCGATGTAGAGGCCGATCGTCGTTCGGTACCATTAGTCACTCGATTCACGAAGAACGAAGATACGACTGGAGGGCCTGTTGTGGGTTCGCTGCGCTCATGACTGAGACCAAAGATGTCGACCGACTTGGCTATTTTGCTGGAACAAAAAAAAACCTGAGATATTATAAAATTTACACGTATTAGCGTTACGCTACCTAGCCAACACTAATTCTTATAAAACATACTTCAACCGACATATTTTTCCTGTTTCTTATAAAGCTTGGATTCGATTTCCAGGTTGAGCAAAGTGTTATCGGGTTTTTATTCAAAATTCTCAGTAGCAGCTCGGAGTTTGGCTTTATGCCCAATTAATGACAATAAGCTCGTGAATACCAGTGAACTGTGGGTGCAGCAGTACCTACACCTCTACATAACCTTAGGGAATACAGGCGTGATGATATTTTCATATATAGTCGGTAAACAGCTGATCAGACCATTAAAACAATTCAATGTAGGAACCGAACCCACAACCTGTACCTACTTAACGTAATGTCAAGAACCTAGCAATGCCGCTGTTTTTTATTTATGATATCTATGTTAATATGATAATCACTGCATAGTATAAAACAACGCTTCCCGCTGTCTGTCTGTCCCTATGTACGCTTAGATGTTTAAAACTACGCAACGGATTTTGATAGGTTTTTTTAATAGATAGAATTATTCAAGAGGAAGATTTTAAGATATTTAACATTATAAGTACCTTGTAATGCTAGATGTTTTTTTTTGTAGATTTGCGCTTTCCAATGATCGTTTGTTTGCGGTTAGATTTATCTCCATGCACCTTAGACGACTCCTGGTAAACATCACTTTCAGATTCGGACATAAAATTTAATTTCGGATAAAAAATAATAATTAACATATGTATGGAGGATTGGAGCGTAACACAAGTTATACTAGCAAATAATAAGTGATCGTCTTGATCACAGAAAATAAACAAATCTAATAATTTTAGAGTGAAGAGATAGGAAATCTAAAAAATATAAGTTATTGGTCCAATAAAATTTCCAAGAATATTTTTTAAGTAAATAGTAAAAACACAATAATTCAGTGTAATGTACATGTAAAGACATACTTACATTGTATTACAGTTTCTCACTTCTCAGGGCTATGACGTTATGAAGACTACTCTGAACTGCAGACTGTAGTACTAGCAGCACTACTACTACTACTACTATTACTGAAGACTATTCTTGATGATACACTAGTTGTAAACACGAGGCAGCTCTTGTCAAATGGTCGGGAAACATGTATCTTTTATACTAATTTACTAACTTAGAAATTTGTCATAAAAACATAGAAATATTATTGTACATAAGACCTCGTGATAAATGAAGTAAGTTTCCTGTCTAAAAATGAAGAGTTGCAGACTTATTCTCATAACATCATTTGTTGATGCAGCTAAATTACATACCTGCCTAGGGTTGTTAGTTTTACACTAAGTTGACTTACTAATAATGATCATTGAATATGATAAATAAAAAATGATAATTAATACAAAATATTGAAGTAAATAAATTCCTGTTCAGTTTTTACCTGAGAAATTGTTAGTAATTGCATTTGTACGGGTAGCGTACATTGATTGATAAATAATAGATAAATTGATTGCACACAAATTTATTCACAAACTATTAGAAACTTGATTAAATTATATAAAATGGTATTCAATGATTGATGTGATTGATGAGTACACGATAACGCTTGTTGAAAGTGAACTAACTAATAAAATGGTTACAAAATCGTCGCTGCGCATGTAAAATGCTGATCGCTGCAAATGTACGGTCGTTGGCCCGTACAGCATTCGAGGAATTAAAAGTAAACTTAAGAAGGTAATTTGTCCATATATGTAGGTATAATAATTATATTATCATAGATATTGTTACGAGCTGGGGTTCGGGATAAATTATAATCATATAAAATAATTGATTAACAATCTGTGGGTAGCTGGAAGCTTAACACTAAGAAAAAGTCACTGCCTATATAAAATTTAATATAAAATAATTAAAACATTATTTATTACATTTAATGTAATTTTTAATGAACTAATATAATTCACCTGCTGGCAGAGTGTTATTATCACAAAATCTTTAAATATATTTTTTTCTACTCATCAAGTAAATTACAATGGACTCGCTAAAGAACACTTTGACAGAGATCATGGAGATGTTCCATGTACGAATGTCGGAGTTTGAAAAGGAACTGCAAAAGGCTCCCGCTATACCCAGCTCCACTTCAAGCTTGGCAGCAGAGTTTTCTTCATTCCGGAAGTTCATCACCCAAGCTGTTAGCAACATCCAACAGCAAGTTAAAATTCTTGCCCGCAGTGTAGACACCATGGAGATGCGAAGTCGGCGAAAGATCCTTTTTCTCCATGGTGTTACGGAAGAGCAGAAGGAAGACACTGCTAAAGTGTTAACAGAGGTGGTCCGGAATAAGCTAAAGCTGGGTGACTTCGTGGAATCTGACATTGGGCGTTGTCATCGGATGGGTCGTGCTGTGCCAAACAAATTCAGACCAATTTTGTTCAAACTCCGAAGCCTTGCGGTACGTGATAACATTTGGTTTTCGAAGTCCAAACTGAAGGGTTCGGGCATCACTGCGTCGGAGTTCCTTACTAAAGGGCGGCACGACATTCTTCTAGCAGCAAGGGAGAAGCTGGGTGTCGCTAAAAGCTGGACCAAGGCGGGCTGTGTTTTCGTCCTCGGTCCCGACGGCAAGCAGCATCGGATTGAATCACTCGCTGAACTGTATAAGATTGCGCCGGTTTCTGTTGAGCCCAATTCTAAGCCGGCTGCAGTGAAGACAACCACGACGAAATCTAAACGAACAGCAGCGTCGAAAAAGTGATTTTTGACCACTTTTTGTAACTCAAGGCAATGTCCGGATAACTAAGTTATTTTTACTGTCCGTATACCGTCACTTTCTTTAATTTATTAATTATTTCTGTATCCACCATCACTTCTGTTTAGTTTGTTGACATCAGTGACCAGTGACAATGAAAGAATATTGACATTGACAAGTGTCACATATTGCTGTCACGTTGTCAGATAGCAACTATGCGTTCCAGACTATTGTCATACTGATTTTTTGCATCATTTTATTGCTGTAACTTTATTTTTATTTCCTATTTTTTTCTCCCCGGACTGCCTTCTAACATCATATTTTTAGTGTAGATTTATTGATAAAGTATGTAACACAACCAGCAGGTGGACTAATTGTTATTTAGTTATACTCCCGAATATTTACAATACATACTTATTTTTATTTTTAAATTATAGATTATATATTTAAATATAAACGTATATATTTATGTCTATCGATCTTAGTAGCGACAATGAAAGTTTTTATTATTTATCAAGTGACGAAACGAGTAGTTACTCCAGTATTCCTTCACTTGGCGACACTCTCACAGCACAGTTTTCTGATGTTTCTAGGAATTTTAACGTCATCCATATAAATGCTCAGAGTATTCCGGCCCATTTCCCCGATATGCTGGCAAGCTTTGACTGTAAGAATATTCATGCTATTCTTGTTTCCGAATCGTGGCTTAAGCCGTGTCTTCCTTCAACTTCCTACTCTTTACCCGGTTTCCAACTAATTAGAAATGACCGAACGATTGGCGGTGGTGGTGGTGTTGCCATATATCGTCGCACGCATATTCCTTTCTCTGTTATCAATGTGTCAGCACAGCCGCCACCGTCAAATGCTGGTGAACATCTCTTTGTTGAAGTTGAATTAAACCATAACAAAATTCTTCTTGGGGTATACTATTGTCCTTCTTTACGTGTCAACTTCTTCTCTTCTTTTGAAAACATCTTGGAAGCTCTAATCCCCTCTTACAGTCATAGCATAATCATGGGTGATTTTAACACCTGTCTTCTTAAATAAGACTACCGTTCTTCCTCTTTATGTTCTTTATTAGATTCTACTAATCTCTTCATTCTTCGGCTAAATGCTACTCACCACTTTCCTAATTCCACTTCCTCACTTCTTGACCTCATCTTCGTCTCTTCTCCTGATCACGTTGCTAAGCATGGTCAATACTCAGCCGATGCCTTTTCATATCATGATCTGATCTACCTCTCTTACAAAATTCGTCCCCCTAGGGCGAAACCTAAAGTCCTCATGCAGCGCAACTTTGCCGCTATTAACACAAACGATCTTTGTGAGGATGCTAGCAATGTAGACTGGTCTCCAATCTTTACCTCTGCTTCAGTCAATGAACAAGTCGAGCTTTTCACGACTTTGCTTGTGGAACTGTATGACCGTCATGCACCTGTTCGAGCGGTCAAAGTTAAACATTTACCGTCGCCGTGGTTAACAGATGACATAAGAGCTCTAATGCTTCGAAAAGCGACGGCAAAATCGAAATATAAGAGCCGACCGTCGGATTCCAACAGGGAAAAATACGTGGCTGTCCGTAATCACTGCAATAAAGTATGTAGGAATGCTCAACGCCAGCACATCCACAGCTCCGTTCAAAATGGAGATCCAGCAAAAGTCTGGAAATTTCTAAGATCTATGGGAGTCGGAAAATCCCGCCAAGAAACTATGCCAAAAGATTTAGATATAGACTTGCTTAATTTTCATTTATCTACTTCGTCTGATTTTGATAGGACAACTAAATGTAACACCTTGAAGTATCTTTCAACACTTCCGGCTTCCAGTCATTCCCCGTTTTCATTTAGTCTTCTCTCCGCATGTGATATTAAAAAGAGCATAGTATCAATAACTTCCAACGCAGTTGGCGGTGACTGTATCAGCCGTAAAATGATTCTCCCAGTGCTTGACATAATTCTTCCCATCATTTGTCATATCTTTAACTACTCTTTATCCAGTGGCGTGTTCCCAAGTGCATGGAAAGACGCGAAAATAATCCCATTACCGAAAAAAGCTAATCCTACATCCTTTTCTGAATATCGTCCCATATCCATTTTACCCTTCCTGTCCAAAGTTCTCGAACGGTTGATTTACAATCAATTGAGAACTTTCCTCTCCAAAAACAACCTCCTTAATTCCTTCCAATCGGGATTTCGTCCAGGTCATAGCACAGCCACAGCTCTTGTCAATATTACGGATGATATCAGGTCAGGCATGGAAATCGTAAATCTTACAGTACTGGCATTACTGGACTTTAGTAATGCTTTTAATACTGTTGATTTCGATATTTTGCTTGGCATACTATGCTCTATTAATATATCTCCATCAGTGATTGATGGTTGATGGATTGGTTTCATAGTTACCTGTTTTGTCGTCGGCAACGTATCTGCCTTGAAGATGTTTCATCTTCTTGGAGCAGTAACTTTGCCGGAGTACCACAGGGTGGCGTTTTATCCCCTCTACTCTTCGCAGTTTTTATAAACTCTATTTCAGAAAGACTACTTTCTTCCTACCATCTTTATGCAGATGATCTGCAGATCTATTGTCGAGCCCCTCTTGGGAACTTATCGCATGCGGTCCACACGGTAAATCAAGACCTGGCTTGTATTTGCGATTGGAGTAAGAGGTATGGACTTACGGTCAACCCCACGAAAACGCAGGTTATCGTGGTTGGTAGCTCAAGAACTATCTCCAGCATTGACTGGTCGGCTCTTCCTCAAGTTTCTTTTGACAACATTGTGATACCTTTCAGTGATAAAGTTAAGAACTTGGGGATAATTATTAATCGGAATCTATCCTGGACTACTCAGTTGCAGGAAGTCAGTCGCAAATTGTTGGCATCTGCCGCAGGCCTGAAAAGACTACGCAATTTCCTGCCAATTGCGACCAAAGTTGCGCTTGCTCAATCACTTCTTCTTCCCATCCTTGATTATGCTGATGTCAGCTATCTTGACCTCACAGAGGACCAACTTGATAAACTTGAACGCCTTCAAAACTTTTGTTTAAGGTTCATATTTGGGTTACGCAAATATGACCATGTTTCTGAATTTCGTGCTAAACTCAAGTGGTTACCTATCCGCCGTCGCCGGAATGCTCATATTCTTTCACTACTATATAATATTCTTTTCCTTTCATCTACCCCCCATTATCTTAAAAAACGTTTTGAGTTCTTGGGCGATACTCACACATTATTCCTGAGGTCATCAGATAACTTGAAACTTAAGATGCCAATGCATTCCACAACTTTTTTTGACAAATCCTTTACAGTTCAGGCTGCTCGTTTGTGGAATGCACTGCCAGTACACATCAGGCGTGCTCAATCGCTTCCTGTGTTTAAAAAACTTGTGAAGGAACATTATTTAGCACTGTAACTTCGAATCTTCGATACTTTACTGTCATAAATACAGAAGTTGTTGCTTATTATTTAGATTACACATATTAAATATAATATATATATATATCTTATTGGATATATATTATTATTTTTATATTATATACCTATAGGTATATAATATTTATATATTATAATATGATATGTATTATTATCTATAGTTTATAATTACTGTTTTATTATAACATATTGTGTAGCTATGTAGGTAGGTGCACCATGGTTAACCCCATTTGTTAGTTCAGTTCAGATATGTCCATCCTAAGGTTGCCTGGAAGAAATTGCAATTAGCGATAAGGCCACCCATTTTATGTTTTTTGTGTCAATATGTCCTGTCCTATGTTTAATTTGGTGTACAATAAAGTATATAATAAATAAAATAAATAATAATATAAACACTCATTTCACCGAAAACAGTCACTTTATTCACTACACTGTCAGTGTCATAATGTTGTGTGACATTGGAACAGTGCTGCCAAAAAAAAATTGATATAAATATCAATTTTTTTTGGCAGCACTGTTCCAATGTCACAATCAAATGTCCAATGCAAAGTTTTATTTTATTAATCTTATTGTGTGATACTTTATATCTGTCTCTGTGTGTCCTTGGTTGAGGGAATAAATATGTTTTCTTTCTTTCTTTCTTTCTTACACAAACACACACAGAAATCACACGAACAGTCACTATACTAGCACTTGTTACACTTAACGTCACACTGATAATCACTTGTACTTCACTTCGATGTGTCCAAAACTGAACTGCCCTTGCCGACGCTGTCGACCATTATTTATATGAGCCACGAAGATTCTGGATTCGAAAAATCTCGACAAATCTCAAGAATGCGACCCGCCCGCATTTTTGAGACAATAGATGTTTACGTCCTTTATTCAACTTGCCGACAATAGATGTTTACAATCGCCATTGTTAATCCTTGACCTTGAGCCCGGTCTCACGCTATTGTATTTTGTTTGTTTTTCTTTTTGTTGCGGGTGCCGCATTCTAGCATATTCCTCTTGTTTGTTTTCTACCTGCTTCATCGACTAATCCAGAATCTCCGTGACCCATCTCCGTCGTCCTAGTTACTCGGCGTAACAATATTATACATATTATTAAAATAAATAAATCATTAGAAAACATATTTAACTAAATAGAGACGAGTTGATATTTACACAAAAAAGATTAATTAGGTACATTATAGATAAAATTGATTACTCTTCAACTATATATTCTTATGGTTAAGAAGTAGTTATCAGATGTCATTTGTACTTAACTATCTATTCTAACGCACAAATTGAATATATTAATTGTGGGTCATCCCTAACTCTTTTTGCAATATAATTATTATACCTAAATTGCTGAATTTAATATGGAACGGAGGCGAGTGTAAGCGATGACGTTATTGAATGAAATATAATATTTCAATGGAAAAATAACACATTTACCTAAAGTACGTATTATTTGTTATACGATTAATTAGTTGAAATATAAAAATCAAAAGTGATTCGGTACATATCGACGGTTAAAAGGAAATAAGCGACACAAAAGATGAAATGTTCAGGAGAGCCGTTCAAAGTTTTAAATTTTAGAAAAACTGACGTATTTTTGTCATTTATTAAGATATTGTGAAAAGTGAACCAGTTATAAATCAGATAGAAATGGAACAGTTACTGGTATCCTTAGTTTTAGTGATTTGACGTTATTTAAAGTAGTTTTTGTCGCTTATAACCACAGCTTTTAATTTTTGAATGAGGAAATATGGCATAAGATACAAATGACAAAATCAAATATTAAAGGATAAGAAGCATATGCGACATTCCAATTTATCATTTTGCAAGGTAAAAGGGTATAAGCGACTAGACCGATCAATCAATATTATAGGAAAAGAAGGATAAGCTACTTTTCATAGTGGTTGCATAAAAGATAATAGGGCACAAGAAACAGTCGGCATTCAAAATAATACCAGGATATAAGACATTAGTAACACACAATGTCGCTACGAAGCAAAGAAATATGGATGAAAAGCCACCCCAAAAATAATGAAGTAGCGCAACCAACACAATCCATCATCAGGAAAATATCTAAGTCTCTAACTTCTAAATTGCTTGGGAGTAAATTTTCACAGAAACATACTAAGGATCTATCTTACTAAGAGGCCTATTACAGTATACCCTGCTATAATTTTACACTAAATGTTAGATTTAAAAGATATAGCTCGTCATTTCATATTTACTGACGAGCAGATGGAATTAGCGACAATCGTATTTATATTAGTCAACGGAAGTAAGGTATAACCACCAGTGTCATATTAAAATCAATTTAGGTAATAGGGCATAACCGACTTGGCTATCATTAAGAACTAAATGGAAATAGGGGATAACCGCCAGAGTAATATAAGTATGCATTTTGTATATAGGGCACAAGCGCTACAGCTCGGTTAAATTACGAAATGGAAGTAAGCTTTAAGCAACATTTGTACTTTTCAATTGAAATGCTTAAAAGGCATAAACAACCAAAAGCTTGGCACCCTTGTGAAGTAAAAAAGCATTACCGACAACAAACCCAAAATAAATCATTTTTGTAGGGGTACAATCACCTTTATAGCAAAAATGACCAGAATTTTCATCGGTTAGCAAAAATAACACTATAAAATGTTTTTTTTTTGCTTGGGCATAAACGCCAAAAAAGTCATCGTAGAGCCATGGGAGTAAGCGCATTCGAAAGAGCAGAAAATTGCAAGTCCAATGGCATATATAACTCATTTTTGACCAAAATGTCGCTTTCCTTTTAACCGTCGATATCTATATCTATTGCATATTTCGTAGTTGTGAAATTACTAGTTCTTTCAAAAGCGAAAACCTACCTGGGAAGCTGATTTTCTACAAGTCAGAGCGAATATTCATACAACATCTCAATATTTGTCTGCGGTGAAAAGATAATTACGAGATATTATAGGTACTTATATTTTTTCCTCTTTGTACGCCTTATTACTACCCACAAAGAAATCTCTTAAGGTACTAAGCAGAGTATGTCCAAAGCCAAATAAGAGAAAATTAAACCAAGGCTACGTAAATTCTTCATCAGCCGTCAGGATAATTTTTGTTTTAGAAATTTAATTATTTTAATGTTTGTATTTACAGTTTCGTGAGGGCCAATAAAATACTGGGACAATTAAGATGATTGATTCAGTACTTCGAAGCACGAATGTACTGAGCCGATTGTATGCACGAACAAAGAATTTGTGCTTGAAAATTTTATAATTACTGGTCAATACATAACTTTCAAGGTACTTACATTATTAATATTTATACGTAAGTTGTAATATTTAACTTATATGTCATATTTAAGATTGACTTGATTTGTAATTTGTACTTATTATTTTCAGGACTAACTGATAAATACAACACTAAGATAATTTACACATAGCTACAGAGAGCTTTTTTAATTCAACAATGTAAAAAAATAAGTACTAACTGAAAACTGTGCCTGAAAAAAATCTTCTAGTTCACCTAGTATTTAAGGTATATTTTTATTCTTGTGTATAAACGTAAGCATAAGTATAGTTTCCCCCGTGTGGGGACGGGTTAGAATACTGTTCCTCACTGCCTTTCAGATAAGCATCCCGTGCGTGAAAATATCTGACTTAGTCTGTAATAGTTTTTTTAGTTCCTATTAAAAATGCCTCATTGTTCGGTTTGCAATATACATATAAATAAACGATCCTGGACAGGTCATTTACGGACTAACAAACATAAAAATAATGATGCTGTAACTATTAATGGAAACGTTCAAATGCTTAAGTCTGCGTTTAAAGGTCGTATTGTTAGTTACCGTATTATTGCGAATTTAAATTGCAAAAAATGAACTAGTTAATTTGCCAGAAATATTCTTTAATGATATTCGCGATCAAGTAAAATGTTTAATTGATGATTCACTCAAAAAACATATAGCGCTGAAAATTAATTTTGAACTTTTTTCTTTATTCCTAATGTACAAAAGTGATTTACAAGAATTAAAATCTTTCGCGACAAAAAACTTTACAATACATTTCAATTATGAGTTTGAGACTATTTATATAACAATGATTACTACGTTATTGAAAAATAATTGAAGAATTTCAGGAGAGAGATAGTGGATGGACGTTTTTGAGTAATTCCCATTTAGAAATCAATATTAATAAATATCAACCTCTCAGCGGTTCATTTTTTATAGATTTACCAAAGTTTATAAGAAACAAAAAATCTTGTTTGAATATACAAAACAACGATAGCTATTGTTTTTTGTGGTGTATTGTCCCTGCTTTGTACCCTACAACCCGTCACCCTGATCGAATAACATCTTATCCTCATTTTCGAGACGTTTTAAATGTTAAAGACATTTCATTTCCAATTTCGTTTTCGGATATAGCTATTTTTGAAAAAAACAACCCATCTTTAAATATATATGTGTACGGTTTAAAAAATAATAGGATAATAATTGGTCCCCTATATAAACCTGAATTAGTTAAGAGGGACACAACATTAAAAAACATCCACTTACTGTTCTTAGAAAATAATAAATCATCTCATTATTGTCTTATAAAAAAATATGCCACGTCTCGTTAAAAATCAAATAACAAAACATCATAGCAAATTATATTTCTGCGAAAGTTGTTTATTGTTCTTTCCTACTCCTGAACAAATTGATAAACGTTTGTGTGGGGGGATCGTTACTATTTTGCCAGAAAAAGGTAGCGTGATAAAATTTAAGAATTACGACAGAAAAGAAAATACTCCATTTGCTATCTATGCCGATTTCGAAACATTGTTGCAACCGATTTCCGTTCATGAATCTGAAACCGCTAATACGTCATATTTACAACGACATGTGCCTGCAGCATTTGCCTATAACATTGTTTCTTCAAATTTGATTGTTTGTTCTTTTGTTAAATTATACTTTTGATGGTGAATGTTTTAAAAGTTATCGCGGTGCGGAATGTGTTTCAAAATGCATTCCATATGCCATATCTGTAAAAATATGCTATGGACAAATAAAGTTAGAGATCACTGTCATATAACAGGTCAATACCGTGGTGCTGCTCATAGACATTGCAACCTACAATATAAAGTACCTAAATTCATACCTATATTTTTTCACAATTTATCAGGGTATGATTGTCATTTATTTATTAAGAAATTAGGTGAAATGCCAGGAAAGTTAAGAATAATACCCAAAACCAAAGAGAAATATATTTCATTTTCAAAATTTATACAGGTGGGCGACGATGATTACATTCAATTACGGTTCATAGATTCATTTCATTTTCTAGGAGCTAGTCTAGATAAACTAGCTAAAACTATGCAAATTGATGATTTTATAAGTCTACGTTCTCACTTCCCTAACAATAATAAATTTAAATTGCTTGCACGGAAAGGTGTATACCCATATGATTATATGACTGGTTGGGAATGTTACGAAGAAACAATGTTACCGGCTAAACAATATTTTTTTAGTTGTTTATCGAATGAGGAGATTTCAGATAAAGATTATAAACATGCTAAATTAGTGTGGGACGAGTTTAATATACAAAATTTAGGTGAATATACTGATTTATATTTAAAAACTGACGTACTTTTATTAACTGATATATTCCAAAATTTTCGTAAAACCTGTAAACAGCATTACAAACTTGACCCAGCGTTTTACATAACCGCACCTTTTGCATCTTTTGACGCAATGCTATTGAAAACAGGTGTTCAGCTAGAATTAGTTTCTGACTTGGCTATCATACGAATGATCCAAAATGGTATTAGAGGTGGATTGTGTATGTGCTCCCATCGTTATTCAAAGGCTAACAATAAATATATGACAAATTGCGATATAACAAAACCACAATGTTTTATAGATGAGAGTTTTTTTAGATTGTTATAATCTTTATGGTTACAGCATGTGCCAATATTTACCCTATTCCGATTTCAGATTTTTAAATCAAACTGAAGTAGATCAATTAAGTGTGAAAAGTATTAAAGATAACTCAGAGTGGGGTTTCATATTAGAAGTTGACTTGTTGTACCCAGAAAATTTACACCACGAGTTATGTCGACTTACCTTTTTGTCCTGAAAAATGCATACCACCAGGGGGAAAGACGAAAAAACTTATTTCAAATTTGTACAATAAATATAATTACGTAATTCATTATATTCACTTAAAGAAATGTAAATGGACTCATCTTACGTAAAATTCATAGGGTTTATTACCTTTAGGCAAAGTGCATACTTGAAACAATATATTGAATTAAATATTCAATTGCGACAAAAAGCAAAAAGTGCCTTTGAACAAGACTTTTTCAAGTTGTTAAACAATAGTGTTTTCGAGAAAACGTTAGAAAACACTGAAAATAGGGTAACTGTTCATTTAGTTAATCAATGGAATTACTGCAATAATGTAACAAAAAAGTCAACCTACGCAGAAAGGCTCGTGGCAAACCCTTATTTTCATAGTGCATCAATTTTATCCGAAAGTTTAGTAGCAATCCAGATGAAACCAGATCGATTCATTTTAGACAAACCGATATACATTGGCCTCACTGTTTTAGAACTATCTAAATCACACATGTATAACTTCCATTATAATATAATCAAACCTTTTTATAACGAGAGGGTGAAATTATGTTATACCGACACGGATTCTTTTGTTTATGAAATATACACCAATGATTTCTATTGCGATTTAAAATATAAGTTTTTACAATACCTTGATACCAGTAATTATAGCATTCAAAATGAGTTCATGATACGACAAATAAACAAAAAAATTCCAGGTCTTCTCGAAACTTTATTCAATAAAAACGGTAGACACAATGATTAAAAAAGCTAAAGGGGCTAAAACTTGCGTTGTTCGAGATCTTGACATCAGATTATGAGAATGTTTTATTTAATAGTGAAATTATTCGTAGAAAAAACATTTTGTTTTAATCAATAAGGCACGAAATATTTACGCAAAGTATAAACAAAATCGCACTCTCTAATGATGATGATAAACGATTAATATCTCAATGTAATATTGTAACCCGAGCATGGGGTAATTCAAGTATTTTAAAAGGAAATTTAAATGGTTAAATATTGTATATAGAAATAGATACTGTTAGTCAAATTTACTACATATTAAAAAGTATTGTTTTATTTATTTTTAAGATTAGATATAATGATTATAATTATTTAATAAACAATTTTTTTTATGAAACTATCAAACTTGTTTTATTTTTTATTAAAATCTTGCACAAGGATTTCGTCCTATACAAAATCCTAAACCTATGTGTATTCAATTTCTGTAATCCATCAAATATTTCTTTCTAGCGGGAATCGAACCCGCAACTAATAGTTCAGAAACTGATCGCTCAGCTAATACTCTATTCGAACCTTCGAACAGTTTCAATTACACCTTATAAAACTCTTTGATTCTTTCTAAATAGTGTTCTAACGTAAAGCAATAAGATTTATTTCACATAAACAGAAATTATCACCATCATTTATTACAATAATGTAATATGAACTCGGTCAGGTGTTGCAATACATTTAACAAACATGTGTCATTGCACCATGAGTATGTAGGTAAAGCGAGCTTGCAAACTGCAAGCTCGCTTTACCTACATACATACATCACACATACATCATCACTTTACCTACATACATCACAGAATGCGAGCAAGATTAAATTTGACTTTAGTGTTTGTTTTAAGGTTTAAATGAAAATGAAGAATGAAATCAACAAGTTGCTATGCTCTAAAGGTAAACGAAACTTAGTTTTTCATTCATAAAATAATATTCAACGTGAAGACATCTATTCTAAACGTTAATATACATAAATTGTACGATTTCACTGTCTATAAAAATATTAAATAACTTAAAACATCCTCACCATGTCATCGGTAAGTGTCCCTATTTTATTTATTTTTTTAACAAAAAGTCAACAACTTTTTAAATAGATTTTTTATTAATAGTACGTATTTGTTTGTTTTAGATTTCGGATTCGGAAATTGTGTTCAGCCAGTATGGACAAGGTCACTGGTCAGTTTTCTGAGATGTTTACTGAAGTTCCGGAGCCGAACACTCGTGTCCCAAAAGAGAAAAAATCAAGGCATCGACGAGATAAACAACCACGTAATGTTGTGAAACCGACGAAATTCAGTTATCGATCTGTGCAATGACCCTCAAACGTGTGACAGTGTTAGTGACAGCGAAAATGTTATATTAAATGCGCAATACTTAATGCAAGAATGTTGTTCATTATGTTATGAATGAAACCGAGGCATTCGTTAAAAAAAGGCTTAATTAGGAAGATTTATGTTAATTATTTCTAATTTTAGTTAAGAATTTTTGATTTAGGTAGGTACAGTAATTGTTTATTCTTACGAATATGGGTATTGAACGTATAAATTGGTGGTTCTTTTAAAATAACTTGTGTATTATATTTGACGGCGATTGCGATGGATTAGCGGCAGGCTCGTCATCGGTAGGAGCTCCTGGTACAGGGTTCATGGCGTAGGTCTCAGGCAATTAAACCACAAAGATACAGTATGATAATTATTGTATTCTATGTAGGTAATTAATAATCACAATCACAAATTATTACAAAGTTGAATTTCAGAGTTGCGTGAACCAACGGTCCCGTGTGGAAGGTCCGCACTGTATCGCTCTCTCAAATCAATTGAGCCTCCGACTCACGGCTCTCAGTTTTTATAATGTAACAGTTGCCCCCTCCAAACGATTCCGATCACGTGACTCACTACGCCACGGCGTTCACACCTGCCGCTACAACGATATCAATTGAGGTACTAATTATTGTAAAATTATCGTAATCGACGACATATACATATATTAAATAAATACTGCTTAATTACCATTCTATAAAATGTGTTTTTATTTATTTACTCCTAATCTGCCAATTTGAAAACATTAACTATAGGTAATGTTAATGTTACACTTAATATATCAAGTGTAGTTGGGTTTTAAATTCAAATAAAATACATTTTTTGGAATAAAATAAATTTATTGATTTACACATTACATTAGTTAATTAATATTTTTAAAGTAAACAGTAAAATATTTAGGTAAAAAATTAAGTATATTTTATGATAACTTGTCAATTTTTAAATCTTTGCACATGAAAGATAATTTGCATTAGAATTCATAACTAAGATATTTTTCTTACAATATTACTCAATGGTTTATATTCAATTATACAGTCGTTCAATATAAGGCAGTGGGCAGAAGTATGGTCAGGTATTTCAACATTACTTTCCAATTCTACTCGCACATCGACTACGGGACCTGATATGAGGTTGTCAATTTGTCTAGAACAATCGATGACAAACAGAGGAGCGATCTCTTTAAAGTCCCTAGTGTTCAACAATGGCTCAGGTCGTCGACCGTAATATGATTGTTGAAAACGAGCATATTGCTCGTATAATAATGCAAATTTATCATCAGTGAAATCTACATTTAAATTTTCATATGGATAATAAGTTGAATTGAGATATACTTTGACATCACGCAAAGTGCAGTGATCAAATCTGGACATATCAGCAGCAGAATTGTGTTTTCTGTTTGTTTGTAGACCTGAAGTTTTGATAGACCAAGTATGCTTCGTAGTTTTAGGCAACAGTGGATATTCGTATAAATCCCAATTCCTAAAAACTAATTGCAGTGTTCTATCTTTTTCCAAAATCTTCAATAAGTTTATTTTTTCTTTATCAGACACCTTAACATGTGGTACACGCCATATGATTTTGTTAATTTCAATATCGTTCATGACTTCTCCAGCATCAAGTTTGACAGCGTTTAAGTTGGTATTCGTTCTCAACAATATCAATTCATGTTTGCAGTTAATAATAACTTTTTTATAATCTTCGCCGAATCCCAGAATGTTGCTTAGCGGTATAGATGCAGAAAAAGATCCATTAGAACTTTTGAAACCATGTATATCCCAACCCCAAGCACGACATGATTTTGACTCACTTTCATTCATAGATAGCAACGATTTCATAGTAGTTGTAACGTCAAAGCATTTTTTATTTTATCAATCTCGACACCGTTCAATTCATAACGTATATCTTGAAAAAGTACATTAATGGATTGTTCGTAAATTTAACACTTGTCTTTTCTTTCGTATCTGTTTTAGTAACATTCACTATGCCTTCCAAATACAATGTACTGGCTGATGGTAGAACATACAGATCTTTCTGATTAATCGGTATGCGAATCTCATCGTTTCTGTTGAAACTTGTTATGTATGGTTTGTATGAATGATATTCAATACCAACAATGCTATTGTCACTTACAGGAGAAGATAACACGTCTAAAAAACTCATTTTAGCAGACCTACTGATTTGAGAAATTCACGATTTTCTTTAGTAAGTTTCAGTTTATTTTTGGAGTTGGATATTGTCTTGCGAATAGCCCCCGAAGTACTGTTCAGTTTATTTGAGGTACTCGGGTATTTATTTGTTTTATTGTAGTCAATCATTTTCTTCTAATGTGTAAATATAGTTGCACTTCCTCCCCGCGTAAGTTAAGTATATTATTATTTATATCTAACAGTCTAATGTTCACACTGTTAATGATATTTTGGTTTATTGGAAAGTAAATTACGTTTTTAGGCACTTCGATAATTCTGTAACCGGGAGGCACATTTGGAGCAAACTCATAAATTATATGACTTGGTTGACCATTAATATAAGATCCACTCACTATGTCACATTCAACCCTCACCACAGTCGTAGATAGAATGTTCACAGGAAACTGTGATATGTGTAATTTATTTGCTTCAAGTACTTTCTTATCAAAACCCAACAATCTACCAATAGAATCTTCTCTAGTAAAATCAATATTTTTTGTGCAAAATATGTTTGTTTTTAGCGTATTATTATTGCACTCTAATTTGAAATCTGTGCTTTTTATTTTTTATTTTAAATAATCGTTAATATCTTGCAGTTCATATGCTCCTTCAGGAATTTCGATAACGTTATGATCGTAATAAAATGTGTTATTTCTATTATCAATATCCGGTATAGAATTAAACGTAGATAAATATAACAAAGCGCATTCATACTCTCCTTCAAGTTGCAGGTTAGGAGAATAATAAGTAGATAGCACTGATGAGTTACCAGTTATAGACAGTGACATTGTGCAAATGAAACATGAATAATAAGTTCCTTAATTTATATATTTATCCCAGAAGTTGTACAAAAACGTTAAACATAAATGTCCACAATTTACTGAGTTAAAATTTTGATACCTCGTATAATTGTAAAAAACATTATAATTTTTTAAGTAATTTAATAACTCTAATGGAGGTTTCAGGTTGCCAAAACTATCAAAATATTCACAATATTGATAAATTTTTACATAGGCTACCCAATGTGTTCCTTCGTTGTTAGAATTATCCAAATTAACAACACCGCACTCAATAGGTTTCGGTTTGTTTGGTAATTCATCTTTCATGAATACACCTCTGAAATAAGGTATATTAATCGCGTGATTCTGAACATCTATATTAGTAAGAGCACGATTAGGTAACCTTTTAATTAGTTTTTTGAACATTTTACAAACAAACCATTTCCTTTCTTGTACGGTTTGACATACAAGCCTCTACCTAACGCAATCGATTCCATCATTTTATTATGACGTTGTAATTCTTGTAAATTCTTTTGAGCGCTTTTGTAATCATTTACTGTTTTTGCAATACCAGCTGCACCACCAGCTAAGGTACCTAATGCAGACAGCCCAGCGAAAATTGGAATCAATGGTAACACACCTCCTGTTTTCGGTAACGGTATGATTCTAGGTATGGGAATCCGACAATTCTTTGAAAACAACTTTTTTGCTGCTAAATAAGCATATTTTATAACGTCTTCTTTGTTTTTTGGTTTTAACTTCTTGATCTGAGTAGGAGAGTATTGGGGCATTTGGATCAAAAGATGATACGGGCGCGAAGAGAAAGCGCCCGATTCATCTTTTGATCCAGATGCCCCAATACTCCCCTTTCAAAATGAGTGCTTGAATTCAGAATTCTCTATTCGAAATGAAACTTCTATTAAAAACCCTCTATTCTAAATAAGACTTCTATTCACTGGACTATCTTAGTTACTTAGACTCATCTACTATAAAAAGTTGATCCATGCACCTTAATACTCTTTTTTCGAAATGAGCACTGTATTCAAAACTCTCTTCAAATGTGACTTCTATTTGAAATCTAAAGTCATTTCGATTTTTCTTTTTCAACTCATTCTATAATTACAGACTTTTAGTTTAATTCAATTCAATATGTTCCCTGAGTTGCATTCTTGTGTAGAATCATACAATCGCGTGTGTATGAATGTATGTGTGTGTATGTGATAAAAAAGTTCAAGTGTTTTTAATTAAGCCTCCGTTTGCGTTTTACAATTTGACAAAACCAGAAAGACGGCATGTTTGTTGGATTGAACGTAATAGAAAGATATGCGTAATATAAGGATTTGTGCCTTATTCAAGCCATCAAAATTTAATTGCAAATATTTTAAGAGATAAATGTATCTATACTAAAGGTTTAGAAAAAGTTTTATGGCTAAAAACTATTTTAGAAAATAATAATAAGAATATATATAATTTAGAAGACAGGGGTTGCCCTAATTTCTTAAGCTTGTATGATCAATATAAAGGTTGTAATGATTTATATAACTGTATTTATCATGACTGTATGTGCTTTGAAAAATGTATTGTGTTTAAATAAATGGTGCTTTGATAATAAAATTTTTAAATAAATATTTTCTTGTTTAATTATTAGACTTTTTAAATCCCCCATCCATACTTTTATGTTACTGAAAAGTAACATTCAACAAATTACCCACCCACATCGCCAGGTGTGCATAAAAAATTTATGGTTTCTGACAGATCTAGCAAAAGTTTTAAAGTTTTCTGAAATATATACAGATACAGTATATTATGCGAAATGTATACGAAATTTCGTCAGTCGTATTACAACTGTCCAGTAGACCCGTTGCTTAACCTAAAGGACTTCAAGGAAAAAGACCCCTCTCTTTATATTAGACTGCTCAAGGCAAAACGACAGTCTAAAAACAGGTCCAGTTGATGTGCGGTTGGATATTGAATGTTCTACAACAATACCGGATAAGACGACTACATATTGTTTAATTATAAACGATCGATTTGTGGAATACAAACCTTTGAGTAATTGTGAGAAAATTATCATGAACGTTATTGTGGATTTGGACATCCACAATAACGTTCATGATAATTTTCTCAAGTTCTCGGTTTAAGAATGAAGGAAACGATTTTATTCCAAAAGAAATTGCATTAATATGTAACGGTCGTATACAAGTACTTTTAATAAGGAAATGTTGCAAGTAGCTTGGATAGAAAAAGACAGAGGAATAAAGTGGGATGAAGGTTTTATATCATATTTTAACTATAAATCTATGCTTTATGGTATGTGTTTAAGAAATAAATCGTTATATACTAAAGGTGAGGAAAAAGTGTTATGGTTAAAAAAAATCTTACAAATGGAAAATGTTTATAATTTAGAAAATAAAAACTGTCCTAGTTTAGTAACATTGTATAAGAATTATTCAACTTCTCCTGATATTTTAAGCTGTTTGCAACATAATATATGTGCTTTAAAAAATGTGTTCTGTTTAAATAAGTGGTGTATAGAAAATAAGATATTTATTTAAGACTTTTTTAAAGTAAATAAAAACTCTATTTGTATTACTTTGTAGTCTTATTTATGTAAAACCTATAATTTTAACATTAAACAGTGTCAACCGCTCTTCGAACACACAGAACAGCCCTTGTCTGCTAGCATGAAACTCGATTAATAATAAACAGCTACTTGTTCATTCTTTGAATAATATGAATGATGGGTAAATTGGGTGTTTCTGGATCTCCTTTACGCTACTATCAGCTCTGACTGATGTTTCTTCTCTATGAACATATTGTTACGAGCTGGGGTTCGGGATAAATTAAAATCACTAATTTCACCGAAAACAGTCACTTTATTCACCACACAAACACACAGAAATCACACGAACAGTCACTATACACTAGCACTTGTTACACTGCACTGATAATCACTTGTAACTTCACTTCGATCTTCACTTGGATGCGTCCAAAACTGAACTGCCCTTGCCGACGCTGTCGACCATTATTTATATGAGCCACGAAGATTCTGGATTCGAAAAATCTCGATAAATCTCAATAATGCGACCCTTCCACTTTTTTGAGACAATAGATGTTTACGTCCTTTATTCAACTTGCGAACAATAGATGTTTACGTCCTTTATTCAACTTGCGAACAATAGATGTTTACAATCGCCATTGTTAATCCTTGACCTTGAGCCCAGTCTCACGCTATTGTGTTTTGTTTGTTTTTTCTTTTTGTTGCGGGTGCCGCATTCTAGCATATTCCTCTTGTTTGTTTTCTACCTGCTTCATCGACTGATCCAGAATCTCCGTGACCCATCTCCGTCGTCCTAGTTACTCGGCGTAACACTGCCCCCTCCTAAGACATGCTCGTCCCGATCATTATTACATCCGTGATAACGTGCCAAACGATCCACATGAACGATCATCGGAGCACCTCTTGGTCCTTTCTGTATCCGGTAGGTCACATCGTTGATCTTAGTCACGACTCGGTAGGGACCGTCCCATTTTGCCTGTAACTTCGGTGACTTTCCTTTGCTGCGTACCGGGTTATGTAGCCACACTAGTGAGCCTTCGTCGAAGCCCTTATTGTTCATCTTGCGGTCATAGCGGGTCTTCATCCTCTCAGATGTTTGTTGGCCTGATTGTCTGACATGCTCATATATGTCATTCATTCTGGTACGCAAGTCGTTTGCATAATCAGTCACACAACGGGGGGTGTCAGGCGGAATACCGGTGAGGAGATCTGCAGGCAACCGTAGTTCTCTTCCGAAGTTCGCGAAGGCTGGTGTTACCGACGTACTTTCGTGAACTGCACTCCGGTATGACAAAAGGAACGGCTGGATGTGCTTATCCCAATCCCTCTGCCTGTTCCCCACGACTTTTGCCAGATATCTCTCTAAGGTTTGATTGAATCGTTCAACCATTCCATCAGATTGTGGGTGGTAAGAGGTGGTTCTGGTTTTATGGGTACCCATTACCCGACACGTCTCCTGGAATATTTGAGACTCAAAATTCCTTCCTTGGTCGCTGTGAATCTCCAAGGGTACTCCAAATCGACAGAAGACTTCATGGACCAATTTATCTGCAACCGTCGAAGCTTCTTGGTTAGGAATGGCGAACACTTCCGGTCACTTTGTGAAATAATCCATCACAACCATAAAATACTTGTTTCCACTTTCACTTTCTGGAAATGGTCCCGCAACGTCTAGGGCTATTCGTTCCCAGGGCGCACCAACGTTGTAGACTTTCAATGCTCCTCTGCTGCGCGTGTGAGGCCCTTTTACAGCTGCGCAACTAGTACATTTACGACACCAGTCTTCAACATCGTCCCGACAGTGGATCCAGTAGAATCGCTCTCGAATCTTTAATAAAGTCCTTTTTACACCTAGATGACCTCCCGAACATCCGTCATGGTAAAGTCGCAGGACATCTGGCACCTTAGCTTTGGGGACTACCATCTGCAGATGACACTTGTCTCCTTTAACATTTTCCCATTTCCGGCATAAGACACCATTTTGTATCAGCAGACTGTCCCACTGTGCCCAGTAACTTTTTGTGACTGTGCTCAATGACGCAACATCACTCCATGTTGGTTTAGAGGCACCAGCTTTCATCCACTCGAGGATCGGTTTGATATCAGCGTCTTTTTCCTGAGCCTGCTGTAAGTTTTCTTTCCATTCGTCGCTAAGGTCAGTTTTCAGCATCCTCACGGGCACTGTTTCTTTAGCCTCTTGTCTGGAACAATTTTTGCACTTCTCTGGTCAAGGTCTTCGTGACAACGCATCTGCGTTACCGTGGGATCTGCCACTGCGATGTTCAATTACGAAGTCGAATTCTTGTAGTAGCTCAATCCACCTTGCTACTCGTCCTTCCGGGTTCTTAAACTGCAATAGCCACTTTAGTGCAGCATGGTCCGTACGCAGGTAAAATTTCCTTCCCAATAAATACTTGCTGAAATGTTGCAACGTCTTGACTATTGCGAGCAGTTCTCTTCTCGTGACGCAGTAGTTTCTCTCTGGTTTTGACAATGATTTACTGAAGTAGGCTATCACAACCTCCTGATCTCCTTTTTTCTGTGACAACACTCCACCAATTCCAGTATTACTTGCGTCTGTGTCCACGATGAATTCATTTTCAGTGTCAGGATAGCCCAATATAGGTGTATTGCACAGACGGTCCTTTAACTCTTGAAAAGCACTGTCACAGTTTGTGTCCCAGCAGAACTGCGCTTTTTCCTCGGTCAATTTGTGTAAAGGTTTCGCAATGTCCGAAAAATTCTTCACAAACCGTCGATAGTAGGAGCATAAGCCCAAAAATGCTCTGACTTGCGTCTTATCTTTCGGCACTGGCCACTCTTTGACAGCAACTATCTTCTCTGGATCCGTTTCAACACCCTTTTCCGAAACTACGTGTCCCAGAAAACTCACTTGTCGTTTGAATAATGAGCACTTTTTCGGACTCAACTTTAGATTGGCTCCTCTGATTTTTGATAGCACACGTTCCAGGTTTCGTAGGTGGTCATCAAATGTACGGCCCACAATGATGATGTCATCCAAATAGACCAGGCAGGCGTCTCCGATCAGGCCAGTGAGCACTAGTTCCATAAGTCTCTCGAACGTGGCAGGAGCATTACACAATCCAAACGGCATTACTTTAAACTGCCACAGACCCTTTCCCGTAGAGAATGCGGTCTTCTCCTTATCCTTTGGGTCTATTTCCACTTGCCAGTAGCCACTTTTGAGGTCTAAGGTGGTAAACCATTTCATGCCTGTCAGTGTATCCAGTGTGTCATCAATCCTTGGCAATGGGTAGCTGTCCTTCTTCGTAATGTCGTTCAGTCGTCGATAGTCCACGCAGAAGCGCATACTGCCATCTTTCTTTTTCACTAACACGACAGGAGAACACCACGGACTAGATGAAGGCTCTATTACACCATCCTTCACCATCCCCTCAATCATGATCTCCACTTCCTTCTCTCTTGCAACTGGCAGTCTTCTAGGTCGCTGACGAATTGGTGACTCATTGCCAGTATTGATCTTGTGTTGTACCAATCCGGTTTTTCCTATATCGGCATCATTTGTAGAGAAAATATCAGCGTACTGAAGCAACATCTTCTTAGCCTTGTCCATTTCTTCTTCAGACATATGATTTCTACAGTCTTCCAAGAGCGTTGCCACGTTAAACCTTGAATTGTGAGTGTTATTACCAGTACACTGATCACTGCAACGTCGCATCCAGGCTACTTCTTCACAAATGCCCATCAATGTGCCCTTCTTGATCACTTGATCCTTATCGCTGGGATTGAGTATGCGTACAGCTGATGTATTTGAAGCTTTGACCAACGTTCGTGCCATCTTCCATGGCAAGTCTTCGTCCAACCTTTCTATGAGAACACATCGATTTTCCTGCCCAGCATTGTGTGGTAGAGCGACTGGAACGATTGTTTCCGACTTAGGAGGTAGAATTATTTTCTTCAGGCAGAACACTTTCCCGGCGGTTGCACCTTCCATAAAGACTTCTTCTGTACCGCACTTCAATACTCCTTGATTAACGTCGATCTCACAAGAATGCTCTCGCATAAAGTCCAATCCCAGTATGCAGTCGTCTACTATATCGGCTACGATGACATTATGCCGATATATTCTGTTACCAAGTTTCAATTCCACCGCCTTCTCACCTCGGACGGATATGTGCTGACCAGTAGCTGTTACTAATTGTATACACTCACGGTCAATGATGCTGTCCCCAAGAACCCGACGTGCCAGTTGAGAATTCACGACCGTGCGAGAAGCTCCAGTATCTATTGTCAGCTTACAGGGTGTTCTGTTGACTTCACCTTTGATGATCAGGCTGTTTCCATCATGGGCTTGTGAGATCGAAATCCTTGGGGCTACTTCTGCACCAGCCAGCACCCGCCCCGCAGTCCTGGCTTTTACTCGTTTCCCTGCTGCTCCTCGGCGGTTGCATTCACCGCCCTTACTGTTTCACCATAGGTCTTTTGTCGCCACGTGGTTCCCTTTGGGCAGTTAGCTCGGAGGTGGCCCTTTTCTCCGCATATGTAGCATCTTGGTGATGCTGCACCATCCTTTCGACCCTCGCTGCGCTTCGGGCAACCTGCCTGGAAATGGCCCTTTTCCCCGCAAAGGTGGCATGTTGGTAAAACGACTTCCCGGATACGGTGAGCCCGATGGTCCTGTCTCACTGCTTCTACTTCCAAGGCATGGGCTAAGGCGTCTCTTAAAGTCTTGTGGTGCCCAAGTCTCACAGCGGCTCTGACTTCAAGATCACGGATTCCATCGACGAACGCCTGAACAAGATTTCCGTCGATCAGCGCAGGTGTGGACTGGTAGGCTTTCCGGACTAACTTCTCAACTTCTAGAGCCCACTGCTGTAGGGTCTCTGCACCGCGCTGTACTCGGTCCTTCAGCTGGGCACGAAACACGTATTCTAGATGTGCGTCGCCGTATCTTGAGTCCAATGCTTCCAGTAGTTGGTCGTAGGTCATGTCCTTGTCGAGCGCCTCTAGTACAGTTAGAGCCTTGTCGCGGAGGCATAAGGTGAGTGCCGTCTTGGCCTGAGTCTTATCCCATCCATTTGACTCCACATAAGCTTCAAACTGGCGTCTGTAAGCTGACCATGAAGAGGTTCCATCAAACGGTGGCACTTTAAATCCACGTACTGAAGGGGTCGTGGGAGTATCGACCATAGGAGCCACAAATCCTTTTCCTGCCTTGAGATCACTCAGGGTCTTCTTCATATCAGCCATTTCAACTTTGACTTCGGAAATCCAACTCTCATGCTGTTCCACCTGCTCCTTCATTGCGCCAAGCTCTTTGCCAAGAGTTCCATGGAGGTCTTTTATAAGGAGCATCTGTTCCTCTTGGCGGCGGGCCTGCTCCTCTTCCCGGCGTGCCTGCTCTTCCTTATCTTGTTGCAGTTGCTCCCGCAGTAGGCGTGCCTGCTTCTCTTGACGGCGGGCCTGCTCCTCTTGACGGCGGGCTTGCTCCTCCTTATCCTTCTGCATTTGCTCCTGCAGTTGGCGTGCCTGCTCCTCTTGACGGCGGGCTTGCTCCTGCATCAGTGCCATTAAGGCTGCAAGGTCAACTGCAGGTGCTGGAGATGTCCCGGATGGATCAGCGACTGGGTCATTAGGTGGTTGCTCATGACCCGAAGGTAGTGACGGCGAATCTGCAAATCGTCTCTGGTCCATCTCCTGCTGCCGCTGACTTCTTGTCCGGATACCCTCCGTATCTTCTTTCGGTAAAACCGGCATAATTTATCCCACTACTTCTGACACCAAATGTTACGAGCTGGGGTTCGGGATAAATTAAAATCACTAATTTCACCGAAAACAGTCACTTTATTCACCACACAAACACACAGAAATCACACGAACAGTCACTATACACTAGCACTTGTTACACTGCACTGATAATCACTTGTAACTTCACTTCGATCTTCACTTGGATGCGTCCAAAACTGAACTGCCCTTGCCGACGCTGTCGACCATTATTTATATGAGCCACGAAGATTCTGGATTCGAAAAATCTCGATAAATCTCAATACTGCGACCCTTCCACTTTTTTGAGACAATAGATGTTTACGTCCTTTATTCAACTTGCGAACAATAGATGTTTACGTCCTTTATTCAACTTGCGAACAATAGATGTTTACAATCGCCATTGTTAATCCTTGACCTTGAGCCCAGTCTCACGCTATTGTGTTTTGTTTGTTTTTTCTTTTTGTTGCGGGTGCCGCATTCTAGCATATTCCTCTTGTTTGTTTTCTACCTGCTTCATCGACTGATCCAGAATCTCCGTGACCCATCTCCGTCGTCCTAGTTACTCGGCGTAACAATATTTAACATGTACATGTTCATTCATCTTCCATAGAAGTTAGTAACTGAGAACATTTAAAAACTTTTTATTCTTTTATAATACCAGCCTCTTTTAACTCTTCTAATATGGATACAATTTCATTGTCATGATTAGTATGGCCAGCATTTTTTGAAGCAATAAGGAGTTTTAATCTTTCAATTAATTCGTTAGGGTCATCCCAATAAACATAATCTGTATTGTATGTCAAATATCTTTATATCATTATCATTCACATTAACTAAAGTTTCCAAAGGATCTGTTATCGGTTTAAATGCCTTTTTAAATTTTAAATTTGCGATATCTTCTTCATCTTGTAATATTTTTATTTTATTTTTTATAGTATCTGCCGATTTTATTAATTGCTCCTTAATATTGATATCCATTGTTTGATTTGCAATCTGCGCAACTGTTATTTACAGACATTGGAAGTCGATTGACATATTTTTCCATTGAGCCGGTATTTATGTGTATTTTAAAAGTATATAAATGTATCGAAGCCTTGTCTATATCTACCTTTATTAAGGGGGCAATCTTTATTTATTAATAAAAAATCAAACCGATCCTGCCATATCATCGAACAAAGCTTTTTAAATTTTAACCATTCGATATCTGTATTTACATGCTCATTGTAAATATGTTTTAAATTTTTCTCGTCTTGTCTGAAGATAATTATAAGGTTAGCGTTATCTCGTATTAGTAGTTTAGGTATTTTGGAATAGGTTTGTGATAAATAAAAACAATCTATGTGTTTATGTCTTCCCATTGCAAAATAATTACGAATGTTAAATTGGTTTTCACATGCAACGTCATCAAACATCATTAATGAGTTAGCTAAAGCATTATTGGGATGTATAGTTTCTTTATTATCATTGAAGACCGAGAATTTAGCACTAGGAATATTGTTCATCACTGCTTTTAGAAAACAATACTTTGGCTGGAAAGCTGTCTTAGAGTATAAATAAATATGCTTGAATTTCAAACCATTTTCATGCAATATTAAATTGAGCATTACATTAGTTTTCCCACAGTCAGATGGACCACATATTATACATCTGATTGTATTAGGCAAAAGTGCATTGTGTTTTATTTTGTGTGATTGATTTTCCAATTTTATATTGTTGATTTCTAAAGTCTGGGGTTGCTTGATGAACTTCATTGTGAAAAGTGAGGGAAAATAACTTTACTTGTCTATTTATATTTTTACAGGATAACAACAAATGAAAATCAACATAGAATGTAATTAAGATATGTTTATTTTTACTTAAAAATAAAGTATACTAGTAATGTATACGGTACATTATTATTATAATCATACATCATACTAAAAACTATAAATACGTAATACTAAAACTATAGTACATTATTTATAATACGGGTTTATAGTGACCCCAAGGTAATGTTTCAATTTGATTTGAGAGTATGTATCGTTTATCATCTTTTTTATTCATCACCAGTTTGTTTACTTCTTGTGTGTATAATACATGTTTGATTGACTTAATCATATTCATTTTACATGATCTATTCTCATTATTAAATAATGCCTTATTGTAATGTGAAATATCTAGTCTTTTTGTAACTGATTTTGAAATACCTTTTGCTTTTTTTATTTGTATTTTAGAAGATACCAAACAGTAAAGTTTCGCTCTTAAGCCAGTGAATTCACTGATTACATCACCACCTAGTTCATCTTTAAAGAGTCCAGGAACTTGTTCGTTTATCCGTGGAATTAAATAAGGATTATCTAAATCAAAATTACTTGTGTCAAAATCTTTTAAATTATTTTTTATATCACGGTAAATATCTTTTGTATATATTAAATAAAGCAGACTGTCAGTGTCTGTGTAACAAAGTGTTATATTATTCATGTATTTCTTTTTAATATTATAATGATACTGATAAAGATGCAATTTAGCATATTCTAAAACACTGAAGCCTATATAAATTGGTCTGTCTAAAACAATTTTCTCAGGTTTTAGTTGAACTGCTACAAAATTTTCTGAAAATATTGATACGCATTTAAAATTAGGTTTACAAATTAGCTTTTCAGCACCATGTTGCTTATTTGTTATATTGTCTACATCAACCCATTTTGTGGCTAGTTTAATATCTACTTGTTTTCGTTTATTTTCAATAGTTTATCGAAAATAGAATTATTTAAAAGCTTGAAAAAATCTTTCTCAAATGTAGTTGTGGGTGGATGCTTGACGCAGGCTGGTATTTAAATCAATATATTTTTTTAAATATTCTTCTTATCTAAATGTTAGAATACGATGGATTTTTCTTATAACAAGTCCGTTTTTTAAACATTCCTGTAAATAAGTGTAATGAATTACATAGTTAAATTTGTCATATAAATTAGCTATAAGTTTATTTGTCTTTCCCCCCCCTGGTATAAACTTTTCAGGAGCAAAAGATAAATCACTATGTAAATCATGTACGTGCTCAGGATATTCGAGATCTACTTCTAATATAAAACCATATTGACTTTCACCTGATATATTCATTACATCAAAGCAATTAACTTCCTTTTGATTTAAAAAACGGAACTCTGCAATCGGGACCATTTTAGTCATTGCGTAACCATATAGATTATTACAATCGAGATATATCAAATAACTTGAAGGTTCTAGATCATTATATTCTGGCAAATATTTATTGTTAGCCTTTGCATGATGTAATGAACACTGTGCTAGACCACCACGCATGCCCTTCTCTAGCATTTGATATATTTCCAAGTCATCAATTAAGTCAAGCTCACCCTGCGTATAGAGCAGCATAGCATCTCAACTTAAACTAGGTGCAGTAACATAGTAGGCAGGATCTAATTTATAATATTTTAGTCGTATATTTAATAAAACATCACATTTTAGGTATAAATCAGTATACTCGCCAATATTATTTATTTTAAATGCATTCCATACAGTTTTTGCATGCTTATATTCTTCATCGGTAATATGTTCCATTTTCAATGTGTTATAAAAGAATTCTTTTGGTGGAAGTTTCGTTTCTTCGTACTTTTTCCAAGTACTAATGTAATCATAAGGATTGGGGGCGCTAGGGAAGGGTACTTACTGCAGATTGGAGATTGGGTTCTTCGATAGGATGGAGAGCAGTAGAACTATGTCACGATTTGTTCGTCACTGATTCTTGGCAGCAGCCCACAGCAGTTTGAGTATGATAATTTAAACACAGCACACAGATCACAAAGTTACATAATATTTTGGTTCACCGGGACGCGGGTTTTTTAAGCGGGACGAGCGGGAGCGCATGCACACGTGCGCGTTCGAATTTGAGTTCTTAGCGACTGTTGGGAAATGGGGCGGGGAAAGGATTGGTCCTTTTAATAGTGGTGTGCGTGTTGAGCGGTAAGTGTGACCATATTAAATAGTATTAATTTATAATTGTGGTAGATTATGTAAGATAATATTTTATTTATGAATAAGAGAGTGGCGCATACAACTCCCCCGGCCTAGAGGTTTCCTCTAAACATGCGGTAAAAATGAGAAAAATTGAGAGAGTTGAGAGTGAAATTAAAACTAAGTTAATAATAATTGCGAAGCGAAATTATTGCGAAGGTAAAGGGCAAATCCGAACCACATACGTATTCGCCAGAGGCGGTCCGAACTTTAACCGTTCTTATAACGTTGTCCTTTCCAGGATAAATCTCATCTACTATTCCCAGAGGCCAGCAAAGAGGATGAGCGTTATTGTCCTTTATAACGACAATCGTACCTATTTCAATAGGCTTTGACGGTGCATTCCACTTCTCCCTTTGCTGTAAGGAAGTAAGGTATTCCTGACTCCAGCGGTGCCAGAAAGAGTGCGTAATTTTATTGAGTAATTGATAGCGAGTTAAGCGGTTATCTGGGACAGCAGTGAGATCCTCAGCGGGTAAGAATTTAAGCGGAGTTACATTTAAAAAATGGTTAGGCGTTAATGCACTAACATCAGAGGGATCAGAGTTGAGAACACTGAGAGGTCGACTATTCAGTAGGCCTTCAATTTGAACCAGTACGGTATTAAATTCCTCGTACGTGAGTATTTGCGAACCTATCACTTTATATAAGTGAGTTTTGACACAACGAACATTAATTTCGCTGAGACCATTAAAATGCGGGCCATAAGGCGGACTATGTTTGAATTGAACGCGATGTTCAGAAAGCTGTTGACCAATATAATTAATATGCGATTTGGACTGTATAAGCGAATAAATCTCATCAAGTTTGCACCTATAAAATTCGTGCCTCCGTCAGAGTATATCATAGAGACGGGGCCTCTTCGAGAAATAAAGCGTTTAAAAGCGGCGAGAAATAAATCAGAACTAAGGTCAGAGACTAACTCTAAGTGCAGTGCCTTAGTCGAGAGACATACAAATAAGCAGATGTAAGCCTTGTGGCTTTTAACACCTCGTTTGCGAATATGCGTAATAAAGAAAGGACCAGCGTAGTCAACAGCGGTAAAAACGAAAGGTTTAACTTCCGAAACGCGAAATGCGGGAAGATCACCCATTGGAGGGTAAGTATTTTTAGGGTTGAGTCTAAAACAACGATTACATTGATGTACTCGTTGGCGTACTAAATTTCTTGCGGATAAAATCCAAAATTTTTGTCGAATTAGCGAAAGTAAAAGAGCGGGACCTGTATGTAAATTAATTATATGAAAATGATCAACAATAAGTTGAGTTAAGCGTTCTTTTGGCGGGAGTAAGATAGGATGCTTTTGACCGTAGTCAAGATGAGAGTGAGTTAACCTGCCACCTACTCTTAGAATATTATTAGCGTCAATGAAAGGGTTGAGTTTAATAATTTTTTTAGAAACAGGTTTATTTGATTTTAAAGCGGAAATATCATGAGAGAAGTGCGTATTTTGAACGTATCTTATAAGATATAATTCAGCGTTATCTAAGTCCGACACAGTTACAGGACCGTGTGAGTTTATACGTTTTGCAAATCTCAGAACAAAGACTAGAATTCGAATTAATTTTGAGTAATTAGAGATGCGGTTAATTAATATTTGAACAGGATGAATAGTCTCAGATTGAGCTGTCTGAGCTGAAAGAGTGACAGTTTTAGTTTCCATGATTTCAGAATTATTAGGGTTAATTTCAAATGGCTGAATGGGCCATTGATGCGAGGGGAATGAAAACCATTGAGGAGCGTTAAACCAAAGAGTGAGATCTAATAATGATTTAGGCGTTACAGGGCGAGAAACTATATCAGCGGGATTTTCACGTCCGTTGATATGAAACCAGTATGTGGCGGGTAATTTTGAATTTATTTCAGTTATCCTATTAGCGACGAATGTATGAAACTTATACGCGGGCGAGTGAATCCAAGTAAGCGTTACAGTTGAGTCAGAAAATGCGTAATTTATTTTACAGCGTTTACTTTAGCGTATTTTTAACAGCGATTAGAAGATTTGATAGAAGAAGCGCGGCGCAAAGCTCAAGGCGAGCCAAGGACATTTTATTAAGCGAAGCGATGCGGGATTTTGAGGTTAATAAGTCAATAAAAATATATAATTTTATAAATATATATATGAACCTAAAAGAGGTTATTGAGACATATCAGACGTGGTTTTGCAACCAGCATCGAGTCTTATGCGTGTTTTAGAAGACCGTTTACCAGGGCGGTAAACAGCGCGGTGCGGGATATAATAGTGCGGAACATTACGCGGGGGGTCATCGACCTTTGTCAGATAACCTTGATCAATGCGATCTTGAATTGTGGAATTATAATTTTTGCGAGTTTCAGGATCTGAGTCCAATTTCTTTTCTAAATTAAGAAAACGGCGATGAGCGATAGCGTAAGAGTTACCTAATGCGGAAGGGTGAGATTTAAAAGGTAAATGCACGGTATATCTACCTGTGTCATCACGAGAATGCGTGTTATTAAATATTTGTTCACATGCCTGATCTTCAGGACTCATGTGAGTCTTACAAGGGACGCTTTCTAGCTCCCAGAAGCGTTGCGTGAGTTTTTCTAATGATTGCGTTTCAGTAGTACAGAAAAATGATTTATTTTGTTTATTGAGCGTAATTTGAAAGTTGCGGGAAAATAAGCTGCGATCACAGTCTGCCCTACCCATGGCTATGTAGCCGAGAGTGGTCTGTACGGCGACAACCGAAGAGTCAGGTATAGAAATCTTTCCACTTCCCAAGAGTAGCGGGAATAACTCGCTACCAATTAGGCAATCAATTTCAGCGGGGAGGTGGAATGCATCATCGGCCATAGGTAAATTGCGTAAATGTTTAAGATTAGAAATGTCTATGGGTACGCTGGGTAAACCATCGGTTATACTGTCAATGACGCGAGCGTTAATATTATACGAAACGCGAGAATCAAAGCGGGAAAATATTTTAAATGTCGTTAATCCAAGAGAGGGAACTTTAGATTGACCTATACCAGAGATAGTCGAATAATTATCGGGAGTAATTTTTAAGTTTAAGCGATCGCAACAAGATTTAGAAATAAAATGACTCATCGAGCCAGTATCTAGAAATACGCGAATTTTAATAGGTTTATTATTAATATATACGTATACAGAAGCGGTAGGTAATAATACTGTAGTATTAACATCAATATTTGACGTAGATGCGGAAGTTGCGGTCATTGAAAGCGCGAGATTATTTGAATTTGCGCGCGAAACGTTATCAGTTGCGCTCGGTCGCGGCGACGACAACTCGATCGCGGCGGCCATCGCAGAATGCGAGGCGTGGTGGGGAGCGGGGCGCTCGCACGGCGGCTGCGGCGGCAGCGGCGCGCGATGGTACAGCGGTGCGTGAGGCGCGGGTTGCGTTCGCGGGGACATGGATTCAAAGTTATTTTGCGTGCGGAAATTATCAATATGGAGTAGCGTATGATGTTTACGTTGACAAATGGAACAAGTATTTCTCTTAAAAGAGAGAAATACTTGTTCCATTTATTGACTTACAAAATTTAATATCCTGAAATCCAAGACAATTGCGACAAAAGTTATGTTTTTTGACAAGTTCAAATCTAATGCGTGTGTTTTTATTTATAAAATCGGGACATTTATAAAGAGGATGAGAGATAGGCGAGTTACAAATTTTACATGGGCGTTGTTGCGTTTGCGGGGGGTGCGAGTGCGTGTTTACTACAAAAGTACGAGTATGAGAGGATTTATTTGCGTTATTATTATTATTATTTGCGTTTGAGTAGCGTGAATAAGAGTGCGATCTTTCGTTTGACCGAGAATTTGAATTAGGGTTGCGTAGCGTTTGAATTTTACTTTGTTCTTTTAAAAATTGAGAAAGATGATCGAAAGTAGGTACTTGAATATGCCTATGTGACTGCTCAAACAAAGTTACTAATTCTTTGTCAAGTTTACTGAGTGCGATATGAGTAATTGTGAAATCTGAGGAGAGATCATCAATGTCTAAACGACGTAAAGCGGCTTCAGCGGCGTAAAATTGTTCGAGAAAAGTATCTACTGATTGATTGGGTTTGAAATGAATCATCTGTTCTAAGTATAAGGAAGCTTGGACTCGGGTGTCTTGGTACTTTTCTAATAATGAGTTCCAAATGATAAGATAGTTGTTAGCGGTAGGCGTGATACCTGAACAAACAGTTAATGCTTTGCCAGATAGGCAACCTATTAAATACTGGACCTTTTCGGCCTCGGATAGATGAGAGTTATCGTGGATAAGACTTTTGAAGTTTTCATAAAAAGAACACCATTTGCTTGGTGTACCATCAAATGAGACTAATTTAAGCGGTGGTAATTTACGGTTTAATAAATCGAATTTATGAGAATTATCTGAGTGAATTGAACTAATAGGTTGCGTTTTAACTAGCGTGGACTCAATACTTTTTATGTAACAGTACAGTTCATCATACGACTGTAATGCTGAGTAGTTCGGTTTTGTCGTGGGATCGGCTTCTAACTGAGCCATAACGCACGAGTCGAGCGTGTCCAAGAAGTTGGAACGTATTTGTTCGAGTGAATTTATCCGAGCTAAAAATTGCGATTCTAATGTTTGATCATGAGTAGCGGAAACCTTTAGACCTAAGTCGTAAATGCTCTGAGTAATTTGAAATAGGCTTTCATTCTTGGCCTCGAGAAGGGAAAGTTTGGTATAAACTTCCTGATCATCATCACTGGGTGACTTCTTTTTCTGCGTAGGAGCCATTTCGAACTAAGATAAAAAAGGTAAGTAGGTAGGTAAAACAGCTAATGAGCTAGCGAGCGAGCGAGCGAAGTTTGCGTGGAGGTGTGTGTGTGTGGATGCGATGCGTAGGTATTTTGATAAGTAGGAAGCGAAAACGTAATAAATGCGTGTAGGTATAGCGTATTTATAATTATAATAATTATATTATATGAATATAGGTTTGGGAACCTGGTAATTATGCGTGTAATGTGTGTATGAAAGCGTTTTGAGTAATGAATTGAATGCGTAGGTATGAGCGATTGCGTAGCGGTGCGGGTGCGGTAGGTATCGAAAGATCCTAATAAATAAAAGCGTGCGAGTGAAAATATTATCAAAATATTATAAATTTATATGCGTAGCGTTGAGTGAGTATGCGTTTAATAAGTAGACAATGTCTATTAGCGAGATCTAGCGTGATTTTTCGAACGTGTAGGGCATGTGCAAAATGGCGACGTAGGTGCGGGGTGCGAATATTATGTTTGCGTAGCGTAATAATAAATGTGAGTGTGTTTAGCGTGGAGTAAATTAGTTTTTTTATTCGGCGAGAGGGACCAGGACTTGGGGGCGCTAGGGAAGGGTACTTACTGCAGATTGGAGATTGGGTTCTTCGATAGGATGGAGAGCAGTAGAACTATGTCACGATTTGTTCGTCACTGATTCTTGGCAGCAGCCCACAGCAGTTTGAGTATGATAATTTAAACACAGCACACAGATCACAAAGTTACATAATATTTTGGTTCACCGGGACGCGGGTTTTTTAAGCGGGACGAGCGGGAGCGCATGCACACGTGCGCGTTCGAATTTGAGTTCTTAGCGACTGTTGGGAAATGGGGCGGGGAAAGGATTGGTCCTTTTAATAGTGGTGTGCGTGTTGAGCGGTAAGTGTGACCATATTAAATAGTATTAATTTATAATTGTGGTAGATTATGTAAGATAATATTTTATTTATGAATAAGAGAGTGGCGCATACAAGGATAAATACCTTTAGTTTTGAGCAAATATATTAACTTATCATTATTAAATTCCGTTGACAAATGCAAAAAATCTTTATCTGTTAAACTTTTACTTAGTGCATCTAAACTTGAGCTTAGACACTGAAACGAATCAATAAATTTAATTTGTATAGGACGGCTACTATTATCATGATCTATGTATTTAGTAATGGTTAAATATTTTTCTTTACTTTTAGGAATTATTTTAATATGACCCCTATGTTTTGCTAATTCTTTTATAAAAAGATGAGAATCATAATTCGATAAATTATGAAAAATTACAGGTATGAATGGACATACTCTAAACATTAGATTACATTGAGTATGTGCAGGTCCTCTAAACTTTCCTGTCACATGATCGTGGTCACGCGGTCACAAATATGACAAGTATTTGCATTGTTATATTGGGTTTGCTCTTTCTTAGTTAAAGGTATCATTTGTTTTATAATTAATAATATATCATTTATTTTCTTCACATCTTCTATTAATCTAGTGATAAATACCTCAACACAATCTAGACCTCTATACGTTACATATTTATTTTGGCTGGGATCATGTGAACAACATATGTAATATGCAAAACACGAAGGTTGGTGTTTTTTAAAATTATACGTTTTTTCAGTTTTTTTTTCATAACAACTAAGCAATAGACTTTCAAAGTCTGCGTAAATTACAAAATTATTTCTATTATCTATTTTTTTCGGGTAAAATTGATAAAGTTTTTGAACAGATATGAGTTCTATACCTAGTTTCACTGCTATAAAATTGTAAACATGACTCACATAGAAAAAAATCACCTTTATGATTTGTTACTTGTCGTCGTATTAAACGTGCCAGGTCTTTGATAAGACAGTAATGACTTATTCCTTTTCTTTCTAAATACAATAAATTTACATGTATATATTTTCTTTTATTTGTTAAATAAAGAGGCCCAGTCACTGTTTCGCTCTTATTATCTATTCGATATACGTTGACACTTATGTTATTGTTGGTCTCAAATAATTTTATGTCTTGATATGAGACTGGGAAAGACATTCCTTCAATATTAAATATAGAACTGTAATGCGGATAGGAATTAGTCGGCATACATTCTTTTTAACGGGATATAATAAAGCTACTACACTCCATAAAAAGCAACAATTGTCATTATTTCGAATATTAATACAACTTTTGAATTCTTAAGTTTTGTTGGTAATTCAAGGTAAGTACCACCTCTCATGGGACAATATTTATTGAAATTAATTTCGAGATGGCTCACTGATTGATAAGACCATCCAGATTGTATTTTAAAACTTCTATAACATTTGAATAAAACTCACTTAAAATTGTGTTATTGCAAATAACTTCATATTTCGTATTAAATGACTTCAGTTGTTGCTCACTAGTTAATGGTAACACAAAGTGGGCAAACAACTCGAAGTTAATCTTGAGACAAGTATTTTTCAATAAAGACATACGTATAAGTTTCAGGACATCGTTCGTATTCTCACACAATAATGCTTCGGGTGTGCAGTATACAGCACCTTGTGCAGGGTTTAAACGATACCTTATGATTCTGTTTTTGAAAGCACTTGCAATTATATAAATATTTTTAAAATGGGTTTGAAGTAAACTATTTGACTTATGTACATTAGTTCTTAAATGATATTTCAATTCAGTTTTCGGTAATTCAATTTGTCATTTTTTGCATTCTATTAATTCATTGTTAGAATCATAGATATCAATTTCAAATTCTTTTTCTATTAATTCATTACTAGGATCATGGATATCAATTTCGGATTCTTTTTCTATCTTCCACGAGGAAGACACTTGAGGTGCTGTAAAATAAAACAATAATAGTGCTAAATGTATTTTTATACGTAAATAAATTGAAATTATGAACTAAGTAGGTATTAATTGAGTAAATATTGATTTCATTACATAATTGAATAAATGGCAATAAAGAAATAAAGTTATAGGACATAATTATTACATTACATTATAATTAGTATTTTTTGAAATACCTAGAATAAAATATTTTAATCTAGGTATTTCAAAAAATACCTGATACTATAAGGAAACCTTCTATTTTCTATAATAATAGAAGAGATAATAGAATAATAATAATAATAATAGAAGAAAACCTTAATAGTAACTGCTTACAAAATCTAACGGACAGTTCTTAAACTCCCGTCTGGTCTCGTCAATAAATTCTTTAAGCTGAGCCCATGCTGGCGTATCATTATCAGTACGATTTTTTATTGAAATAATTGAATGACGCAAGCGATTTATTGGTGTGACGTGTTCTATTGCATTCACATCATAAATTTTTAATTCGATGTAGTAAGAGCCCTGTTTTGATTCATCGCTTTGCCGACTTAAGCCGTTTGCCACCCTCCGTGTGAAATAGGAGTATAAGGGAGTTACTTTTTTATTACCCTTTAAATGATTTGCTGCCATCTCTTCACGATCATCGTCACTGTCACTGCCAAATAAATCATGGCTCGTGGGCTTCATATCACTTCTCTGGGGCTTCATAACAGGACTAATGGGATGAATAGAAGACCGAGAAGAGGACGTGGTCTTGAGCTTCTTTTTCTTACTGTCCGGAACCGGATGCGATGATTTGCAGACCCCTCTCTTAACAGCATCGCCAGATCGTGAAGATGAAGATGCTGATGACGAATCCTTCACGTGTTTTGTCCGGGTTTGTTGTTCCTCGCATTCGTCTTCGGAGGGAAAGAGGTGATCGGCAGAAGTTTGCCTCGACCTGAACAAAAATACAGATAAATTAATTAGAAGGAAATTTAAAATATAAAAATTATAAACAATACAGATAGGTGAGTAGATATAAGATTACCTAGATACCTAGTCACAGATAATCAATAAATAACGTTCCATAAAGGGAAAAAATAACATAAAGAAATTGTTCATAAAATTGATGTGGTGAATTGATAAAAAGGCGAATAGATAGAATAAAGATTTAAATTACATTGTGATTGTGTTGAATACACTCAATTTATTCTATTCATTTCAATCATTGAATTCTTTTTTATATAAATAAAAATAATAGATTAAATGATAATTATATCAAGGCATTTAATGAATGAATAGATGAGTATTATAACAACGGGATATATAGATAGGTACTTACATTGTTGACGATTCGATTGAGTAGGTTAACACTTTATAAAATTAAAGTTGACCGTCGATTCCGTCCAGGAGTGATTTGTGTTACAGAGTTATTCGGGAGCCGTTTATATAGGCCTAAAAAATCACGTCATTCCAACCAAATTTGTAAAACTGCACGCTTGCAATAATTTATAAAAATGTAATACTAGAGATGGTGCCTTATAAAGATTATTTGCGATGGTGCATACGAGCGTTTAAATCGCAGCGGTTTAGGTAGCTCAGCCAGCCAGATAATTGTTTGTAAATGGCATATTAGGTTAGATGTTCTACCAATTTTAGAAACGGTTTATAGGAACTTCTACCCGCGATCAACGCAACACGAGTAATTTAAAAACATTTTCCATGTTTGTCAGCAGAAACGCAGCGGTTTGCACGCTCGTGTACATACATTATTTCAACTTCTAACACGTGGAGGTAAGAACTTGAATCTCGCGTTTACATAATATATTTAAAAACAAAATATTATAATTATGTGTTTAATTTTTTAAATAATTTTGAACCTTAAAAACAAAATGTGAGCAAGTATAAAACAAGAACAAAATCCTGGAAAAATCACATTCCCGTTAAATATCTCGTTCTACAATGTCGGTAAGTAAGTCAGCCTTTAACTAAATAATTAAACATATTTTTAGTTTTGATACTTTTTATTCTGATAATATCTACTTAACGGAATAATTCTACTTAAAAATTGTCTGTGTACGAATAAAAACAGTCGATATTTAAAATAATAATTGTAATTATGTATTGTTTCAGAACTCCAGCGATATTTTTATCAATGATTCATCATACTCCCCAATACCAGCAGCGCAACAACTACGTCAAAATGTTTTAAACTACCTCGAGAGAGAAAGACCGTTCCATTATGAAGAAAGGTCGAACCCATCATACTCTCCGATTCCAGCAGCATCAACACTACGTCAAAACGTAGAGAGAGAAAGACCCTTCCAATTCGAAGAAAGACCGAGCAGCAGCGCCAGTAACAGAGTTAACAGTAAAAAGCATGGGACCAACACTTTGTATTCCTACATTAAAAAGCCTGCAAAGGGTTTACGATCAAAAATAGTACGGATCCAAATTTTTGATGTCGAAGATTTAAAAAGTTCTAAATTATGTGAGTGTAGGGCTAATGTATGCGCTCAGCATATTGTTGAAAATATGTTTAGTGATGATGTATATAAGTGCGCAAAAGATATTATAAGTAAAATTAAAAAAAAAAAAAAATATTACATACTATACAAATAAACAATATTACTGATGTCTGTCTTTTAATTACTAGATTAGCCTATTACTAAATATTGCTCATTTATGTACCTACCTATCAAACATGTTTAACATTGACGAATTTATAGGTAGCTATTTGAGTATTACCTATTTGTCCATATCTGACTGCCTCGTTGGTCTAGCGGTTCCACGTGCGACTGCTACGTACGCTAAGTCCTGGGTTCGAATTCCGGGTCGAGCAAAGTGTTGTTGGGTTTTTCTATGAAATTCCCCGTAGCAGCTCGGAGTCTGGATTTGTGCCCGGTCTGATAGCAATAGACTCGCCGCCTAATACATGGGACCTAAACATACAGACGAACTGTGGATGTACATTATAGTACACCTCTGCCTAACACTTAGGTAATACAGGTGTGATGGTATGTTAATATGTTATCTGTCCATAACATATGAACTAAAGCTTGATTGAATCATATTCAATAGTAGCAATTCTTATATAAATAAACATACATTTGTATAGTTACGGAGGCCCATGATGGGTACAAACAAAATGGAATGCGCTCAGTTTCCTTTACGGGAATATGTAAACTTTCTAACGCACCTAGCAACGGTTGCCAGTTGGATTAGTTATAATCGTCAACCATCAATAATTATTACACGCATATTTTCGTAATGTATTTATTATATATTTTATAACAAAAAAAATATATCGACGGTTAAAAGGAAATAGGGGATAAGCGACAAAAGATGAAATGTTCAGGAGAGCCGTTCAAAGTTTTAAATTTTAGAAAAACTGACGTATTTTTGTCATTTATTAAGATATTGTGAAAAGTGAACCAGTTATAAAATCAGATAGAAATGGAACAGTTACTGGTATCCTTAGTTTTAGTGATTTGACGTTATTTAAAGTAGTTTTTGTCGCTTATAACCACAGCTTTTAATTTTTGAATGAGGAAATATGGCATAAGATACAAATGACAAAATCAAATATTAAAGGATAAAAAGCATATGCGACATTCCAATTTATCATTTCGCAAGGTAAAAGGGTATAAGCGACTAGACCGATCAATCAATATTATAGGAAAAGAAGGATAAGCTACTTTTCATAGTGGTTGTATAAAAGATAATAGGGCACAAGAAACAGTCGGCATTCAAAATAATACCAGGATATAAGACATTAGTAACACACAATGTCGCTACGAAGCAAAGAAATATGGATGAAAAGCCACCCCAAAAATAATGAAGTAGCGCAACCAACACAATCCATCATCAGGAAAATATCTAAAACAGATATTACACGACACCGTAATTGGGTCTCTAACTTCTAAATTGCTTGGGAGTAAATTTTCACAGAAACATACTAAGGATCTATCTTACTAAGAGGCCTACAGTATACCCTGCTATAATTTTACACTAAATGGTAGATTTAAAAGATATAGCTCGTCATTTCATATTTACTGACGAGCAGATGGAATTAGCGACAATCGTATTTATATTAGTCAACGGAAGTAAGGTATAACCACCAGTGTCATATTAAAATCAATTTAGGTAATAGGGCATAACCGACTTGGCTATCATTAAGAACTAAATGGAAATAGGGGATAACCGCCAGAGTAATATAAGTATGCATTTTGTATATAGGGCACAAGCGCTACAGCTCGGTTAAATTACGAAATGGAAGTAAGCTTTAAGCAACATTTGTACTTTTCAATTGAAATGCTTAAAAGGCATAAACAACCAAAAGCTTGGCACCCTTGTGAAGTAAAAAAGCATTACCGACAACAAACCCAAAATAAATCATTTTTGTAGGGGCACAATCACCTTTATAGCAAAAATGACCAGAATTTTCATCGGTTAGCAAAAATAACACTATAAAATGTTTTTTTTTTTGCTTGGGCATAAACGCCAAAAAAGTCATCGTAGAGCCATGGGAGTAAGCGCATTCGAAAGAGCAGAAAATTTCAAGTCCAATGGCATATATAACTCATTTTTGACCAAAATGTCGCTTATGCCCTATTTCCTTTTAACCGTCGATATGCGTCTTTCAAACAGCAAGGATTTGATTCAAATCTGCATTGTCATATTTATTTCATTAATATTTTTTAATCGATTTAAATTATATATATATATTATTACCTAAAGCTACATGTAATTATCAAACACCTACAATATATTGTAACGTTGTGGACACGTTTCAGAGACGTGGCCAACCGGGAACTACTCGGTGGAGATAAATTACACTCAGAACACAAAATATACAAATTTTATTGATAATAAGGTTGATTTTAATACAAACTAAACACGAAGACAAATGCGAGTAGGGTGAGTTAGGCTCAGGGAGGGTTCGGCGAAGGCTTTGAGGTGAGGTCCGACCGGTAGAGGGCGGCACTTAGCTTGGGCAGCTGGAGCAGGACGAAGGAGGCCCGCGCGTCGTCTGCCGAGCTATTTATAGTGACGCGCGGGGTGAAGCTTGAGGTGTGGGGAAGGAGTGGCGAGCGCGGACCATGTCACACTCCCCCCATTAGGCCAGAATTTTTCCTGACGGAAAATTCCTTTTCCAGCGCCTGCAGCTCCTCTGCCGGAAGGTAGTCATTGAAAGCAGTTTTATAGGATAGTTAGGAACTTTGTAGGTAGACATATGACCCTATAAGTATGTGAGTATATTGCCCTTTTAATCTTGCATATTGAGTGAACAATTTGGGACGTCCTATCGATGTGAGGTATCGCACGTCGTGTTTGTAAAGCCTACCCACTTCGATTATGTCGGTGTGTAAGCCAAACATTCACACTTGTATTTTGTTTTGATGCGAAGATCTGTTTAGGCTATATACATATAACAAGGACTAACTAACGGGGTAATATGTTTTTTATTTAAAAGGTAAATCTATGTTTTTAGCAGAAAATGAATTTAGAATAAAATTTGTAAACAGATCCGCTCGATGGAAAGATAATAAAAACAACCTATTAGTAAGTAGTTGCTAAGACAAAACATAACAATTCGCATTATGAGTAGCGAATCGAGTAAACAAGATGACTCATTGGCCATCTGGCGCTGCGCTGTTGCTATGCGTGGAAGAATGCACGCGTGTGTTATGTAGTAGTAAAAGGATTTCTAAATAATGTTATATTAAGTTATTTGTTGGAAGAACTTATTGCAGTGCGCTAGACTTCGGGATTGAATGCGGTGATTAGTACACCAACCGAAGCAGACGTGCAAGGGGGAGTAGACCCACATAAGAAAATAAAACAGTCAGCAGACGAGACTCCAGCGGTCGACTCGACAGTGACCTTCTAACCACTGAACTATAGGAGAAAAAAAATTGTATATTTAGTTTAGGATTGGAGAATTATAAGACACTATTTAGCATTTAAGGGAGTATTTAGGTAAAATGGAATGAAACGTATATTTTGTTAGATAGGTTTAGATGGCATTTATGGTAATGACATTGTTATTCTTTGTAGTTTATTAGTTTTAGATCTTTTATGTGCCATTCGCCGAGAGGTTTACCAGACATGTCCGACAGCTTGTATACTAGAGGGGACTTTTTGGCAACAATCTTACACTTTACGAATTTAGGAGCTAGTTTTTTACTAAAATATTTATCTTTGTCACTAAGGTAAAATGTGCGCTTCCATACTATATCGCCGACATTGAATTCAGCGGGTTTGCGACGAAGATTATACGACTGACAGTTTCGGCGATGGGCCGCTAATAGGGCTTCCTGTACCTTCTTGAAAATAGAGGATAAGTAGCCAAGAGACTCAGCGTAGCTATCCCGGGGCTCATGGATTATATTAGGGTCAGGTTTATTGACAATATAATGTGAACCACATGTGACCGATTCACGACCAAAGACAAGAAAAGATGGTGAGAAACCAGTCGTTTCGTTAACAGCACAGTTAATAGCGAATTGTATTTTAGGAATAAGTGTGTCCCATATCCGTTGATCGTGATCAATGAAAGTAGAAATAGCTGTTATAATAGTTTTATTATATCGTTCGACTGAGTTTACGTGTGGTGTATACAGCGGTGTGTAGTGTAAATTTGGAATTTTGTATTTGTCTAATAGGTTTTTAAATGTTGTACTAATAAATTGTTTTCCATTATCTAAGACAATAGTGGATGGTATGCCGTGAACTAAGAATACGTTTTCCTCGAGGATTTTTGTTATAATTTCTGCGGTAGCCCGTTTTATAGGGAAAAACAAACAGTATTTAGAAAAACAACAGCTGATGACAAAAATAAATGTGTTTTGTTTCCTGCTGGGTGGTAATGGACCGATAAGATCTAGACTTAGCATTTGGAATGGTTTGGTACATGATTTAGGGGTACCCATAGGACCAAAGGTGGAATGATTTTGGTGCTTGTGGGCGACGCATGTGTCGCATGAGTTGACAGCTTTAACCACGTCGGAGTACATTCCAGGCCAATAGTAATTTAATGCCAAGCGTTTGTATGTTTTGAAGATGCCGAAATGGCCAGCAGTGGGCGAAGAATGGTTTTCAGCTATGATGTTAGACCTTTGGTCTGACGAAACAACCTCCTTCCATTGAAATTCTCTAGTGAGTGGGTTTAAGGTTTTTTTGAAACGATATAGTTTATTGTTTATAACCTGATAATCAACGAAGGCGGTCGGGGACGTTTTACATCCATTGTAGATATTCAAGTACCAAGAATCATTAGTGGAAACTGGCGGATTTGAACTAGAATTGTCATTTTCATCGACGGCGTTTGTAATGAGAGAAATAGGTATAGAACGGGAAAGGAAATCGGGTATTACATTTTTGGAACCTCGACGATGTCTAATTTCGAAATTATAGCCGGATAATCGAATACCCCACCTAGCTAAGCGACCTGTAGGGTTGTTTAGCTTTAAGAACCACTTGAGAGCAGCGTGGTCGGTATAGACAATGAATTTTTTTCCGTTTTCGACGTAACAACGCCAGTGTTCGATAGCGGACAAGACTGCAAGAGCTTCACGCTCGGTAGCACTATAATTTTTTTCCTGACTAGTGAGCGATTTGCTATAATAAGCTATAACTCTTTCCTCTCCGTTCAAGACCTGACAAAGGACAGCTCCAATGCCATAGTCACTAGCATCGGCATGGATTTCAAAGGGCTCCGAGTAGTCGGGGCAAGACAGAACAGTGCAAGAAATTAAACATTCTTTTAGTTTGTTGAATGCTTCATTTGCTTCTTGAGACCAACAAAATGGAGGAGAATTTTTTTTTTGTGAAGTTAATTTATTTAATGGAGAAGCGAGAGTGCTGAAATTTGGAATGAATCGCCTAAACCACGACACAGCGCCTAAGAGACGACGGACTTCTTTTCTATTGGTTGGAGTGGTGTAATTTTTTATGGCATTGACCTTATCGGGGTCAGGGTGTAGACCCTTTGAATCGACAACATAGCCCAGGTATTTTAATTTATCTTTGAAAAAATTACATTTGTCGAGATTTATAGTTAAGTTAGCTGTTTTTAGTTTTTCTAATATTCGGGATAGCAGTGCGATATGTTCTCCTTCTTCCTCGAATCGGGAAGATATACAAATAATATCGTCAGCGTAGCAGAACACCTTATTTTCGAATTCAGGACCATAAAACAACATGTCAACAAGTCGTTGCTGAGTTAGCCCACTGTTGGACAGTCCGAAAGGCATACGCTTGAACTGGAATGTACCACGCGTGGGAATATAAAAGGCGGTCTTACATCGATCTGTTTCTTTAATCAAAGTTTGCCAGTATGATTTGGATAAATCTAAATTGGATAAGAATTTGGCATCTCTTAAGTTATCTAAAATTTCTGAAATGTAGGGTAGATTATAAGCGTCTTTTCTAGTTACTGAATTTAGTTTACGACTATCTAAACAAAAACGTAATTCACCATTTTTTTTAGGAACCAAGATGACAGGGTTTGACCAGGGGCTTTCGGACGGCTCCACTATGTCTTCTTTGAGCATCTCGTCGAGATGTTTAATTAAAATGCCTTGTTTGTCGGGAGACATGCGATAATAACGCTGACGAATGGGGGGGCTATCACCTGTATCGATAGAGTGAGTAATGAGGGAAGTGCAACCAAGACCCCCCTTTTGATAAGAAATGTCGGAAAATTTTGAGATAATGTTGTCAGCGGTAGCTCTTTGGTCGGTTGTTAGATTATCATACGAAACAAGGTGACTATCAACACTCGTGTTTAATTCAGTGACGTGTGTGTCGGTCTTTTTTAAAAACAAAATAGAATCTAAGTGATTAGGGAACAAACCAAAACTTCTCCAAAAATCCATACCAAGAATTAAGGGGTTTTGTATTTCAGGTACGATGTGAACGACGAGGTTAATTAATTTATTTTGAAATTCAAAGGGAAGTGACACTGACCCTAGTGAATTTAATTTTTCACCGCTTGCGGTAGTTAATTTTAGCTGATGGGAATTATCAAATTGGTAGTGGTCGTTTAAAAAATATTTATGGGAATTATTTCCTAAAATTGTTACACAAGATCCTGAATCGAGAAGGCCGACGCCTTTTTTTCCATTTAGAGTAAGGGGGATATAAGGGGTGTATTCAATATTAGAATTGCGGATTGAAGATAGATGATAACAGTTGAAACATTTTGAAATATAAGTTAGCCAGTTGGACCAATCAGTTTTATTAAATTTTGAATGATTATAATTTCTCCAATCCTTGTAGGTTAGTTTTTTGACAGTGTAGTGCTAGGCTTGGGATTACAAGTAGGACAATCGGACACGCGAAAACCTTTCAAACCACATTTAAAACAGATTAAATATCTTGGCTGAGAGCAAGTTCTAAGCGAGTGTGAGGTATTCCTACATCCAGGGCAAAATCGATTATAATTATTATTAGATGGCTTTTCAACTGCGTTAACGTGTGTCGTTGCGTCAGGATTTATGCTAGCTGAGGTATGAAAGTTTTTACCCATGAAACTAGGTGACTTGTAAAAGAAGTTTTTATTTTTGAAAGTGTTGTTATATGGACTGGAAGGACTGGGAGTATGATTATATGCGAAATCAGGTGCTAGGGTGTTAGCGGACGTCTTAGGGGGTTCGCGGAAGTCCCTACTGCGACTATCGAATTTTTCAAAGTTTCTGCAGACACTTATTAGACTGGGAATGTCGACCACATTCGCGGTCAAAAGAGAATTTGTGTAACAAGGTCTAATATTGTTGAGAAGTATTTCTAGTGTGTCGGATTCATCAATTGGTGCATCAAGGCGGGAAAACAAACCCTGCATTTTAGCAACATATAAGGTTATGTTCTCGTGTTCGCCTTGTGAACGAAGTCTTATTTCTGACATCAACCTGTAGTCGAAATTGTGAGGGCTAAAATCTCCCTTTAATAATTGACAAAGTTGGCTCCAAGACGAAACACTGTCTTTAATGCTACGGTACCAAGTCAATGCATCATCCGAAAAAATTATCCTCAGGGATGCTCCTACTCGACATGAATTCATTTACTCTCTGTATAAAAGCTAGCACACATGATTTGCCATTGTATTTAAATTTTGATAGATCGGAAAAAAGTTTACGTTCATAGGTAAGTAAACTAAGCGAAACATTTGGAGTACCCTCCATCGAGCAGTCCGTCTGCAAATTGTGCCCAGAGGGCCGAGAAGTGGGTGGTTTAAGTTGCGAGTATAATGAATGAAATTCGTTCCATATAGCCTCAACACTGTCCCTGACCGATAGGGCGTCCAAATTCACACGATTCAGTCTATGGAATATATGATGCAAAAGTGACTCGGTTCTAGATGAAAGATTTTTGTCCGGATTGGATTGTAACATTTTTATATTATTGTTTACTTTAAATAATGAAATTTTTACGGCTGCTATATCTTTTTCGGGGGGCAAATATGATTCAAAAAGGTCCTCAGATGGAGAACCTGGAGCGAGCTTCGAAATCTGTTTGCGTAGTTCGTCTACGGTGTTCGATTTCTCACCTCCTCTTATAGAAACTTCGTATTGTAGTTCAGCTTTTTGTAAGTGCGAGAATTTAATTTCGAATGCCATTTTTCCCGAAGATGATATAGGTATCACAACACGAGCAATTGCAAGAAAAACAATTTTTGTGGAAATCCGTCCGAGAATAATCGTAGTAAGGGAAATAATTAATAAATTAATGTAGAAAGTGGGTGGGTAGAAATTGTTATTGCGCCCGCGCGGCGAGACCTCGTGGCACGATCACTCACGAGTAATATCACAAGATTTAAGATAGATGCAATAAAAATGTGGATACACACGTGGATAGACACGTGTTGGCAACCCAATGACCGATAGCAGCCACCCCAGCACCTCCTACCGGACGACCGTGATCACAAGACTTACCTAGCTACTGTCAGTACGAGAAGATAAAAAGACTGGACACCAACGACTCGCTCTCTTTTTACTTCGGATTTCGTGTGAAATAGTTGCTCTGTTAGATTGTATTGAAATTAGATTAAATTATTGAAGTATGTGTAAGTTATTTATAGGTTATCAGTTTATCAATTAATAAGGTATTTTAGCTATTTGTTTCTACTCAACTCTCTCAGTGTTGCCTTCAGCCTAGTTAGTTTATATCAGAAGCGGGATTAGCGTTGGTTCAAACATATTAGGGCATAGGTGAGCACAGTCTACCAAATTTTGTGATTGATTATTGAAACGGTAAACACCAAAATCTGGTGAGTGTTTTAATTTTGACAATATTCTGGTATCGAATGTTCATTGTAAAGTTTAAAACATATCTTTGTGTTGACTCTTCGATTTAAAATATATAAAATCGAGTGACTACACTTGAGTACTAATCGGTAGAAATGTTATTTTTTATCGTTGCTAAATTGCATTAAGATTTCTGTTGCTATGGTCATTACGAGAGAATGAGGGTAATCGCACATGTCGCACAATGTTCATCTTCGAAAAAAGTTAACGGATATAATTATGTCTACTAAATATGTCCCGGTTGAAATATTTTATCGTACCCACCAATAGGTAATTTGTTACTGATTTTTATATCGTTATTTTTTAATGATACTTGTGAAATCACAACATTGGAATACTGAAGTCTCTGATTGGAAAGAGCTATGCAATAATTTCTTGGTATAAAGTAAAACTACCGCCAGTGGCGGGCCCCTACTAATGTGAAATTACAGATTACTGAGCAGTGATTACGTGTGAGTGCAACTACTGAGCTAGCTTCGGAGGTCAATCCGTAGTTTCAGTAGCTGCTGGAGAATCGAGGCAGGAATGCTGCCGTGATGTTGTATCTTGGTGAAATCTGACCAAAATTTAAATTAATTTTTTTTTATTTTATTTTCTAAATTATTGAAGTATGTGTAAGTTATTTATAGGTTATCAGTTTATCAATTAATAAGGTATTTTAGCTATTTGTTTCTACTCGACTCTCTCAGTGTTGCCTTCAGCCTAGTTAGTTTATACACGTGGATATAGTTAGCACAATATTTGCGCACAGAAAAAATCTAGAAAGTATACTTGCCTTGACGGATTTCACACAACACACACAGTAATAGAAAATAATATAGAATATAAGCCGCAAACTCGCGACTCAAAGCCTTCTGCCGTTTTTGATTGGGCGCCAGATGTAACGTTGTGGACACGTTTCAGAGACGTGGCCAACCGGGAACTACTCGGTGGAGATAAATTACACTCAGAACACAAAATATACAAATTTTATTGATAATAAGGTTGATTTTAATACAAACTAAACACGAAGACAAATGCGAGTAGGGTGAGTTAGGCTCAGGGACGGTTCGGCGAAGGCTTTGAGGCGAGGTCCGACCGGTAGAGGGCGGCACTTAGCTTGGGCAGCTGGAGCAGGACGAAGGAGGCCCGCACGTCGTCTGCCGAGCTATTTATAATAACGCGCGGGGTGAGGCTTGAGGTGTGGGGAAGGAGTGGCGAGCGCGGACCATGTCACAATATAATTACAAAGCTAATAAATCAAAATATTCTCGAATGCATGGTTGAACAGAAAACTCTGAATAGAAGTCTCTTTTCAAATAGAGGACCCTAAACAGAGAATTTGTATAGAAGTCTTACTTTAAATAGGGAATTCTGAATACAGCATCTATTCATTTTGAAAAGATGGTATGGATCATCATTTTACAGTAGATAGGTCTAAGTCTTACTTTGAATATAGGGTTTTTGAATAGAAGTTGCATTTTGAATAGAGAATTCTGAGTGCTTGACACTCATTTTGAAAAGGGAGTATTGGGGCATTTGGATCAAAAGATGATACGGGCGCGAAGAGAAAGCGCCCGATTCATCTTTTGATCCAGATGCCCCAATACTCTCCTACTGATCTGTGATCGAATTTTAGTTACTAAAGATCCAAACGTTTTTAAACCAGATCCAGTTTTAAGTTTTGCTTTCATTGCTTTGCTTACTAACCAAGAAGCAATTTTTTCCCTTTTTCCTGCATCGGCTGCTTTTAATCGTTGATTTGCCATATCCAGTAACTGTAAATCGGCTTGATGTCTGTTGTGCAAGTCTGAATAATTTGTATAGGCTATATCATGCAATTTGCAAGCTTCGTCTAATTGATTTATGCCTTTGTCTCCTCGTGATAAAAGTTTTTGTAATTTAGTGCCCGGTCCACAATAATTATAGCCTGGCAAGTGTAGCTCGAATGGTAAATTATTTATTAAATTATTAAGAAGTCCACCTCCTTGCATGGCTTGTATGGTAATGTGAGAAAAAAAAAAAAGTCTATAATAAATACCATTTTATTAATTTACTACAGTATTTTTATCAATCCAACTATTTTCATTATCTCTCAGACCTAACCATTTAACAAACAGCTTACTACCTTTTTTCTTTAAAACTTTTTCAATAAGGTAAACATTAGGATGATGCGTTTTTTGAATTTCTTGCTCATAAAACGTACCTAATATCGGTTGATTTCGAAGATCTTGAATATTATACGTCACTGGCATTGTTTCATTTATTTTAGTGACTTTAAAGATTTCTGTTGACCTGTTGAGTTAGGAGTATAGCCTTTTTGAAATAAATTTTTATATTTACTTATGCGGACATGGTCCCCGACTTTAAATTTGTTTTTCTTAGGTTGTGTTCTTTTGTGTGATTTTAAAATATTTTTCCTTACAAGATTTTCATTTTCAGTATTAACATTAACCGGTTTACAATTAATAGTACGGTGTTTAGTATTGTTGTAATTGGAGACTATAGTTTCGATTGGTTTTCCTATCCACTTATAGCTTCCATTTAAATTAAATGTTTTGTAAAGTCCGGTTATTAAGGTTTTAATTAGTCTTTCTGCAATTGAAGCTTTCTTAATCGAATATGATGAATAATGATTGATATTAAAACGTTTCATTAAACTTGAAAATGCATCGTTATAAAATTCGGTTCCTAAGTCTGTTTGTAAATGATTAGGTGAACGATTACATGTATTTAATACTTTTTCAAACGCGTAAGTTACTTCTAACTTTGATTTGGACTTCAGAGATACAACCCAAGCATATTTAGAAATACAGTCAATGATTACTAAGATGTAACTAAAACCTTTATTGTAATTTTGAATTCTTCTCAAATCTATAAGATCAGCCTGCCACAAGTCGTAGATTCCTTTTAAAACAACACAACGACGAATAAAATTTCTTCTGGCTGATTTGTGTAATTCATTCACGACTTGTTGCTTTATCATTTTGAGATGATCTGTTCGTCTTACTCGTACCACTGTTCGTTATTTTATAATCAATATAAGATATCATACTTGTTTTTAAGTGATCTAATAAGACTTGAATATCTTTTATAATCTCTTTTTTTGATTTGTCTAATAATATTTGAACATCAATTTTAGCACACAAGTCTTTAACTTTTTCATCTACATAATCTTTATTTGCAACATCGTCTGCTTCAACAGGATTAATAACACCTCGTAGTCGACTCATTTGCAAATTAAAGTCACCATTTACAGTTTTTAATATGGTTTTGTCTGCGATGTCAAAAATATCTGACAGTCGCATTCTTTTATGAATATGATGACCAAATTTATCTATATTCTTTGTCTGCACAGAAAGGAAGCTTAAAAGAAAATGAAAAGAATTATTGTTTATTAAGATATTTATTAATTTATAAATTGACCTTCACGTAATTCCTCTATGATAGAAATTATTTCATTATCTACCCCCGTATTACCAGCTTCTCGGGAAGCCATGAGTAGTTTTAATCTTTCTACTAATTCATTGGGATCATCCCAATATATGTAATCAACATCTTTGTTCACTTTTTTCAACATTAGCAGTCCTTTCCCTTTCGGCAAATTTACTTTGTCGGTAAAATCGTTTCGTAATTTAAATAAAGGTTTTATAACATCCAAATACTTTTTTCCCTTGTTGCTTTTTATAGGCTTATTTGGATCATAGTCACGTCTATGAGCGTTTGTATGTAACAACATCAATTTATAATTTTGCTTATCACCGTCGGTAATTAAACTTAGATCTGGATCTTTTTTTAATAAAAGTTCCTTTAGCCCTGGAGTGGTTAAATATGTTTGTCTGCCTATTGTAATAGTTTTATTATCAATATTTATTTTAGTTGATCCAAGCATTAACTTTCCTTTTTCATTTCTTACTCCGAAAGGAACGTCATCAATCATCTCAGAAGATAAAGACCATGATGAAACATTTTCTCTTAAACCATCATTGACGCTAACAGACTTGAACGAGTCGATACTATTTTGTGAATTATCGTCAGAATCCCCTGAATTGTTAACGTAACCATGATCGTGATCATCATTACCAGCTTCAGGTATAAAAGTGATTTGGAAAATGATATTTTCCAAATCACTTTCAAACTTAATATATTCATCATTAGAAATATTGCTATCATGGTAGTTAGTGTAATCACTTTTTTTAAAATTTATGTTATTTAAATCTTCTTTAGATGTTTTTTTGTTGCTTTGTGCTATTTGATTAAGTGGATTAATCAAAGGTTGAAATACCGTTTGCAAAGCTTTTTCATTATCATCTTCAATATTTCGCATTTTTCGAACCTTTTTCTTTACTGCTTCAGCAGCAGTAACAATTTGTCTTTTTAAAGACATTTCCATTATTTATTATAACAAAGAATATTCTTACTGTCTTCTTCTACTGTTAAATTATGAATAAAGATATTTTACAGAGTTTTATTTTTATATAATCGTACGATCAATCAAAAACTACAAAATTATCCAACTTTTTGCGATAACCACCTACATTCTTACGACAATCCTTATTTATAACTAGGTAATTATAGGGTTCAGTCCATATTTTACTGCATAATTCACGAAATTTATTCCATTTCATGTCTGTGTAATATCATCTTGCTTGAAGAGAATAATAAGATTTGCATTATCTCTAACAAGTTGCTTGGGTACTTTGCTGTATGTTTGTTTTAAGTAAAAACAATCTATATTTTTATGTGTACCCATTGCAAAATAATCCCTTATGTTATTTTGGTTTTCACATGCTACGTCATCAAATATAATTACTGTAACATCTAGCTTCTTGTGGACTTCTTCATTGTCTTTAAATTTAGCAAACGACACATCTGGCACGTTAGCAAGCACTTTTTCAACAAACATATATTTCGGTTGATTAAGTGTCTTTGAGTAAACATATACATTACAAGAAATACGAAATACGAAAGCTACACACTACTTGAAACTACAATAAAACACTACATACAGAAAAATAAAGTACAGAAAACGAAAATACTGAATTCGCCACGTGAAGACTGGATAAATGGAGATATAGTGACTGGTGTACGCGACAGAAACTACCTATGGACGTTACATAGAAATGACCCTGAAAATGAGGTACTAAAGGAACAATTCGAAAACAAGAGGGAAGCTATAACTAGGCTGATTCAATCCACAAAAAACTCATATTATTTTAAACAATTTACTACCTGTTTAGATAAGCCAAAAAGGATGTGGAATCTGGTAAATATCTTAGCAACTAACAAAACACAACAGAAATGTTCTCCTTCTAAACTTATCATAGACTGTAAAGTAATAACAGATAAAAAAGAAATTTGCGAATCTCTTAATAGATATTTTTCAACCATAGGACATATTTTGGCAGAGAAAATACCAAACAAACAAAACTTAACTAACCAAACGAAACCCCATACAAAGAATGACCCAGAATTAACTAATCTTGAGCCATGTAATTTAGACGAAATTAATAGAATTGTAAAATCACTAGATTCGAATTCCAGTACTGGTATAGACGGAATCAGCACCAAATCCATTAAATGCTTACTAAACCTAATAGCAAGTGATCTGGCAAACTGTTGTAACAAACTCATGATAAAGGGGGAATTTCCAGACACACTAAAGATTGCAAAAGTTACTCCTATTTATAAAGCTGGCCCACAACTGACCCAGGTAACTATCGCCCAATCTCCGTCCTACCAGTACTTTCTAAAGTTCTTGAAAAACTCATACATACGAGAATAATGTCCTATTTGGAATCTTTCAACTTCATTTCAGACCGACAGTATGGTTTCAGACCTAAAAGTAATACCACTACAGCAACAATTGATCTTATAAGCAAAGTTAGAGAGAACATAGATCGGAAAAATATTGTCCTGGGTGTATTTATTGACCTAAGAAAGGCCTTTGATACTGTAAGTCATCAACTGCTACTACATAAACTAGAAAACAGTGGTATCAAAGGAAACGCTCTAAAAATGTTTAAATCGTACCTAAGTAATAGACTGCAAATTGTTAAAATCGATAATGTCACAAGTAATGAATTTCCTGTCGCGTACGGAGTCCCGCAAGGGTCAATACTCGGTCCTTTGTTGTTTACAATATATATAAATGACATAAAGGACCTAGGCCTTCATGGACATTTGACCTTATACGCCGACGACACGTGTCTTTTTTATTTTGGACCCTCTGTACAAGATATTATTTCATTAGCACAGGAGGATCTGAACACCCTATCAGATTGGTTTCAATGTAATTTGCTAACTATTAATATTGAAAAAACCTGTTATACTATGTTTAGATCAAGGAACAAACCTATAACGACTCATGAACCCCTAACAATAAATAATATTCCATTAGAACAAAAATCCTCTGAAAAATATCTTGGCTTAAGGATAGATCAACATCTATCATGGAAAACCCACATAGAACATATAAAGGGTAAAATATCATCACTTATACGGCCCATAAGGTCTATAAGTAAGTGTATTCCGCGAAAATTAAGATCAAATATTTATAATTCATTAATCAAACCACATTTACTGTATGTAATTGAAATTTGGGGCAGTGGTACAAAAACTAGCTTACAACAATTACAAAGAAAACAAAACAAAATAATAAAAATATTATTTAATTTACCATGTTTAACACCGACCTGCAATGCTTATGAACAAACCAAAATTATGAATATAAAACAACTTTACACCTACAGTACCTGCATATTAATCAGGAAAATTCTAAACAAATCCATTCATACTAACCTGTCATTTATCAAAAAATCTGATATAAAAAAAAGGAGCACTCGTAGAGCAAGTCTACTCGTCCTCCCTAAAATAAGAACTAACTATGGAAAAAAGAGTGTTACTTTTGAAGGTATTCAACTTTATAACAGTCTACCCTCACATATAAGAAATGTTAGCACATTTAGCTTATTTAAGTCGAAATTATCTCATTATATTATAAACAACCGCTCGTTTCTCGCTTAAAAGATAGTCAGGATTTGGGAGCGCCTCAAGGTGTTTTTAAAAATAATAAGTTTTAATTATTGTAGTAATTATATTTTAATTATTGACAATCGTGATTACAGAGTGGGATGCGAACACGAAGTGTCGTCTTAATCTTAGAGCTAAGCTTATGCATAAATATCTATATGTCTAGTCATGAAAACAACACCTGAACGCTTATGCTAACATACGCACTATTTGTATGGGTGGTGTCTCCATAACTCCTCCCTCCGCAAGTGCGAAATTATCGGCAATATTTGGATTGCGATGATTTCGCGATCCTTGAAATATACGAGACATATTCTTACTAATTATTATTCCTAAACATGTTATAACTAAAATAACATAGAGCAATACAGTAGCTAAACTAACACTTTTCGTTTCAACCGCACTATCACTTTCCACTATTTCACTTTTTAGTGTGTAGGATAGATGTTTTAAATCGTCCAAGTTGAGATTCTTTAAATTCGTTGTCTTAGTCTGATCAATAGACGTTTCCTTTAATTTTGGAAGAACAGTGATCGGAGTTATACTGTATTTTTCCCGAAATATGGTGCCTTTTATGTAGTTTGATATTTTCCAGGAAAATGCTGCAATTTTCATTCATTTCCAGGATATATGTACCCTTGACTGATTTTCTAATAATGTCTTCGGAGCACTTTTCAGTAAGTATTATTTCATTTCTTATGTAGATTATCCAGCTATAGGAGTCAATGGGCTGAATCTTAAGATTTTCCAAGTAAACCACAAGTGGTTTGCATAAACTAAGGTTTGAAGCAAAATTCATTAATTGCTCTATGCATGTACTTTCAGGATACAATACGACATCGTCTTCCTTGCACAGGAACTGGTTGGCTGCAATCTCTTCACATGGGCCAGCTAGCGGTAAGTACATTGAGCTTTTCACCATAAGGTAGGGGTATTTAGGAATAATAGCAGTGGTTTTATTTGTATTATCATCAAAAATAGGTAAAGAATACATTTTATAGTAACTATAAATATTACTATCTGTTAATGGAATTTCTATAATGAATGCTATATGGTTTTCTTTTACATACGCTTTAATAGACATAGTTCTTTCTAACATCACTAGATTATTTTCTGATACAGGGTATATTAAGCTTTCAGTTTTAGATATATTATATAACAAAGTTAATAGTTCAAATGGGTCAATGATAGTTTGATGTAACACAGAAACCTTGGTAAACGATAGCGCAGTTTCAATTTCACTTAAAATTATATAAATTGTTCTAAAATTACTTAAAAACATATCAAACATACTTAAGACGTATGTAGAGTATATAGAGTTATTTTCTTTAGTGGCTATGTTTTTAATTACATTTTCTATGCGTTTTATTCGCTCATCTAAGATAAAAATATTTTCTTGCAGAGTTCCCGTTTTGTTTGTAATAGAATTGAGCATCTCTGAGATAATAGTTATTTTCTTATCTACGTGAGTTTGGCCTATTTTCAGTTGTGATATTTGATTATCATAATTAACAGCGTCCTCATGAGCTAGGTTACCGGTAAGTATTTTAATTATAGAACCAAGAGGGTTAATAAGGCCACGTTAGAATCGTTTCTGCGGGATAAGCTGTCTGATTTTATCGACTGTCGAATTACGTAAGTACTCTACCTGTAATTTCATATGTCGAAATTCGTTCATATATAGCTTATGATTATCTATTAAATCGCTTAATTCCTTATATTTAATTATATTAAATGCTAAATCATCTTCTATCCCTTTAAAATCGAATACTTTAACTAAAATCCACTTATCTTTTTCTTTAAACGCTTGTCCCTGCTTAACAGGTAATAACGTAAATGCTCCTATTACCGCCAGTTTTAGCTGTCTTAGGTTTCACTTTAAAAAAATAGATATAAGCTGTTATGTTAGGAAAGATGTTATAATTTATAATTAATCTCAACGAAGTATTCTTTGCAATTCAGTACTTAAATTCAATATTCAATAACACAATAGTTACTAAATAATTATTTAATCCAAAAGAGTAGTTGATTCTATTACCGACCCATAGAATGCGGCAAGATTCTATTACCGATTTTCCTACTTCTTTTACCGACCACTACGAAGTTGTCACTTCTTCTATACTATTAAATAAAATAAAAGATCGTTTTTTTCTTCCTCCTTCGTTAAAACAGTTTGTTTTCTACAATGTTCATATATATTTATTATTTCTTTTGTCACGCAGAGTTGTCCTCGGTATGCCATAGGTTTTTGAAGCTTCGTATATGCTGGTCCCTTCATTTATAGCTAGAAGCGCAGCTTCTAGTTGAGCAGAGGCGTACTGCTTGCGCTTCTGCGGCTCCATGATTCTATAAAAGAACACAATCTTTAAAGAGATATAGAATTTAATTCTTCGAAAGAAGCTTTAAAAAGTTACATTGCCCCCATTCCGTCCCGCCATTTTTATTTGATTTGAAATATAGCCAATGCCATGAAGCCATGAATGAAACTGGATAGCAAATATTATTTTACATTATTAATATGTCCTGAGACAAAATCTCTCAAAACGTCACGTATGCAAGAAATAAGCCAATTTATTCAAAAATATACGTTTTGTTTTTGTGTACTGTAATATTACCGACTCACAGCTATGAGTCGGTAATAGAATCAAGTATGAAGGTTACAATATTCTATTAGCGACCAATAAAATTAATAATAAACAGATAAAATATCCGCTTTATAGAATACTGTTAAATTCGATCTCATTGCTATATTATTTCTTTTAATGACAGTTAGTCTTTAATTCAGATAATAAAGGTTATTTACAGTATAATATCATTAAAATAATAGGGATATTGTCTAACGTTGAATCGAGTTTTACACAAAAACTTTAAGAAATAGCTTTGTCGTTAATAGATCTAACGAAATAATATAATTTTAAGAATTGAACAAGAAAAAAATAAAATCAATTGAGGTAGTTTATAATAGATATTATTTTAAAATACTAAATGTTTTCAAAGTTTAACAACGCCATGGGTCGTTATTAGAATCAAGTTTTGAAATTTGGATTCTATTACCGCCTTAAATTAAAACATGATTTTATAACACAAAAACCAATAAAAAGTATTATATTATGAGTTAGTTTAAAAAACGAATATATACGTTACAGTTGTAATGTGATAGCAAGAAGACAAATCCATTTTTAGTGTGTTATTTTCCTTAAGTAATATTTAGGTGTACTTACGTGGCCAGAGACGCGACACTATGAAAAGTGCGTCCGCTTCGGGCGCGTCCCACTCATTGTCAAATTATTTCTTTCACTGACTATTTAAACACACAAACTTTACTCTTTTTGTTGTCCAACAAAAATACGTAACTAATTTTTAAGGTATGACTTTTCTGGAACCCTATGTATGTCTAATATGAGCGATTTAAAAATTAGATCGTTAATAAAGTACACATTTTAGGGGGTCGTTAATAGGAGCTTTTACGTTATGCCCGGGTTATTTTCAATCTTTCGAAGTTGAAGGCCCTGCAGCTTGATCGTCAGGTTCAAGATCACGATGATCACCCACGACCTGTGGAGGGCGTTTAACATTCTTTAAAGGCACTTTAGTTTGTCTATTTCCTATTTTTACCGGGACTATGTTTTTATCGGATTCTCCTTGTACTATTGCTTTATGATACCTAGGTTTATCTTTACTTTTCCTAATGTTAATGTCTTTTACAAAAATATTGTCCTTATTTTGTAAATCTAACTCAGTTTCGCCTCCTTTCCTTTCCCTAACCTTTTCTTTTAATGAAATAATATTTTCCGCTATGTGTCTATATAGGTATTTGGTTCGCTTTGCATGATCTTTAACCAATTGCTGTGTATATGCCTTTTCTACATCTACATCGAATATTTTACCAGAATCTGTGTGTCCAAATGTGACTTCGAAAGGTGTTAATCCTGTAGTGGAGTGTATAGTGTGATTGTATGCCATCACAGAGTAAGTCATTACAGAGGCGGCATCTGTGCATTTACGCTCGTATTTAGCTAATCTATATATTTCGATAATCGTAGAGTGAAATCTCTCCACTATGCCGGTAGAGTTAGGATTATTGGGGGTAGTGATATGAATTTCTATTTTGTACATAGCTAAAAGTTCACGCATAAGCTCATTATTAAATTCAGTGCCAGGGTCACAGGATATTTTCCTAGGAACGCCGTACATAGAAAAGTACTTAATAAGCGCTCGCGCTACTTCTGTGGTTTGCCTACTTGGTATTTCTATAGCCTGTCCTAATTTGCTAAACGCATCCACTAATGTTAGATAATATTTCTTTTCTATATTAAATAAATCGATAAATATTTCCTGGAAAGGGGCATCTTGGGTTTGTGTTAATTGTAATATCGGTTTTATCGGCTTTCTATCATATTTCATCTGTTTGCATGGTTCACACATATTTATTACGGCTGCTACCGTATCCTGCATGTTTTCCCAATAATAATTTCTACGTATCCTAACTATTGTCTCTTTGATTCCCCTGTGACACGTCCTTCCTTCGTGATGTTTCAGAATAACAGCTTTTTGTTCTTTTTCATCTTCTACATATATAACTCTATCCGTACATTCAAAGAATTCTACTGATCCTTTCTTGAAAATTTCTATTATGACTTTAGAAAATAGCCTTCTTTGAGCTTCGTTCTCAAAATAAATAAAATATTTGCGTTTAGGTACAACATATTCTTTTAAAAATTGTTTAATTAAATCTTCATTATCTAACGGAATAAACACTTCTAAAATTTTTTGATTCTTTCTAGAAAGATTTTGAACTTGTAGTTTATTTTGGAACCAAGAAAATACTAATATCTGATTGGGCTTAGTATCAATAGCCTCCCTCAAGATAGGGATTCCTAACGAATCTGGTTCTCTGTCGGAAGTTACTGTATCCGTTCTACTACTGCTAGTCAGTGAAGGAATAGGGAAGTTTTCATCAAATAAGTCAGTTGGGTTTGTTACGGTAGAATCGGAGTCTGATATTGTCACAACTTCTGTTTCGCTGTCTTTTTCGCATTTAAGAGTAAATTTTTCAAGTTCTTTAAGTTGTTTAATGACTTTCTGTATGTCTTCGTCATCGGTATTAACCTTCATTGATACATCGTCATTGTCATCATTATCAGATCCTATAGCGTTTAGTTTGATGCGTGATAATGCGTCGGCATTAGTATTTTGCTTGCCGTTTTTATAAATTATAGTGAAGTCATATTCTTGCAAGCGGAGGCGCCAGCGAGTCAGCTTACTGTTGGGTTCTTTTAATGAGTATAACCATGCAAGAGGTCTATGGTCTGTATAAATTTGAAATTTGTGTCCATATAAGTAGGGTCTGAAGTGCTTCACAGCCCAGATGATAGCTAAAAGCTCTCGCTCTATTGTGCTGTAACGCGCTTCAGTGTCACTAAGGGTGCGACTTGCATATGCAACAGGTTTGTCGGTTCCTATAGGTCCTTGGGATAGGACAGCACCAAGTGCAATATTAGACGCGTCAGTAGTCAATATGTAGGGTTTAGTTGAGTCAGGGTATTGTAACAAGGGGGTATTAGTAAGGACTTCTTTGCATTTTTCAAAAGCATCAATATAATTTTGGTCTATAGTAATTTTATTGCGTTTCTTTAGGCAGGACGTTAAAGGTTGAGTGAGTTGAGCAAAGTCTTTGATAAATTTTCTGTAGTATCCCACAAGGCCAAGAAAACTTTTTATTTCTGTTGTTGTTTTAGGGAGAGGATAATTTTGAATGGCTTTAATTTTGTCGTCATTTGGTCTAAGTCCGTTTTCAGTTATAATATGTCCAAGGTATAAAACCTCTTTACGTAGAAACTCACATTTGTCTAGTTGAACTTTTAAGTTAGTCTGTATATTTTGGTCGTCTATAGAATTAATATGGCATTCATTTTCTTTATATTCTGATATTACAAAGGGTTTAGTAACACAGAGTTCCATTTGCTTATCAAGTGTATTTTGAATGACTGTGGTTGCATATCCTTTCACACATTTTACCAGTGCGGTAGGCATACGCACGCCTTCACAAAATTGCTTATAATTTAAGATTCCTTCGCCAGTATACATGTTAGTAGGTAATTTTGCTCTAATTTCTGACCTTGGGGGAAGTATCACAACATACTCCGTGCTATTGTGAATAATGGGTATTTGAGTTGTATTTGTTATCAATACATTTCTTTTTAGGTCTATAATGGCTTCTAATTGTTTTAAAAGGTCATTTCCTATTAATCCATCATATAGTGAATCAACATTGTACAAGTAAAATTTATGTTGGTCTCTACTTTGAAATACAGGAAACAAGGGGATATTCATTACATGATTATGTTTGCTAGAAGCGTGTGTACTGACTACTTCGAATGGCTCATAATATATATAGTTAGGAAAATATTCTATTGCTTTTCTAGGATGTATAAATGAACGGGTGCTACCTGTATCAATCATAAATTTTCCGTCTATTTCCGGTATGTAAATACATGGTAGTTTTAATTTTATGTTGCAATTTAATATTATTCTTTCAGTTGGTTTATGGAGGCTCGCATGTGAAAATTTTCTACGTGGGTAATTACGTCATCAGGCTTACCATTTTGTTCAATTTCGTCTACCTCAAATGTAGAGTTTTCAGATTCTAATTCAATCGGATAATTTATTTCCTCACAAGAAGGATATGCCGCATCGTAATCGGGGTAAGTAGAATAATCGTATGAAGGATACAACTCTAATTCATTGAGACGAAAACCCTGCGGTGGCCCTTGCGGTGCGGTTCTCATAGAGACATCAGTATTATTTTGAATAGGTTTATTTTGTGCGTTCTGTTGAGGGTTATTAAAACGATTAGGATTACCAAACTGTCGTGGAAGCATTGCTGGCATTTGTTGGTAACCAGGGGGTCGATAACCAAAATTTGGTCGGTAACCAAGTTGAGGTGGGACATAATTTTGTTTATTAAAACCGAATTGACCTTGAGATGGATTATGTCCGGGTACGTTTGCCGGCTTATTTGTTGGGATTCCGAAATTAAATTTGGGTGTTGCACTAAAATTATTATTCTTATGTGGTTGGCTACTAGGGATTATCGGCCTAAAACCTGTAGGCTGAGGGGGAACACCAAATTTATTAGTTTGTTGTGGTATCACTGCGGTACTAGACTGTGATCTAAAGTTTATCATTTTACTGCGCATCTGATACTGGTCGTAGAAATTAACTTCTTCTAACACTATACACAAGGCCTGTTCTAATGTAATAGGAGTTTTCAATCGCACAATACGTACCATATTTTCGGGCAAATTATATAAAAATACCTGTAGAGCGGTGTTGTTATAAATAATGGTCTTACTTTTACGCAAATTGAGGTCACTAATTTGGTTCACTTTTGACAATAACACTGATTTTACTGTTTGAATTCGTGCACAAAAATCGGTATAATTCTCATTATGTTTTATTTTTAATGTTTCTAATTCGATAGCTAAACATTCTTCGCTTCGCGGATCGCCAAAGTGTAGCACAAATAATTCCTTGAATTCCGCCCACGACTTAATATCTTCGCGCTCGCTGATAAGCGCAGCTGCATCGCCCGTTAAGCGGCTAGTCACAACATGCATTAAATACTCATGTTGTAAATCCGATGATTTAAACTTATCAATTATATATTCGCATTTGCGTAAAAATAAATTCAAATGTCGCTTATTACCATCAAAAGTTGGTACAATTTTATATAATTCATTCGGTATGAGTTTAATTTCTGTCATATTTAAAAGTTATTTAACTGTAACGTTCTCTACAAAATAAAATAATTAACTCTATGAACTCTACAATTATTTATAATTAATCACTCGTACACTTAATATATTAAGGGCTTCTGCACTCAATAATAATTCTATCTTTATTTGGCTTTACTTTTATATATTTATGTTATATGTATTTTATTTATGTCTATAACAATCACTTAAAATTAAATGTCAAGAAAACCATTAAACAGTCAAAATGAAAGACGTCCAATTTCAAGTTAACAAAGGGGTATGAAGGAGGTGAAAAGTCGTACTCACCAGCCTGCCACGCCCATCATCAGCTCTCAAGGCTCCACGTCCCCGACGATATTTATTTGGTTCTTTGGATCACGTCGCTGTACACCACGCGCACGGTTGTGAAGGTCGGAAAAGTTTATTCGCGAAAATTCACTAACGCGGGGCAGCTTCCTTTGTGATCCTACCGGCTGCGCCAGTCAGGATTTGGGAGCGCCTCAAGGTGTTTTTAAAAATAATAAGTTTTAATTATTGTAGTAATTATATTTTAATTATTGACAATCGTGATTACAGAGTGGGATGCGAACACGAAGTGTCGTCTTAATCTTAGAGCTAAGCTTATGCATAAATATCTATATGTCTAGTCATGAAAACAACACCTGAACGCTTATGCTGACATACGCACTATTTGTATGGGTGGTGTCTCCATAACTAGATATTTATTCAATTGTATTCATACTAAATAGTTAAACGTTCTAAGCGACCAGTGTTTGATTGTATTGTTTTTAAGTTAATCTAAGTTCTCATGTAAGTGGCTTATGTGTCTTTTTGAGAATAAATTCTTTAAACCTAAACCTATTACGAAATTTTAAACCATTCCTATGCAACAGCAAACCAATTACAAGATTTGTTTTTCCACAGTTAGACGGACCACAAATAATACACCTTATAGTGTTTGGTAATAGTTCTCCAGTAGGATATTATTGGGCATCCTACTCCACCTGTCGTTCCTACGTCTCACTTCGTTCGCCTCCGTCACTTTCGGTGTTGTAGAAAGCCCAATAATATCCTACGGAGTAGGAGCCGTTCAACATTTCCGTTTTAAAACTTGATTTACTTACCGTTCTTACTTCTCACTTGTTTGCCTCGAGACTGTATTATACACTATAATGGTACGTTTTTGAGTTCTCTTAAGAGACGTGGATTGGCGGTTCTGAAAAGAACCTTTTGTGAACACGGTAGGTTGTTTCACTACACTAATTTACTGTCATTTTTTCATAGTTTCACTACACATTTCAGCATTTTATAGACCCGAAATTATTACTTCTAGGTTTTAGCTGAAAACCAAATTGGGCAGTAGTTCTGAACCACTATTATATCAGCACTAGAGAGTAATAACAACGCCTCCGTTACTTTTGGTATGGTAGAAAGCCCTATAATATCCTAATGAGTAGGAGCTATTTTATAGACCCGAAATTATTACTTCTAGGTTTTAGCTGAAAACCAAATTGGGCAGTGGTTCTGAACCACTATTATATCAGCACTAGAGAGTAATAACAACGCCTCCGTTACTTTTGGTATTGTAGAATGCCCTATAATATCCTAATGAGTAGGAGCTATTTTATAGACCCGAAATTATTACTTCTAGGTTTTAGCTGAAAACCAAATTGGGCAGTGGTTCTGAACCACTATTATATCAGCACTAGAGAGTAATAACTGTGTAAATCTGAACGTTTAATAATGTGAACTAATTGTTTGTAGTGATTAATGAATATATAAGTTCAAGGGCTGAGCATATTATTATTACCGATGGCTTACCACGATCAAGTACCGCAGATCCTCGAATTGAACACTATAACTTTAGTTGACAAGTTTTATAACAACAAGTTTCACACATATTTCGTTCACTAATGGAACTATACGAGCATAATAAACTAAAATTCAGGACAGATTGTCTCATGTCTCTTCACAGAGCAAGAAATAGCATACACCTACAGGCACACGCACATTCTATTTCTATGACGCCAGTTTGCGCACCAAGGACATCTGAACTTTAGAATACCGTAAACATTAAACTAAAATTTGGGACAGATTGTCTCATGTCTCTTCACAGAGCAAGAAATAGCATACACCCAAAGGCACACGCACATTCTATTTCTATGGTCCCAGTTTGGACACCAAGGACATTCAAATTTTAATTTAATTAACTCATACAGTCGACACTAGCTCACATGTTAACAAATAAGAGCGCTCGCTGCTTGAACCGTTAGCCTAAAATTCAGGACAGATTGTCTCATGTCTCTTCACAGAGCAAGAAATAGCATGCACCTACAGGCGCACGCACATTCTATTTCTATGACGCCAGTTTGCGCACCAAGGACATCTGAACTTTAGGATATCGTAAACATTAAACTAACATTTGGGACAGATTGTCTCATGTCTCTTCACAGAGCAAGAAATAGCATACACCCAAAGGCACACGCACATTCTATTTCTATGGTCCCAGTTTGGACACCAAGGACATCCAAATATTAATTTAATTAATTCATACAGCTAACACTACCTTAGACGTTAACAAACAACTACTGGTTGCTCTGCTGTTACTTGTTGCGTTATTTCGCACTCATACAATCGCATTCGAAACGGTTCGTGTTAAGCTTACACAGTATAACAGACACACACACACACACACACACACAGTGTAAATAATTCTTTAGAATCTCAAAGATTGCAAAATTGCATTATGTAAATTTGCAGTATCAGAGCTTTGTTACACGAACACGTGTATGTATGAGTAATTTCCATGTATTTAACAATTACACTGCATGTAAGATGATCATCGTGCATGTTGCAGTCTCTGATTAAAATTGGTTTTTTAGAAGATCTCCTAACCAATGCAATTACTTAATTTAAATAGAATACCAGTTTTGATAACTTTGCTTATTATTTTATAATGTTTCATAATACATTGTTGGTCAATCTAGGAATTGTTTGAAAGATGAATCTTAATATCAGTACCTATTGAACCTTTACATGAAATGATTATGAAAGTTCAATACTCAATAATCAATACTCAATAACTTTATTGCATCCCATAAGTTCGTTTTAGTCGTTAGATGATATTACTTATACTAATGTCAAGTTTTACTGCAACATATTAGTGAACTAACTTATTGACGCGAGTTCGTTTACATGGATTAGTCTGCACAAAAAAAAAATGTTTCCAGGATATTTTTCTTTCAGCTCGTTTTTATTTGCGTCTTTGAAAAAATGTTTTTTAATTTTTTTATTTCACATGTGTGATGTCATGTGGAGTTTTACATCAAGGTTTATTAAACAAACATACATACTTTATTACAATATCATAATGTATTAATCATGAGTGTCATGTATCGTCTTCAGCTTCGTCGGCGAGGGTAAAAGCTGGTTTTATATGTCATTTCTCACGATAAAATTGCAATTTGACGGAAGCGATTTTCAATCACTACGATTTAATTAGATGTAAGTAACGTAAATTAGCCATACAACTGTGAGACCATGTAATTAAGGTTTAATTTTATAATGGAATAAATATTGCTGAAATGGTATTTTTTATGAATAAAATCAATCAATTTTGATCACAATATTACATTCGCTCCAGTATCTTCCAGTGATCAACACCAGTTACTTTCGTTATAATAATTAATTCATCACATTATAAAACCTTCAACTTATAACATGTAAGTAAGTACTACTAAGTTTACTGAATTTGATAATGCATTTAATCGCTACCCAGCTACGGACCTGGTTTCTGCCTGCCGGCTGGTGTATCGATAGTCTTTATTAAGTCACAGTTATTAGTTCTAAAATTAATCTTTATGTGTTCCATTTCAGGTCTGACTCCGATTCAGAATTTTCGACACGACCCGCAGCTGTAGCCAAGGTTGCGAAGGTGCGACCTAAAAAGAAGGTGACGAAGCGCAAAGCTTCCGAGAGCACCACGCCATCAGAATCGAAATCAAGGTAATTTTGTGTTACTGCTTATACCTTTAGGTGCTTGTTGTGTATGTTATGTCAATTAAATTGTTATACACAGTTATACGTTGGTTAGTGGATTTAGAACTGTAACGCAGAGAGCGCTGAAATCAGATTCCATTTATATTCCTTGCAGGAATGTTTACAGTTAGTTCATGAGGTATTGTTATTGAAATATTATAACATAACATCATGCCTTCTATCCTCGTAGGGTTCGACAGAGGAGTATAATAATACACCCTCAATTCGTCAATTAACTAAAACTAATGCAATGTAATGTGTTGTGTAAATTATTATAAAGAATATGTTAAATTGTTTACAGTAAAAGACGCAGTTCGGGCTCGGACCTCTTTGGTTTGGAGGACTACATTCCATCGTCGACCTCAATAATTGGAGACTTCGGTTCGACCCTCACCAGCCGTGTCGCCAACGGTAAAGTGCGGCGAAAGGCGGACTTAACCGGGGACTTCTATGTGGAGGTAAAAGTCTATAACAAGGCCGAAGTTGCCTCCACCCCTAAAGAGGATCGGTGGAAAAAAGTCTCGGTGGCCCTAAAAGTCCAGCTGAACCGTAACACGCCGCAGTGGGACGGTCTACAAGTTTTTATGAGACGGAGTCATGAATTATTCGATAATTCTGAGCCCGTCTTTTATAGCGACAATATAAATATAAAATAAATAATTAAGTTGTTGGGGCACCAGACATTATATTCTATTCTATTATTGTATCTTTGCGATCGTACATCATAATCGTAATAATAATATATTGCAACATCTAATACTAAGTTTAAAACTATTTTAATCTAAAATGCCTTTCTGTACTGTTTGTAACACATCTGTTGAGCGCAGTCACTGGACAGGTCACCTACGTAGTACTAATCATAAAAACAAAACTATTTCGCATTTTTGCGAAGGTGTTGAAATAATACATTCTGCATTTCGTAATCGTATAGCTTCTTATAGAATTGTCGATCCGTCTGAGAATTGTTCTCTAGAACCATTTCTTAATGATAATTGGGACAAAATTAAAAAGTTAATTGACATATCTCTTAAACAACATGCTTGCCTAAAAGTTAATTTCGAATATTTTGCTTTGTTTTTAATGTTTAAAAATGATTCTCAGGAGATGAAATCATTTGCCACAAAAAACGTTACTCTGCATCAGAATTATGAATTTGATTCATTAATGTCTCAGGTAAAAAATACTTTAACAAAAAAGATAGAAGAATTTCAGGACCGAGACAGTGGATGGACGTTCTTGAGCAGTTCTCATTTGGAAGTCAAAGTTAACAAATATCAACTGTTGCGCGGTTCAGGCTTTATCGAATTACCTTCTGCAATAAAATCGAGAAAAGCATAGTATTGTTTTTTATGGTCTGTTGTTGCTGCTTTATATCCAGCTAAGAATCACCCTGAACGAGTATCTTCTTACCCTGATTTTCGTAACGTTTTAAAGGTAAAGGACATGTCATTTCCAGTGAATTTCTTAGATATTGCGCGGTTCGAAGTGAATAACCCTGAAATTTGTATTTACATTTATGGTTTAAAAAATAATACCGTCATAGGACCGCTTTACAAACCAAAAGCCTTGAACGGAAAGGTGATTCATTTACTTTATTTAGAAAGAGATGATTTGTCACATTACTGTCTCATTAAAGACTTGCCGCGACTTGTTAAAAATCAAATAACAAAACACCACAGTAAACTGTACTTTTGTGACGTTTGTTTAATGTTTTTTAATTCATGCGATGATCTTAGTTCGCATAGTTGTGGAGGTGTCGCCACTGAACTACCTCCAAGAGGTTCTTTCATTCAGTTTAAAAATTATAATAGAAAGCAAATTGTACCATTTGTTATATACGCAGATTTTGAAACAATGCTAGAACGGTATGAATCTTGTGACCCTGACCCCACTAAGGCGAGTACTGTAACGCGACAGCGACATGTGCCTGTAGCTTTCGCTTATCATATTACGTGTACGCTAGACGAAAGCCACAATCGTTACGTTTCTTATCGCGGTGCGGATTGTGTGTCAAATTTTGTGAAGTCTATCTATAAAGATGCACAAAAAATTTACGATATTTTAAAAAATAATGCTCCTATGATTTACTCAAATGATAATGCTCGCGACTTGGAAAACGCGATGACATGTCATATTTGTGAGCACTTCTTGTTGGGCGATAGGGTTCGCGATCATTGTCACTTGACTGGTAAATATCGTGGTGCAGCTCATAGTTACTGTAACATACAATACAAACTACCAACATTTTTGCCAGTATTTTTTCATAATTTATCCGGATACGATTGCCACCTTTTCATAAAAGAATTAGGTGAAGCTCCTGGATCTATTAAAGTGATACCTTAAACAAAAGAAAACTATATTTCATTCACTAAGTTTATTCCGATTTCTACCGGGGAAAGCATCCAGGTTCGGTTTGTAGATTCATTCAAGTTTTTAGGAACTAGCTTAGAAAAGTTAGTTAGTACAATGAAAAAACAAGACTTTAAACAATTAAAATCTTATTTTCCTAATAAAAAACAATTTAACTTACTCACCCGTAAAGGAGTGTATCCATATGACTATATGTCTCAATGGGAACGTTATGAAGATACGTGTTTACCCTCTAAAAAATATTTTTTTAACTCTTTAACTAATGAGGCAATTACCGATGAAGACTATGAACACGCTCGGTCTGTTTGGTCCGTATTTAATATTCAAAACATGGGTATGTACACAGATTTATATCTCAAAACAGATGTTCTTTTGCTAACAGATGTATTTGAAAATTTTCGAAAAACTTGTAAACTACATTACAAGCTCGATCCCGCGTTCTATCTTACAGCACCAAGTCTATCTTTTGATGCAATGCTTTTAAAAACAGGGGTTCAATTAGAATTGATTAGTGATGTTGAAATTTTTAGAATGATACAAAAAGGTATTCGAGGAGGTGTTTGTATGTGTTCCAAAAGACATGCCAAAGCCAATAATAAATATTTAGATACATACGATCCAACCCGTCCAAATTCATTTATCATTTATTTAGATTGTAATAATTTATACGGTTACAGCATGTGTCAATCCCTACCCTATTCCGGTTTTAGATTTATGAATAGACAAGAAATTGATTTTTTACAATTGAACTTAGCAGGCATCAGTGATACTGCGGAAAACGGTTACATACTTGAAGTTGATTAAATATATCCGGAGAATTTGCACATGGAACACAATGACTTTCCTTTTTGTCCAGAAAAATGCTTGCCACTTGGTGGTAAGAATAAAAAGCTAATACCAAATTTGTACGATAAATATCACTATGTTATTCATTACGTACATTTAAAAAAGTGTTTACAGCACGGTTTAATATTGAGAAGGGTCCATCGCGCTATTACATTTAAGCAAAGTTGTTTTTTAAAGCAATATATTGATATTAACACCCAGTTACGCCAAAAAGCAGAGTCAACGTTTGAACAAGACTTTTTCAAATTATTGAACAATAGTATTTTTGGAAAGACCCTGGAAAATACTGAACATCGAATAGACGTTAAGTTAGTAAACAAGTGGTGTGACTCGAACAATAAAACAAAAAAGACTACTTGTGCTGAAAAATTGATAGCCAGCCCATATTTTCATAGCGCCTCTGTATTTTCTGATGATCTAGTGGCAATCCAAATGAAACCTGTGCGTATTATTCTTGATAAACCAATATACATAGGGTTTGCGGTATTAGAATTATCTAAGACTCACATGTACGACTTTCACTACTCTATCATAAAACCTTTTTATGGTAACCGAATTGAATTGTGCTATACTGATACAGATAGCCTAGTATATGATGTACAAAGTAATGACGTTTATAAAGACTTCAAGCTCCATTTTCTAAAATATTTTGATACCAGCAATTATGACTGTAACAACGACTATAACTTACCAATTATGAATAAGAAGGTTCCAGGACTGTTTAAGGATGAAATGGGTGGCAACATTATCAAAGAATTCGTAGGATTGCGCTCAAAGCTTTATTGTATTAAAACTTGAAACAAAACAATTAAAAAGGCAAAAGGTACAAAAAAATGTATTACCAAAAATTTAAATATGTTAGATTATAAAAATGTTTTATACAATTGCAATGTTATTCACAAAAAAAAAATGTATTGTTTAGGTCAATAAAACATGAAATATTTACTCAGGACGTAAATAAAATAGCACTTTCAAGCAATGATGATAAACGATTGCTATCGATTGATAAAGTTTCTACTTTAGCTTGGGGTAACGCAACTATATTTATGTAATGTATTACCACAATTTAAACGTAATTACAGAAGTCACATTTTTAACATGTATTTTATTTATTGTAAATGATAAAACGTCCTAAGTGGAAAGTTAGATAATCCTTCAACATACCTACTGTCTTACTTACTACTCGTATTATAAAAAGTTTGTGAGGGTGGATGAATGGATCTTTGTTACTCTTTTAATAATGTGAAATGTACTATTGTCGTGTAATGTGGCGTGTTGACGGTTGGCGTACTGGTTAAGCGATTGACTGCTGCGCTGCGTGTTCGATTCCCGCATGGAACAAATATTTGTATGACCTACAGGTAGTTGTTCCGGGTCTGGCTGTTTGTGTATGTGAGTTTAAATATTTGTATGTTTGGAAGTTACTTTTGAACCTAGCTTTATTATGTAAACAATTCTAAAATGTGTGTATTCTTGGTGTTCCTTGTACTAGTTAGAGCTAAACAGAGATGTAACTATACGACCTCTGATAATTACTTAGGTACCTATATAGGCCTTTTATAAGTTTGCTTTTATCTGTACTTTGTACCTACTAAATATATACTTAATAAATAATATTTTATGTTCATAAATCTGTTTCATAGTATCGACAGAAGTTACTTTTGAACCAGGCTTTATTATGTAAGCAATTCTAAAATGTGTGTATTCTTGGTGCCCCTTGTACTAGTTAGAGCTAAACAGAGGTGAAACTATACGACCTCTGATAATTACTTAGGTACCTATATAGGTCTTATATGCTTGCTTTTATCTGTACTTTGTACCTACTAAATATATACTTAAATAAAGAATATTTTATGTTCATAAATCTGTTTCATTTCCGTTCCTGATGACAAAGCGCACCGCATTCCGTAACATATTGCTTACATAGAATCACTTCAAACTTGTACGAACATGAAGATTTGCAAATGATTCCTGAAATTTCCGTAGCCTTGTGTGAAACATAACACCGACCAGGTGCTTGCAAGTGACGAACTGCGTCGACCGTGCGCACATCGGAAACAAGTTCGAACTTGTAATAAAACATGTGCACAATGCTTTCTAGAGTACTGTTACACAATCATAACAATATTAGTCTCTCCATTACATTTGGCTGATAGTGACCGGACTGGTTGGACTTCTCAGTTCACATCATCGAATTGAAAACCTATTGTAAGTAAGTAGTTCGTTATTTATACTATAATTACTTAGATTTATATTCATTAGCATTATATTGATTCTTATTTTGTTTGTTTCAGATCATCAAAAATGTGTGATTCCCCTGACCTCGTCTTTTCGCAATACGCCCAAGGGTTCCCGACTTCAAGTTTGAGTTGGCATGTACCCGAGCAACGACAATTATCTGAACAACAAAGGCTATCCAATAAGAAACCAAGAGCGAAAAGGGATTATCAAAAGCGGAAGCTGCCTCCTTGCCAGTCATACGTCATAAATAATGAGAAGAGAAAAGGTCTGCGACTGATCCAAATACAAGTTTTGGATATAAGTGAGCAACAAGAAACTGCAAATGATAATGAGGACGCGGTAATTATGAGTGCGCAATACATAGTGAGTGAACCAGTAGACTATGTTATGGAAGAGACACAATCATTGATAAATAAAATTTCCAAAAAACTTTGTGGGGACAATTGTTATTAGTAAGTAATGTAGTTTGTAATTTTTTGTTAGTAAAAATATTAAATTAAATTTCATCACAATATTAAATATAAAAATATGTAATTAATAGATATTATGCAAGTATTACCTTTTTATTCTTTTTTGTGGGTATAAATAAAATAAAATAAATATTAGTAATGTATAATATGTGAAAGACACAAATATAGTATAGCGATATGAAATATAGTGTATGTAGGTAAGTGGTATAAAATAATCGATGTTTTTACTGTAAATATGTGAGGCAATAAATACTGTATTTTATTTTGTTTGAAGTATGTATACAAATAATTAAGTACTTTCATATTCTTTTTGTGTATATTAAATAAAATGAAATATAAAAATAAATAATGTATATCTATGTAGTTCATAAGTTCCATTTTAATTAAAATAATCACAATGTTTGTAAGTTAAGATGATAAAATAAATAAAATATTATTACGATGTAGCTAGGTATAATTAGTTTATAACTGTAAATACTTATATGAGGTAATAAAGACTATATTTTAATTTTAAATTTTATGTTTTATTCTATATGACTTACCAAATTCAAATATTAAATTAGCTGTAAAATAAGATTAGATTTGCAGGTCATCCTTTTTTCAGTATTAATTTACATTTATTGTAGGTATACCTCAAATTTAACATAACTACAGCTAATTTATTTTTTTTAAAGTTCTAATAAAAAACCAAGAGTAGTTAGTTACATAAATATTTTTATTAAATGTAGCTTAACCACAACAAAATAATTTGAATACAGACATATTATTATCAAAATACCATTTTCTTATACACACAGCATTATTTAGTGCACAATTAAATTTATGATTCACACAATTAAATTCAGTTTTATTTTTACTATATTTATTTTTTAAGTCTGAAAGGTTAGGACATCCCTTCTCACCTATATCGATCACTTCACAGTTTCCACATAAGTCTTTAATCCACTTTATCTTTTCCAAACCCTTTGTAATAATCTTTTTATTTTCGAAATATGGCACTATGACACGTTTAAACTCGTTGTAGTCTATGTAGCCCTCACTCCAGTAAATTCCACTGTTTTTTTCGATCCATCTCACTTGCTTCTTTTCTTCTTTCGTTAAATAATGGAACGAAAATGGTGGTTTTACCACGAATGTTTGTGTGTGTTCTTGACTTACAATAGCCACTTCCTTCACAATAAAATTGTTATTAAAATTTTTAAATCCTTGGAGATCAACTATAATGGTATCCGGTTTCATGATAACTTCTTTACGATGTTACTTAAGGGTTTGTATTCAATTATACAATCGTTGAGAATCAGACAGTAGGCTGAAGTTTGCTCTGGTATTTCGGAATCACTCTCAATTTCTACTCGCACATCCACTACTGGACCTGTCTTTAAGTTATCCGCTTGTCTAGAGCAATCAATGACAAACAGCGGTGCTAAGTCTTTAAATTGTTTCTCGCTTAATATGGGCTCTGGGCGACGTCCGTAATACGACTGTTGAAATCTGGTGTACTGCTCGTATAATAAAGCAATTCTGTTGTCAGCAAAATTTACATTTAGGTTCTCATACGGGAAATACGTGGAATTGAGATAAACTCTAACGTCTCGAACATGACAGTGATCGAATTGAGACATGTCAGAACTTGCATTGTTTTTTCTATTTGTTTGTAGACCAAGAATTATGTATCGTGGTTTTTCTATTTGAGTTGAAGTTTTGATAGACCAAGTATGTTTTGTAGTTTTAGGTAAAGTGGGATATTCGTACAGATCCCAATTTCTGTATATTATTTGAAGTGGTCGATCTTTTTCTAGGAGTCTTAACAAACTAATTTTTTCTTTATCTGATACTTTAACATGTGGTACGCGCCATATAATTTTGTTAATCTGAACATCATCCACCGTTTCACCTGTGCTCAGTTTTACAGCGTTCAAATTGGTGTTACTTCGTAACAATATCAGTTCATGTCTACTGTTTATCACGACTTTTTTTAAATCTTCAGCAAATCCGAGGATATGACACAGTGGTATAGAAGCTGAAAATCTTCCTCCATTGATATTTTTTATACCATCAATATTCCAGCCCCAAGCATTAGATATTTTTGATTCACTTTCATTCATGGATATTAATGATTTTATGGTTGTAGTTATACCTGCATTTTTTATTTTATCAATCTCCACTCCATTAAGCTCATACCTAATATCTTGGAATAAGTACATTAGCGCATTGTTCGTGAAATTGACACTAGAAGCTTTGTCTTTCGTGTCTTTTTTACTAACGATAACAGTTCCTTCCAAATACAGAGTGCTAGCTGATGGTAGTATGTATAAGTCTTGTTGGTTAATAGGTATACGGATTTCATCGTTTCTGTTGAAACTCGTCACATAAGGCTTGTAGGAATGAAATTCGATTCCTTCTATGGTGTTATCGTAAGTTGGAGCAGATAAAACATCTAAGATATTCATTTTAGCAATTTGATCGCTCTGAGGAATGCTTTATTGTCTTTAGTTAATTTTATTTTCTTTTTAGAGCAAGGTCTTCTTTGGTATGAAGCTCGAGTAGAACTGATATTCTTAAGTTCTTGACGTACATTTTTATTGTAGTCAATCATGGTTTTCTTTTGAGATGTAAATACAGCTGCACTTCTTCACCACGCAAATTAATTAAGTTATTGTTTATATCTAATAGCTTGATATTTATGCAGTTTATATTGTTTTGATTGATTGGAAAATATATTGCGTTCTTTGGGATTTCTATGATCCTGTATCCAGGTGGTACGTTAAGTGCAAATTCGTGAATAATATGACTTGGTTTTCCGTTTATGTACGAACCGCTTACAATATCACATTCGATCCTGACCACGGTCGTTGGTAAAATGTTGACCGGAGACTGAGACACATGCCATTTATTTGCTTTCAAGATTTGTTTATTAAATCCTAACATTCTTCTAAAAGAATTCTCTTTGGTAAAATTTACATCTTTTGTACAGAAAATAGTTGTTTCTAAAGTGTTATTATTGCATTGCAGTTTGATAGATGCATCTTTAATTTCTGATTTTAAATAATCATTGATATCTTGCAATTCATATGTGCCTTCCGGTATTTCTATAACTTCGTTAAGTCCATAATAGAACTTATTATTACTGTTATCAATATTTGGAATAGAATTAAATGTTGAAAAGTGTAATAAAGCACATTCATACTCTCCATCAAGCTGTAAACTATTAGGGTAGTATGTAGATAAAACTGATGAGTTTCCAGTTATCGACAAGGTGAGCGACATCTTGCAAATGATTGAAATGAAACATAAGCATTATATTTTATAATACATTTTTATTCCAAAAACTCCACAAATATTCTAAACATAAATGACCGCAGTTTACAGAATTAAATTTTTGATATCTCGTGTAGTTATAAAAGTCATTACAATTTTTTAAATATCGAATTAATTCTTTCGGTGGTTTCAGATTTCCATAGCTATCAAAATATTCGCAATAATCAATTACCTTAACATATGCTACCCAATGCGTCCTTTCGTTCATAGAATTATCTAAGTTTACAATACCACACTCGATCCGTTTAGGGTTTCTAGGTAATCGATCCTTCATGTAGACTCCACGAAAATGAGGAATATCTTTTGAATATTTTAGGATGTCTACATTAGTTAGAGGTCGATTAGGTAGCATCTTCTTCAGTTTTTTGAAGAATGAACATACAATCCATTACCATTTTTATACGGTTTAATGTATAAACCCTTGCCCAACACTAACGCCTCCATAGCTCTATTGTGACGTTCTGACTCTCGCAAATTTTGCTGACCTGCTTTGTAGTCATTAACGGTTTTTGCAATGCCAGCTGCACCGCCAGCTAAAGTTCCCAAAGCCGATAAACCAGCGAAAATTGGAATCAAAGGCAGAACTCCTCCAGTCTTTGGTATGGGTATTACTCGTGGCACCCGAATTCGAGGATGGTTGTTTGGAAATAACTTTTTTGCGACTAAGTAAGCTGCTTTTATTAAAGACTTATTGTCGCTGTGTTTGAGTTTCTTAATTTTTGATTTTATTTTAGAGACTAAACTTTTAAATGTTTTAATCCCGGAACCAGACTTCAATTTAGCTTTCATGACTTTGCTCACTAACCATGAGCTTAGTTTTTCTCCTTTCCCTGCATCTTTTGATTTCAATCTTTGTTTAGCCATATTAAGTAGTTGTAAATCAGCTTTGTGACGATTTGTTAAGTCTGTATGATTTGCATATGCAATGTCGTGATGCATACAAGCTTCGTCTAGCTTATTTACACCTCGATCACCTCGCGCCAACCGTTTGGAAAGTTTGGTTCCTGGTCCGCAATAATTATATCCTGGTAAATGAGCTTCGAATGGCAGATTATTAATTATGCTATTAACTAGTCCACCACCTTGCATTACTAAAAGTATAATGAGTGGATTATTTTTTAAAAAAGGTTATATAACATCTTAGCCCATTATGGCAGCTTTTTCAATCCAACTGTTTTCACCATTATTAAGACCTAGCCATTTGACATATAATTTATTTCCTTTCTTTTTTAAAATTTTTTCTACCAAATAAATATCAGGATAGCTAGATTTTTGAAGTTCTTGCTCATAAAACGCTCCTAATATGTTTTGTTTTCGTTGATCTTCTAGTAGATAAGTCACTGGTGAGGTACTATTAATCTTTTTTATGTTAAATAATTCAGTTGACCAATTAGGAGTATAACCTTTCTCAAAATTATGTTTAAATTTGCTGATACGAACATAATCACCTACTTTGAATTTAGGCTTCCCCTTAGCAAAATCATTATTGTATATTTTTTTTAAATTTTCTTTTATCGCTGGTTCATTTGATTTATTCACATCGATCGGTTTAAATTGGATAGAACGATGTTTCGTATTGTTGTATCTTATAAATATATCTTTCAACGGTGGACCTATCCACTTATAATTTCCATTGAGACTGAAATGTTTATATAATTTATTCTTTATAGTTCTAATCAGTCGCTCTACTATTGATGCTTTTTTAGTAGAGAATGATGAGTAATGGTTAATATTGTACTTTTTCATAAGAGATTGAAAAGTGCTGTTATAAAACTCTGTTCCTTTATCAGTTTGTAAGTTAACGGGATTTTCAAGACTGCTACACAGTATTTGTTCGAATGCACGAGTAACATCAAATTTATTTTTCGATTTTAACGGTTCAGCCCAGGCGTACTTTGAGAAGCAGTCAATCACTACTAAAATAAAATTGTAGCCTTTGTTATACTTTCTCAGGTGTTGCATATCCATTAAATCTGCTTGCCACAAGTCGCGGACTCCTTTCAAAATAACATGACGTCGGAGAAAATTTCGTCGTGCTGCTTTATGTATTTCATTTACGATTTGCTGTTTTGCCATTATGGAGTTTTAGTTTTTAGAAATAACTTATCTACTTCTGCTTTGGTGTAAAACTGTTCTTGCAAATGAGTTAAAACTTCAGGTGTATTTGCTTTTAAAGAAGTTTGAACTGCGCTTCGAGCATCCTTTATGATTTGAGAACGCAATAAACCAATCATTTTATTAAATTCTTTTATCGTATTAGCATTCAAATGATCTACATAATCTTTGTTCACAGCATCATCTGCTTCTATAGGAGATCTAATTCCTCTCAATCTCAAGGTTTTAACGTCAAAATCTCCATTTTCTGATTTTAACAATGCCTTTTCATTAAAATCAAATAATTCTGATAGTCGCATTCTTTTATGAACATGATGGCCAAATTTATCTATATTCATGATGTGTAGACAGAAAGAAAGCTATAAGTAAAATGAAAAGAATAATTGTTTATCAAGATATTTATTAACTTATAAATTGACCTTCACGTAGTTCCTCTATGATAGATATTATTTCGTTATCTACTCCTGTATTTCCAGCTTCCCGAGATGCCATAAGAAGTTTTAATCTTTCAACTAACTCGTTAGGATCATCCCAATATATGTAATCAACATCTTTGTTTAATTTTTTCAGCATTAGCAACCCTTTTCCTTTAGGTAAATTTTTCTTTTCCCCAAAATGGTTTGGCAATTTAAATAAAGGTTTAATAACATCCATATACTTTTTTCCCTTGTTGCTTTTTATAGCTTTTTTCGGATCATAGTCACGTCTATGAGCATTTGTATGTAGCATCATCAATTTATAATTTTTCTTATCGTCTTCGGTAACCAAACTTAAATCAGGATCTTTTTTGAGCAGCAGTTGTTTTAATCCAACCGTGTTTTTATATTTTTGACCAGCCACGATTATAAATTGATCGCTAATTGTTATGGGAGCAGAACCTAGCATCAATTTATCACGTTCTACTCTGACCCCAAATGGGATATCTGCCAACGCTTCTGAAGATATTGACCAGGATGATGTGTCACATTCTTGATTTTGATCAACTATTGATTCATATGAAGAGTCACTGTTAATTTCTGATTCATCTTCATCCCCATCGGGTCCTTCTTTCTGCAAGGTTTCGTCTATAAACGGAACTTCAGACTCCTCTTCTTCAATAGTATGTAGGCGAGGAGTTGGTTTGCTGCTATTAGCAATTAAGCTAAGAGATTCTGTTACAGGCTTAAAAACTGCATCCAGTGCTTGTTTACGATCAATCTCAAAATTTCGCATTTTTCGTACTTCTTTACAGCTTCTGCAGCATTTACAATTTGTCTTTTCAATGATTTATCCATATTGGTAAAAATTGATCGTAATCGGTGTAGCGCCGTGTGAAGAATGATGAAGTCATGTTGGTGCAGTCTTTTATATTTGTATATCCTTAATCAAAGACTACAAAAGTGTCAAATTTATTTCTGTAACAACCTTTATTTTTGAAGCAATCTTTATTAATTACAACATAATTGAATGGTTCACTCCATATTTTTGAACACATTTCACGAAATTCACTCCAGGTCATGTCAGTATTGACGTGTTCTTCATACACATGTCTCATATTAATTTCATCTTGTTTAAAAAGTACGATTAGGTTCGCGTTGTCTCTGACCAACTGCTTAGGAATTTTACTATATGTCTGATTTAGATAAAAGCAATCGATAAACTTATGTCTGCCCATTGCAAAATAATCACGCATGTTGCTTTGATTTTCACAAGCCACATCATCGAATACAATGACAGAATTGGATTTTGCGTCGTGAACATTAAGTACTTGCTCATTTTCATGATATTTCTGAAATGTGATACCTGGTACACGTTGCAAAACTTTTTCTAAAAAATTGTACTTGGGTTGTTGCACGGTTTTCGAATATACATAAACATTTTGAAATTTTAAACCATTTTCATGTATAAGAAGGCTAATTAATAAATTAGTTTTTCCACAATTTGAGGGCCCGCAAATGATGCATCGTATCGTGTTAGGTAATAATTCTCCATGGCGAAAACTAGTGTTTCGTGGCTCAACGCAGAGTTCGTTTAAATGTAACGATTGTGGTTGTTTTACAAATTTCATGACGACTGTTTAAACGGTTTATTGAATAATGAGAAAATTTACCAACCACGTCAATATTTATAAAGTGAAACAATGAACTGATACAATATATCTCGGTATTGAAATTTGGTGAAGACAACATCTGTCTAGTCAAAAAAAAAATATCAAAAAGACGATTATGGCCCATGAGGGGATCGAACCCAAGACCTTCGCGTTATTAGCACGATGCTCTAACCAACTGAGCTAATGGGCCGATGAGAGCTTTCTACTAAAACAAGATCCTCATGGCTCTCATGTCAATTGAGTTTTACGGAAACGAAAATAGTGGAACAGCGCCCATTCCGTAGGATATTATTGGGCTTTCTACAACACCGAAAGTGACGGAGGCGAACGAAGTGAGACGTAGGAACGGCAGGTGGAGTAGGATGCCCAATAATATCCTACTTTCTCCATGCCGTCGTTTCCTATTTTTGGTCTCAACACAAATAGCGTCCAGATGAAGCGAATGAGATTGTTTAATGAATTTCATAATTACTAACATGTCCGATGCTATAGGTAGTTAAATTAAAAATGAGCCAAATCTTAGGATATGGTTTTTCCTTGTGATCTATTTTAATGTATGCACCTACAAATAATATCTAGTGTCCGCGCCTACTTGATTAATAGTATTTTGTCGCTATAAAATTTCCATTAGGCGTTGATTTAATTTTAATGTTCAATCCTGTGTTTAGTGCTATCCAAATATAGATAGCTTCAGTCAGTGTCACTGATTGACTGATGCTGAACGGAACGCTGGTGAACGTTGAAGCAACAGAGACTCGATCGTATATTATTGGGCATTCTGTCCCACCGTAGTGGAGGCGAACGCCGGAACGGTAGGTGGGACAGAATGCCCAATAATATACTACTTACATAACCAATGGATCCAAATATTCTGATATGTCGCAAGTTAGGTTTCACTCCATCCATTCTCTAAAAATTTAATCGCATTGCTTAGGGCTAAAAGTAAGGCACACTACAGATATAAACGTTTCCGTAATCCGAGAGATTATGATGAGTTTTCTATGCTCAGAGCTAGTTCTAAGGTGGTTGCTAATCAGTGTTTCAAGACTTACATTGAACGAATCGAGGATGATCTGAGGCTCAATGTAAAGGTTTTTTGGCGTTATACAAAAAGTAAACGTGTCACTAATAACTATCCTAGTAGCACCTATTAGTATTCAACCTGAAGTCCAATTAAAACTATACACATCATTCACATTATATTTAGAATGTTAGTGAGCTAAGGTAAGCATTGCTAAAAATAATTACAAAAAAAAAGAAGAGAAAGAAGAAATACCTAATTAGTCCTCATTATTTGAAACAATTTTCTTTAAAAAGGTATGTTTAAACACATTATAACCATCGTGGCAGATATCCGTTTCACAGCAAATGGAATTGTATTGTCTACACATTCGTGAAATTGGGTTGTTGTATGAAACATTATTATTATTATGGACTAAAGCAAATAGTTGTGGCGTGCGCACTGATCGCGATGGAATCTTAAAGTTTAACATTGTAACAAGCTGGCAATCCATTGAACCATTCACAATCTTGTGTAAGGTACATAGGTCACTCACCCACCTTCTGTTCTCAAGAGTCATCATTTTAAACCATTGAAGCCGATCATCATATTCTTTTATTTTACGCCGCAATCCAAACCTTGAGCATAATGTTCTGACAAATCGCCTCTGAATTGCCTCTATACGATCAATATGAGTCCTATAGATAGGTGCCCATACAGATGAACAATATTCAGTAATACTTCTTACCAAACCATAGTACAAAGTTAGTAAAGAGCTGGCTTTCCTGAAAGGTCTAGCATTTCTAAGCATGAATGATAAAATGCGGTTGGCTTTGCTGCAGACGTGATCGTAATGATGTCTAAAGGACATTTCATAATCAAAAATTACTCTTGAGTCGCGAACAACTTTAACTCTTTCTAGGGCAACCCCTTCAATATGATATATATAATTAAACGACTTTTTATTTTTTGTGAATGTGATAACTTGGCATTTTCCTATATTAAGTGCCATCGAATTTTTCTCACACCAATTAACAATTGTATTGATGTCCGCTTGAAGACTTACACAATCGTGATAGTCGGAAATACGTCTAAAAATCTTTAAGTCATCAGTATAAGCTAAACATTCACTGGTGAGATCATTCAACAAGTCGTTAATGAATAATAAAAACAGAAGGGGTCCCAGGTTAGACCCTTGAGGAACACCAGATTCAGGCAAAAAAGGAACAGATTCGTACTGTTACGGGGTGGGATGTTAGAGTCTTTTTAAAAAAACACTTTTATTAAAACTGGAAATAGAATTTAATTATTAATAGATAAAACAGAATTAAACGTGTGTCCACATCGAAGTCTATTACCGATCTACCTAGCGACACGAAAAATGCATAATCCCAGAAATCGCGATTGACGTAAAATTCTGTGAAATACCTTTAATTGAAATAAACAACTAAAGACAGATCAGCAGTTTGTTTTATATGCGCTGTAATTAAACAGATATTATAACAGCCCCCCCGATAAGATTGATCATCACAGATTAAGTGATGAGAAATTAAACGAATCTTTAAAATATCTACTTGGATGTGGACATAACAATTTAAGATTACATAGTGGAATGTAGAAAATAATATCTATAATTAATTATGTTATCAACTAAGCTATTTAATTATTATTATTTTTTTTTAAGTTTTTTTTTTTATTATTTTTTTATTACCATATGTAATCTTTTTTTTATATTTATTTATTTTGTTTTATTGATATCTAAGGACATTTATGACTAATTTAATTAACTATAATTAATTACGTCTTAAGAAAAATTATAATAGAACACCAACATTAATAATAATACAATGGAGTAAGTATTATTAACAAATATGTATTAAGAATACGTATAAATTTAAGACTTTGTATTACGTTTAACTGGAACTGGCAGAGATTTAACTGATATATTATCAATTTCAGGTTCTGATGAATCTGAGGTATAAGCTGGGTTAGAAATACGAGTGTTTGAATTTTTATGGCTACTATAATTTTTGTTGTATATTTTTATACAACAGCTAGAACGGTTAGGACAAATATATTTTCTAATCTTAAATAACAAGTAGATAAGGAAGATAACTAAAATTATATAAGTGCCTGAAATATAATGAATACTATATTTTTCTAGATGAGAAGGCTCAGCGATTTTGTTTAGGTTTTTCTCGAAATCATTGAGTTGTGTACTTGCTTTCAGTAAGGAATCAAAGTTGTTGAATTCAGTTAACTTTATAATGGGAATTTTATGTAGAGTTCTATTTAACTTTGAACTATCACAACAATCGTCATTGACTATATTAAAATTAGAAATAGATGTTGTAACATTAGAAGTAATGCTATCGCTAGGTACAAAAGTTAAAGTTTTGTAAAACGCTTTACAAGATTTTGGTAAATGTAAGACTCCTGTACCAAACAAAATTTCATCGTGACTCCTTAGATCGTTACTGCACATGATATGGCCTTTACTTGGTTCTGACTGGACATAGATCCATCGGTTATTAGATATTTTCTGAAATAAATCAATAGAACCATGTAGAACTCTTGTTTGGCACGTCTTAGGCAATTGGTCAACGACATCTGTTAACAAAGTAGTTTCACACGTAGGATTCGCTATGGTCGAATACACATTATTTAACGCACACACAAAACACTGATCCTTTATCATTTTGCACTCACTAACACTTTCGAATTGTGAGTAAAATAGACGATCCGATGTTATTGCCAGATATTGTTTACTAGGTGCAATTAAGACGTATGTGTTTGGCGTTTTTTTATCTAAAGAAATAGGTAAAGGGATGTTATGATAAAGGTTATAGATTTGCGAAAGTACTAGTGGTATCTTTAACACTAGTATCAGTTTGTTGTCGTGACAGTAGCATATGATGTCAGATACGTCTATTATCTCATTAATGTTTTGTAATGACAATGAAGTAGGTAACTCAGCGTGTCGGGGTAATTGGTTTACATGAAACTCGAGCTCTTTGTACAACTGCATAGGACTTAGTACAGTCGGGTGCAAAACATTTATTTTACTAAATAATATAGCATTATTAATATCATCAATGTCAAAGGATAAAGTCATAATTATACTTTCTAAAAAACTAAGTAGCAACGTTAATTGGGACTTTATTTCTAATTTATCAGTAGTATTTATAAGACCTTCAAAAGTTCTTTCAATGTTGTTCAAGTTTTGATTTAAGCGATTTTCGTTTTCTTTAACTTTTGACATTGTATTATTGAATGTCGTAATTGTAGATTTAATAATATGAATATTATCACGCATTAAGAGAGTTAACTGTTTTTCGTCCGACTGTACTTTATTTATAGCATTGGTAAACTTATTCGCGTCATCGGAGTCTAAAGTGCCGAAGAAGGTTTTTAATAAAGAACCACCTGCATCTATCAATCCACGTTTAGAGCGTTTAGTTTCCTTAACTTGAACTAAATATGATATAGACGAAAATTTCTTAACGTTATTATTATGCTGTGCTCTTAACGAATTGACGGAATTAGAACAATCCATTTTAACCTTAGAGGACTGAACGGTATCACAATATTTAGAAATCTTTTCAAATAAAAACTCAACATTTTCTAAATGCGGTTGAATATGACTAAGATCTACGTAAGTTATTACATTCCAATAATCATTAGTGAATTTTACATCCAACAGTTGGTCAAAGTACAACCCGGGACTGTCAACAATTTGTGTAACAAATTGATCAGCGTAAATTGACGACGCATATCTGTAAACAACGGACAGAATGATTAAATTACATTTTATAAGTAATGAATTAACAAATAATTATTCAATTATAGTGTTATTGAAAGGCAGGTTTAATTTCATCATAATGATGACGTACATGTTTCCGTTCGACCTGTATAGTAACAGTATGATTACCGTTTAATTTTATTATCTTGTAAGGGCCTTTCCACACAGGAGATAACGCTTTATTTTGTTTATGATGGCACCGAATGTATACCATGTCGCATAACCACGTCCTATAACATTATATGTTATAGGACGGGAATTCGAATCATAATATCGCTTAGAACGTTCTTTCGACTGTTGAATATTTTGTAACGCTTTTTGTCGGCTATAATACAATCTATGATTAAGTGCACGGATGTAATCGGTATAAGTGTTATTTTCAAGGCTATCGATGGATTTTGGGATATAAGGTTTGAAACCGAACATAAGTTCGAATGGGGTATAACCAGTTGTCGAATGAACATTAGAATTATAAGCTAACATTGCGGTGTTTAAATACAACTCCCACGTGTGCCCATTTTCCTCTATATAAGACCGCAAGTACTCCTTAAGAGTAGAATGGCTTCTTTCTAACGCGCCACAAGTTTGTGGATGATACGGTGAAGCAAAGATGTGTTTAATACCGAAAAGTCTCTCTAATTGTTTGAACACGTCGGAACAGAAGTTAGTGCCTTGATCGGTAACAATATGGCGCGGTATTCCTATGTGAGATATAAAATGAACTAGACGTTGAGCGGTTTCTTGGGCAGAACAGGTTTGCATGGGATAAGCTTGCGAATATTTAGTTATGTCATCTTGAAGAGTCAGGATAAACTTGTAATTGTCGATTCTAGTTACAGGAAGAGGACCTACTATGTCTAAATAGAGCTTTTCATTAGGTCTAATGGCTGTCGAGGTTATTATCATGGGAGCTTTATTTGAGTGACGTAAGGGTTTATTGACTTGGCAAGACTTGCAGTTCTTAATATAGTTTTCTATATCTTGGCGCATATTTTTCCACCAGTACAAAGTTTTTAATCTGTCATACATACGGGATATACCAGGATGACCTGCTGAAGGTAAGTCATGATTATCTTTCAGGATACGCGGAATTTCGGATGGTGTTGGGAATAGTATATTATTATGATATACGTGAATTTTGACACCTGTACCGTGAAATAAGAAAATTAAAATATTATAAATCTTATTAAATGAGATTTTGTTGAAGGGGTCTTGAAAATCTGAAATGGCAAATTCCTTTTCCTCCGAATACCAAGTTGTCAACATATCTCGATAGTCTCGTAGCATATTAAATATGTCTTTGTAAGTTAGCTCGTCATAGTGATGAACTCGTAGGAACAAATGTGTGAATACGTGTTTTTCATTGGACGTGCTTTGGTATGTATATAATTCACGTTCTGCATTTCGTATATCAGGTAAGTTTTCATCGAATTTGGACATTTGTAAAATTTTGGTACAGTATGGTATAGAGTCGTCTAAGTCAATTGCAGAGGGATAGGCTATCATTTTACATTTCGTTTTTAGTAGTGAGTCATTATGTTCTTCAATTTTTGTGTCGTAGGATGTATTATGATGTTGAGAAATTTGTAAGTATTTGTCATAAGTCTCAGAACTAGAAGGAATGTCGGGGTCAATAGCGAGAATCGGATTGCGTGATAAGGAGTCGGCGTTGCAATTTGTTTTGCCCTTTTTATAAACTATTTCGTAGTCAAATTCTTCAAGCTTAAGACGCCAGCGAACTAGTTTTGAACTTGGATCTTTACAATTAAATAACCATTGTAACGGTTTATGGTCGGTGACTATTTGGAATTTGCGACCATATAGGTAAGGCCGGAAGACTTTTGTACCAAATATTATAGCTAGACATTCCTTTTCAGTTGTGGAATAGTTACCTTCTGATTTATTTAAGGTGCGAGAGGCAAAAGCTATGGGAAGATCTTTATTTATTTCACCTTGAGAGAGAATGGCGGAAACAGCGAAATTGGATGCATCGGTCGTAAGTAAGAACGGCTTAGTAAAGTCAGGATATTGCAGAATCGGTGCAGTTATAATTTTGTTTTTTAAAGTTTCAAATGCCTCTTGTTGTTCGCTTAGCCAAATGAATTTAGTATCCTTTTTCAATAGACTAGTCAATGGTTTGGTAATATGTGAAAAATTGTTTATAAAGCGTCTGTAGTAGCCAACAAGCCCTAAGAATGACTTTATGTCTCGAGGAGTTTTAGGAACTGGGAATTTCTGTACGCACTCAACTTTTTTAGGGTCAGGTTTCACCCCTTGATCTGAGATAATGTGGCCCAAATATTGTACTTCTTTGCAGAGGAATTCACTTTTGTCGGGTTGTAACTTAAGATTATGTTCGCGTAATTTTTCAAAGACTAATCTTAATTTTGACATATGTGATGATAAGTCATGGCCAAATATGACGATATCGTCTAAATACGTAAAACAATGAATACCCTGTAAGCCGGAAAGTACAATGTTCATGAGTCTTTGGAAGGTAGATGGGGCGTTTTTGAGCCCGAAGGGCATCCGGTTAAATTGGTAGTGTCCTGGTAAACCCGAAACTCCCGGGACACTAAAGGCTGTTTTTTCAGCGTCTGATTCCTTAGTTCTCACTTGATGAAATGAAGATGCTAAGTCAAGGGTAGAAAAATACTTGCTATGTCCAAGTTGGTCCAAAATGTCGGTTATATTTGGTATAGGATAAGCGTCACCGATAGTAACCTCGTTGAGCTTTCGATAATCGATAACTATGCGCCACTTAGGTTTTCCAGAGGCATCCTGCTTTTTCGGCACTACCCATATAGGAGCTGACCACGGGGAATTAGATGGACTAATGATACCTTGATCTAACATATTTTTTATTTGTTTACTAACCTCCTCTTTGTGACATTCGGGAAACCTGTAACTTTTAACATGTATAGGAGTTTCTGAAGTGGTACGAATTTCGTGTTGAACGGTTTTAGTCGCGGTTAAAATGTCTCCTTCCAAATAAAATATGTCATTGAACTCGGAACATAATTTACGTAAACATAACTCTTCTTCTTTGTTCAGATGATGGCACCTCAGTGCGTCTTGTACTCGAACGTCATGGTCTAAGTCAGGTAAGGTCGTTGGAAAACAAGGAAATATCTTGTCTTCTAAGTCAGGTGGGGTAGAAATATTATTACTACTGTAGCTTTGTTCTAGAATGAATGAAACTGGCTCTAATGTTAACTTCATAGGATTTAGAATAACTTTATTTTCTGAAGTGTTTAAAACGGAAACATTGATTTTGTTATTTGACTTAACCCGTGCAAGGCACTTAGAAAATAGTAAAATAGGATATTCTTTAAATTTTGTTGTCAAAATCAACCCTTCTTTCAACTGAGGGTTTGTGACTGAGCATTCAATTAGCATTTCGCTGCGCGCGGGAATTATATAAATTGGCTCAGTGTTTAGTTTAACGTATACAGGAGGATCACCTGAAAATTTTATCCGAGATTTAGTATATGAAATAGAAGCTTTATAATTCGAAAGGAAATTTGTCCCTAAAATACCATCGTAATCAAGGTTTACTTTATCTACAACGTGGAAATAGAACGGAAACGATATATTGTTTTGACAAACTGATAACATAAATCTGCCTTTTGTTTCTGAGTATGAACCAATATCGTTTATACCTTTAAATTTAACTGTATTTGAATCGAGAGTAGGAATTTGAGATAAACTAGTTTCTTTAACGAGGCAAATGGAGCTACCCGTGTCGATAAGAAGTTTTAAGGGTGTCTTAGAATGAGATGTTTGAACTAGAATAAATGGTAATGACGTTTTCTTATTCTGGGATATGTCGTAAATTGTTGGGCAGTCCTCAGGATCGTGAAAAGCTTGATCGATTAAGTTTTGGTATGAACTAGGAACAGTGGATTCAGTGGAAATAGAAGATTGTATATCTTTAATTGGATTTAACTTTTTGTCTACGATATATTTGTCTGAAATAGAAGATAACGATGACTTTTCTTCGTTACCGATGGGCCTATGTGCCGAGATAGAAGGTAACGCTTGGGATTCAGTGGATATTGAATTTTTAAGATTATTAGAATACTTAGTAAAATCATTAGAATTAGTAGATTTAATAGAATTAGTAGATTTGGTAGAATTAGAATATTTAATTGATTTTGTTTTGTTACCGATGGGCTTATGTGCCGAAATAGAAGGTAACGCTTTGGATACAGTGGGTGTTGAATTGGAAAAAATATTATTAGGTTTAATAAAATTATTGGAATTAGTAGGATTAGTAGAGTTAGTATACTTAGAAGTAGAATTAATTTTATTTGTATTGATAGTGCCTTGAAACTTCGGTTCACGACGGCACTTATACGTGAATCCAGCTTTTAGTTTAAATCATCGTCATTTTCCATTTCCTGTACTTGAGGGCGTGACGATATTTCGGGCGTTACCTCTATGCAATTTTGTTGATACGGCGGCTGAGATTTTGGCAAAAATTGGCGAGAATTATTGAATTGCCGTTTTCGGCATACCGAAATATCGTGGCCCACGTTTTTACAGTATCTACAGACGACGGGTTGAGAGTTTTGATTAAAATTGGACGAGGATGGATAGAATTGCCTACGCGGTTGTACTTGAAATCGATTTTCATGACGTTTATTTTTTGAATAACATTCCGACTCTGAATGTCCCACTCTATTGCAGTTTTTACAGAACTTATGTTTAATTGAATTAACATTTTTTGTATTTAAAATTTTTTCTTCTTCTATAGCAATATCAATGGCATCATTCAGAGATTTCGGATTCCGGCAACGCACTATATTGCTCAAATTCGAATGTAACCCAAGGCTGAATGCGTGTCTAGCCAAATCTTCAGTCATAGCAATGCGACCAGGGAGTTCTTTTTTTAAATAATCAGAATTATGAATTTCAGCTTGCAGGCTGGTAAGACAAGTCTCTATTCTTAACGAATACTCAACTACAGTCTCATTTAATTGTTGCTTACAAGTCTGTAGTTCTAACAGTAAATTATTATAATGCTTTCGCTCTCCAAAATTTTGTTTAAGGAAATCTTTTAGGCTATCGAAAGTATCAAAAATGCGATTAGAACATGCTATCTGCGCTTTGCCTCTTAACTTAGAAATAATGAACTTTAATAAAAGCTCTTTCTGTGATTCTGTTGCTAAATCTAATGTATGTCTACAGTTTGTTAAAAATGCAGGCAAAACGTCCCGATCTCCATTGTAAGTGTCTATGAAATCACAGAGAACTTTTATTGGGTATTGTTCAGACATCAACGGGACAGATTTGCCTTCACTTCGAGTAGCCATATTATGTAAGGAATTAGTGTAAAAAGTATAGAATTAAGGAGGTGGGTAAGTATAAAAGGCACAAGATAATAAAGTAACGAATTCGAATTGAAGGTAAAGCCTTCAGGGTTTGGCAATAATATCGAATGAAAATTTTACTCACAGCAGGAACAAGCACCGGGGCAGCATATTCTTCTCAGAGAGACGTAGTTTCGGGAACAGGATCGATCGGCGGATGCGCGGTTTTTAGAACAGCGCTTTTGGAAGAGCGGCGTAGACTTTCTTCAGGTACAGCGATGTAATACGACCAACTGGTTGCTAACCCCTAGTGACAGGGACTGGGGTTGTTTCAGCGTTAGACGACAGGAACAAGACACAGTGGTAGGAAACAGTGGCAGGACACAGCGCCACGTCACAGCGCAGCGGCGAGAAACAGCGACAGGAACAGAGAAGAGAAACAGCGATGGACAGTTTTGATAGTCTTAGCGATACACTCACACTCGACACGAAACAGAGTTTGTGTGACACACTAGTTCATAGCACAATACAGAGTCCAGAGTTCAGATTTTGTGAGATGCGGCGATGTGGACACGTGGTAATAACCAGGTTTAGCACTTGCAAAAATCAATAATCTCTCTGAACATCCCACTTCTGACACCACTGTTACGGGGTGGGATGTTAGAGTCTTTTTAAAAAAACACTTTTATTAAAACTGGAAATAGAATTTAATTATTAATAGATAAAACAGAATTAAACGTGTGTCCACATCGAAGTCTATTACCGATCTACCTAGCGACACGAAAAATGCATAATCCCAGAAATCGCGATTGACGTAAAATTCTGTGAAATACCTTTAATTGAAATAAACAACTAAAGACAGATCAGCAGTTTGTTTTATATGCGCTGTAATTAAACAGATATTATAACAGTACCCACTGAGTGCGACCAATTGCGTACGATTAAGAAAGTATGATAAGAGCCATCTGTATAAATTGCCATGAATGCCAAAGTGCTGGGCTTTTGCTAATAGCTTCAAATGATCGACACGATCGAACGCTTTAGAAAAATCAGTGTAAATTGAGTCTACCTGCTTTTTACAATTAAATGAGTCACATAAGTAAGAAGTGTAAGAGGTTTGTGGTAGTCGATCTGCCTGACATGAAGCCATGCTGTAGTGGGCTCAATTGGTGTTTTAAATGATTGTACATATGACTGTAGATATAACCCTCGAAGATTTTAGCGAACCAGTTGAGCCAACAAACAGGACGGTAATTAGAGATATCTTTTCTATCGCCCGATTTGTAAATAGGTGTAATTTTAGCAATTTTTTCAAAGTTCCGGGAATATACCCTCGTCTAAAGACTTGTTGTAAATTATGAAATGAGGTGTTACTAGCGCAGTTGCACAAAGCCGAATAAAAATAGGTGGTATTCCATCATAGCCACCATTCTTAGACAAATCTATATTTTTCAATTTCTTTAACAGGTCATCTTTATCTATAACTAGTTTACCAATAGGATAATTGGAAGTTGGAAATTCAGGAGTATAGTTATTGTTCGAACTAGTGCAGTAAACCGAGGAAAAATAATTTGCAAAAAGATTAACTATATCCTCACCGGAACTACCCATTACACCCTGATAAAACATACTGCTAGGATAGTTATTAGTGACACGTTTACTTTTTGTATAACGCCAAAAAACCTTTACATTGAGCCTCAGATCATCCTCGATTCGTTCAATGTAAGTCTTGAAACACTGATTAGCAACCACCTTAGAACTAGCTCTGAGCATAGAAAACTCATCATAATCTCTCGGATTACGGAAACGTTTATATCTGTAGTGTGCCTTACTTTTAGCCCTAAGCAATGCGATCAGATTTTTAGAGAATGGATGGAGTGAAACCTAACTTGCGACATATCAGAATATTTGGATCCATTGGTTATGTAAGTAGTATATTATTGGGCATTCTGACCCACCCTAGTGGAGGCGAACGCCGGAACGGTAGGTGGGACAAAGGGGGAAAGTGGGATTTTTCTAAAGCGTTCGATCGTGTCGATCATTTGAAGCTATTAGCAAATGCCCAGCACTATGGCATTCATGGCAATTTATACAGATGGCTCTCATCATACTTTCTTAATCGTACGCAATTGGTCGCACTCAGTGGGTACGAATCTGTTCCTTTTTTTGCCTGAATCTGGTGTTCCTCAAGGGTCTAACCTGGGACCCCTTCTGTTTTTATTATTCATTAACGACTTGTTGAATGATCTCACCAGTGAATGTTTAGCTTATACTGATGACTTAAAGATTTTTAGACGTATTTCCGACTATCACGATTGTGTAAGTCTTCAAGCGGACATCAATACAATTGTTAATTGGTGTGAGAAAAATTCGATGGCACTTAATATAGGAAAATGCCAAGTTATCACATTCACAAAAAATAAAAAGTCGTTTAATTATATATATCATATTGAAGGGGTTGCCCTAGAAAGAGTTAAAGTTGTTCGCGACTCAAGAGTAATTTTTGATTATGAAATGTCCTTTAGACATCATTACGATCACGTCTGCAGCAAAGCCAACCGCATTTTATCATTCATGCTTAGAAATGCTAGACCTTTCAGGAAAGCCAGCTCTTTACTAACTTTGTACTATGGTTTGGTAAGAAGTATTACTGAATATTGTTCATCTGTATGGGCACCTATCTATAGGACTCATATTGATCGTATAGAGGCAATTCAGAGGCGATTTGTCAGAACATTATGCTCAAGGTTTGGATTGCGGCGTAAAATAAAAGAATATGATGATCGGCTTCAATGGTTTAAAATGATGACTCTTGAGAACAGAAGGTGGGTGAGTGACCTATGTACCTTACACAAGATTGTGAATGGTTCAATGGATAGCCAGCTTGTTACAATGTTAATCTTTAAGGTTCCATCGCGATCAGTGCGCACGCCACAACTATTTGCTTTAGTCCATAATAATAATAATGTTTCATACAACAACCCAATTTCACGAATGTGTAGACAATACAATTCCATTTGCTGTGAAACGGATATCTGCCACGATGGTTATAATGTGTTTAAACATACCTTTTTAAAGAAAATTGTTTCAAATAATGAGGACTAATTAGGTATTTCTTCTTTCTCTTCTTTTTTTTTGTAATTATTTTTAGCAATGCTTACCTTATTGAAAACAAAACAGCTTACGGATTCTATCGCGTCGAACTCACATTAATAATCCCGACGTTTCGGACCCTTTACAGCGTCCATGGTCACGGGCAGACTGAGGTGTTGTGCGTCTTGATGTCGTATTTATTGACAGCTCCCCTCCACTTACCCTCCCACTTTAGTCATTACTCATCCGATTCACACAAAATGAGCTCACCGTATCATTCGGTCTTGCAGTTTTTGGCTTGGATTTAGATTTAATCGCATCTATTATAGGATTCCAAGCAGGTGGTATGACCCAGCCATCCTCTCTGTTGAAATTTGGGTGTTTCTTAATTTCAATCGCCTCACGAATCATCCTGGGCAGGAATCGGTCTTCCTTTGCAAGGACTTGTGGTTTGTCAAATCTGATATAATGCTGGGCCTTGTCTAGTGCAAGTACATATAAACTAGTTAAGACCGATCCAACAACAAAAACTTTAAAATTAACCACTGATTTGATAAAGAAACACTCCGACTTATTGAAACTAGATTTAAAATATTTAGTTCCGAGCTGCGCAAAACCACCGAAGCTGTATGGGTTGCCTAAGATACACAAACCTAATGCTCCACTGAGACCTATAGTCAGTCAAATTGACTCACCAACCTATAGATTGGCTAAACACCTAGCCAAAGTACTGTCCCCACTAAGAGGAAACACGGCAGCATATGTGAAAGACTCATACCAATTTGTCAGTGAAATCAAACACCTATATCTCGCTGACAATGAAACTATGGTCAGTTTTGATGTTCAGTCCTTATTCACGTGCTTACCTGTGGACGACTGCATCAGAATTGTATCTAAGAAACTTGTAGAGAAAAATATGCCTATCGAATATGCTGAATTATTAAAACATTGCCTAACATCCGGCTATATGTTATGGAATAATAAATTCTACACGCAAGTGGACGGAGTAGCCATGGGCTCTCCAGTATCTCCAATTATTGCCGATATTTTTATGGAAGATTTTGAGGAGAACGCCCTACAATCTGCTCCTGTAAAGCCTAAGTTCTACAAGCGTTACGTAGATGATACTTTTACTATATTACCATCTAACAAAGTAACAGCATTTCTAGACCACCTTAACTCCTTGAATCCTAAAATTCAATTTACTATGGAGTCGGAGGCCAATAATTCTTTACCTTTCTTAGATGTTTTAGTCATTCGTAATAGTAATAATAGCCTGAGTCATACTGTGTATCGAAAGAAAACCCATACAGACAGATATTTAAATGGCAAATCACATCACCACCCAACACAGTTATCCACCGTCGGTAAATCACTATTCCAGAGAGCACGTGGGATCTGTGACGAGCAACATCTGGCTGCAGAGCTCCAGCATATCAGGAAGGTACTGCACGACAACAAGCTCCAAATACCACGCTCCAGTTACAGAAAACGTGAGAAACGAGCCACAGTCGAGCGCTTACCTGCCGTACTACCGTATGTACGAGGAGTCACTGACAAGATTAGCTACATCTTAAAGCGTGCGTCAATAAAGACTTATTTCAAGCCGCTTAAAAAGATCAGTCAGTTCTTGCCGCCTGTCAAGTGTCACTTACCTTTACAAGATGCAGGTGTATACAAGCTTGACTGTGATTGCGGTCTCTCGTATATAGGCCAAACAAAAAGAAGTATAGGGACCCGTGTGAGAGAGCACATTGCTGATGTTAAACACCGCCGTTTCAAAAAGTCTGCAGTTTGTGAACACACACTAGACAAGGCCCAGCATTATATCAGATTTGACAAACCACAAGTCCTTGCAAAGGAAGACCGATTCCTGCCCAGGATGATTCGTGAGGCGATTGAAATTAAGAAACACCCAAATTTCAACAGAGAGGATGGCTGGGTCATACCACCTGCTTGGAATCCTATAATAGATGCGATTAAATCTAAATCCAAGCCAAAAACTGCAAGACCGAATGATACGGTGAGCTCATTTTGTGTGAATCGGATGAGTAATGACTAAAGTGGGAGGGTAAGTGGAGGGGAGCTGTCAATAAATACGACATCAAGACGCACAACACCTCAGTCTGCCCGTGACCATGGACGCTGTAAAGGGTCCGAAACGTCGGGATTATTAATGTGAGTTCGACGCGATAGAATCCGTAAGCTGTTTTGTTTTCAATATGTCGAATATTCGCGTAAGTCTCAGAAATAAAAATGCTTACCTTAGCTCACTAACATTCTAAATATAATGTGAATGATGTGTATAGTTTTAATTGGACTTCAGGTTGAATACTAATAGGTGGGGGAAAAAGTTTCTTCGCATTTAATATGAAAACTCAAGAATTTTTTTTTCAAAGTTAATTTACATTTAATTATAATATATATGTACCATTTTGCTCAACGACTTTTTGCCATCTTGTGGGTAGTGACATGATCCCATTGTTGTAGAAATTTTGGGACTTCTGATCAAAAAAACGTGACAAGTAGTTTTGGCAGTCCTCTCTTGATGTTAACCTGACACTGCCTAAAGAATTCTGAAGAGATCGAAACAGGTGGAAATCTGAAGGTGCAAGGTCAGGGCTATATGGCGGATGCATTAACACCTCCCAGCCAAACTCTCTTAATTTTTGCTGAGTGGCCAAAGATGTGTGTGGCTAGACCACACACATCGTTATCGTGATGAAAGACCACACCGTTTCTATTGATCAATTCTGGCCGCTTTCTCCCAATTTCTTGCTTTAATCTCATCAGTTGTTGGCAGTAAAGATCCGAATCGATGGTTCTGCCTGGCGGTAAAAGCTCATAATGAACAATGCCCTTCCAATCCCACCATACACACAGCATCACCTTATTGCGAGTTAACCCGGGTTTTGCCACAGTCTGTGAAGCTTGACCGACCTTTGACCACGACTTTTTTCGCACGTTCTTGTCGTACGTGATCCACTTTTCATCACCAGTTATCAATCTCTTTAAAAACGGTTCAGTTTCATTACGTCTCAATAAAGAATCGCAAATGAGTACACGGTTCATTAGGTTTCTTTCAGTGAGCTCGTGTGGCACCCAAATATCGAGCTTTTTTGTAAACCCAGCTTTTTTCAAATGGGTCAAAACTGTTTTGTGGTCAATCCCCAGTTCTTCAGCTACGTCGTAACTAGTGATATGCCGATCTTGCTCCACTTTTTCAAAAATTGCGTCAATTTTATCTGTAACGGGGCGACCAGAGCGAGGTGCATCTTTAACATCAAAATTCCCGGATTGAAAACGCTTAAACCAACTTTGTGCTACTCTTGCTGACACTGCATTAGGTCCATAAACGTCACAAATTTTTTTCGCGGCTTGCGTTGCATTTTTCCCCTTTTTGTAATAAAACTTTAAAATGTATCGAATTTCTTCATTAGATTCACTCATTTTGACAGAAAGAAAAACAAATGAAAAATAGCGGGAAACCAATTTTTACTAATTTGTTTATTTTCTTAAAATGTAACTTTTTTAATGTTATCAAAATCAGCCAGATATAAATAGTACAGCCAAAGATTTTTTATTAAAAGTATTTACATACTAAATGCGAAAAGACTTATTCCCCAACCTAATATATAATGTTCGATTTAAAACTGTGTAAAGCCTAATCTGTTGTCTGTTACTGTACCTATTATATAAAATATATATATATATTTTCCTCTCCTAGTGGCAGCACCTTCCGAAAACAGATTTCTTCGTAAATCAGGTACATATAAAACATTCTCAAGTTTACATCTCTCCCTTGTACCTGTAATGTATGTATCTACATGTATGTCTGAAGGTACATTGACAATAAATCACATTTCGGATTATTATGAGTATTGTGGGTAAGGTGATAAAACTTGCACTTGTTACGTCTCGATATGCCAGTCCGAATATACGTGTAATCGTGTGAAGTAGTTTTATTCCCGAACTCCGTTTCCCAAGTTCCAGCTATTCCTGAATACTTCAGTGGCGACGAGGACTACAAAAATCCCTGCGTGTGTTGTTATTGTGAGCGGGATAACACAACATTCAAGATGACTATCGGTAAAATTGGCGAGTTCAAAGTACAAACCGACGACTGGAAATTGTATGTGGAACGGCTCGAAAATTATTTTATGGTCAACGAAATTAAGGAAGAATTACGTGTGGCAACGTTAATAACAGTAATGGGAGCGGAGAGCTACGAATTATTGGTAAACTTGTGTACACCGCATAAACCAAGCACAAAATCTTTTGAATATGTAACGGCCATTATGGAAAAACACTTGCAACCTAAGCCCAGTGTGTTAGCCGAGCGATTTAAATTTCATCAACGAAAGCAAAACACGGGCGAAAGTATAGCAGAATATATGGCAGTTCTTAAAAAAATGACGAAATCGTGCGAATTTGGATCTTGGCTTGAAGAAAGTATTCGGGATCAATTTGTTTGTGGGATAAGCAGTGAAGTCATACGACAACGTTTATTCGCCGAGGAGAAGTTAGATTATACAAAAGCTTATAGCATGGCTATGAGTATGGAAGCAGCCGAGAAAAATGCCGCTGCGGTCGAGGGTGGTGTTAAGTCCATAGATAAACCGAGCACGAGTGATTGCCTAGCGGTGATGACGTCGAAGCGAAATGGTGGTCTCGGGCCGGAGCAGGATGGAGTGGCGGCGGGTGCACGCGGTGAAAGGCGCCCGAGGGCGCGGAACGCGCTGCGGCGCATCGCGGAAGGACGTAGGCCTCGACATAGCGAGGAGGCAGGGGGCGCGTCGGAACCGGGGGAGCGTGCTCGGCGGGAGCAACAGTGCAAGGCCTGTGGCGGGTTGCATGACACGGCGTGGTGTAAATTTACGCGCTACGTTTGTCGTGTATGCAACAAGCAGGGACATCTGCGCCGCGTGTGTCCGTTAGAAGTAGGACATCATCACTTGGAGGGAGCTCAAGCCTTATCATATGATTTGGACGGTGATCTAAGTGACGAGGTAATGACTGTTAATATTAATAATTTATCGATATCCGAGTGTCCACCAATATATTTGTCATTAAAAGTGCACGGCAGAGAAATTAAAATGGAGTGTGATACAGGAAGTGCGATATCTTGTATTAACTATAAAATGTACAAGGAGTTGTTTAGCGATTTAAAAATACATTCTTGTAATATTGTGCTAAGATACTACACAGGGGAAACTGTAAAGCCTATTGGGGTCATTAAGCCTGAAGTTAAATACAAAAATGAATGTAAAATATTAGATTTATATGTCATTAGAGAGGGTAAAACCACATTAATCGGGCGACAGTGGATGGCTGAATTAAAAATATCGTTATACTCTGGCATAGTGTCTGTAAATAGTTTAAAGTATAATGAATTTAATATGTCGGAATTTAGTTCCAGATACTGTAAAGTGTTCGAAGAGGGTCTGGGTCGATTTACCGGTGGTACAGTGACCATTCACGTGATGGACAACGCACGGCCGGTGTTCATGCGCGCGCGCCCGCTGGCGTACGCGCTGCGCGAGCCGGTGGAGCGGGCGCTGGAGCAGCTCGTGCGGGACGGCATCCTCACACCTGTGCATCGCTCGGATTGGGCCACGCCTATCGTGCCAGTGGTAAAGAAGGACGGTACTATCAGAATTTGTGCGGATTACAAGTTAACTTTAAATAAGATTCTAGAGGTCGACCGTTATCCATTACCGCGAGTAGAAGATTTATTGGCTCGTTTACATGGGGGTGAACATTTTAGTAAAATTGATTTATCCCAAGCATATGCACAATTTGAATTAGATGAATCCAAGAAATATACAGTTATAAATACACATAAGGGTATGTTCGTATTTAATCGATTAGTATATGGTTTATCGTCCAGTCCCGGAATATTTCAAAGGAGTTTAGAACAGTTATTTTCCGACTTACCTAATGTGGGGGTGTTCCTAGATGATATTATTATTACGGGGCCAACAACTAGGGACCATATCAACAATTTATACAAAGTCTTTGATCGTTTACAATCATACGGTGTCAAAATAAATAAAGAAAAGTGTAGTTTTTTTGCTAAGAAAACAAATTATTTGGGCCACGTTATTAGCAAAAACGGAGTGCAGACCTGCTCAGATAAGGTAACGGCAATAATTGATACACCGGCCCCCACCAATGTATCAGAGTTGAGAGCATTCATAGGTATGACCATGTACTATGCGAAATTTATTAGGAACGTCAGTACAATTCTCTCACCGTTGTACAAACTACTCCGAGTAGGTGTACCCTTCAACTGGTGCAGCAAGTGTGAAGGAGCGTTCAAGCAGGTCAAGCAGCAATTAGCTTCAAGTGAAGTGTTGATACATTATTCGCCTGATTTACCGCTAGTGTTGACTGCTGACGCGAGCGGCGTAGGGGTTGGCGCCGTGATATCGCATATCACGGCGACCGGGGAGCGACCGATAGCATACGCGTCACGTTCGTTGAGTACAGCCGAGCGCGCTTATGCACAAATAGACAGAGAAGCACTCGCGATAGTTTTTGGTGTTAGGAAATTTCACCAGTATTTATACGGGCGTAAATTTGTGCTAAGGACAGATCACAAACCCTTAACACATATTTTTGGTAATAAGGTAGGCATTCCGATAATGGCAGCGTCTCGGTTGCAGCGGTGGGCGATTCTATTGTCAGGTTACAATTATGAAATTGAATACGTATCGTCCAAGAAAAATTGTGCTGATGCCTTATCGAGGCTGCCACGGGATAAACAATCAAACATATGCGCAGAGATTACTTATTTAAATTTTGTAGAGGATTTCCTGCCAGTAACACATAGTGATGTTAAGAAACAAACCGAAAAAGATATTTTATTAAATAGAATACTTCTATATGTGCAGGCAGGTTGGCCTTTGTCATGTCCAGACGAACAAGTTAAACCTTATTTTTCGAGGCGTACTGAATTGTATGTAGATCGCGGCTGTTTAATGTGGGGATATAGGATGGTAATACCACAAACATTACGGAAGGATATACTTAAACAATTACACATAAGTCACGTGGGAATCGTCAAAACAAAGTCATTAGCGCGTAGTTACGTATGGTGGCCCAACGTTGATAGGGACGTAGAAGATTTGTGTCAAAGTTGTGAGACTTGTGCGGCAGAGGGCGCGGCACCACCACGAGCGCCACCGCAGCCTTGGCCGTATGTTACACAACCATGGAGCCGTTTACACATAGATTTCTTAGGGCCATATCAGGGTAATACATTTATGATTTTGATTGATGCTAGCTCAAAATGGTTAGAGGCCTTTGAAATGACACGTACGAACGCGAGACAAGTAATAAAAGTTTTACGTAGCACTTTCGCGCGATTCGGTCTTCCTGTAGAATTAGTGTCTGACCAGGGGCCTCCCTTTACGAGTGTAGAATTTAGTGCATTTTTGAAAGTTAACGGTATACGTCAATATTTCTCACCGGAATACCATCCATCGTCAAACGGTGCCGCAGAAAATGCAGTGAAATTATGTAAATCCGCTATTAAAAAGGCTTATAAGGAGGGTAAAGATATAGATGCAGCTTTACAAACATTTTTACTCAATTATAGGAACACGGCTCAGAATACAACAGGAGAAACACCAGCAATGTTATTACAGCGACGTGCATTACGTACTCGTTTAGATTTGTTACGCGCCGACCGCGCGCTAGAGGACCGGGTTCGGACAGTACAGCAACGGCAAATAAAAAATTCGGGTGGCGTAATACGGGAGTTAGCGCCACAGGATAAGGTGTGGGCTAGGAATAGTGCTACGGGGGATAAGTGGTTGAAGGGTGTAATTCAAGCCAGGGCGGGTACACGTGAATATCTTGTAGACAGTGGTGACGGTCGATTGTCTAGGAAACATATTGATCAATTAAAGCGTAGATCCCGTCTATCCGACTTCATGGGTTCTGATAGTGCTGTCTCTGATTCTTCATCACTGTCTCCAGCTCAAGGTTCACAGGAGAAGGATGTGGTCCTGGTTTCGAGTAGGGCAGAAGATGAAAATAAAGGCAGCCTAGCGGGGAGGATAAAGACAGGGTAAATATGGGACCCCAAGTCGAGTCTGAGCAGCCACCATCAATACCACCGGTGGATCGATCTAGACGAATTCGTAAACCCGTAGTTAGATTCCAAGTAGATAAGATGTAATTTAATTAGTATCAGTAATGTAAGTAAATAAACAACTTAGAGATTAAGTGGTGAGGTGTAATGTATGTATCTACATGTATGTCTGAAGGTACATTGACAATAAATCACATTTCGGATTATTATGAGTATTGTGGGTAAGGTGATAAAACTTGCACTTGTTACGTCTCGATATGCCAGTCCGAATATACGTGTAATCGTGTGAAGTAGTTTTATTCCCGAACTCCGTTTCCCAAGTTCCAGCTATTCCTGAATACTTCAGTACCATTAACCTTTTTGTCTATCAGTATAGTTCCTTCACCTCATACTTTTATACTCTGTTTGTTACCCAATTTAACAGGATTGTTGTTTTGAGACTCGTTCAACTCCCAGAAGTAGTCCCGCTTGAAGGTCATGTGCATTGAGGCTCCACTATTAAGAATCCATGCCTGTTCGTCATGGTCATTCAATGCAACACTGAATGCCAACATATTGTTGGGTTTCTGATCATGCTTTGTCTTTGGCATTCTGCAATCCTTAGCGAAGTGGCCTCTTTTATTGCAATTGTAGCATATAAATCTATGACTTAATGTTCTTTGGTGATTTGAAGTAATCTGTTTATTTCTATTTCTTGATTTAAAATTTCCTTTTGATGTTACTAGTGCTGTCTCACTAGTACTTGCATCATTGGCTTCATCAACTAAGCGAGAAGTGAGGTTTTGAATTGTTTGACTTTCTTCATTGAGTGACAACCATGCTTGTCTAAGTGAACGGTATGTTGATGGTAATGTACTTAGTATCTTAGTCATTACTGCTGTGTCACTGATTTTCTCACCAGTCTCCCGTAGCTGCTTTGCTAAGCTTTCCACCTTGGACACGTGCTATGCCATCGTATCACTGGCACTGTATGAATATTGATAAAATTTTTCATGAATTAACATTTTGTTATATTCTGATTTCTGTTCATAGATGGCTTCTAATTTTGTCATGACTTGTTTAGCAGTCTCGCAGTTTTCTATAAGAGATATTTGGTTCAAATCCATGGACGATGTTAGAATGAACATGGCCATGCCATAATCTCTATCCCACTGCACTTGCGAACTGCTTTCCGCTGGTCTTGCCTTTTCTATGTTCAATCCTTTTTCGCATTTCACTTGGAATTTCCATTGTTTGAAATTTATTCCATCAAACTTCTCAATTTTCATCGCGTTCGTAACCTCCATTGTAGGTTAGTTTTACACCGTTTGGAATCTTGCTCTTAACTTAAAGTTTTTATTGAAATATTTAATTATCTTGTTTCTGGGCCCATAACCTATTGGAATTAGGCAGTATTTCAATGAAACTCTTATTAGATTTCTTTATAAACACGATGTATTATATTTGCTCACAAGTGACATTAGTCTATAATTTGTAAGAGAACAAAAACGCCACCAGTGGCAGAAACACTGAAACTTAACTTACACATTTATAAAGGCAGTTCGGAATAAAACGTTTACAAAGACACCTATGAACTACTTTATAAATTTATTTATTCAACAAGGGTGGCCAAAAAGTCGTGGATCAAACGCAACTAGGGGTTAGATGGGGTCATCAGCTGCAAAAAGTTGATCTTAACTCTTAAACTTCAAAATTCAATTTACTATAGAGGCAGAAGCCTATAACTTTGACGACACGTCTGGCGTAGCGGCTGAGCGATCGGCTTCTGCGCAACGTGTTGTGGGTTCGATCCCCTCACGGAGCAAATATTTGATCTGCAGGTAGTTGTTCCGGGTCTGGGTGTTTGTGTTTGTGAGAATTTGTGTTTGTAAACGCACCCACGATACAGGAGAAAATCCTAGTGTGGGGCAACGTTTTTTAAATAAAAAAAAAACTCTTTAGTTTTCTTGGATGTTTTGGTAATTCGTAATCTCAATAACACCTTGAGTCACACAGTGTATCGAAAGAAAACCCATACAGACAAATACTTAAATGGTGAATCACACCACCACCCAACACAGTTATCTACCGTCGTCGGTAAATCATTGTTTGAGAGAAGGCGTTGCATCTGTGATGAGCAACATCTGGCTGCAGAGCTTCAACATGTCAAGCAAGTACTGCATGACAACAAGCTCCGAATACCGCGCCCTCGTCACAGAAACCGCGTGAAACGTTCCACAGTCGAACGCCTACCTGCTATATTACCATATGTTAGAGGAGTCACAGACAAGATTGGCTATATCTTGAAGCGAGCTTCAATCAAAACATACTTCAAGCCGCTGAAGAAGATTAGTAAGTTCCTACCACCTGTCAAGTGCCACATACCTCTGCAAGATGCAGGTGTATACAAGCTAGATTGTGATAGCGGTCTCTCTTACACAGGCCAAACTAAAAGAAGCATAGGGACCCGCGTAAAAGAACACATCGCTGATGTCAAACACCGCCGTTTCGAGAAGTCAGCAGTTTGTGAACATACTATAGACAAGGCCCAGCACTACATCAGATTTGATAAATCACAAGTCCTCGCAAAAGAAAACCGATTCCTTCCCAGAATGATCCGCGAGGCTATTGAAATTAAAAAAGATCCAAATTTCAATAGAGAAGATGGCTGGGTCTTACCACCTGCTTGGAACCCCATTATAAATTCCATAAAATCAAAATCCAAGCCCAAAACTGCAAGACCGAAAGATGCGGTGAGCTCGTTCTGCGTGAATCGGATCGCCAATAATTAACAAAAATGTAAGGTAGCTGTTAGTAATTGTAACATTAAGACATCCAACAACTTAGTCTATCCGTGACCATGGATGCTGTAAAGGATCCGAAACGTCGGGAATCAAATAATATCAATACAACGCGATAAAATCCGTAAAAAGTAGTTTTATTTCAATGTTTTATTGTTATTATCACCTGTGCTATGAATTGCCAATCACACACATAAAAAATCAAATTCATATTTTTTTTTGTGGTTTATTTAATGAAATAACACGACTGTTTGGTAGCTCTGTATTTAGGAAACTAAAGTAGTATACAAATGATCGAACAATTCCTATGTGCACACGATCGGCGCAGCCCGTCACTTGCAAGCTCCTGGTCGGTGTTATGCCTTACAAGTTTGAGGTGGTCCTATGTAAGCGATATGTTACGTAGGAACACGTGTTGGGTGTTGTATTGTATTGCATACTTGGCTACGGCATTCGGTGCGCTTTGTCATCAGGAATGAAATGATACAGATATAAATCATATAAAATATTTTATTTCTTACTTTCCCTTAAAAATACATACAGACTTCAACTAATTAAACTAAGTACCTAATAACTATAACATATCATGTACCTACTTAATCTTTATACCTATTTATTTATTTACAATCATAAACTAATCTTATATAAGTCCAATTACATAAAAATAGTTGCGTTTCCCCAGGCTAAAGCAGATACCTTGTCAGGTAACAACAGCCGTTTATCATCATTGCTTGATAATGCTATTTTGTTAACACTTTGTGTAAAAATGTTGTGATTTATTGACCTAAACAGTTCATTTTTTTTTGCGAATGACATTGCAATTATACAAAACATTTCTATAATCTAACATTTTTAAATTTTTCATTACACATTTCTTTGTGCCTTTTGCTTTCTTTATTGTTTTAACACAATAAGGTTTTGAGCGCAGTCCTACAAATTCTTTGATTTCATCCTTAAAGAGTCCTGGAACCTCGTTATTAATAATTGGCAAGATAAATTCATTTGTACTGTTACGAGCTAGGGTTCGGGATAAATTAAAAACCACTAATTTCACCGAAATAGTTACTTTATTCACTACACAAACACACACAGAAATCACACGAACAGTTACTATACTAGCACTTGTCACACTTAACATCGCACTGATAATCACTTGGTACTTCACTTCGATCTTCACTTTGCTGTGTCCAAAACTGAACTGCCCTTGCCGACACTGTCGACCATTATTTATATGAGCCACGAAGATTGTGGATTCGAAAAATCTCGATAAATCTCAAGAATGCGACCCGCCCCCATTCTTAGCAATTCTTAACAATAGATGTTTACGTTCTTTATTCAACTTGCGAACAATAGATGTTTACAATCGCCATTGTTAATGTTGACCTTGAGCCCGGTCTCAAACTATTTTTTTTCGTTTGTTTTTATTTTCGTTGCGGGTGCCGCATTCTAGCGTATTCCTCTTGTTTGTTTTCTACCTGCTTCATCGACTAATCCAGAATCTCCGTGACCCATCTCCGTCGTCCTAGTTACTCGGTGTAACCTCCTAAGACATGCTCGTCCCGAGCATTATTAGATCCGTGATAACGTGCCAAACGATCCACATGAACGATCTTCGGAACACCTCTTGGTCCTTTCTGTATCCGGTAGGTCACATCGTTGATCTTAGTCACGACTCGGTAGGGACCGTCCCATTTTGCCTGTAACTTCGGTGACTTTCCTTTGCTGCGTACCGGGTTATGTAGCCACAATAGTGAGCCTTCGTCGAAGCCTTTGTTGTTCATCTTGCGGTCATAGCGGGTCTTCATCCTCTCAGATGTTTGTTGGCCTGATTGTCTGACATGCTCATATATGTCATTCATTCTGGTACGCAAGTCGTTTGCATAATCAGTCACACAGCGGGGGGTGTCAGGCGGAATACCGGTGATGAGATCTGCAGGCAACCGTAGTTCTCTTCCGAAGTTCGCGAAGGCTGGTGTTACCGACGTACTTTCGTGAACTGCACTCCGGTATGACAAAAGGAACGGCTGGATGTGCTTATCCCAATCCCTCTGCCTGTTCCCCACGACTTTTCCCAGATATCTCTCTAAGGTTTGATTGAATTGTTCAACCATTCCATCAGATTGTGGGTGGTAAGAGGTGGTTCTGGTTTTATGGGTACCCATTACCCGACATGTTTCCTGGAATATTTGATACTCAACCTTTCTTCCTTGGTCGCTGTGAATCTCCAAGGGTACTCCAAATCGACAGAAGACTTCATGGACCAATTTATCTGCAACCGTCGAAGTTTCTTGGTTAGGAATGGCGAACACTTCCGGCCACTTTGTGAAATAATCCATCACAACCATAAAATACTTGTTTCCACTTTCACTTTCTGGAAATGGTCCCGCAACGTCTAGCGCTATTCGTTCCCAGGGCGCATCAACGATGTAGACTTTCAATGCTCCTCTGCTGCGCATGTGAGGCCCTTTTACAGCTGCGCAACTAGTGCATTTACGACACCAGTCTTCAACATCGTCCCGACAGTGGATCCAGTAGAATCGCTCTCGAATCTTTAATAAAGTTCTTTTTACACCTAGATGACCTCCCGAACATCCGTCGTGGTAAAGTTGCAGGACATCTGGCACCTTAGCTTTGGGGACTACCATCTGCAGATGACATTTGTCCCCTTTAGCATTTTCCCATTTCCGGCATAACACACCATTTTGTATCAGCAGACTGTCCCACTGTGCCCAGTAACTTTTTGTGACTGTGCTCAATGACGCAACATCACTCCATGTTGGTTTAAAGGCACCAGCTTTCATCCAGTCGAGGATCGGTTTGATATCAGAGTCTTTTTCCTGAGCCTGCTAAAAATTTAAAAAAATAATAAAGTTTAATTATTTTAGTAATTATATTTTAACTATTGACAATCGTGATTACAGAGTGGGATGCGAACACGAAGTGTGGTCTTAATCTTAGAGCTAAGCTTATGCATAAATATCTATATCTCTAGTCATGAAAACAACACCTGAACACTTATGCTGACATACGCACTATTTGTATGGGTGGTGTCTCCATAACTAGGTGTATTATTGTTCATCTCCTTAAAATACCTGATGAAATTCGAAACATGGTCCTATCGAGCCTGGATTAGAAGATTTCATGGTGGAAATAACTTCGATCAGCTGTTATTTACAAGAATTTCAAGAGAACTAGTAGGATATTATTGGGCATTCTACTCCACCTGCCGTTCCTACGTCTCACTTCGTTCGCCTCCGTCACTTTCGGTGAGGCATTCTACTCCACCTGCCGTTCCTACGTCTCACTTCGTTCGCCTCCGTCACTTTCGGTGAGGTAGAAAGCCCAATAATATCCTACGGAGTAGGAGCCGTTCAACATTTCCGTTTTAAAACTTGATTTACTTACCGTTCTTACTTCTCACTTGTTTGCCTCGAGACTGTATACAGTGTATAATGGTACGTTTTGACGAGTTCTCTTAAGAGACGTGAATTTGCGTTTCTGAAAAGAACCTTTTGTGAACACGGTAGGCTGTTTCACTACACTACTTTACTGTCATTCTTTCATAGTTTCACTACACATTTCAGCATTTTATAGACCCGAAATTATAACTTCTAGGTTTTAGGTGAAAACCAAATTGGGCAGGGGTTCTGAACCACTATTATATCAGCACTAGAGAGTAATAACTGCGCCTCCGTTACTTTTGGTGTGGTAGAAAGCCCTATAATATCCTACGGAGTAGGAGCTATTTTATAGACCCGAAATTATTACTCCTAGGTTTTAGCTGAAAACCAAATTGGGCAGTGGTTCTGAACCACTATTATATCAGCACTAGAGAGTAATAACTGCGCCTCCGTTACTTTTGGTGTCGTAGAAAGCCCTATAATATCCTACGGAGTAGGAGCCATTTTATAGACCCGAAATTATTACTTCTAGGTTTTAGCTGAAAACCAAGTTGGGCAGTGGTTCTGAACCACTATTATATCAGCACTAGAGAGTAATAACTGTGTGAGTCTGAACGTTAAATAAATTGAACTAATTGTTTGTAATGATTAATGAATATATAAGTTCAAGGGGCTGAGCATATTATTATTACCGATGGGTTACCACGATCAAGTAGTCAATAGTCAATAGTCAATAGTAATTTATTGGTAACGTTAATTACATGTCATTATCATAATTTTTTTATACATAAGATTTGAGTATGTCATATAAAATAGTCAAATACATTCTTTTTTTTTTAAATAGTCAATACTAATAAAATTATATTTAATTAAATTGTTACAATAGTGTTTTACATTTCATAAATTCTTCATACTTATAGAACGCATGCTCGACCAGCCAGCGTCTTAGACGAGTCTTAAAGCTAGCAAGAGTTGGGGCGCGTACAATACTCTCAGGCAAGTGGTTGTAAACCGCCGGTCCCATAACATGAGTTATTTTGGACGTTTTTGTGAGTGTCCTAGATACCACTGATAATTTTTCTCTTTTCCGAGTACAGTACGAGTGTACATCTCCGCGCCTCGTGTAATGACTAATGTTCGTCCTAACGTACACAGCCACCTGATATATTACTATAGCAGGTAAGGTGAGGATGCCTAGTTTTGAAAAATATGGTTTTGCAGATACGTCTTGCGGTATTTGAAAGATTGCTCGCACGGCTCGCTTCTGCATTCGGAAAGCGCGCTCCCAGTCAGCTGCACGCCCCCACAGTTCTGCGCCATATTGAAGCTGCGAGTGCACCGTCGCAAAATAACATGCTCGAACTTCACTCATTTGCACCACTCGAGCAATTCGGCGAAGACCAAAGCACGCGCTACCCAGCTTACTACAAATTTTATCAATATGGTTTTCCCATTTGAGGCACCTGTCTATTTCAAATCCAAGAAAGGTGGTTGTTTCAACCTGGGCAATGCGTACTCCATTCGCCGATACTGCTAATTGTCTTTGTGGTCTGCCTGACAATGTGAAATGCATGAACTGTGTCTTTTTTAGGTTAAGAACTAGCCCATTTACCTGAAACCATTCAGATAGCTGGTTTGCAGCATTATTCAGCATCTGCTCTAGTTGATTCAACGAAGTCGCTTTAACTAGCACGGCTACGTCATCAGCATACATAAAAGTTTCAGCGTCGGTCACAAAACTCGGTAAATCATTCAACAGCAGAGAAAATAGTATGTTTGATACTGATGAACCCTGAGCCACCCCCATTTCCGAATCTAAGGAGTCTGATCTTTCGGTGCCTCCGCATCCCACAACGATCTGTGATCTTTCTCGCATCAGTTCTGTCAATAGGGCATATGATGTGCCTTGCACGCCATAATGCCTTAATTTAATAGCAAGTACATCACGGTCTGCAACATCGAACGCCTTTCAAGTACCGCAGATCCTCGAATTGAACACTATAACTTTAGTTGACAAGTTTTATAACAACAAGTTTCACATATATTTCGTTTACTAATGGAACTATACGAGCATAATAAGCTAAAATTCAGGACAGATTGTCTCATGTCTCTTCACAGAGCAAGAAATAGCATGCACCCAAAGCCACACGCACATTCTATTTCTATGGTCCCAGATTGGACACCAAGGACATCCAAATATTAATTTAATTAATTCATACAGCTAACACTACCTTAGACGTTAACAAACAACTACTGCTCTGCTGTTACTTGTTGCGTTCTTTCGCACTCATACAATCGCCTTCGAAACGGTTCGTGTTAAGCTTACACAGTATAACACACACACACACAGTGTAAATATTTTTTTAGAATCTCAAAGATTGCAAAATTGCATTATGTAAATTTGCAGTATCCGAACTTTGTTACACGAACACGTGTATGTATGAGTAATTTCCATGTATTTAACAATTACACTGCATGTAAGATGATAATCGTCTCTGATTAAAATTGGTTTTTTAAAGGATCTCCTAACCAATGCAATTACTTAATTTAAATAGAAGATGTTCCTATACCAGTTTTGATAACTTTGCTTATTATTTTATAATGTTTCATAATCAATTGTTAGTGCTATCAATCTAGGAACTGTTTGAAAGATATACCTTTACATGAAATTATTATGAAAAGTTCGTTTTAGTCGTTAGATGATATTACTTATACTAATGTCAAGTTTTACTGCAGCATATTAGTGAACTAACTTATTGACGCGAGTTTCGTTTCGTTTACATGGATTAGTCTGCACAAAAAAATGTTTCCAGGATATTTTTCTTACAGCTCGTTTTTATTTGCGTCTTTGAAAAAATGTTTTTTTATTTTTTTATTTCACTTGTGTGATGTCATGCGGAGTTTTACATCAATGTTTATTACACAAACATACATACTTTATTACAATGTCATAATGTATTAATCATGAGTGTCATGTATCGTCTTCAGCTTTGTCGGCGAGGGTAAAAAGCTGGTTTTATATGTCATTTCTCACGATAAAATTGCAATTTGACGGAAGCGATTTTCAATCACTACGATTTAATTAGACGTAAGTAACGTAAATTAGCCATATAACTGTGAGACCATGTAATTAAGGTTTAATTTTATAATGGAATAAATATTGCTGAAATGGTATTTTTTATGAATAAAATCAATCAATTTTGATCACAATATTACATTCGCTCCAGTATCTTCTAGTGATCAACACCGGTTACTTTCGTTATAATAATTAATTCATTACATTATAAAACCTTCAACTTATAAAATGTAAGTAAGTACTACTAAGTTTACTGAATTTGCTAATGCATTTAATCGCTACCCAGCTACGGACCTAGTTTCTGCCGGCTGGTGTATCGGTAGTCTTTATTAAGTCACAGTTATTAGTTCCAAAATTAATCTTTATGTGTTCCATTTCAGGTCTGACTCCGATTCAGAATTTTCGACACGACCCGCAGCTGTAGCCGAGGTTGCGAACGTGCGACCTAAAAAGAAGGTGAGGAAGCGCAAAGCTTCCGAGAGCACCACGCCATCAGAAATCAAGGTAATTTTGTGTTACTGCTTGTACCTTTAGGTGCTTCTTGTGTATGTTATGTCAATTAAAATGTTATACACAGTTATACGTTGGTTAGTGGATTTAGAACTGTAACGCAGAGAGCGCTGAAATCAGTTTCCATTTATATTCCTTGCAGGAATGTTTACAGGTATTGTTATTGAAATATTATAACATAACATCATGCTTTCTATCCTCGTAGGGTTCGACAGTATTCGTTCGTTCGTTCGGAGTATATAATACACCCTCAATTCGTCAATTAACTAAAACTAATGCAATGTAATGTGTTGTGTTAATTATTATAAAGAATATGTTAAATTGTTTACAGAAAAAGACGCAGTTCGGGCTCGGACCTCTTTGGCTTGGAGGACTACATTCCGTCGTCGACCTCAATAATTGGAGACTTCGGTTCGACCCTCACCAGCCGTGTCGCCAACGGTAAAGTGCGGCGAACGGCGGACTTAACCGGGGACTTCTATGTGGAGGTAAAAGTCTATAACAAGGCCGAAGTTGCCTCCACCCCTAAAGAGGATCGGTGGAAAAAAGCCTCGGTGGCCCTAAAAGTCCAGCTGAACCGTAACACGCCGCAGTGGGACGGTCTACAAGTTTTTATGAGACGGAGTCATGAATTATTCGATAATTCTGAGCCCGTCTTTTATAGCGACAATATAAATATAAAATAAATATTGAAGTTGTTGGGGCACCAGGTACCTATATTCTATTATTGTATCTTTGTGATCGTACATCATAATCGTAATAATAATATATTGCAACATCTAATAGTAAGTTTAAAACTATTTTAATCTAAAATGCCTTTCTGTACTATTTGTAACACATCTGTTGAGCGCAGTCACTGGACAGGTCACCGACGTAGTACTAATCATAAAAACAAAACTATTTCGCATATTTGCGAAGATGTTGAAATAATACATTCTGCATTTCGTAATCGTATAGCTTCTTATAGAATTGTCGATCCGTCTGAGAATTGTTCTCTAGAACCATTTCTTAATAATAATTGGGACAAAATTAAAACGTTAATTGACATATCTCTTAAAGAACATGCTTGCCTAAAAGTTAATTTCGAATATTTTGCTTTGTTTTTAATGTTTAAAAATGATTCTTAGGAGATGAAATCATTTGCCACAAAAAACGTTACTCTGCATCAGAATTATGAATTTGATTCATTAATGTCTCAGGTAAAAAATACTTTAACAAAATAGATAGAAGAATTTCAGGACCGAGACAGTGGATGGACGTTCTTGAGCAGTTCTCATTTAGAAGTCAATGTTAACAAATATCAACCATTGCGCGGTTCAGGCTTTATCGAAAAGCATGTGTTAATATCCGCAATAATGACGAGTATTGTTTTTTATGGTCTGTTGTTGCTGCTTTTTATCCAGCTAAGAATCACCCTGAAAGAGTATCTTCTTACCCTGATTTTCGTAACGTTTTAAAGGTAAAGGACATGTCATTTTCAGTGAATTTCTTAGATATTGCGCGGTTCGAAGTGAATAACCCTGAAATTTGTATTTACATTTATGGTTTAAATAATAATAAAAAATAATCTCAGAGACTGAATACATACTTTCTGAACAGTTATAACATAGTCAAACAACGTTAATATATATCTATCTACGGTGACCAACAGTACCGGAACATGGCAAATATATCACGTCGGGGTCACCACTGTAGGGTAGGAGTGATTAACGTTGTTTGACTATGTTATAAATGTTCAGAAAGTATGTATTCAGTCTCTGATGAGTGCACGGGTTACGGTATCCAACAGGAGTTACCAGTTGGCCTCCAAATTATACACAACCGAAGAATATAATAATATATATATATTTGATTACAACACACAAGTGATCAGAACATGGCACAACAGATAACTGGCGACTCAAACGTCGCCTGATTCCTTATAGATATATGAGTCACGACGGCATGTATATTTGTGTGCGTATATATGCACCTACAGTTTCAAACAAATAAAAAATGACATGATTTTTATTCATATTTTTTATTCTCATCATTCACTTATTAACAAAATATCTTTTTATTATGTAATTACTGAAACAATAAAATATCTAAATTATAATCTATGAAGTTTTGCACATTTCTGAATATAGGTACCTATTGCACACTTTCAGGTGATTCCATGAGAACGATTCAGGTTACACTCGGAGGCATTATAAATTATGATGAATCCAGTACAACCCCCATGCACTTACACATTGATGGTATTGAAGATAGAACTCTATCATTATCACCCTGATGTTGCAGCTAAAATTATAATGCTTGCTGTCATTAAATGGGCAATAATAAACTGGGAGTAAAACATAAGAGGAATAGCTGGTGGTGAAAATTAAATATTTTATAAACTCTGGATGTACTGAGAGCCACATCTGTAACTGAACTAAGATGAGGAATAGAAAAGAGAGCTGTATTAGTTCATTAACTGTGGTTTTATTATGTAATTACAATTTGACAAGTAAATAAACATTCTAGCACTGTTATCACTGTTGTAACTTTTTATTCCAAAATATATTCATTAAACTCTCATCACGTCTTTAGAGATTCCAGTGTCTTCATCAAGGTATCCCGCTTAACCAACTAATTATAATATAATTTAAGAGCACATGGGTTTAGAGGTTCTTCAGCAAACATTGATCACCTGAAAAGACATTGTAACGAGGCCTAACTGCAGTTACGTACTATTTATATCATAATCGAGATAAGTACGTAGATAACATGGAAATCATGAATTTAAATCTCCCAACAACTTGTAAAAATAAATATCCAAAACATCTGATGACCACAGACATAATAATGTAATCACGATATGTCATATGACTGACAGTTGACTTTACTATCTGTCTGGTAACATGTTTTACACAAAATAATAGAAATTAAGACTATTTTCACTTGAATTTACAATCAAAAGGCTAATATTTGCTCGTAAATTAATATTTTCAATCAAATATATTGAATAAACGCATAATTTCAACTATTTTGAGTGTAATAAATTACCGTAAAAATCGTTACTAACTAGTTAATTTTCGTAGTGGAACATCTCTAGTTTGGCTAGTAGCGTAGCTAACTTCATGTGTAACGACCCAGTCATTGGCCAATCTAGATGCTGATACAAGGTTAACGGATTTGTGCTCAAGAGTACGAAATCGCCTGACAGCCATATTGATATTGGAATTGGATCACGTTTGAATTGGTATTGTATTGTTTTCAAGAGTAAGCCTGCAGGTGCTTGCAAGTGACGAACTGCGCCGACCGTGCGCACATAGGAAACAAGTTCGAACTTGTAATAAAACATTTGCACAATGCTTTCCGGAGTACTGTTACACAATCATAACAATATTAGTCTCTCCATTACATTTGGCTGATAGTCACCAGACTGCAGGCTTACTCTTGAAAACAATACACTACCAATCCAAACGTGATCCGATTCCAATGTCAAATTGGCTGTCGGGTGATTTCGTACTCTTGAACACAAATCCGGCAACCTTGTATCGGCATCCTGATTGGCCAATGGTTGGGTTTCCCAAACCTATTTAGTTCACTCAATCACCGCGCAATATTGAAACAATTTGGCGCTAGTCTCGGATTCAAGAGTACGAAACTTGACGAAACGGCACAATTCCAATGTCGATGTATTGGAATTGAGTTCAAGAGTAAGCCCCCTGGTCGGACTTCTCAGTTTACATCATCGAATTGAAAACCTATTGTAAGTAAGTAGTACGTTATTTATACTATAATTACTTAGATTTATATTCATTAGCATTATATTGATTCTTATTTTGTTTGTTTCAGATCATCAAAAATGTGTGATTCCCCTGACCTCGCCTTTTCGCAATACGCCCAAGGTTTCCCGACTCCAAGTTTGAGTTGGCATGCACCCGAGCAACGACAATTATCTGAACAACAAAGGCTATCCAATAAGAAACCAAAAGCGAAAAGGGATTATCAAAAGCGGAAACTGCCTCCTTGCCAGTCATACGTCATAAATAATGAGAAGAGAAAAGGTCTGCGACTGATCCAAATACAAGTTTTGGATATAAGTGAGCAACAAGAAACTGCAAGTGATAATGAGGACGCGGTAATTATGAGTGCGCAATACATAGTGAGTGAACCAGTGGACTATGTTATGGAAGAGACACAATCATTAATAAATAAAATTTCCAAAAAACTTTGTGGGGACAATTGTTATTAGTGAGTAATGTTTGCAATTTTTTTGTTAGTAAAAATATTAAATTAAATTTCATCACAATATTAAATATAAAAATATGTAATTAATAGATATTAGGCAAGTATTGCTTTTTTATTCTTTTTTGTGGGTATAAATAAAATAAAATAAATATTAGTAATGTATAATATGTGAAAGACACAAATATAGTATAGCGATAATGTGTATGTAGGTAAGTTGAATAAAATAATAATTTTTTTTTACTGTAAATATGTGACGCAATAAATACTGTATTTTATTTTGTTTGAAGTATGTATACAAATAATTAAGTACTTTCATGTTCTTTTTTGTGTATATTATAATATTAAATAAAATGAAATATAAAATAAATGCAGAATAAATGCAGTGGAAATGCGTTCCTTGCGAAGTATGTGTGGTGTAACTCGGAATGATAGATTGAGGAACAGTGTGATAAGACAACGTTGCAGGCTGAAAGTTGTAGTGACGCGTATTGAAAAGAATATGCTGAAATGGTTTGGACATGTTGAAAGAATGAATGAAAAACCATTAACGAAAGCAATTTATAAGGCGAATGTCAGCGGCAGCGCTGGTAGAGGTCGGCCTAGAAGGACATACGCTGATCTTATTGGCGAAATCCTTCAAAAAGGTCAGGTGCGTAGCACTCGCAACCGGCGTGTATGTATGAGAAGATGTATGAATGTGGAAGAAGCAAAAGAAGTATGCAAGAATCGTAGCAAGTGGCAGTCTATAGTTTCTGCCTACCCCTGTGGGAGAAAGGCGTGAGATGTATGTATGTATGTAAGAAATATAAAAATAAATAATGTGTATCTATGTAGTTCATAAGTTCCATTTTAATTAAAATAATCACAATGTTTTGTAAGTTAAGATGATAAAATAAATAAAATATTATTACGATGCAGCTAGGTATATCCACTATTTTTTTCCAACCACGTCACTTGCTTCTTTTCCTCTTTAGTCAAGTAATGGAACGAATATGGTGGTTTTACCAAGAATGTTTGTGAATGCTCTTGACTTACAATGGCCACTTCTTTAACAATAAAATTGTTATTAAAATTTTTAAATCCTTGACGTTTAATCTATTATGGTATCCGCTTTCATGATAACTTCTTTACAATGTTACTTAAGGGTTTGTATTCAATTATACAATCGTTGAGAATTAGGCAGTAGGCTGAAGTTTGATCTGGTATTTCGGAATCACTCTCAATTTCTACTCTCACATCCACAACTGGACCTGTCTTTAAGTTATCCGCTTGTCTAGAGCAATCAATGACAAAAAGCGGTGCTAAATCTTTAAATTGTTTCTCGCTTAATGTGGGCTCTGGGCGACGTCCGTAATACGATTGTTGAAATCTGGTATACTGCTCGTATAATAAAGCAATTCTGTTGTCAGCAAAGTTCACATTTAGGTTTTCATACGGGAAATACGTTGAATTGAGATACACTCTAACGTCCCGAACATGACAGTGATCGAATTGAGACATGACAGAACTTGCATTGTTTTTCCTATTTGTTTGTAGGCCAAGAATGATGTATCTTGGTTTTTCTATTTGAGTTGATGTTTTGATAGACCAAGTATGTTTTGTAGTTTTAGGTAAAGAGGGATATTCGTACAGATCCCAATTTCTTTATATCATTTGAAGTGATCGATCTTTTTATAGGAGTCTTAACAAACTGATTTTTTCTTCGTCTGATACTTTAATATGCGGTACGCGCCATATGATTTTGTTGATCTGAACGTCATCCACAGTTTCACCAGTGTTAAGTTTTACAGCGTTCAAATTAGTGTTACTTCGTAACAGTATCAGTTCATGTCTACTGTTTATCACGGCTTTTTTTAAATCTTCAGCAAAACCGAGGATATTACACAGCAGTATAGAAGCTGAAAATCTTCCTCCATTGATATTTTTTATACCATCAATATTCCAGCCCCAGGCATTAGATATTTTCGATTCGCTTTCATTCATGGATATTAATGATTTTATGGTCGTAGTTATACCTGCATTTTTTATTTTATAAATCTCCATTAAGCTCGTACCTAATATCTTGAAATAAGTACATTAGCGCATTGTTCGTGAAATTGACACTAGTAGCTTTGTCTTTCGTATCTTTTTTGCTAACGATAACAGTTCCTTCCAAATACAGAGTACTAGCAGATGGTAGTATGTATAAGTCTTGTTGGTTAATAGGTATACGGATTTCATAATTTCTATTAAAGCTCGTCACATAAGGCTTGTAGGAATGAAATTCAATTCCTTCAATAGTGTTATCGTAAGTTGGAGCAGATAAAACATCTCAGATATTCATTTTAACAATCCGATCGCTCTGAGGAAAGCTTTATTTTCTTTAGTTAATTTTATTTTCTTCTTAGGACAAGGTCTTATTTGGTATGTAGCTCGAATAGAACTGATATTCTTTAGTTCTTGACGTGCATTTTTATTGTAATCAATCATGTTTTTTTTCTAAGATGTAAATATAGCTGCAATTCTTTACCGCGCAAATTTATTAAGTTATTGTTTATATCTAATAGTCTGATATATATGCAGTTTATATTGTTTTGATTTATTGGAAAGTATATTGCGTTCTTCGGGATTTCAATAATCCTGTATCCAGGTGGTACGTTGAGTGCAACCGCTAACAATATCACATTCAATCCTGACCATGGTCGTCGGTAAAATGTTGACTGGAAACTGTAACACATGCCATTTATTTGCTTTCAAGATTTGTTTATTAAAGCCTAACATTTTTCTAAAAGATCCTTCTTTGATAAAATTAACGTCTTTTGTACAGAATATAGTAGTTTTTAAAGTGTTATTATTGCACTGTAGTTTGATAGATCTAGATCATCTTTTATTTCTGATTTTAGATAATCATTTATATCTTGCAATTCATAAGCGCCTTCAGGTATTTCTATAACTTCGTTAAGACCATAATAGAACTTATTATTACTTTTATCAATGTTTGGTATGGAATTAAATGTTGAAAAGTGTAATAAAGCACATTCATACTCTCCATCAAGCTGTAAAGTATTAGGATAGTATGTAGATAAAACTGACGAGTTTCCAGTTATCGACAAAGTGAGCGACATTTTGCAAATGATTGAAATGAAAGAAAAACATGTATTTATTTATTTATTTATTTTCTATGGAGGACTTACAGCTAATACAATATAACAAAAATGGAAAATATAGACATCTGCGAGCCAATAACAAGTCCTCACGTATAGATATATTATAAAAATATAAATAAAATACGCTGAGAGCATCCGAACTAACACTGCTAAAAGTTAATTATTAGAAATAATATACAGGTATCTGCTTACAATGCGACACCAACAAAAAGGAAACAATAGAATACTGGTTAAAATAATCGCCGTCACTTGAAAAAAGCGAGGCTCAAGCACCTTCTGGCTGAGTTAACACTAGTTGTGAAGGCATCCAGATCATGCTGTCTGCAAATTTCATTAAAATTCCTGCTTGCGCGCACAATGTAGCTGTTCTGCCTGTAGTTTGATGATGAACGAGGTACACAGATGGGCGGATTGAAGCGTAATGTTTTATCAGGTACATTAAAATTAAATTTTGACAAAAGTTCAGGACTATCAATATCATTGCGGAGGATTTTTAGCAAAAACAGACAGTCTGCGATTTTACGTCAATCTGCGAGCGGCAACAGGTGATACTTCTTGCAGAATCGAAGATAATCGGCTGAGTGATATGGAATCTTTTGGTGGAAACAAAGATATTTTATGAAACGTCTTTGTATGTTTTCTATGCGGTCAATGTATTTGTGATATCGTGGATTCCATATTTGAGACGCATACTCAAGCTGACTTCGAACATAGGTACAGTACAATATTTTGAGCGTTTTAGCGTTTGTGAAGCACTTGGAGAGGCGCATTATGAAACCAAGTAGCTTGGACGCTGTTTTTACAATGGCGTCAATATGTGTGTCAAAAACTAACTTACTATCTTTATAGACGCCCAAGTCACGAATAGTGCTACACCTCGGCAAGACTTAGCCTGCAAGAGTATAAGTAGTGACCAGGACTGCACGTTTCCTTGTGTAAGTAATTACAGAACACTTAGATGGATTTAGATTTAGTTTATTAGCCTGACAGTACTCTTCAAGCCGACACAAGTCAGCCTGAAGTGCCAACATATCATCAAGTGTTGTAATAGTGGCAAAGATTTTCATATCATCGGCAAAGCATAATAGTTTGGATGAATGGAAGCACTGGTCTATGCTATTTACATAGACTACGAATAGAAAGGGGCCAAGCAACGAACCCTGAGTTACCCCACTGGGCACATTTACCCAGCTAGACACATAGTTATAGATAACTACTGCTTGAGACCTGTTATCAATATATGAAGTGAACCATCTCAGCAGGTCTCCACGAATACCTATGTGTCTTAGCTTCTTAATTAGGGAGTCATGTTGGATCCGGTCAAACGCTTTGCTGTAGTCAGTGTAAACCACATCAACCTGCTTACCACTGTCCATAGCTTCCGTAATAAAATCATTGAATAGGATCAAGTTAGAGGTGGTAGACCGACCTTTCAAGAATCCGTGCTGAAAAGAGCTCAACGCGTTAGCAAAGGCGTGGTATAATTGGTTATAGATAATCCTCTCAAATACCTTGGCAATAATGCATAGTTTGGATATAGGCCTATAATTGATAATCTCAGTCTTTGGTCCCTTCTTATGCACGGGTGTAATAAAGGCAGACTTCCATACTTTGGGGACAATACCTTGAGACAGAGACTTGGTAAATAAAATTGAGATAGGTTGGGCAATAGAGGCCGCGCATCTAATAAGGAATGTAGAGGATATATTGTCAGGACCAGCACCTTTAGATGGATTCAAGTTACGAAGTAGACCAGTCACAACATCGACATTTACTTCTATGTGACAAATATCGGATGAAGTTCCATTAGTATCGAGGGGGAGGGAAGAAGCTGCGCTAGAAGGATTAGTTGGAGTGGAATCGAGGAAAGTAGATAGAAAGTAAGAAGAGAAGGCTTCACAAATAGAATCTCCAAAATGTAGTATTTCATCATTATAATTTAGTGTGTTAGGAATTGAATTGGAATTGTAACGATTTTTAACGAAGGACCAGAAATGTTTGGGGTTGTTTTTTATTGAGTTTTCAGTTTGAGTATGATAAGACTGATAGCACGAAGCTTCCATATTTTTTATTCTTTCACGCAGGTATTTAAAGGTTAACTCATCAGATTTATTGCCGTAAGTTTTGAATTTTTTCCAATATTTGTATTCCTCCTTAATTGTTTTAATTAGTGATGTGCTGTACCAGATCGGATATGATTTATTACGCACTAGCTTTTGTGGTATATACTTATTTTTTAACTGTTTGGTAATATCTATAAAGTACGTGACCGCATCATCCAATGATCTAATTGAGAACTCACGCTCCCAATTAATGACAGAAATATGATTTCGCATTCGCATTCGCGGCGCACAATCCAGGGGAGGTAGTTCAAAGATGTCACTATTAATTAACAGAGCCGGTAGGTACGGATCAATAGGCACTAAAGGATCCATACACTCACTTACATAGGCTATCTTATTTGTGAGAACTAAATCTAACAGCTTACCATACCTGTTAACGATCCCGTTATACTGTCCAAAGTCCAGCGTACACAAATCATCCTCCAGCATACATTCGTCACTAGTGGCCGGGTTTACTGGGACTAGCGAACGATTATCGGAAGGAGCCCACGAAATTCCACTCATATTAAAATCACCTATAACTAAAAATACATCAGAATGTTTACACAGAACTGTGTAGTTTAATTTGGACAGGAAATTCTTTAGTTGTTCCGAAAAAGATAACCCCCTATTTTGTTTACATAAGTAAACTGCGCAGATATATAGGTTCACATATTCACGGGACTTTAATTTTTTAAGTCGTAAATTAATCCAAATATCCTCCGCCGTGGAGTGAAGTAACGGTTGCGGAGTGACAGGCAGCTCCTTACGGGTCGCGATGAGAACACCACCACCCTTAGTTTGTCCAGTCGACGTGCAATCCCGGTCACGACGCCACACTAAATATCGATCGTCAAACAACTCAGAGTCAAACACACCATCTACTAACCACGTCTCTGTTAAAACAATGACGTCGTACGAATTCCTCAATACCTGACGATAGAACGAGTCTGTTTTTGTTCGCAATCCCCGCACAATCTGGTAGAACACAGTAAGACACTGTTCACTGTTATTAGCCATTACAAACAGATTCAACAATGTTTGGATAGGCATCAATAACAATATAACTTAAAATCATTAACCAATGAACCTCGAGACAAATAATCATTACGCATAGAAGATATATATTTTTGCAATGTGGGTAAAAATAAGTGAATTTAGCTAAAATGTGTAAGTCATCCAATGATGGGCAGGACATGCGTGTGCGAGCAAGCAAGCAGCAATATAATACGAGCGTATGCATGAGCGAGATACAAATACTGTGGAACATAACAACTCGAAGACAAACGCGCGATAAGGAATACAATAGAGGATCCATAGCGGTGCAGATATGCCAAACCTTTTACAAAAATCAATCAAATAACGTTTCATGCGCAAGATTCGATACATTTTAAATGTAAGCAGGCTAAGTTTTAATGTAGGATCTAAATAATAACTGTTTATACAATCTTGTTTCAATCCAATTCTTTTCTAACTATAAAAGTCTTGCAGTTAGCGTCCTTACGCACATGAATCTTACTGTGTTTCACCCATACAAATTCATAATGTTTCTCCTTAGATACTAATTTAGTTTTGTTCAACAGTTTTTGGGACTCAACGCTTAGATGGTCGTTAACATAAACGCGATGTGGTGGTCCTTGGAAACCTATGTCAGTGGTGGACAGATCCTTATTAGCGCGTGCAGCCGCTATAAAGTCCTCTCTTACATACCGGTTAAGAAAGCTCACTATCACTATATCTAATATCTCATTAGAATTATGAAAGGGCACCCTTGAAATATAATTAATTTGCGTCTTAGGGCAATTATAATTTGTTTTGCGGCATATGGCGTCCACGATACTGAACAAATTTTCATCCTTCTTTAATGGCACACCCTTAATCTCCACATTGTTTAGCCGGGATCGCTGGTCACTAGATAAAAGCTCTTGCTTAGTTGAGGCTTATTCAGCCTGCAGCGAAGAAACAGTGTCCTGGAGCTTATCAAACTCGGAGGCTTTAGCTTCTAGCTCAACAAGTCTAGTATCGAAGTCATCGAGTCGACCACTAGAGAAATCACTGCTTTTCTTGAGCTCAGTCAGCTCATCTTTAATGGATCTTATGTCGTCGACTAAAGTTGGTAGATTTAGGAGCTGCTGTTTCATTTCGCGAATCTCAGTCAGCACAGAATCCAGTGTAGCAGTAGGTTGCGGCGAGAGCAGCGTCTGCAAAGATTTGCATGCAGAACATTTCCATTGTGCTCTTCGATCAGCCCCTAGTTTTCTCCAGCCCACTTCAGACACACTTGCACAAGTAAAATCCAAGGAATTTTTTGCAGCTTGCACACTGCACCCCATCGTACACTTCCATTGAGACTAAAACATTTATATAATTTATTTTTTACAGTTCTAATCAGTCGCTCTACAATTGATGCTTTTTTAGTAGAGAATGACGAGTAATGGTTAATATTGTGCTTTTTCATAAGAGTTTGAAAATTTATGTTATAAAACTCTGTCCCCTTATCAGTTTGTAAGTTAACAGGAGTGTCACGACTCTTACGCAGTATTTGTTCAAATGCACGAGTAACTTCAGACTTATTTTTTGATTTTAACCAGCGCCCAGGCGTACTTTGAAAAGCAGTCAGTCACTACTAAAATAATATTGTAACCTTTGCTATATTTTTTTAAGTTTTGCATATCCATCAAGTCCGCTTGCCATAAGTCGTGGATTCCTTTTAAAATGACATGTCGTCGAAGAAAATTTTTTCGAGCTGCTTTGTGTATTTCATTTACAATTTGCTGTTTTGGCATTATGGAGTTATAGTTTTTTGAACTAATTTATCTATATCTGCTTTGGTATAAAATTTATCTTGTAAATGAGTTAAAACTTCAGGTCTTTCCTTCACATTCCTTCACATCTTTCCTTTTAAAGTAGTCTTAACTGTATTTCGAGCATCTATTATGATTTGAGAACGCAATGAACCAATAAGTTTGTTTAATTCTTTTATCGTATTGGCATTCAAATGATCTACATAATCCTTGTTCACAGCATCATCTGGTTCTATAGGAGATCTAATTCCTCTCAATCTCAATGTTTTTAAGTAAAAATCTCCATTTTCTGATTTAATTAATGCTTTTTCATTAAAATTAAATAGATCTGACAGTAGAATTCTTTTATGAACGTGATGACCGAATTTATCTATATTCATTATGTGTGTACAGAAAGGCAGCTTTAAGTAAAATGAAAACATTAATTATTTAACAAGATATTTATTTATTTATAAATTGACCTTCACGTAGTTCCTCTATAATAGATAATATTTCGTTATCTACTCCTGTATTTCCAGCTTCCCGAGACCCCATAAGTAGTTTTAATCTTTCAACTAACTCGTTAGGATCATCCCAATATATATAATCAACATCTTTGTTCAATTTCTTCAGCATTAGCAACCCTTTTCCTTTAGGTAAATTAATTTTTTCAGTTAAATCGTTTCGCAATTTAAATAGAGGCTTTATAACATCCATATACTTTCTCCCCTTGTTGCTTTTTATTGCTTTTTTTTTGGATCATAGTCACGTCTATGAGCATTTGTATGTAAAAACATCAATTTATAATTTTGTTTATCGTCTTCAGTAACCAAACTTAAGTCTGGATCCTTTTTGAGCAACAGCTGTTTTAAACCAGATGTATTTTTGTATCTATGGCCAGCTAAGATTATAAATTGATCATTAATTGTTATGGGAGTAGAACCTAGCAACAATTTATCGCGTTCTACTCTGACCCCAAATGGAATGTCTCTCAACGCTTCGGAAGAAACTGACTAGGATGACGTATCACAATCTTGATTTTGATCAACTATTGATTCCTACGAAGAGTTGCTGCTAATTTCAGATTCATCTTCATCCTTATCTGATTCTTCTATCTGCAAAGTTTTATCTATAAACGGAACTTCAGACTCTGTATTTTCAGTAGCATGTAGGGGAGGAGTTTGCTTGCTGGCTTTAGCAATTAAGTTGAGAGGTTCTGTTACAGGCTTAAAAACTGCATCTAGTGCTTGTTTATTATCAATCTCAAAATTTCGCATTTTGCGTACTTTCTTCTTTACAGCTTCTGCTGCATTAACGATTTGTCTTTTCAATGATTTATCCATTTTGGTGCAATTGATCGTAATCGGTGTAGCGCCGTGTGAAGAATAATAAAGTCGTGCAAATTTAGACTTTTATACTTGTGTTCTTAATCAAAGACTACAAAAGTGTCAAATTTATTTCTATAACAACCTTTATTTTTGAAGCAATCTTTATTGATTACAACATAATTGAATGGTTCATTCCATATTTTTGAACACATTTCACGAAATTCACTCCATGTCATATCAGTATTTACGTGTTCTTCATAAACATGTCTCATATTAATTTCATCTTGTTTAAAAAGTATGATTAGGTTTGCATTATCTCTTACCAACTGCTTAGGAATTTTACTATATGTCTGATTTAGATAAAAGCAATCGATAAACTTATGTCTGCCCATTGCAAAATAATCACGCATGTTGCTTTGATTTTCACAAGCCACATCATCGAATACAATGACAGATTTGGATTTTGCGTCGTGAACATTAAGTACTTGCTAATTTTCATGATATTTCTGAAATGTGATACCTGGAACACGTTGCAAAACTTTTTCTAAAAAAATGTACTTGGGTTGTTGCACGGTTTTCGAATATACATAAACATTTTGAAATTTTAAACCATTGGTTTCTGACACTTACGCGAATATTAGACATTGAAATAAAACTACTTTTTACGGATTGTATTGATATTATTTGATTCCCGACGTTTCGGATCCTTTACAGCATCCATGGTCACGGGTAGACTAAGTTGTTGCACGTCTTAATATGACAATTACTAACAGCTACCTTATATTTTTTTTAATTATTGGCGATCCGATTCACGCAGAACGAGCTCACCGTATCCTTCGGTCTTGCAGTTTTGGGCTTGGATTTTGATTTTATGGAATCTATAATGGGGTTCCAAGCAGGTGGTAAGACCCAGCCATCTTCTCTATTGAAATTTGGATGTTTTTTAATTTCAATAGCCTCACGGATCATCCTGGGAAGGAATCGGTTTTCTTTTGCGAGGACTTGTGGTTTATCAAATCTGATGTAGTGCTGGGCCTTGTCTAGAGTATGTTCACAAACTGCTGTCAGCAGTTTGTTCACAAACTGTTCACAAAATTTCGATCACCTTCCCAGGATGATCCGTGAGGCTATTGAAATTAAAAAACATCCAAATTTCAATAGAGAAGATGGCTGGGTCTTACCACCTGCTTGGAACCCCATTATAGATACCATAAAATCAAAATCCAAGCCCAAAACTGCAAGACCGAAGGATACGGTGAGCTCGTTCTGCGTGGATCGGATCGCCAATAATTAACAAAAATGTAAGGTAGCTGTTAGTAATTCTAACATTAAGAATCAAATAAAATCACAAAAAGATAGTTAAAAGGTAAGGTGGCATCGTACGATATCGAACTAACTGTAAAGTAAGTCATGTCGGTTGAGGAGCAAGGTAACTTGCTTTTCAATAGATGTCGCCAACGTCACCTTATGACGTAAATTCAGAATGTGAAGGCAAATTTCGATCAAGCGGGTGGGACTCGCGGTGGCTTAGCGGTCAGAGCGTCTGGTGTATCTAACTAGAAGACGCAGGTTCGAATCCTGCCCGCGATTGAATTTTTCCTTCACTAAAATAACTTTATAATCTTAGCATGGAAAATGCAAACAAAATCACAAAATGATAGTTAAAAGGTAAGGTGGCATCGTACGACATCGAACTAGCTGTAAAGTAAGTCATATCGGTTGAGAAGCAAGGTAACCTGCTTTTCAATAGATGTCGCCAACGTCACCTTATGACGTAAATTCAGAATGTGGAAGCAAATTTCGATCAAGCGGGTGGGATTCGCGGTGGCTTAGCGGTCAGAGCGTCTGGTATATCAAACCAGAAGACGCAGGTTCGAATCCTTGCCGCGATTGAATTTTTCCTTCACTAAAACAACTTTATAATCTTAGCATGGAAAATGCAAAAAAAATCAGAAAAAGATAGTTCAAAAGTAAGGTGGCATCGTACGATATCGAACTAACTGTAAAGTTAGTCATGTCGGTTGAGAAGCAAGGTAACTTGCTTGTCAATAGATGTCACCAACGTCACCTTATGACGTAAATTCAGAATGTGAAGGCAAATTTCGATCAAGCGGGTGGGACTCGCGGTGGCTTAGTATTTAATAATCCCTACATTAACATAATAAATAACTACCCGTCTAAATTCACAATACAACTGAATAGAAAAAATAGTACCCAAATTATACATACATGCAATACTATAATAATAATAATAATAATAATTAAACTTCTAAAATATGTACTTAAATTATTAGAATAAAGAATAAATAAATAAATAACATAATATAATTCTAAAACTAAAATAATAAAGTTATTTAATTACTAAATTACATTACATAAATACAATAAATAAAATAAGTTGTATTTTAAAATTAAATATTTAAAATACCAAGTACCATAATTTAAAACAAACAAAACAAAACAAACTTAGTAATAATATTTTTTAAATGGCATAAATAAATTAGTACTTCCTCTCTCCTATATTGCTGTGCCCGACAGGGTCCACAATGTACTATTCATAATGTATACTTACCATCCAAAAAAAACTTTGTGGAACGCAATAAATGAATGAATACTGAATATCTTGGTGTTTTCGCTTACCCATTATAGTAAACTTGGAAACACAGGTATCTATACTAAATGACGCACTAGTTGCACACGGAATATTAACAGAGATGTTGCGATGCCAGCACAAAGAAAGCGAATGACAAGAGCTATGGCGGCACGGACTCAGTTAACATGGTGGGGGAAGGTACGTAGTCAATTGACATACTTTTTATATATTTTTATTTTTTAGCTCTAAATATTGTGCGATGCCTAGTACATTAGGAAGTGGACTATCAAGTGAGAATAATAAATCTGGAGGATGTGACGTCGTAGTATAATCCTGTGCGTACTAATAGGTCATTTAGTCTCATAAATATATTACCGCTTTTTATAATTAATTCTTTTGTAAATATAAGTCCAAATAATGTCTGACGGTAATAATAACTTATCTATATATTACCAAAACTGTCAAGGAATCGGGACCAAATAAAATTGCTTGTTTCTTAACATATTGGCGAATGATTACGATGTAATTATTTTTACTGAAACATGGCTTACACCCAATATATCAAATAATGAATTTAGTGACCACCGTTACACAATATTCAGATGTGACCGAGATCGTGTCGTCATAAACAAAAAGGACGGTGGTGGTGTTCTTATAGCGGTCTCGCGTGAACGTAAAGCGTCAATTCTCTACTTGTCACCCCCTCTAATATTACCCGAACATGTAATAGTTAAAATCCCAACAAACGGTAATAATTATTACTTAATATGTGCCACTTATATGCCACCGAACACTGCGCCTGAAACTGTATAAGTTTCTTTGACTCTATTTTACCACTATTTGAACACTCATGCGTAGAGACTGCTATCTTGGCCGGTGATTTCAATATGCCATATCTTAACTGGTTTCAAAACTCTCCAAGCCATGCGCTGTAAACACCTCCCATACAAATGCGTCTCAAGAACTACTTTACTTTTGCTCCCTATTAGATATGAAACAATTTAATTATTTAACTAACAGCAATCAACGCATACTGGATTTATTTTACTGCAATAAACCTTCGACGTTACTCACGGCTGATGTCCCTCTCGTACCCATTAATAAACACCACCCTGCTTTCTACGTTCAAATGCCCCTTGGTACTACGATTTCTGCACGCACATCTAAACGTAAAGTTCCAAACTCTTTTAATTATCACAAAGCGGACTATGACAAGATAAACATAGACATAGGCAATATTGACTGGAATGGCATACTCCATAACCTCTCACCTGAGGAAGCGGTCGCTACATTTTATGAGGATATTTATGGAATAATCAGGCTACACACTCCTACCCGTAAATATAGAAGTACTAATTTTCCTATCTGGTTTACTAAAAATCTAATTAGTATTTACAAACAAAAAGCCTCGGCATGGATAAAGTGGAAAAAATACAACAATAATAGTGATTATGAAAGATTTTCTATCTATAGATCTCGGTTCAAAACAGTACTAGTCGTATGCTATAATAACTACATGAAGACAGTAGAGGAAAGCATTCCTAACAACATTAAAGCATTTTCGTCTTACATCGCAAATCATAAAACTACAAATAAAATCCCTTCTAAAATCCACTATAAACAAACTTCTACTGATGATCCTATTCTGGTTTGTAATCTTTTCTCTAGTTTCTTCCAATCAGTGTATGAGCCCTCCACGTTTCGAGATGAAACATGGAACCCAACTTCTACGTGCACAGAACATGAGATTAACCTTTCTAAGCTTCTTTTTTCCTTAAACAGTATACGCAGTGAATTAAAATCACTTGATTCCACTAAAGGGCCCGGTCCTGATGGTATCCCATCAGTATTTTTGAAAAACACTTGCAATACCATATGTTATCCTATTTGTATATTGTTTAATCAATACATCTCGAACGGGGTTTTTCCTGAGATATGGAAACGTGCTAATATTGTACCAGTGCACAAGAGTGGGTCCAAAAATGATGTAGAGACCTATCGTCCTATCTCTATATTATCAGCGCTCTCTAAATTATTTGAAAAGCTCGTTCACAAGGAGATTTATCCGTATATACGTCGCATTATAATTAAAGAACAGCACAGTTTCGTTCAGGACAGATCATGTATAAGCAATCTTCTTTTATTCTCTACTCAGCTCTTTGAAGGGATTGATAATAGGCTACAAATAGATGCGGTATACACTGGTTACCAAAAAGTATTTGACAAAGTGGATCATACGCTATTGCTCAACAAAATTGGTTACAATGGTATCAGGGGTGACCTTCTGCGATGGTTTGTTTCGTATGTGACAAATAGAACTCAAAAAGTTGTGGTTAATGGTTTCGAGTCTAATACTATCAACGTAACTTCAGGAGTTCCTCAGGGCTCAATATTAGGGTCCCTGCTATTTGTGCTATTCATAAATGACATTACCAAATGTTTTAAGCATTCTAAATTTCTTTTATACGCGGATGATCCAAAGATTTTTAAAGTCATACAAAGGGATTCCGATTGTATAGAATTACAGCAAGACCTAGATAGGCTTTCTAACTATTGCTTTCTTAATAAATTACACCTCAGCCTACCCAAGTGTCACAGCATTACCTTCACTAAAAAAAAATACAATTAAATTCAATTACAAACTAATTAATACTGTTATAAATGAAGTTACCGGTGTTCGTGATCTTTGCGTATACCTTGATTCCAAACTCAACTTAGATATCCACGTTGAAAACATAGTCAATAAGGCCTACCAGATGTTTGGCTTTGTAATGAGAGCAACTCGTGATTTTCGCCATCCAACTACATTCCTACACCTGTATAAGACCATCATCAGGCCGCAGTTGGAATACGCAGTACCAATCTGGAATCCTCATTATGCAAAATATAAAGAGGCTATTGAATTGGTGCAACGGAAATATCTTCGTGCAATGCAGTTTAGATGTCTCCGTAAAAAAATATCACACCAACTACTTCTACAAAAATATGACCTGTTAACGTTGGAGTCCAGAAGGACTCTTCTCGATGCCATGACACTTTTCGGTATATGCCGCAATAAATTTGACTGCCCTGATTTAGTAAATAGGTTGTGTTACCTGATTCCTCAAACAGTGCATGTGCGCGAGGTGCGCTCTGGACAACTATTTGCTACTGGTCTTTGTAGAACCAACGCAGGTGTGCGCTCTCCACTGCACCGTTTAGTAGATAATTATAATAAAAAATTTAGTGATAGACATTTTACATCATAGTAAGTTACATTTAAAAAAATATATTATTAAAGTTTTAAGCAATCAGTAGTGCACCCATGAGTTAAGTTTAGTTTAGATTACTTCTATGATTACTATTTGTATCCGATGTATAGTTTTATTTTAGTTTAATTTATTTTTTATTTTTTCTTTTATTCTTACTTTTTACACTTCCATATCCAAGAAGCAATGTACTTAGATACTTATCTAGATTATTATTAATATTTACAGTACGGTTATTTGTATTTCCTTCTCTATTAAGAAGTTGCTGTGTATAAATAATTAAGATTTTTATGTACTTAGCAGTTTTGTCTGCTTATAGATTTGAGACTCACAAGTAATCCGTGGAAAATGTAGAGGGTAGTATATTTGTTAAGTTTAGTTTTTAGTTACAACAAAATTAATGAACATCAAGCAACTCTATATCTATAATACATGTATATTCATTAATAAAGTGCTTAATAAAAATATACACACAAACATTATATTAACTCAATATCGACAAGTCAGCCAACGAAGCTCACGACGAGCGAGCCTAATAGTCCTACCTAAAACTAGAACCAATAATGGCAAAAAAATGGTTACATTTGAAGGAGTGCAACTATATAATAAATTACCATCAAGTATTAGAAATGTACACTCACTCAATGCATTCAAATTTCAGCTCGGCCAGTATTTAACAGCAAGTAAAACACCCTCGCAGAAATGAATGCGTTGGGTGGGTCGTGTTTGTGAAACTGTACATAGAGGTGAAGTCGAACCTTTTTATATTGTGAACATTAATTTATTGTTCTCAAGTAAGTGACATTTGTGTATGTTTTATTGAGAATAAAGTTTCTTTAAACATAATTTTGTTATTGGATTAGCAATTTCGGGGAATAGATATTACACTATTCTAACACAGATATCTCATCCCATACAAAAAGAACGAGACCGTCATAACACGGGCTAATTGTTTGGCTTGCACTGACGCTAGATACCGCATGTAGCGGCGGGCAGGAATAAACGTACCATCACGCCCGCACCATCCGAAGGGTCAGGCAGAGGTGCTCAAACGCACACCCAAGAGTAATAGAGACATTGACATCGAAATATGGCAAATACAATGGGAAAATATTATAACACTTTTATTGTATAAGGCATCGTCGCTACATTTCATAACTTCTTAATTTAAAAGATGCACGAATGATACTACAGAATATCAAAACTTAAATCTCAGAAAAAGCAAACAGCGCCAACCATCAATATAGTATGTACAAAATGATTGGCCAGTAATGAAAACCTATGGGTTACTTGATTGAAGAGCCCATTCATTCCTTTTCTTACGCGTTGGGTCTTTTTTTAAAAATTAGATTCATTACTTTTTTTATAGTATCTAATTTTAATTTTTTGAAATTTTACATGAACTCAGAGACCACATTCCGGTCATGTAACTTTTAAGCCTCTAGCCAGGTTCTTGAGTTTCTAATAAATTGACTTGCTTTTGTTCTATTTAGTCAAGTCAATTTTGCAAAAGAAAACTATTACAATATCGGAACTCTACGTATGACAATAATAATGTCTCAATATCGTAACCTCAAATGTTAACTCCAGATAAAATCTTACAAGTGCTTATAATGTGCACGTGTTCATTTCCAAATTTCGAAAGCCCATAAAGGCGATCACAGAGGTAACATAATATTTTTTATAGAAAAGAAAAAGTATATTTTTCCTCATCAGAGAATATTCGGTCTTAGAACCGAAACAAAAATGGAACTACTGACCGTCTCGATTAAGTAGAGGCGCACCAATGGACTGGCGCACATTGATGCGGAGCCACTTTTCGATTGCTCACGCTACTTCTCGCTTCCACCGAGCATCTTCGTTTTTCTTCCTTCTTGGTGATAACAATTTACAATAGCACACAAGCGGCATTTTTGATGAGTCGCGCGCATCCCACTTCTGATAACGGAGTGTGAGGGAGAGAATATTACAGGAACTAGTAAATTGCTCTCGAACGAAATCAGAAGTGATTATTTATGGGGCGTGGTAACGTAATTTTAAGTGTCAGCAACACGTCCGCATCAAAACGCGGCTAATGCGAGACTATGTAAATGTTCTACAACCATAAAATTATACTAGCACACAACTTCAAACAATAACACAGAGCTTTTACAGAGCGGAACGTTTTTGCAGGTCGCGCCTATACTTCACGATGTCTCAAAACAGCATGTCCCTCGATCGGACCCTTTGCTGTCCAGCATATTACCATCACAAAAACAATATGCACTTTTTCATCATAGGGCGACCTGCGACTACGTTCGGTAAACGTGCATCTGCAGCGCACATGTTGCCGCTACTCTTCGAACCCATACTTAACCTTCTCAGAAGGACTAACTTTAGTCTTTACAATTTATTAGACAACGCAAATCTGACCCTTACAGCGGGGTGTTTGTACTTTGTTAAAGTGTAAACGCAAATTTGTTAATTATACAGTGCTAACAAAGATAAGTTCCAAACAATTGAAACTACATAAAACGAATGTTCAATTATCAAACCAACTAAATAATGTTTCACGTGCTGATTTCATCGCGCGTAGACATATATATATTTTTTTAATATACGCCTAACTGGTACACGCTCGTTTTACTCGAATCCGGTACCCTAGGGGAGATAAGACGGGTGGAGGTTACAATTTGGGTGATGTAGTGTGGAGGTGAAGTTTCGTTCAATCTCATGCTCCTGCTTATTTTTTGGCAAAACTTACTCCTAAGTTTGTTAAATGTGAAATTATAGAAAAGGTGTCCAATAATGTTTATGTATTGAAAGATTTGAATAAAGGTTCTGTGGGTCGTTATCATGTTAAAGATATTATTAAATTTTAATTATTTTTCGGTTCTCATGTTTTAGTCTTGACTTTGATGACATTGTTGAAACAGGTTTTTGTTTGTTTGATGAATGAATAATTAATGAAAGGTATAACCTTTTGAGTGAAGATGGTATACTAGGTAACTTCGTATCAATATATTGAATTCAAGTCTGAACTGTTTCTAAAGCATATACTTAGGTAATTTTGGTTAACATTTCAATTTCCTTCCTCCACTCACGCAATTTTATATTTTCTACATCAAAAGATCTTATTGTAAGGAGTTTCCATGCATCGTCATCGGCCACCCTGCGACAAGCTATATAAGGAGGGTACTTAGAAGTGTCGGAACATTTGCACGTCAGCGCTCGTAGTGTACGGACGTCTTGTGATAATCAGTGTCGGTCGTTATAAAGGTCACGTAAGCCATTTTTATGTTTCTTTTGTTATTTAATTATTGAAGTTTGCAGTATTTGGTTTTGTAATAATTTAGGTGTACTTGTATGGTTTTCATTCGGTTTGATTTTAATTCAAATTGTAAATAAACGGACTTCTTGTTAGTTTTGTATTTTTTTTTTATTAAATTCCACTTCCGATGCTAAAATCAGAAGTGGGATAAGGGACTCATAAGCCCACAGTAACGTGAAATTACACTTAAAGTTTGTAAATTTGTTGTCACCAAGAAGACCGTTAACTTTCAATTTAATTTTGTTTACAATTACTGCTTACTTCATTCCTTTCCTTCATTTCGTGTGCTGATTGAAACGGTGATAATGAGACGTACGAGAACGCCTAGTCCACGGAGGCGTCTTTTTAGGGGTAATTCGGGTAATCGAGTTCAACGTACTTCCCGAAGGTCTCGCGACCACAGTGATATCGGATCGGATCGCAATTCAAACGATAGACGTAGTACTATGCGAGATGGCTTGCGTGTCAGAGATCGACGTGATTCTCACAGTATCGATGTGCACCGGTCGCGTAATCGGGTTAGGCGCGAAAGGAGTAGTAGGTATCGCTCTCGTAGTGACCACCGCATCGGATCAAGGTCACGCTCGCGGACAGTTTCGCCTGTCGAGGCGCGTCCATCTAAAGTTAAGGCGCGCCCCGTTCATAAAACCAATTTCCTACCCGCTGTTGCGACTCTTGTGTCCGATAATATTGAACCGCGACAGCAGTCTATAGAGTCTAGTACACCTTGTTCTGAGGCATCTACCCTCGCTAATGCTTTGATGCAAACAATTAAAACAATGCAACCCTCAAGGTCGCAACGTTATGTGTCTAATTTCGACCCATCGATTAATAACATAGAAGCATGGTGCGAAGAGGTGGATCGTGCCATGGAAGCTAACGGTTGGAACGATCACGAATGCTTGTCGCGCGTTGCATCGTGCCTTAGAGGTGACGCAAAAGTTTGGTTGGGCGAATGGGTCTCGAATGACCGCACTTGGTCTAATTTTAAACGTGAGTTCAAACCTCTGTCCTGGTAAATTGGACTATGCCAATATTTTGTTTGATGCAATAATACGACTTCCGACAAATATTCTAGTTACGCTGAATACGCTCGTCGTACCCTATTGCGCTTGAAGATAGTTCAGGGGCTAAGCGACGATTTAAGAACCTTTATAGTAATACGTGGTATAGATAATGCACAGGTGCGCGCTGCCGCCGCTAACGCCAGCCTGGCCCCTGACACTGTTTCATTCCTATCAATTTACACAAAGCCTTTAGCAGGAAAACGGGACAGGGTGGTTGAACACAAGAGACATGGCCAAGTAACGAGGTCAGGTGGCCCTCAGGTTCCGAAATGTTTTAACTGTAACCGGTTCGGTCATGTCGGTCGTGTCTGTAGGCAGCCCAAGTCCAATGTGTCTAGTAGTCGACCTGCCCACATGCCTTCCGACGTAACTTTCAATGCGCAACCGTCCTCGAGTAACACTTGCACATTTTGTAAGAAACCGGGACTCACCGAAGACAAATGCTTCGTCAAAGCTAAGTCGGAGCAACCTAATCAACGTAACGTCAATCTTTGCTCCTATCGATCTAATATTTCACAAAGTAACGATATAACTTCAGCAATCATAGATGGTACTCCAGTAGACGTGCTCATTGATAGCGGGGCCCGCGATGTATCTCTCATTTCTTCCGACATTTTAAAGTATTTTACATGTCAGCCCAAGCCGAGGAATTGTGTATTGAAGAGTCTTAGTGATCGGAAAGTAATCGCGACATCTTACGTCACCCTTACCGTAGAGTTCAGTGATATCTCGGTTGAAGTAGATCTAGTGGTGATTCCAGCGTCTTTCATGAATGCACCTATCGTAATCGGAACCGATGTATTGAACCGTGACGGAATTACTTACATTCGAACTAAAGATGAACAATATCTCACACGAACTGACGAAGTTAATAAGGAGGTTAATGTTGTTGGAGTAGACCAGTTTCAATTAAACACACCCCTACAGGGCGCAGAGTTGGAAGGCCTTATGTTTGTCATAAATGAATTTTCGCAATTTTTGATATCGGGAACTGCCATAAGTACGGTCCGAACAGGAGAAATGGAGATAAGGCTTACCAATTCCACCCCTGTTGTTTATAAACCATATAGGCTCTCGTATTCCGAAAAACTTACAAGTACGAGAAATAATTCAAGATCTTTTAGAGAAAGGAATTATTAGGCGCTCTAACTCCGAATACGCGAGTCCAATCATACTCGTAAGAAAACGCGATGGTTCGGATAGACTTTGTGTAGATTTTAGAGCACTTAATCGTATAACAGTGAAAGATCGCTACCCCCTTCCACTAATTGATGACCACATCGATAGGTTAGGCAGCCATAAGTTCTTCTGCAGTCTCGATATGGCCACGGAATTCCACCAAATCCCGTTAAAAGAGGAATGTATTCACTTAACGGGGTTTGTAACACCAGAAGAACACTTTGAATATGTCATAATGCCTTATGGCTTAGCAAATTCCCCAATAGTTTATCAGCGAATTATTAATAACACACTCCGTGCACATATTAATGAGGGAAATGTATTAGTTTATGTTGATGATGTGCTCCTTCTTAGTAATTCTGTAGATGAGGGAATTGAACTATTGCGTAGGGTACTAAAGACTCTCACAATAGCTGGCTTTTCTATTAATCTGGGCAAATGTTCGTTTCTGGTAACGGAAGTTGAATACCTGGGCAGACTTATAAGTCAGGGTCAGGTTAGGCCGAGTCCTCGAAAAGTAGAAGCCTTAGTTAACACCTTGCCACCAGTAAACGTGAAACAGGTACGACAACTTTTAGGCCTAGCAGATTACTTTAGAAAGTACATAAATAATTATGCCACTAAGACTGCTCCTATTGCTTTTCTCACCCATAAAAACGTTAAGTTTAACTGGACCCCCGAGTGCGAAACCATTCGTTTAGATTTAATTAAAGAGTTGACTAGCGAACCGGTCCTTACGATCTTTAACTCGGACCTTCCTACTGAAGTCCATACGGACGCTAGCCGTATTGGATATGGCGCTGTCCTTTTGCAAGTGCACCATGACTCAAAGAAACACGTTGTGGCGTATTTTAGTCGGTCCACCCAAGGAGCGGAACGTAATTACCATTCCTATGAACTGGAAACCCTAGCTGTGGTAAAAGCCCTTCAAAACTTTCGCCACTATTTAGTTGGCCTAAAATTCGTAGTAGTGACCGACTGCAACGCGCTTAAGTCCATTGAAAAAAAAAAGGATCTCTTGCCCCGAGTAGCAAGATGGTGGATCTACCTTCAAGATTTTAATTTTTCGATTGAGTATCGCAAGGGAATAATGTTACCCCATGCAGACTATTTCAGTCGCAATCCCGCCTGTGTAAATCAAACCTCGAGACCCCGTAAATGGGCACAGTTTGCACGGTCAGCTGACAATGAAACGCAAGATCTCATTCAAAAACTTCAGGATGGTAGGCTAGACACAGATCGTTACAAGATCCAAAATGTCCTGTATTATAGGTCCTGTACTATAAATACGTCCCTGTAGGTCAAGAAACGAGGTTGCTCTGTTACATACCTAAAGGTCACCGCCTCAGTCCTTTAAGTGTTCCATGACGAACATGAACACATTAATGCAGAGAAAACCCTCAACCTTATTCTCCGACACTTCTGGTTCCCTGGTCTCGGGTGATTTGTTTCCAAATACGTCTCTCATTGCCTGGTATGCATTTCTCAAGAGTTCCTCGGGCTCCTTTACAAATTATAACTTCTTGTGAAAAACCCGATACTCCATTTAATACAGTCCATGTTGACGCTTTGGGGACCCTTACCGGTATCAGAAGGGTACAAATTCATTCTTCTTATTGTGGACGCTTTTACCAAGTACACGCTTCTCTATCCCAACCGACAAGATTCCGCGGAACTTAAGCGCGTCGTTACTCAGGCTATTTCTTTGTTTGGAGTGCCCAAACTTATGGTCACAGACAATGGACGCATGTTCTAGTCTAACGAGTTTGTAACGTGGATTAATGAACTTGGTTGCAACCTGCACTACATCACGCCAGAGATGCACCAGGCGAATGGTCAGGCGGAGAGGTACATGCGGACTGTAGTCAACATGTTACGCATTCAAGCAAACCACAAAAACCTACCGTGGTCAGAGACTTTGTGGAAACTACAACTGGTGCTGAATATCGCGAGACAGAAGACTACACGAGCATCTCCCTTGAATCTCCTCATAGGCACAGAATCTACAACTCCCGTGGTTCGAGCGCTAGTACGTGATGTAGCAATCGAGGGATCGACACCTAACAGAGAGACTCTCCGCGAAATCACAAGGAGTAGAACACGTGAACTTCTTAGAAGTAACCAAGCCAGACAAGACGACCAAGCTAATCAACGACGACGTACACCACGTCAGTTCAATGTTGATGACCTTGTGTTCGTCATAAAGTATTCTCAGTCGGCAGGTAAACTTGACTCCGGCATGCGTGGCCCATATAAGGTGGTTGAAGTTCTACCTAGTGGACGTTATACTCTACGTCTGCTTAGTGGCAGCTATGGTAAAACTACGCAAGCTGCTGCGCAGTATATGGTGCCGTGGCAGGGTGAGTGGAGCCCTGAGACATGTGCCGCATTTTTCGAGGGTAAATGAAGCTGATTTGTTCAAAATTAATACGAATTCCTGTGAGCCACAGATGTATGGTTACTCTCTCTGTATGGTATACCTCACTTGAATGATTCGCTCTGCAAGTTGAGATGCCCCAATACGTGTGATTGCGGTCAGCGTATTGAGAAGCCTCGACACGTTTGAATACGGTCAGCGTGTCGGGAAGCTTCACACGTTTGAATACGGTCTGCGTGTGAAATGCACTCGTACGTTTGAATACGGTCTTCGTACGAGTGGGTCTGATTAGCAGGCCACTAGTTCACTAGTAACCGAATGAAGTCAACTGACAAGATTGAAGGGTACAAGCCTTTGGATATTAACAGGAATATGCCTTGGCTCAATTATATTTCGTTCTTTTAAGGATGATGTACGTGTGTTGCATGAGTGAGAACTATAATAAAGAACGATGAATGAATTGATTGACTGGAGACAGATTGACTGGTCTGCGAGGTAAAGTGCTTCAAATTTACTTCTCTGAATTATAAGTAATCGTTCTATTGTTTTTAGATGAGACTAATGACGATGAGGAGACTATACAAACGGAGCTCGCTTCTACGGCTAGCTTGTCTGTGCTTTTGCTTGATGACGACTATTATAAAAAGGGATTTAAATTAATCGTTTTACAACCGGTTTTTTTCATATAACCGATAACTTTATAACTCTGGAACGCTTCACGCCTTGCCGAGATGATAGCAGCTCCAAGTAGTGTTTAAATTTCATTAATATCCATTTAGTTCGCAGAACAGATCCTCCCACCGGCAGATTAAAAGTTCAAGATCAACCGATGGTTGGCTTCCGGTAGCATATTTTGTAGTGGTGAGCTCCTGGCGCCCGAGTTTCTTTCCTATTGTTTTAATATTTAATTTTGGAGCCCACACATAATATTATTAACCAAGGTTCACCCTTGTTTGGTATAACAACGTTTAGTCGAAAATCGCTCCGGCTAATTTTAGTTACAATAAAGTCATTCCGCATAATTATTCATTTGACCGAATAATTAATTGGTAGAATTTTATTTAGCTTATTTATTTCTTTGAAATAATGTCATTTCACTGAATTTTCAAATGTACTAATTTTATTTAAACGAATGTTTCACTAGACTAATAATGATTTAGTCGAAAGATCGTATCGAATATTCAGTTCAGTAATAATTCGTTTCCTTTCATTGTCAATAAACTTCAAAAGACATATATTTTCATATTAACAATGAATATCTTAAATTAGAAAAAGGAAATTTGTTAATTAAAGATGAAATATTTAATTATATTATGAGAGTTATTCTTATATCAACAAAGAAATTGATGACTCAACTAGGACAAAGCATGATGTGGTATATGGGTGGTACCTTTAAGTCTGTACCAGAATTATTTTTACAATTGTATACAATTCATTCTAGGATTTTGAACGAACATAGGTCCACCGTGCCATTAGTATTTGTGTTGTACACTAATAAGGACAAACCAACGTACAACAAAATATTCGACCTAATAAATTAGTATTTTTATGAAAACTATATTGTTATAAAGGTGAAATATTGTATGATGGACTTCGAAATTACTGCAATTCAATGTGTACGACAAAATTTGGACAATATTATTGTTAAATGTTGTTCATTCCATTTTGGACAAATTATTTATAGGAAGATTCAGTCAATTGGCCTTGCAAAACTGTACGGAACGGATTACAGGTTCAGCTTGGAAATTAAGTGTCTCATGGCTTTGTCTTTCCTACCACATTCAACAATACCACAGTACTTCAAAGTTTGGGAAGAAAATTGCTCTGAAAAAGTGCATTAATTGCCAAACTAAAAAAAATGGTTTGCAGAAAATTGTTGTAGGAAGGAATGGCAAACCCCCCAGTTTCCACCTAGCTTATGGAGTTGTCATGATTTAAACCATTTAAAATTGCCACGCACACAAAATAATGTGGAAGCGTGGCACCACAGATTAAATAGTATAGTTGATAAAAGAAGCCCCAGATTTTATGAACTGTCAACTGTCAACTGTACTGGTTGCCGAAATTAATATAGTTAAAGGAAAAATACAGTGTATTTTAAATGGAGAACCAAGTGCAAAACAGAAAAAGATTTGTACTAATAAGGATTTATTTATTTATTTATATTAGGTACACCAACAGCATATACATCACACATTTAACATAATAATGAACAGAGGTACAGGATCTAATGCATATGCCAATTATAGGTATACACAGCACTCAAAGTTGCAACATCATATTTTGTTACTTAATCTAAAAACACGGTAAAATATATAAAAGAAATCAAAAGAAAATAATTTAACTGAGGTGACTACGCAATATCTTTTTATATTTGGGGTAAGAACCAAAGAACACGTCCAAATCGGGTACTTTAGAGCAAATTTCATTGTACTGTATGGTCATTCTAGAAATTGGCGAGTGTCTTCCAACATTGGTCCTACTGACTGGAGGCTGAAAAAATCTGGTTATTGGCTGTCTTGAAAGATTACATGGAACCGATATATTTATGCGTCCGAGAAGCTGTTCGCAATCAATTAGGCCGTTAACAATTTTGTATAGAAACGCTAAATCCTGGATAGTACGACGGTCTTTCAAGTGTCTGGAAGCGAAAATAAGCCAAACGCTGGGTGTATGGGCATCTATGGGATATACCTTGGGATACATAGGCAATATGCCTTGTGAAAGCTCGTTGGATATTCTCAAGCCGTTGTGAATGCACTGCGTACATAGGATTCCATGCTATACTAGCGTATTCAAGATGAGAACGAACCAAGGCATTAAAAAGAAGAATTTTGGTCTTAACACTGAATGATTTGGTATTCTTTCTAATGAATCCTAACATCTGTGCCGACTTTTTAGCGACTTCAGATATGTGCGAGGTAAATTTTAATCGACAGTCTATAACAATACCTAAGTCACGGATCTCAGATACTTCACATAAGGTTTCGTTATTTATTTTATAAGGGAATAGCAATGGCTGCAATTTTCGCGAATATCGAATGTAAAAACATTTACTAGCATTTAAGACCATCCCTTTACTCTGACACCAGAGATCTATTTCATCAAGATCGCCTTGGACTAGGTTAGAATCAGCTGCAGTTTTTATTCTTTTGTATATTTTGAGGTCGTCAGCAAATAGCGAAATGTTACAATTAAGTCGATGGGTAAGATCATCTATAAAGGCAATGAAAAGAAGAGGCCCCAAGTGTGATCCTTGAGGTACACCTGAACCAGCATAAAATACATGAGATTCATAACCACCAATAGAAACCACCTGAAGTCTACAGTCCAAATACGATTTAAACCAGCGTAACAAAGAGCCGTGAATACCATAGAATTCAAGCTTTCATATTAAGAGATGATGGCTGACTTTATCAAAAGCACTTGAGAAGTCAGTCCAGTCTGTCCATTATCAATATCCATTGATATATCAGATATGAAACAGGTTAAATTGGTTTGGATGGAACGACCAGTTCTGAATCCGTGTTGATGCGGTGAGATTAACCTACTTACTTGTTTATAAATAAAGGGATAAATAAGGGATTCAAATAATTTTGCGAGGGTGGATAGAATTGAAATGGGCCTATAGTTCTTTATATTATCTTGTTCACCTTTTTTAAAAATGGGTACAATCCTGGATTTTTTCCATTCAGTAGGGAAACTGCCATCAGCGAGGGAACAGTTAAAAATATGAGTAAGGGGTGCCGCTAGGACAGTGGCACATCTTTTGAGGAAGACAGGATGTATTAAGTCTGGACCAGCTCCTTTACTTGCATCTAGCTGTCTCAGTTTAGTAAAAACTTCTTTTTAGCTGAATTGTAATTTACAAGACATAGGATCGTTATAAGTTTTGATTGGGTCTGTAAATGTTCGAGAATTATTAGAATGGTACACTGAAGAAAAATGGGTAGCGAACAAGTTGGCAATATTAATACCATTTTCAGCAACAGAATCATTAAGATACATTCGTGCAGGATAGGTTGTATCATTATTACGTTTTTGTTTAACGTTTTGCCAGAATACTTTGGGATCCTTGGAAATAGCATGTTCTATTGTACGCTTGTAGTTATTTAGACATGAATCAAAAAGTTTTGAACATCTTTCCCGTAATATCTCAAATTCTATTTTGTCACGAGGGTTATCAATTTTTTATATCTTTTCCTGATTTTATCTTTTTCAGCAATCAACTTAATCAGCGCAGTAGAAAACCAACACGGATATTTACATCGCTTTGGGGTTCGTTTAGGAACGTGACTGTTAATAGTGTTTCTAATAATAGTGTAAAAATTATTAACCATATCATCAATAGTGTTACAGGAAGAAAAGTTAGATTGCCAGTCCGTGTTTCTTAGTTCCTGCAAAATTACGCTATAATCGGCCTTAAAATAATTAAACGTTACAATATTCTTACTTCGCAAGCAGGCAGGCTCTGATGATTCTACACAATACAATATTGGAGGATGGTGCAAGTCCAATTTACTTAAGGGGTGTGATGGTGTAACTACTTTATCATTTTTATTGGTGCTCATAATTAAATCTAGAATTCTGCCATAGCAGTTGTATATATTATTCATTTGGAATAGATTGTTAATGCCCAAGTAATCAACAAAAGAGTATTCAATCGCACTGCTAATAGCACTAGGTATTAAGTAGTTATTAATTGACTGACTAGTCCACTTTATCCCACCCAAGTTAAAATCACCCAGAACTACAACATTATCGGTTTGATGCATAACTTGACCTACACTTTCAAGAAATCTAGTCTGAATGTCAAGTCTCGGGGGAGGAGGTAAATATGCGGCACATATTGCCAGTTTTTGAGAACAATTGCCAGTTGTTATATTGACTGCAACCCAGAGATCTTCACATTCAGATTCCCAGTTGGTAACTCGGCGAGAGACTATGCTTCGCAAAACTGCAATCATTACACCTCCACCATCAGATTTAAAGCGTTTATTAGAATTTTGACTCGCACCCTTACTTGTTATACGATCTCTGCGATATACAATATATCTTTCGTCTTTGAACTCGTTATTGGATATGTTGTTGTTGAGCCAAGTTTCAGTACAAACAATAACGTCATATGAACAAAGTAAAATGTTTTTATAAAGTTCGTTAGTTTTAGTTCTCATACCTCGTATGTTTTGGTAGTATATGGTGAATTTTATTAAGTAGTAACAGGATATCATTGATAATAATAAAAAAGAACAACAAATACAATTACATCATGAGTTTTAAACTTTCAGAACTACGTATAAACAACGATTGAGCAGTCTCATCTTTACGAGTATAGATTCGTGCTGGTGGGGGATAATTCTTCCAAAAAGCCTTCCAGGGTAGTGTTATTACAACATTCACTTAAGTTGCTGGACCGGGAGCGCGTGCTAGTATTTCCCTTTAGAGCATTACTACAACATGGTTTACACTTCCAGCTAGCCCTGTTTTCAGTACTCATTAGAATAAACTTCTTTTCCGGAATATTAGCACACAAGAGATCATAATGGGAACTGCATTTCATGCAATTAATAAATTGCCTATTCGGTATTTTTTTGTGACACCCAGCACAAACGTTAGTAGGCATTTTTAAATATTGTTAAAAGCCGGTAAGCAATACGCGTTAATATGATACCATTGCTTATACCCTGACGGATGACAACATTGAGACCATATTACGTAATTTTGAAACCTACACAGAATTAGATTTACTTAAAGCGATTGCATCTAATTTGAGATTAGTCTAAGTGTTTTCTTTTTGAAAATAAAATATTTGCAAATATTTACAATGTATTCTTTTCTACACTACATTACACCAATTGAATATTCGATAAAATATATGTTATACCACCAGAATATTACATCAAATGAACATTATACTTTTAGATCAATAGCGCAAATGTTGTTATCGCTAATAAATATTCGATGAAATGAAAATTATGTTAATCGATATTATACAAAGTGATTATTTTCTTAAACGATGTTCGAATTAGTAACATTACATCAAATGTGGTTATACCAAACAAGGGTGAACCCTTAACCAATATCTCTTGTTAAACACCCAACATTACATTTTATATTTTTTTATTTTTTTTATTACAAATTGACGCCCGGCTAGCCCATTCGGTAGAGCATGAGACTCTTAATCTCAGGGTCGTGGGTCCCTGTTCGGGCGCCAATTTGTAATAAAAAAAAAATATAAAATGTAATGTTAACCTATGAATTTCTTGGAGTGAGCAGATCCTGTGAGGCTCAACCACTCATCCATGTGCCTCGCCATTTTTGTACTCCCGAAATGCCGTTTTGACTGCGCTTGAGGCCAGTCCTACAAATGGTTCCGGTCCAATTAGTGATGTTTCAAAACCTTCCCTTACTAACTCATCAGCGTACTCATTGCCCATAATCCCTCTGTGACCAGGGACCCATACAAGCCTGACCTTGTTTCGCTTTCCTAGCCCATTTAGAGTCCGGGCAGCGTCCATGACCAGTCTTGAGTCGATTCTGTAGGAGGTCAGGGCCTTGAGTGCCGCTTGGCTGTCACTAAGAATGTAGATGGACCTACCTGCGGTACCACTGCTTTCTATCTGTTGTGCACAGGCAAGAATAGCATATGTTTCCGCTTGGAAAACTGTGGCTAATTTGCCCATGCTTTGACTAATCTTATAGTTCCTTGCGTATAAACCCGCCCCTGTACCCGATTCGGTTTTCGAACCTTAGTGGTGCGGTGTAGGCGGGAGATGTATAGCCGAACGCTCCTGTGTTCGGCTTCGCGGCACGTATGGGCCCCTTGGACTCAGCAGGAGCCGTGCCGTAGCGGTTCTTGTTAGTTCGTTGACAGCGCTTCCTCCTTTGCACCGTCACGAAACCATCATCAGCCCGCTTCGATGCCTTTTCAGACAAGGGCTTCGTAGCATCAGTCTTCACGGCAACGTTAGCGAATGGTATATTTTTCGCTGCTGTTGTTACCGCTACCGATTCACACAACTCTATAAGATCGTTGCGCAAATCGGTGATGATGTTTGGGGATGCATCTAACCTCTTCTGCACATCCACTAGACTTGCCTTCAGAAAAACGATGTCCTTCAGTAGGCTTGTTACATCGATGTGGTCGAAGGTGACTGGAGGGAGCTTGTGCAGCTCCTTGGCCACAAACGTTGGCACGTCGTCAGGGTCGGTCTCCTTCAGCAGCGATATAATGTCTTGCACGCTTTTCTTTCACACCATCTGGTCTGCCTTGTTCAGGAGACGGTACAGAAGCAGCTTTGCAGCGGCGATATCATCCTCACTGAAGCTTGTAGAGCAGATTTGGACTGCAGACCCCTCATCCATCACGTCCAGCTTCTGCTGCAGAAACGCCAGTAGTTCATTCGCCACAAGTTGTTCACTCATGGCGATAAAAATTACGAGCAACGGCTTACGCCGCGCTACACTACTTGAATCCTATTAATCTATCCTGAAAGCCTCGTTACATTATCATTTGTTTTGACTGTTCAGCTTAAGGGTGACTACTGTAATTCACTTAGTTTTAATTATATTGAAATTGACCGAAATCAATTCAGTAGCCGATTCTGAACAAACTACTTCCAGGGTATGCGTTAATTATGTACACGATGTATAGTATATCAAAGTAAATATGTTTCGTTTGATTGATTTTGTTTTTGCGATACGGTATGTATGTCGTTTTGTTTATTTTAGAACTCGTAACGAACTTGGTCCTGCCAAGTGGCCTGCAAAGACGGATGGAAAAAGACATTCCATCGAGTTTAAGCTCCATACGTAGTTCATACTATAAAAGCGAGCATAATATTCATCGGTGGATGAATGAGTCATTAACACCCGAGTCCCGTAGAACCGATGAATTAGAAGAGGCCGAAACGGTCATGTTGGAAAATGGCATGCTGCCATGCCTGGCAAACAAGTGGCGAAGCGTTCATGGTGCAATAAATGCCCCCAAAGATAAGCTAGATAACCGATGTAATAAGTGTAGGCCCTGTCAAAGAATTGGCAAACTAATAAAACTGTACAGCCTCCTTAAAACGGAGGTGAAGTTTGACTTAATAGGCACCGAACTTTGCCTCAAAAAAGTAGCCCTATTCAAGAAAACGACTCCTTGATTGCTAAAGCCCACCACGGCCATCTGTACTTGGACCTCCTGCTAAAACACACCAGCATCATGATGAAGTTGCGTATTCACATAGTTTTAGGGTAAAGAGATACTGTCCGCGTGCCTAATACCGCGATGTGATGCGCGGATCAATAAACAGGAATTTCTACTCGAGGAACAAGAGCATCTCCTCGACCAGCTAATAGAAACGTTAATGCTCAGTTTGAACAGCAAGTCTAAAAATCGCATGCTCACCACATCTTCATTCCGGAGCGACGATAGTGTAGCAGCACGCGCACGGCAGTGCGCGTGCGCTGCTTTACTGGGTTGTCGATGCACGGCGCTTATATTTATAACCTCGGTGTAGTTATACCAAACGCCGACTGAGGGCGCTGCGGTGCTCAGTGAAATCTGACTGGAAGCTGATTGGCCAATATTCAATAATTTAGAATTGGTGCGTCTACTACCTGTCCATTCAAAATGTATATAATATCACTGTGCTAGTAATAAATTATTTCTGGTTACACAAAACACCGTTTTATTCATATAACTCGAAAGTGGTGACCCCGAGCCTGAATTCGAACCTGAACCAAAACCTACAGCTTTGCAATGGACGAGGCAGCAAAACTCCAGCAAGAAATCGCCGGAATCGCGCTTTCCATGCGTGTTCCACCGTTTTGGCGTGACAAGCCAAGGCTATGGTTCATCACGTTTGAAGCTGCAGTCAGTGATCTGAAAAAGAGCGACGCTCAGAAAGCGCAGATGGTTATAGCACAATTACCAAAGGAGGATATCGAACAAATCTGCGATTTGCTCACAGAGCCACCAGCAGAACGTCCGTACACTGCAATAAAGGAGCGTCTAATCTCAGTCTACGAAGAATCCGATAGCAAACAACTACAAAAGCTTTTGTCAGACATGGAGTTGGGTGACCAAAAGCCGAGCCAGCTCCTTCGTCGCATGCGTAACTTAGCGCATAACAAAGTTCCAGACAATACGCTGAGATTAATGTGGGTGAACCTGCTACCGTCGCATGTGAGATCGGTCCTCGTCGTCAGCGATACCATCAGCAAGGATACAGCATTGGATGAATTAGCGAAGATGGCAGACAAAATGATTGAACAAACATCCGAAGTATCTGCTGTAACCACAAGTATCGCATCCGTTGACAACACTCAAACCCAAAATAACATGCAGTATATTGTTGAAGAAATACGAAAGTTGCAGTTGGAGGTAGCTGAAATAAAAAATAATACCAGCTGTCGGTGCACGCACACGTCACCCCCGTGTTATCAGTATCGACGCGATTACCGCAGAGACCGCTCAAGAAATCCATTTCGCTCGCACTCAGGGAACTATAGATCTCGTTCAACTACTCCATCACCGTACTGCTTCTATCACAGGAAGTTTGGCAAGAATGCAAGGCACTGCACAACCCCATGTAGTTTCAACAAGGATAACAATACGGAAAACTAAAGCAGGCATTAGCAGTGGCGGAACCTAATGTCGACAGGAAATCTTATCGCCTTTTCATTACGGACAAGGAATCAAACTTAACATTTTTAGTGGACACTGGCGCCAACATATCTGTTGTACCGAAGAGAAAAGGAACTCGACTGACTCCACTGCCATTCAAACTTTATGCCGCCAATAATTCAGTAATACCGACATATGGAGAAAAAACATTGGACGTCAACTTAGGCCTACGACGTGTCTACAAATGGAAGTTTGTTGTTGCTGCAGTTAGCAAGCCAATACTTGGGGCGGATTTTCTTGGTTACCACAACCTGCTAGTCGACTTAAGAAACGAACGGCTGATTGACAACACAACAAAGCTCACCTCAAAAGCACCCGGCCGATACACAAGTATACCTACAATACGCAGCATCGATCCTCAACAAACATTCCACGATATACTGGCTGAATTTCCTGGAGTTACTCGTTTGTCATCCATGAAACTCAACCCGAAGCACAACGTTGAGCACTTCATTGAAACAACCGGACCACCGATCTATTCCCGAGCTCGACCACCGCATCGCTACGAAAACGTGAAGAAGGAGTTTGAAAATATGATGAGCCAGGGTCTCTGCCGTCCCAGCAAAAGTTCTTGGTCCAGCCCACTGCACATCGTTCCAAAGAAGAATGGAGATCTGAGGGTATGTGGTGATTACCGACGGCTCAATTCAGTCACTAAGCCCGACCGCTACCCTATTCCACGAATAAAGGACTTCACTTACCAACTCGCCGGCAAGCAAGTATTCTCCACACTCGTCTTGAACAGAGCCTATGCTCAGCTGCCAGTACGTGAAGAAGATGTGGAGAAGACAGCAATAATAACTCCATTCGGGTTATATGAATTCCCGCGCATGTGCCCTGGATTGAAAAATGCTGGACAAACCTTCCAAAGGTTTATACATGAGGTTCTCCGTGGTCTTGATTTCGTGTACCCCTTCGTCGACGACTTACTTCTGGCTGCAGAAGATGAAGATTCAGCTCGAAAAAACCTAAGAATCGTACTGCAACGCCTGGAAGAATATGGCATTACCATTAACCCAGCCAAATGTGTATTTGCAAAGGAAGAACTCACATTCCTCGGGTACTGTGTCTCTCCTGAAGGCATTAAACCACCAGCAGAAAAGGTCAAAGTCATCAGTGACTACCCAAAGCCGAAGAATATTGAAGAATTAAGACGTTTCCTCGGTATGATTAATTATTATCGGGAAAACATACCGAACGCCGCAGCGGCGCAAGCACCACTACATATGTATTTACATAATACGCACTCAAAAAAGCATGACAAGACGGAAATAATATGGAACAAAAAAACATATCAAGCTTTCGAAGATTGCAAGAAATGTATTCAAGAAGCAACCTATCTGGCACACCCACAACACTCCGTCCCTCTCGGATTAATGTGTGACGCATCGGATAGATGCGCAGGCGCTGTTTTACAACAACAAGTTGATGGCAAGTGGCAACCGCTCGGATATTTTTCTAAGAAATTCACTCCAGCACAGCTAAAGTATTCTACATTTGATCGAGAATTGCAAGCAATATACTTAGCAATGAAGCACTTCAGAAAGCTGTTTGAAGGTCGCCAGTTGATTGTTTACACGGATCATAAACCGATCACATACGCACTGCAGAAAATATCATCGGACTCCGAAACTCCCCGCCGCAGCAGACAACTATTATTCATTAGTGAATTTACTAATGATATACGTCATATCAGCGGAGCAGATAACGTCGTCGCTGATGCGTTATCGCGCATCGAAACAATCACATGTCCTACACCCATGGACTATGACTCACTCGCACGTGCACAAGAAAAAGATGAAGCATTAACAGAATTACTTCGCCAATCAAGTGTCCCGTTACGCAAGATAACATTACCTGGGATGACTCAAGCTATCTATTGTGATGTGTCAACACAAAACATGCGCCCTTATTTACCGAAGGAATTTCGAATTGAAGCATTTAACGCCGTACACAGTCTCAGCCATCCCGGTGTTCGCGCATCAAAAAAGCTACTTCAAAGAAGATATTTCTGGCCATCTATGAACATTGACATCAAGAAATGGGTGCAATCATGCATACGGTGTCAGCGTTCAAAAATCTACCGTCACACCACCAGTGCATTATCGGACTTTGAACCGTCGCACCGGTTTGAACATCTACATATAGATATTGTTGGCCCGCTACGCACATCAACACAAGGTCATCGTTACGTCATTACCATGATTGACCGAGCAATGCGCTGGCCCGAAGCATACGCCGCAGTTGACATAACGGCTGACACAGTTGCCCGGATTGTGTACGAGGGTTGGATCACACGATTCGGATGCCCAGCTCGAATGACGACGGATCAGGGCCGATAGTTCGAGAGCGGCCTATTCAGCGCATTAACAAAACTACTTGGCATCAAGCGTATTCACACTACACCTTATCACCCGCAGAGCAATGGAATGATTGAGCGGTGGCATCGTTGCATGAAAACTGCATTGGTTGCCCGACTAAGCACCAGCACCTGGACCGAAGAATTGCCTACTGTGCTACTGGGACTGAGAGCTGCGATACGAAGTGACAGCGGAGTCAGTGCTGCACAACTCACTTACGGACACACTCTGAAACTGCCAGGAGATTTTTTGTACCGTCAAACCCAGACCCTATGGATTACACCTATGTTGAAAGGTTACGGTCATCGATCAATACGTTTCGTCAAGCACTAATACAGCCACGCAGCAATAACCGCACTGTGTTTGTACCTCAGGATCTACAAACCTGCAAAGAAGTGTTCGTAAGAGTTGACGCAGTCAAAAAACCACTGCAACCACCATACCATGGGCCATATGCAGTCCTCAGCCGAAGCGAAAAAACATTCACCGTACAGTTGCCCAGACGGCAAGCAGTAATATCAGTGGACAGACTGAAGCCTGCATTCGCAATTCAGTGCACTGACGACGCAGAGGATCATATTCGCCAGGAATCCAGTGCTACTGCGAAGACTGACGTTCCTGGAAAAGACAACATCTCGGAGCGAACATCGCGCTCAGGCCGTGTCATAAGGCAGCCGGTACGCTTCGCTTGAGGGGGAGCCCTGTAGCAGCACGCGCACGACAGTGCGCGTGCGCTGCTTTACTGGGTTGTCGATGCACGGCGCTTATATTTATAACCTCGGTGTAGTTATACCAAACGCCGACTGAAAAGGAAAAAAGATGGGCTAAGCGGCAGAATCAGGCAAAAGCACGTTTGAAGGAGGCGTCAGAGATGGGGGCTCTTATTAAGGTGGAAAAGGCGGCCGAGTTGTCTCGCATCGAGGCCGAGAAGGAAGCTATGTTGTTGCGGATTGAGGCAGAAAAAGTAGCGGTGTCGCGTATAGAGGCGGAGAAGAGAGTGTAGTTGGCTCGTCTAGAAGAAGAAAGAAAAGTCGGAGTACGTATGATGGTCGAGGTGGATCAACAGGTAAAACCCTTGGAGGCGGAAAAAAACGCTAAGTCCGTTGGGCAGCCTAACGATAGGGACTTCGGGGCCGGTGGCAGTGGCTCGCCGACAGCAGAAGGTGACAAAATGTTTGAGGCGCTAGTGTATAGGCCTACTCATGAAGAATTCGATGTTAGTTTTTGTGGTTTATGTACGTATTCTTGTCGTGTATTCTTTTTTGTAAACCCTAGGTTATACTTGTGTCTTTTTACCACACACATACCTTCGTGTAGGCTGCGTACATAACATAAAAAAGGCTTTAGGGCCGATCAAATGAACTAAAGAACTATTCCTTTTAAACTATTAAAATTTTCCAAATAACTCATTCAAATATTAAAAAAAAAAATTAATCTGTTAAAACAGAAAATAATAAAGTTTATTTTCAGGATCCTATTAAGTATTTTGAGAAGATCTGGTCAGAAGCCTCAGATTATGGCATCTGCAAATTCATTTTTTCCCGTGGGAGACCCATGCTTCGGTACAAATAGGCCGGCTCGACCGGAGTGAAACCGGCATGAAAACAACGCTTGCGTTGTTTCGCCGAGTAAGTGAGGAGGCCCAATCCCCTAACCCCCCTTATGATGGCGCAGTTGAAAAATCGTTTGCTACCCCAGGAGCCGGAGGGTACCAACTGCGCTGGCGTTGGAGAAACATCCGCGTTCACGATAGAACGCACCTGAACGTGGACACCCAGGTTGTCCCTCGTACTACCCGAGGCAAGAGCAGAAAAACCTTGGCACCCCCTGCCACACTGTCTGTGGACTTCTGCAACATCAGGGGATTACATACCAATCTTAATGCTGTCCACCACCACCTCGAGACAGCAAAGCCGGCCTTGCTCTTCTTGGACTCCCTCAGATATCGTCTCCAGCGGACACATCCTACCTCATCTACCCTGGGTACGGACTTGAACACTCCTTTCTGTCCAAGGCGGGAGTGTGCGTGTACGTCAGAGACGATATCAGCTCTCGTCGCCTCAGGAATCTTGACGGTAGGGACCTCTCCACCATATGGCTCCGTATAGATAGCGACGACCATCCCCGCGTCTATGCTTGCCTTTATAGGTCCCATAGCGGTTTACGACTTCGCTCTGGCATATAGCCTGACACAACTGGTCACCACGCCCACGCGAATCCTAGATGTGGAAAGCCAAGTCTTCACTTTTGGACCTTCTGCTGACTTCTCATCCGGATGGGTACCATGTATCCGTAGGCGCCCCACTTGGTTCCTCGGACCATTGCCTTGTTCGGAGTACGGTGCTTCTCATGTGCTCGCCACGATCGTGAGTTGCACGCAGCCGTGTGTGGTACTACAAGTCAGCAGATTGGGATGGGATGCGGTCCTTCTTTGCATCCTACCCTTGGCGATAAGTATGCTTCTTGCTGGATCATCCCAACCGCCGCTGCTGATTCTGTTGCTGATGTGGTGCTGCAGGGTATGGAACTTTTCATTCCATCCTCTGTAGTCCCCGTTAGTGGCAAATTTCGGCCTTGGTTCGGTTCATCTTCCAAAAAGACTTCTCGCAGGAAGCAGGAAGCAGGAAGCTTACAGAGTCTGGGCTGATGCGGTGGCGGCACGGGATGAAAATAGCAGCGCATTAAAAAAGGAGTATAACTTTGCCTCCAGGTCCTTCAAAAGAGACATTGCAAGGGCGAAGTCTGAGCACATCGGAACTCGTGCGTTCTGGTCTCTTGCCAAAGCTATCGAAGGAAACTTCTGTAAGCCATCCTTTCCACCTCTACACACGGGAAATGATTCGTTGGCCCATAACGCAAAGGAGAAAGCCAGTCTTCTGGGCAAACTCTTTGCGTCCAACTCGACCTTGGATGACGGGGGACAAGAGTCGCCTACCATACCGCGGTTCGAGGTCTGTATGACGGATATCCGGTTCCACCAACGCGCCGTGCGTTTAGTACTCTTGCCCTCGATATCCATAAGTCGAGCGGGCCTGATGGAATCCCTCCCGTTGTATTGAAGATGTGCGCTCCAGAGTTGACACCAGTTTTAACACGTCTTTTTCGGCTCTCTTACTCTTCTGGCGTTGTCCCGAAATCGTGGAAGAGAGCATTGGTCCACCCGATCCCTAAAAAAGGCGTCCGCTAAAATCCGTCCAACTACAGACCGATAGCGATAACCTCCCTTTTCTCTAAGATAATGGAGTTCATTGTCAACTGCCAGCTTCTTCTGTTTTTAGAAGATCATCAGCTGCTTCGTGACCAGCAGTAGGGTTTTCGTAAGGGTTGGTCGGCTGGTGATCTTCTAGTATACCTGACACATCGTTGGGCACAGGAAGAAAGAAAGAAAGAAAGAAAGAAAATATATTTATTTGCATGGACAAGACGCACACAGCAGTCATATACAAACAAACAAAAAGCAAACTAAATGTGAAGGTGGGTAAGTATGCGTCACATCCACGCAAAACGGCCATCGCTCAGCTTATTGCTATGACTCGTGCGCGGGGCAGAGTCACAACGCTGGTTTTCAGCGACAGCCGGTGTCGACATATTGACGTCGGACGGTGCATCCTCAAACAGGAATACTTTCAAGTTTTGAGTTAAATAAATAGATAAATAAAATAAAAAAATATATAATAAATAATAGTAATTTATGCTACTAAATATGAAATAGTAGAATAGAGTACATAAATGATGTAAGACAGGCGATCGAGACTAAGGGAGAAGCCTTGGCAGTCAGTTTGGACGTAGCCAAGGCCTTCGGCAAAGGCCAATGGCACAAAGCGCTTCTTTCGAAGCTCCCTTCCTATGGCCTTCCCGAGAAACTATGCGAATGGGTCACCAGCTTTCTTGCAGACAGAAGCATAAAGGTCGTAGTTGACGGTGAATGCCCTTACTCCATATTTATAAATGCTGGTGTCCCAGGCTGTGTGCTATCGCCTACTTTGTTTCTCCTCCATATCAATGACATGTTGCAAATCAGCGGCATTCATTGTTATGCGGATGACAGCACAGGCGATGCTTTCTATACCGGCCGCGCCAACATTTCTCGGGAAAACATCATTGAGAGTCGAAACAAACTTGTGTCTGAAATTGAGACCACTTTGGAGAGTCTCAGATTGGGGCAGACGTAATTTGGTCCAATTTAACCCCACGAAGACACAGGTTTGCGTATTCACCGCAAAAAAACTGCCGTTGGTCGTATTTCCTCATTTTGAGAGCACCCCCTTAATTGCCTCAGCCAACATTGGAATACTTGGTGTCGACATATCGAGTGAAGTCCAGTTCCACGGCCATTTAGAGGATAAGGCTAAGATAGCCTCAAAGAAGCTGGGCGTGCTCAACAGATCGAGACTGTATTTCACTCCGGCCCACCGCCTACTACTTTATAAGGCGCAGGTCCGGCCACATATGGAATACTGTTCTCATCTCTGGGCAAGGGCATCCCAATACGAACTTCTCCCTCTAGACCACATCCAACGGAGAGCGACTCGAATCGTCGATTGCCAAGACATTTTAAACCGGCTAGACCCCTTGGCGCTGCGTAGAGATGTGGCCTCGCTATGCATCTTCTATCGCCTATACTATGGGGAGTGCTCCGAGGAATTGTTCGGATTGATCCCTGCTGCCTCTTTCCGCCATCGTTCTACGCGGCAGCAGTTTCATCCCCATCATCTTGATGGTTGGGAGTCCACAACAGTGCGTTTCTCGGGAAGCGTTAGAAACACACCGAGAGAAACAAATACTCGAGCGCGGACCGCGGACTTGATAAATGTTGCAGCCAATTTAGCGAATAGCGACCCGCTCGCGATTTCACCCGCGCTGCTCCGTTCCTAAGAGGCGTAGCGTGATCAGGGGCGTATTTTGAAATTTGGCGCCCCGGGCCAAAAAACTTCGTCGCCCCAGGAGTCAAGGAAAAAACGATTTAAATAAAAATTGCTTTTTTTATTATTTTCTAATAACGTCTAATGTTTATTTTTTAGTAAAGGAAAAAATTCAATCGCGGGCAGGATTCGAACCTGCGTCTTCTGGTGTGATATACCAGACGCTTTGACCTCTAAGCCACCGCGAACCCTACCCGCATGATTGAAATTTTGCCTTCACATTCTGAATTTACGTCATAAGGAAATTGGTGATATCTATGAGAGGTAAGTTACCTTACCTCTCAACCGACACGAATGTTCCTTGTCCGAATGATCTTTCAGTCTTTCTGCACAATAAGATGTGTAACACAATTTCCGTTTAAGTTAATATTTTTTTAAGACTTTTTTTTTATATAGAGATTGAGCTGTCTCAAGCTCATAAAAAACGTTCTAAGATAATACATTCCTCTTTTAAATCTCCCGCAAGATCTTTCGGGTACAATTGCTGAAGTTTTGGCGTGAAGTCAAACATGCGCTTTAGACAATATAATTCATTTCAGACAAGAAAGCGAAATGTCGGTTACTGCGTCATATAAAGTCTTGCAGCGCTTTAATTGCCCAACAATTGGTCATTTAAAGGAAAGAAGCTATTAATCCTGAAATTGTCACGGCCTTGTAACAACACTTCTCTGTCGCTCGACTCGTCGTCTCTTTTCTTCCTCTTAATAATTATTTTTTGAGTGCTTCTACATTCTGAGGATTTTTTTCCTGCCTCTTCAAAAGCATCAAAACATTTATCTGCTACAAACGAAATCAATGAGAGATGGAAATGTGCTGATCCTCATCTACCCAGACATTTGGCCATGTTATATAGTTTTTGTGTGTCACATGGTATATGCCTGGCGAGATGATACGGACTGTGGTAGTGCCTATAGCTAAAAATAAGTCTGGCGATCTTGCTGATAGAAATAATTATAGGCCTATCTCACTCAACGCAACTCTTATATCTAAAGTATTTGACAGCATGCTGAATACACAATTAAATAAATGTATAACGCTTCCTTCACTAGAACTAAAACAACCAATAGAACAAGCAGGCTTTCGCAAGAGATTTTCAACCATCGATCATATACACACACTAGAATTAATAATAGAAAAATACAAGGAAAAGCAAAGAGCGCTCTACATCGTGTATGTAGATTATAAAAAAGCTTTCGACACCGTGTCACACTCCAGTATTTGGACCGCTCTACAATCCCAAGACGTCGAACCAGAGTACATAGAAATAATTAAAAATATTTACAAGAGAAGCACAGCAAAAATAAAACTAGAAGATACTGGCCCTACATTTCCCATTAAAAGAGGAGTGAAACAAGGAGACCCGCTGTCCCCAAAATTATTTATATCGATTCTAGAGTCAATAATAAGCAAACTTAACTGGGACAAAATGGGACTTGTCATAAATGGCAAATATTTAAACCATCTACGCTTCGCAGATGACTTAGTACTACTTTCAGAATCCCACGTACAATTACAAACCATGCTTGATTTACTTAACGTAGCCAGCAGGGAGGTAGGACTGGAAATGAATCTTTCAAAAACAATGGTCATGACAAACAGCACAAATATAAAGATAACAGTAGATAACAAAATTTTGCAATACACAGATAAATACATCTACCTTGGGAAACAAATTGGCTTCGATAGTAAACAAAATGAACAAGAGATTGAACGAAGAGTACAAAACACTTGGAATAAGTACTGGTCCTTAAGAGAAATATTTAAAAGCACCATGCCAATAAACATCAAAACAAAAGTCTGGACTTCATGCCTCCTACCGTGCCTTACCTACGCGTGCCAAACTTGGAAATACACTAGGAAAGTAAAAAACAAAATAACTGTTTGCCAACGCGGAATAGAACGAAGTATGCTGAATATTAAAAAGCTCCAAAAAATTCGCCACACTAAAATCAGGCAAATCACCAAGGCCAAAGATGCTGTAATCCTTGCTAAAAAACTAAAGTGGAAGTGGGCGGGGCACGTAGCGAGGTTAGCGGACGAGAGGTGGACCGGCAGGGTAACCAAATGGAAGGGCCCGCAGGGCAAGCGCCTCAGAGGCAGACCTTATACGAGATGGGAAGACGAAATAGTAAAACTCGCTGGCCCTTGCTGGCCACAAACAGCTCAAGACAGAGACAATTGGACTTCTTTAGAGGAGGCCTTCACCCTCATCTGAGGAGGGGTTCTTGCATACAACATATGTGTTAAAAAAAAAAAAAATTAAGTTATAGATTGCAAAAAAACTAGTATGTATTAACTTTTTTTCATTGTTTATATTTTTTTTTTTCCAACAACGTTTAATTCTTTTCTTACTCTTATTAAGTTGTATCTCTATGCAAGAAATAAAAGGCTTTTTATTTTTATTATATATTATTTATAACGCTTCCAGATAATCAGTTCGGGTTCAGGCCTGGACTATCAACGGAAAGCGCTGTGTTGTCTTTTAAACATGTTGTCACATACTACACCGACCGCAGCACTCCTATTTACGCCTGCTTCCAGGACCTGTCCAAAGCATTGGACCTGGTTTCTTATGATATTGTATGGATAAACTTAAAAAATCTCATATTCCACCTGATTTAATAAACATCTTCAAATTTTGGTATGGAAACCAGGTCAATAATGTGCGATGGGCAGGGGCTTTGTTTGGTCCGTATGGGTTGGAGTGTGGGGTGAGACAGGGAGTCTTGAGCTTGTGGCAGCTAGCATCAACGTACGTGCGACGAGCGTGTGAGCATACGACTGGCACGCGCGCCGCTGCGCAGAGTATTTATACTGCCACGGTGTTAGAAATTTTAGCAATTACCTTACACGTTTTAATATTCTACACGCTTGTTCCTGATTGGCCGTGTTCAATATTGTGTGCGTTAAATCTACCCCCAGAGGAAACTATTAAAATATATATAATCATGTGTAGTTACTTTAATAAATATTCTTCCGCCAGCACATTGCGTTTTATTACGTCTCCTGAGTAAGAGCCAAAAGCTCACCTAGACTCTTTAACCTATATGTCGGCGGATTAATTGGCAGGCTTACCAGCATCAAGATCGGTTGTCATATAGATGGAGTCTGCGTCAATAATATCAGCTACGCAGACGACAGTGCTGCTGAGTGCGTCAGTCTGTGGCCTTAGAAAGCTTGTGGCCATTTGTGATGAGTATGCCAACTCCTCCGACCTATTTATGTACCACCAGTTTACCTTAATGGCATGCCATTAGAGGGTATACAAGTTTAAATATCTGGGCCACATACTTACCCCTGATCTCAGGGACGATGACGACATTGAGCGGGCGCGGAGGGCCTTGTCGGTAAGAGCGAACATGGGGGCTCGCAGGTTTGCTCATAAATCAAAGGAAGCGTTAAAATTACTATTTTCAAAGCGTAGTGCACTACGTTTCACACGAGCTTCCTGTGGGCTAGATATACTCAAAAATCGTGCAATGCCCTCCGCGTGCAGTACAACAACGCTTTCAGGGTTATTGTACTGCTGTTAAGGCTGCCCAGCTACTGCAGTGCGTCGGGGATGTTAATTTGTGTAACTCATAACTTCAGAACCCCGTTTCTTTTTAAGTACGCCACCTAAGACCCGCCACTTCCAATCGCATGTCTGCCTAATAACCAAAATACACTTCAAATAAATCAACCGAAATATTAAAAAAAAGACCCGCCACCTAAGACTACCTAAGTATCACCATAAAATAATAAAGAACACGCCACCCTGACGTATAATGAAAACCTTACTAACACCAAGAGGCGGAAAGATATTGTATGTACTTCATTTTCCGAGTCAAAGTTTGTTTTCACAAATAGGTTTTATTCATTTTTAGGCCCTTTCTTGTACAATAGACTGAATAAGAATTTAGCTATTTATGACCTTAATTATCATAGTACTAAAACAGTAGTGTATAAATATTTACAATCTTTGACCTATGATGAAACCGAATTATTAATTAATATTATGAAATAAGGTTGAAGATATCATTATTATTATTTTATTATATTTTTTGCTATAGGTATTTAGGTAATTAGTTTCTCTAATTTTATATTACTTACTAATAAGCTATTATAAATTTGTTGTATTTTACTATGTAATCTTGTAGCACTTGCCGCCTGTGACAGGTTTATCCTAGTACAGGCACCAAACACTAATACCTCCTAATTATTTATTTGTAAGACATCTTTGTAGTATATTTATTATGTATTTATTATTTTTGAATTAAGTACTTAATGTAACACATAACTGGCAGGTGGACATAACTGTTTACTTTTTACTTAGTCTACATATATATATTAAAATTATATTATTTAAGTTTAAATTTATAACAAAATGGATGTTAGCGACCGTGAGTCATTAACCGACGGTGATAGTTTTTTCTCAGCGATTAGTAGCAATGACAGTTTCAGTAGCATTCCGTCTCTAGCCGATACACTTGAATCTCATTTTTCCGATGTTCCCAAGAATCTGAATGTAGTCCATATTAATGCACAAAGCATTCCGGCTCATTTCCATCACATGCTGGCTACATTTGACTGTCATAATATCCATGCAATCCTTATATCTGAATCTTGGTTGAAACCATGCCTTCCTTCTACTTCATACTCACTACCCGGATACCAACTAATAAGGAATGATCGCACGGCCGGGGGTGGTGGTGGTGTTGCCATATATCTTCGAGCTAATATACCATTCTCAGTTATAGACATGTCATCACAGCCACCACCGCTGAATGCCGGCGAGCATCTCTTCTTAGAAGTTAGCCTTCGGCATATGAAGGTACTGCTTGGTGTGTACTACTGTCCCTCTATGCGTATCGACTATTTCTCTTCTTTCGAGAATATCCTTGAAAAGTTAGCACCGTCCTACAGTCACACGATCATAATGGGGGACTTCAATACTTGTCTTCTGAAAAATGATTCCCGTTGTTCACTATTGCAATCTGTTTCACAGTCTTGTAATTTGACCTTTCTTCCACTAGATGCTACTCATCATTTTTCTAACTCTACTCCTTCACTCTTAGATCTCATCCTTGTTTCTTCAGCTCAACATGTTGCTAAGCACGGTCAATGCTCAGCTGACGCTTTCTCTTACCATGATCTTATTTACCTGTCATATAAAGTTCGTCCACCTAAGTCTAAACCTAAGATACTCATGCAGCGCAATTTTGGTGGAATGGACCTTGACGGCCTGCGGGAGGCTGCCGGTAACATCGACTGGTCGTGTCTTATGTCTGCTGATTCGATTGATGTTAAAGTCGATCACTTTACAACTAATTTGATCCAGCTATACGACATTTATGCTCCAGTACACCCTGTAAAGATGAAACACTTTCCGGCACCATGGCTAACGCATGACATTAGAGCTTTAATGCAGAAAAAAGCTGCCGCAAAGTGTCGTTATAAATGTCGTACCAACTCGGTGAACTGGGAAAAGTATGTCGCTATCCGCAATCACTGTAATAAGGTGTGTAGGGATGCCCAACGCCACCACATTCATAATTCCGTTGAAAATGGGGATCCAACCAAGGTTTGGAAATTCCTCAAATCTATGGGAGTTGGGAAATCGCACCAAAACTCTGTTCCCAAGGATATTAACATTGATTTACTCAATCAACATTTCTCTTCTTCGTCCCAATGTAATGGGACAACAAAAGCTAATACAATTAATCACCTTTCATCTTTTCCAACTCCTGATTACTCACCATTTTTCTTTAATCATTTCTCTGATTGTGATGTTGTGTAAGATGGTACTCCCTATCCTCGACGAGATCCTCCCAGTGATTAGCCATATCCTCAATTACTCAATATCCTGTGGCGTCTTTCCAACTATGTGGAAAGATGCCCAAATTACCCCTCTGCCCAAAAAGTCAAATCCAAAATCTTTCTCCGAATATCGCCCCGTTTCCATTTTGCCTTTCCTGTCCAAAGTCCTAGAACGCCTGATTCATAATCAACTCGGCTCATTCCTTCGTAATAACAACCTCCTAAATCCTCTCCAATACGGTTTTCGTCGTGGACATAGTACTGTAACTGCCCTCATCAACATTACGGATGACATTAGAATGGGTATGGAGAATGGGAATCTGACGGTGCTGTCCTTACTTGATTTTAGCAATGCATTTAACACCGTCGATTTCGATATCCTTCTAGGTATACTAAGCTCTCCTAACATATCTCCAACAGCGAATGATTGGTTTCGTAGTTACCTGTGGGGCCGCCGCCAACGTATTTGTATTGAAGGGTCTTATTCCTCTTGGTGCGATACTGTGGTGTGTTAGTAGATAACTGTAATTAGATATGTTATATCATGGTGTGCGTTGTAATGTGCAAGCATTGCATGCAACGTACACTATGATATTTATTGAGTACTTTAGTTGCGGTAGTAAAATACATGATCGTTAACGGCATAGCATGTATTTGTTTTATTCACCCGCGCCTGCAATATTACATGGCGACCAGGCCAGGCCCGACTGGGTATGGTTGGGCATAGCAGTCGGAACCTTTATTCATATTTTACTCTGGAGCGTTTCGAGTATTGTGAAGCAGCATAATGTGCAGATCGACAGTAGAAAAAGAAGAGGTTTTTCTGAACCAAAATTCGGCAGGCGGAAATGATGCACTACTGAAGGACATCGGGGGCCATCTTAACCGCTTCAACATCGTGACGCTCATCGTGTTGGGCATGTTATTAATTTTCATGCTGTACGTTGCCGCTCGAGTGTACAAAAATTGCCACCGTCGCTGGGTGCAGGAAGAAATTGGGATGCATGCAATGCAGCGCATCCGTGCTTCCCTACGAGGACGTACGACAACGGAGAACGAAGCCTAGTATTGTCAAGGGAATTGTGTTGTGAGTAAAGTGTTCGATATGATGTGATCAATGTGTTCCATTTTATAATGTGATCAAATTTAAATGAACTAACAGGTGTTATGAGCTGCTAATATTTAGGTATGATTCAGTAATATAATTAGAAACTTATTAGTATGATCAATAGTTTATTAAAAAGCTATGATATTTTAGTAGATATTAAAAAATATTTTATAAAAAAGGGAAAAAGTAGATATACATGTAAAACTACAAAATTAAAATTAGATGAAGCAAATAATGTTTTTAGTAAATGTACGGAAATTCTTAAAACTTTAGAAGATAGAAAAGATGTTAAGATAGGATTAGATGATTGATTGATTGATTTGATGATTATGTTGATGATTGATTATGATGATATAAATAGCTTATGTGTCTTGTCTAAAACTGATAGTAGCAAGATGGAGAGTTTTGACTTAAAAACCGCGTGTACGTTGATTCCTTTAATGGATGGAACCGAGGAGACTACTGAGCGTATCGTGGAAGGCATTGAGATGTACAATGAGGTTTTAAAAACTGAGGACAACAAGAAATTGCTTATTTCATTTATTTTAAAAATGAGATTATCAAAAAGTGCAAAACTGAAACTAAGGTCCGAATATAATAATGTAGAAGATCTAATTAAAGACATAAAAACTTATTTACTGACTAAAAAATCTGCCAATTCCTTGCTGTCCCAATTGAACAATTTATCGCAAAATAACATGACTATTTTAAAGTATGGTGAAAAGTTGGAGGAGCTTTTTATAGGCCTCACTATAGCGCAAGCGGAAGGTAAACACAAAGCGAACGAAATATTGAGGCCTATAAACGAGCAATTAGCAATAAAAAGATTCGCAGATGGTCTTCGGAACTCGCGGCTCAGCACCATAATAGCAGCGCGAAACTACAGCACCCTTAAGGATGCGGTACGCGCAGCAGAAGACGAAGAGCTGGGGCGCCCTGGATCTTCCGGTCAGAACGCTGTTTATACGTATTCAAGAGGTATGAATAGAAATAATCATAAAAATTATAGATACAACCGCGGACGTAGTAATTTTTACCAGGGAGGCCCACCGGCCCGAGGTCACAGTTTCGAACTGCAGACAACCAGCATGGTTACCGTCACAAAAACACGAGGTATGCTAATAATGGTCGAGGTCAACGATACCAACGAGGATACATAAGACCTGGCAGAATTTATTATCGAGGTAACTCCCAGTATAATTATGGTAGCCATCAAGGAAATGTCATTGTTGCAACACATAGCGACAACACCGAGCAGAAAGAAGAGAAAGGCGAGTTAAGTGATTTTTTTCGAACCTAACTACGTACTAACATGCGAAGGTTTGGACTTTGTTTATCTATATTTCAAAGGCAAAAAATGCAAATTCTTATTAGACACTGGTGCATCGTTATCTATAATTCGGCATCAAATAATACAAAATAACACAAAACAATACAAGGATAATACGTTTATAAACGGGATAGGCGGAACAATATACGCAAAAAGTACTCTCTACATTCCACTGTATATCAAAAATGAAATTGAATTTTGTCACAAGTTCTATGTGTTCGATACCATGCCATGTAAGGTGGACGGTATCATCGGTCTAGATTTTTTGAGGAAGTATAGTGCAAACATAGATTTATCATCTAACCGATTGACGTTGCAATGTAGCAATACAGAATGTACATTAAACATTTATAAGCAATGTAATGATTTGGTGGAGTCTGAAAATTATCTTTTCATACCAGCGCGTAGTGAGTCAATTCATTTTATAAATGTAAATAAAAATCTATATAAAGATTGCTTAATATATTCTAGACAGTTAGCTGAACATGTTTTTATTGCAAGTAGCATAGTAACACCAAGGAGAGGTAGAATTCCGATTAAAATATTGAATTCGGGTGAAATGTTAGTCAAAATTACGAAGTCAGATTTAATTCATCCTCAGGGAATGGATTACTTAGAAAAATATAATATTTGTTTATTTAACGAGCCAATACAGGGTGTTGAGCGTGTAGAAAAGTTATTACCAGAATTAAAATTATCGCACTTAAATTCGAATGACAGGAAAAACATAGAAATTATATGTGCAAAATATGCTGATATATTTTTCTTAGAAGGCGATAAGTTAGGTACTGCGAATGTCGTGGAACAGTCTATCACAGTGAAACCTAATACTAAACCCGTGTACACAAAGCCCTATCGGCTACCAGAGTCATCGAAACCAGAGATAAACCGACAAGTTCAGCAAATGCTCGATGACGATATTATAGAACCTTCTAGTAGCGAATGGAATAGTCCAATACTTTTAGTGCCCAAAAAATCAGATAGCAAAAAAAAATGGCGTTTAGTAATAGATTACAGAAAAGTTAATGAGTCGATACAGGATGACAAATTTCCCCTCCCAAATATCACCGAAATTTTAGACTCCCTCTCTGGAAGTATTTATTTTAGCCATTTAGATTTGCACCAAGGATTTTATCAAATTAATTTAAAACCAGAATGTAGAAGCATCACTAGCTTCGCCACAAGTACGGGACAATATCACATGAAGCGTTTGCCAATGGGCTTGAAAATAAGTCCAAGCGCTTTCTCTAGGGCGATGTCAATAGCTATGTCAGGACTAACTTATGAACAATGTTTTCTTTATTGCGACGATCTTATTGTTTTCGGTAGAAATAGCCAAATTAACAATAAAAATCTAATGGATGTTTTTAAGCGACTTAGAAAAATGAACCTTAAACTTAACCCGAATAAGTGTGATTTTATGAAAACACAGTTATTATATTTAGGACATGTTGTATCAGCCGATGGTGTACTACCAGACCCCGAAAAAATTAAAGTTTTACAAAATTACCCTATACCCAAAAACGCAGACGAGGTCAGGCGATTTGTAGCGTTTTGCAATTACTACAGAAAATTCATACAAAATTTTTCAGAAATAACTATACCATTAAATAAATTATGTCGGAAAAATGTACCGTTTATGTGGACTACCGAGTGTCAACAATGTTTCGAAAACCTTAAATCTAAGCTGACATCACCACCGATTTTGCAATATCCCGATTTTTCGGAAGAAAACACTTTCATCCTACAAACCGATGTAACTAATATAGCAGTGGTGGCAATTTTATGCAATAAAGATTTGAGACCCGTAGCATACGCTAGCAGACCACTAAATAAGGCAGAATTAAATTACCCAACTATTCAAAAAGAACTTTTAGCAATCGTATGGAGCATAAAATATTTTAGACCGTATCTATATGGAAGGAAATTTGTTATCAGGACAGACCACAAACCGCTTATTTATTTATTTGGTATGAGAGATCCATCTACAAGACTTTTAAAATTTAGACTACAATTAGAGGAATACGACTACACCGTTGAATATACTAAAGGTCGCGATAACACGGCAGATGCCTTAAGTAGGGTGACCATAACTTCAGAAGACTTAAAATTAATTAATGAAAAATTGTTTACTATGGTAATGACTAGAGCTCAAAAAGCAAGAATATTAAATCAAGAAGGGAATTGTAGTGATAGCACAGCGATTCCTGATATATCTGAAGAACCAAGGTCTGGCCAACCGAGGGTCGCAGAAATATTAAGGAAACCTAGTGACTACGTAGAGTTAAGCTTTATTCTAGGTAATAAATTAAATAAGAAAAATATAACATATAATAAAGAATGTTTTGCTTATGAAGAGTCGACCTATACGTTATACATAAACCTCGATTATATGTCGTATTTTACGCGAGTCGAATTTACGAATATATTGAGCAGTTGTTGCAATGAATTAAATATTAAAGAACTGTGTATATTAAAAAATGATGAAAATAAAGAGTTTATTAAGCAGTTAACAAGTGAAATTAAAAGTAGAGAAACGTGGTCCGGGCCACGAATAAATATATTGCAAGGAATAAAAAGAGTCTATAATAATCACGAAAAGACATACATACTACACGACTATCATTTGCTACCTACGAGTGGTCATGCGGGCGTACGACGTATGATCAACAATATCAAAGTACTTTTGGCCTGGATTGGAATGCGATGTACGACGATACGTGAGAAAATGTGATAAGTGTCAAACTAGTAAGTATTCAAGGAATATTATTGAACCTATGACCGTGACGACGACAGCATCGAAAGCTTTCGAAAAGGTTTATTTAGACATAATTGGACCATTAGATAAGGATTTAGATAATAATGTTTATATATTAAGTTTGCAGTGCGAATTGAGCAAGTACGTTGAGGCGTATCCCTTGCAGCGTAAAGATTCAGTAAGTATAGCAAAAGCTTTTATCAATAATTTTATACTAAGGTATGGAGTACCGGCAACAATCGCCAGTGACCGAGGTGCAGAATTTATGTCAGAAATAATGACAGAGATGTGTAAACTGCTAAGGATTGAGAAGGTTAACTCCACCGCTTATCACCACGAATCGATCGGTGCATTAGAAAATACCCATAAGCATTTTGCTGCCTTTTTACGTGCTCAGTGTGATGGACACCCAGAGACGTGGAGCCAGTGGCTTCCGTTTTGGTGTTTTTCGTTCAACACCACGGTACATACGGAAACTAGGTACACCCCGTATGAATTAGTATTTGGTAAAACTTGTAACCTACCTAGTAACCTAACTAATAACATAGTCGAACCATTGTATAACACAGATAATTATGTATTAGAACTCAAATATAGAATACAGTTAGCGTCTCAGGAAGCAAAAAAAAATTAAATTTAAGCAAAATTAAAAGAAAAGAGTTATGGGATAAAAAGTGTAATCCTATTACCTATAAAAAGGGTGATTTAATTTTAATTAAGAATGAAACTGGAAAAAAAACTAGATAAGTTGTTTAATGGACCGTATGTTGTGTTATATGAAAATGAACCTAATGTAACTATCAATAAAGGCGATAAAATTGAAACTGTCCATAAAAACAGGACTAAACTATATGTAACTTAGTAAATACTAAGAATATCTATTTGTAGATTCGGTAGGTTAGTTAGATGCTCACTTATGAGCTACTTGATATGATATTATTGTTATTAGAGCCAACCTTGGAATATGTAACGTTACGTCATTCTTTTGTTGATAATAGTAGATACGTAATAAAACTATGTAGTTGATTTTATTAACTGTAATTTAGATATTAAGCAAAGCTTATTGAATAGAATATAGTTACGGGTTTCAGGATTATTGTGAAAAAAAAAGGAAAATAATATTTTTTTTTCTTTTTTTTTTCAAAATAACCCCTCTGATGTGGTGTGTTAGTAGATAACTGTAATTAGATATGTTATATCATAGTGTGCGTTGTAATGTGCAAGCATTGGCATAGCACGTATTTGTTTTATTCACCCGCGCCTGCAATATTACAATACTTCTGCCGGCGTACCACAGGGGGGCGTACTTTCTCCACTTCTTTTCGCAATTTTTATCAATTCAATTTCCAACCAACTTTTAGCATCCTACCACCTTTATGCAGATGATCTGCAAATATATTCTCAGGCACCATTAGAAGAACTACCGGAAGCAGTTAAAATGGTGAATACTGACTTGGCACGAATATCCGAATGGAGTGCAGCTTATGGATTAAAAGTGAATCCCATAAAGACGCAAGTTATTGTTATCGGTAGCCCTACGTGGACATCCAGGATAGACTTTTCTAGAGTTCCTCAGATTGTTTTTGACGGAACGACAATTCCATATAGTAATTCCGTCAAGAATTTGGGGATACTCATTGACAAAAATCTCTCTTGGTAAACTTTTTGCTGCGGGAGGGTCCTTGAGAAGACTACGCAATTTCCTGCCCACTGCCACCAAAATTGAGCTTGCCAGATCCCTTCTTCTTCCTATCCTTGACTATACTGATGCCAGCTACCCTGATCTCACTGAAGCACAATTAGATAAACTTGAGCGACTTCAAAATTTTTGTATTAGATTTATATTTGGTTTACGCAAATATGATCACATCTCCGACTATCGACTATCGACTATCTATCACTACTTTACAGTATTCTGTTTAATCCTGCTGCCCCCTCCTACCTCAAAGAACGTTTTAAGTTCCTTCATGACACACACACTAGGTACTTGAGATCATCGGAAAATCTGAGGCTTGAAATGCCAATGCATTCCACAAAATTTTATGATAAATCTTTCACCGTTCAAGCTGTCAGGTTGTGGAATGCATTGCCTGTATCCATACGACGTGCCCAGTCATTAGTATGTTTTAAAAAACTGGTACATGACCATTTCTTATCACTTTAATTTACTACCCCCTCCTTTTATTATAATCTATCAAGCCTTTCTCTGTACTTTCTTATCTGCTCTTCTATCAGTAAATTCCTTTTTGATAATGCTGCTTATGCTGCATGTCCACTGCTACTACTTTTCGCTACTTATTTATATAATTATATATATACCTATATATACATACCTATATATATACATATATATTATATGATTAGTTTGTATATATTATTGCATGTAAGTCTAATTATGTAAGCATATCTAATCGTATTTATGTAGTTTATTTACTTTTAATCTATATGATTTTTTCTGGTTGGTACACCATGGACTACCCTAAATCTCCCGTTTTTTCATATCATTCCTGTCCATCCAAAGGTTGTCTGGTAGATATCGCTATTAGCGATAAGACCGCCATTTTACCCTTAGTTTTTAAAAATTCTTTAATTTATTTTCTCATATGGTGTGCAATAAAGATTATTCTATTCTATTCTATATTTTACCTTTGTAATTATGAATAAATTTTACTTTTACTTTTACTTTTTACTTTTACCATTCCTTTTTCTCACGAGTTCATCCTAAGGTTGTCTGTAAGAGATCGCTTTTAGTCATAATACCGCCCATTGTACCATTATATGATTTAAAAAATAGTACTTTACAGTTTTTGGTGTGCAATAAAGAATATTCTATTCTATATTTTTTCATCCGCTCAATCCGCCCATCGCACCAGACAGGGGCGGCTTGGCGCCCCGGGCCATGGCCCGGATGGCCCTAGGGTAAATACGCCCCTGAGCGTGATGTTATATAATCTTTAACCTTTAGCCTGTAACCTTCCCCGATAAATGAAGTATCCAACACAAAAAAAAAAAACAAAATCAGTTCAGTAGATCCAGAGATTACCCCCTACAACCACTCAAACTTTACCTCTTTATAATATTAGTATAAATACAATGTGGATGGCCTGAAAATGAATGATATACAGGGTGTTTGGTGCATCGTGTGCCAAATTGAAATGGTCGACTGAAGGGGTCATCTGCTAGCCTTTCAGACCCCTTAACACCCCTCATGCCCTGTGGATTTTTTTCTATCGACTTTTTATTGTTTTCCTAAAAAAAGACCCAAATTTTACATTCAAATACAAACTATCTTTTTGTGATTTTTTTTGCATTTTCCATGCAAATACTGAAATTTTGCAAGGCAAAATTTCAGTCATGCGGGTAGGGTTCGCGGTGGCTTAGAGGTCAGAGCGTCTGGTATATCAAACCAGAAGACGCAGGTTCGAATCCTGCCCGCGATTGAAATTTTTCCTTTACTAAAAAATAATTCAAATACACATTTAAAAAAAAAAAAAGGCGTAGACTCTGAATTTTAATTTTATTTCGATGTATATTATTTAAGAGTACTTTTAAATACAAAACTAGTGACATTAGTCACCTAGTTTTCGTTTTATTCACTCGCAAAGGTAAAACTTAAATTAAAGCTGTACATGTTACAGCTGTTTATAGGGCTACAAAAAAAAAACCAAAAGCGACCGGGATCTTCCAACTCCCTCATTAATTCTCCATTCTATCCTCTTGCTAATGATGTGCCACATGGCATAAAAATCTTTTAGCAACTTTGTGAATTCGCAAGAATTGTGAATCGAGTCATCTAAGGCTAATATTCAAAATTAAGATTTAAAAAAATATTTTTGCTTAAATCTCATTCTTATAAGGTAAAATCTGTCTCGTATCTCTATCTTTTCGTGGGATTTACTTGAAATAAAAAAACAAAATCGCATTTTTAACATTGTGGTGTGCACATTTACTATTACTATACTATCACCGGTTACTTAAACCGGTCGCTTTTGTTTTTTTTTTGTAGCCATGTAAACAGCTGTAACATGTACAGTTTTAATTTAAGTTTTACCTTTGCGAGTGAATAAAACGAAAACTAGGTGACTAATGTCACTAATTTTGTATTTAAAAGTACTCGCACTTTTTACACGTGGGAGAGCCATGCTTCGGCATGAATGGGCCGGCTCGACCGGAGTGATACCACGGCCTCACAGAAAACCGGCGTTAAACAACGCTTACGTTGTGTTTCGCCGAGTGAGTGAGGTTACCGAAGGCCCAATCCTCTTTTAAAGGTCGGCAACGCACTTGTGACTCCTCTTTTGGTGTTGCGGGTGTCCATGGGCGGCGGTAATCGCTTACCATCAGGTGATCCGTCTACTCGTTTGCCCTCCTATCCCATAAAAGAAAAAAAAAATTAAAAGCTGTACATGTTACAGCTGTTTATAGGGCTACAAAAAAAAAAACCAAAAGCGACCGGGATCTTCCAACTCCCTCATTAATTCTCCATTCTATCCTCTTGCTAATGATGTGCCACATGGCATAAAAATCTTTTAGCAACTTTGTGAATTCGCAAGAATTGTGAATCGAGTCATCTAAGGCTAATATTCAAAATTAAGATTTAAAAAAATATTTTTGCTTAAATGATACCTGACAAACCTATACATCTGTTATCTCATTCTTATAAGGTAAAATCTGTCTCGTATCTCTATCTTTTCGTGGGATTTACTTGAAATAAAAAAACAAAATCGCATTTTTAACATTGTGGTGTGAACATTTACTATTACTATACTATCACCGGTTACTTAAACCGGTCGCTTTTGTTTTTTTTTTGTAGCCATGTAAACAGCTGTAACATGTACAGTTTTAATTTAAGTTTTACCTTTGCGAGTGAATAAAACGAAAACTAGGTGACTAATGTCACTAATTTTGTATTTAAAAGTACTCGCACTTTTTACACGTGGGAGAGCCATGCTTCGGCATGAATGGGCCGGCTCGACCGGAGTGATACCACGGCCTCACAGAAAACCGGCGTTAAACAACGCTTACGTTGTGTTTCGCCGAGTGAGTGAGGTTACCGAAGGCCCAATCCTCTTTTAAAGGTCGGCAACGCACTTGTGACTCCTCTTTTGGTGTTGCGGGTGTCCATGGGCGGTGGTAATCGCTTACCATCAGGTGATCCGTCTGCTCGTTTGCCCTCCTATCCCATAAAAGAAAAAAAAAATTAAAAGTACTCTTAAACAATACACATCTAAATAAAAATAAAAATTCAGAGTCTTATATATTTTTTTTAATTTGTATTTGAATGTAAAATTTCTTTTTTTAGTAAACAATAAAAAGTAGAAAAAAAAATCCACAGGGCATGAGGGGTGTTAAGGGGTCTGAAAGGCTAGCAGATGACCCCTTCAGTCGACCATTTCAATTTGGCACACGATGCACCAAACACTCTGTACATATATCTCTTTTTGGAGGACCTTAATTTATAAATATATAAAATAACCATTTACTGTCTCACTGCTGGGCACGGGTTTCTTTTCACAGTAACAGGTGTTAGGCTATAGTCCACCAATTGGAAAACTACACGCCGCCGCCTGCGAGAAAATTTCAAACAGGTTTCCTAATAATGTTTCCCTTCACCATTTGCCTAAATACTTATAGATATCGACGACGAATACATAGAATTACTGTGACAGATAGTGATCACCTGCCTGACATGCTGGAGCTCTGCAGCCAGATGGTGCTCGTCACAGATCCCATGTGCTCTCTGGAACAGTGATTAACCGACGGGAGATAACTGTGTTGGGTGGTGATGTGATTTGCCATTTAAACATCTGTCTGTATGGGTTTTCTTTCGATACACAGTGTGCCTCAGGTTATTATTAGTATTACAAGTGACTAAAACATCTAAGAAAAATTATTGGCCTCTGACTCCATAGTAAATTGAATTTTAGGATTCAAGGAGTTAAGGTAGTCTAGGAATGCTGTTACTTTGTTAGATGGCAATTTAGTAAGCGTACGTAATCTATGTAACGCTTGTAGAACTTAGGCTTTACAGGAGCAGATTGTAAAGCGGTCTTCCCAAAATCTTCCATGAAAATATCAGTTTGTGAACACAAACTATTGAAAACAACAGTACACTTCAGTTTCCTTTACTAAAACAAAAGTACACTTCCGCAAAAATGATTGTAGATAAACTATGGACAGATTACCTAATGACGCCTCAATTTAGTACACTCATACAACTACACTTTAACAGTGGATTACGTAAATGAAATTATAAGTAATATTGATCAGCTCTGTCTCTACTACGCTAAATTGTAACCCCGAAGAATGCACTAGTTATGTCACTAACCCTTCCAAGCAATTAAAGATAATTACCCAGAACATTCGCTCTATACATGCAAACTTCGACTCTTTCTTATTATTCTCTTTAGAATAAACATCGACTGTGAAGTCCTAGTATTGACCGTGTGCTGGCTGAAACGTTATAATTATACAATCCCAACTATCGCTAACTATTCTTATTATCAAACAAAAACAATTCTCAACCAGAATGATGGTGTAGTCCTTTATGTTAAAAATGTAGAAAACTACACGGTCGAAGAACCTGGCTTGTCAGACGCCAGTTGTCTAGTACTAAAAACTGGCACCGATAAGGCAATAATAAGCATTTACCGTCCTCCATCTTTTAGAGACGTAAGTAATTACATTCCCTTAACTCTCTCTAAATAAAAACGTAGTAATTGTAGGTTACATTAACCTCGCCATCGCCTGTACTATATCTTCCAATCCAACCTCAGACTATCTCGATCATGGCCTGCTACCCGCTGCTACCTGAAATCGAACCTGTCAGTACTCACCGTAGAAATAGACTCCTCTGTTACTGAACATAATCCTGTGCTGTTGTCTCAAGCTAGAAAATTACGTCAAACCGCTGCCACACACTACTTTAAAAACGAATTACGAAACTCTCGATGGTGAGATGAGCACTACAAATTCCAATCAATTTACCAACCTACTGATGCTAACGAAGCGAATCACCATTCTCGCTATACTCATAAACGCCACACTTCAATAATCAAGCTTCCGAATAACAAACGTTTCCTAAAACCATGGATGACTGTCGGTATGCTTCGCTGTATGAGCAATAGAGACGCAATGAACAAAAACTCAAGTTATCTCCAAACAACGTCATACTAAGTACATATAAAAGATACAGAAATTACTGCACTAAAATCTTAAAAAAACTAAAAAGATCCTTTGACAGGAGAGAATTGAATGAGGCTTCAAAGGATAATAAAAAGATATGGAAGGTAATAAATTGTACTTCAAGAAGGCCATTATACATCGGTTTTACAAACGAGCAGACGGATCGCGATAAGCGATTACCACCGCCCATGGACACCCGCAACACCAGAGGAGTTACAAGTGTGTTGCTCGCCTTTTAAAAGGGGATTGGGCCTTTTAAAAGGCGGGCCTTGTAACCTTACTCACTCGGCGAAACACAACGTAAGCGTTGTTTGACGCCGGTTTTCTGTGAGGTATCACTCCGGTCGAGCCGGCCCATTCGTGCCGAAGCATGGCTCTCGCACGTGAAAATCAGGTAGTCAATAAGTTACGATACATAGACCTCCGGGTTGAGAGCATCGAGCACTTCGTCGAGGGGATGGCGAAGAAGATGTTCGCGCGTGCCGATATCTCCGCCTGGTAGCATATCAAGTGTATGGCGCCCTGGCACGCGCGCCCACCCGACGCCCGGCGCTACCCGCGCGACCTCCTGCCCGTAGACCACAGTGCGGGCCACCCACCGGACTTGACACCTGAACGGGCCGCACCCACTCTACACGCAACCCGTTCAAATAATGAGACTCCACAAACCACATAACACACACCTCGCCGCACGCATTGCTAAGTTAACATAGGCGCAATGCCCGCGAGGCGCACGGAGAGCACCACTTCGTATTCGCGGTGACTCACGCGCGGCTACCCGTGCGACGCGCTCGGGCGAGTGCGGGAACGTCGTAGCAACCACTGAGCGACACACACACACACTCATAATCGCCCAGTATACCACCTCGTCCCGGTTCTTGCAGTGTTTTTACCTAGCTCTGAATCCACTGTAAAACCGGGTCAAACAAGTCGCTACACTGTTGCTTGATAGGTCTTCGCCGGGCCTCCCCAGGGCAACCTGGGGTCTCACCTAATCCGGTCGCACGGGCAGCGTGAAATACTTAGGGCGCTCCTGCTGAAAAACACACAGCAATGACGCAAAAGTTAGGTTCGCATGTGCGCGCGTGTGCACGTCCCTACCTTACTTACAATAAAGGTAGTAAGCCCGATCCAACGACCGGGCTAATGTTCTAGCCCGCGAATGACACCTTGTTCAGGGGGCCAATGCCCCGAAACCGACTTGTCCCGCCGACTGGTTTTCCTGCCTCCGTTAGATCTCGGTTTGGTCGCGACCTAGGCCCCTTCAGGATAAAAACCACAGTTTCGTGGTCCTCGGTGGAAACCAACTGGTGCCAACGAAACCGAGTCGGGTGTTGACCCGATACACCTGCTGCGCCCCATCAGAGCAAAGCTAACATCGGAAGGAGCTAGGACCACCGGCCTTGGGGGGTCTCCTAGTCGACCTTAGCTCTAACCCCGTTCTCTTTCCTCCTCCTGAGCTCCTCTAGTACTTCGGTACTAGAGCATAGGAACCCGTTCGCACAATAAGATTGGCGACGGGAGACAAGCTAGGGTACACTACAGGTACACACACCTCCCTGCCTATACCCGGCAGGTTCAGGGTTCAGGGTTCACTCACCTACACAACCCCGGGTCCATCCAACCCGAGGACGTTAGTGTTAGGATATTCATTTGCGCACATTTTTCCGTCCCTTAATTCCCCCTCGGTCATCTAATCAAGATGTCCGACGCCCATCTTGTTAGAATTTTTAAAGAGGTCCTCTTATAGGACCCCGAGTTTATTGCCAAATATGGCAATCTTCTCAATCCCGAGCCACGCGTTCAACATTAACTTTTGGTACTAGTTAGCTTGCATAGCCCAATGGGCAGCAGGCCACACCCCCCGCTTAGAGCGCACGAGACAGCAATATTTTGCTTCAAAATTTGATCTAAATTGCGTGGCGTGCCGTAATTCCGAATTTTATGAATTAAAAGTTAATCTTTATATATATAATTCTTCTGTGAGTGTGTATGTGACTGAACTTCTCTCAAACGACTGGACCGATTTTGATGAAATTTTTTGTGTGTGTTCAAGGGGATCTGGGAATGGTTTAGATTCACAATTGGACCCGGTAGGTGGCGCTGCAATCGAGTTTTGGGTTATTTTCAGGGCAGGACAACGTCTGCTGGGTCCACTAGTAGTATTATAATTTCCTGATGTTATATTTGTTGTTGTAGTTTGTCTCAGAATATCGAATAAAATTGAAATGGTTGCCCATTCGCCAACGAAGAAATCTGAGGGCGCTGACTACTCTTTATTCTATACTTTTTTCTCCTAATTCTCCATCGTACTTATCATCTCATTTTCAGTATATTACTTCCTTCCACAATAAACATCTTCGTTCAACTAATAATCGTCTTCTTCGATGTCCTTCTCACCACTCTGACTTTATACATTCTACCTTCTTCGTCCAATCAATACTGTTATGGAATGCTCTCCCCCTTGAAATCAGAATGATAAACAGCCGGCAATCGTTTAAAACTTGTGTGCGCAAATACTTGCTGGATAAAACGCTGTTAGATTCATCTCGACACTGACTTTTCTTTTTATATCTATTGTGTATTGTATATATGTATAGTATATATGTATTGTATTTTATGTTATTTTATATTGTATATATATAAATATATATATAATAAATATTTATGTAATGTATATATTGTGTAAGTTTATAGTTTTGGTAAGTCTTCAAATCACACATTTCACTTCTACTCTTTTAGTGCATCTACCATGATCGTCTCTGCACCACCCTAAGGTCGTCTGGTAGAAAATGCCTAAGGCATTATGACCGCCTTTGTACACTTCTGTACATGAAGCATAAATAAATAAATAAATTAGCAATTCATAATATAAGCTGTGTTCAAGCGAAGAGAAGATTTCAGATATTGTTGATATTAGTATTAAATAAATGAGCTGAAAACCGGTCGAAAAATCGTAAAAATATCAAGATTTACATTCGCTTATATTTATTTCCAGTGAAGTATTTTGGACAAAATAGCACTGCAGGAACCTACGTTAACGGTATCCGAATCCGAATAATAGCACAATTTGATTACATTTTGTTTGAATTACGATTTATTTCGATATTACGTTTTTGTGGGCGAATTGCCCACAATAAATAAATAATAATACCGAAATAAATCGTATTCCAGACGATATTCTATCAAATTATTCAGATTTGGATACCGTTAATCTAGGTTCCTACGGTACTATTTCGTCTGTTACTACATCACTGGAAATAAAAGACCGGAAAATCGTTCCAAACTTGGTAAAGTTATCAAAAATTGCATTCGCTTACAATTATTTCCAGTGAAGTATTTCGGACGAAATGGTAAAGTAGGAACCTAGATTAACAATTTAAAAAATTGCGTTTGAATTACGATTTATTGTATTACGTTTGCAAGAGAAATTCGGTCCGCCGGAGTCTTAAATGAGTTAGATAGACTGTTATCCTTATTTCAGCGCCATCTATGACGTTTTGCTTAGAACTCGTTAGCGTTTTCCCGCTCATACCAGTTTTTGGTCTCTTTCACACTCATGACTTTAGACAACATCATTTGACATAACTGTGACGGATTCAGTATTCCTTATACAGGTTAAGAGTAAACATCTGTTCATGTGTTTTAAAAGTGACCTATTCGTTATTAGGTTTGCCTATCATTGAAATCAGTGGTAAGTTTTACTAAGTTTTACTTTTTTTTGTATTTGGACGAAGTTAGTAATGATTATGATATTGCAGCGTATATTAAATTTTAGGTCTATTTTAAATTAAAAATTTCAGATGATTTTAAAACCAATTAATGATTAGGTCGAATAAAAACTTAGTAAATTAACTTTTAAACTATCGCGTTGCATATTTATTTATTTATTTATTTCATACAGGAAAACCAACAGCTATACAAAAAATGTTAAATTTGAAAAATGTTCTTGAATTAAAAATGAATAACTGTGCAGTTTGTAACCGAAAAACTGATGCAGGGGAGGTGATTAAATGTATTGGATGTAAGGTAAATTACCATTATAAATGCGTAAACATTACCTCTGCTGCTTTTAAAGAAGGCCAGGCTCAATTAAAGCGTACATTTAAGTGTGATTCCTGCGCTAATGTAACTCAGCGTGTTCGAGTTTCTGATGATACGCCTGTACGTGGGGTTGGTGCCGCCGTCTCCGGCCTCATGGAATCTAATCTCTCTATTGGAAAGAACGCAGCAGAGTTGTTAACATCGGATGAGGTGATAGATAAAGTGAGTAGCGTAATCATGGCAAAAATTAGTGCTTTCGAATCGAGTATTGTACAAGAAATTAAAGCGACTGTAGCTATTCTAGCGCTTGAAAATAGCAAACTGAGGCAGGAATTGGTGGAAGCCAACTTGAAGTGTAGCTCATATGAGCAGCAAATTAGTCGCATGAAATGAAATGAAATGAAATGAAATGAAATGAAATGAAATGAAATGAAATGAAATGAAATTATTTATTCTGCAAGTAGATCTTTAGAGATACTTTTACATGTCAATGGTATGGGGTTTTTTTTAGCTAGATGGCTTCGGCATTTCCTAACTGACGACCTCTGAGAAGAAACACCGAAACAAACTCAGAGAATCATGGTCTCTTTTAAAGTCCAGACATGGAAGAACACTTATATGTGAGTGGTACGATGTAGGGTAATGTCTGAAATGGCCTTTTGAGGAAAGAACCATTGCAGCTTTGAGTAGACCAGTCCAAACTGACGGCATGCATGCATCAGTCATCGTGTAGCTCAACCATAATTTAGGGAGCTCAACGACCTGTCGCACGACCATACCAGATCAGCAGGACATTCGTGTAGGTCTAATGAAGTTCCCAAAGCTTCCAGACTATATTAAGCTTGTTTAATTATCATGTATCAAAAGCCTACATGGTACTCACATTTACAAATTATATAGTAATATAAGTGTCACGGTTTAATAAATAATGTCGCGGCAAAATAGTAACAAATTCATAGATGTCAAAATTCAATTCACTAATCTAGGAGTAATTAAAATGTCAACAATTAAAATGTCAACAATTAAAATGTCATAACAATGAAAATGTCAACAATCAAAATGTCATACCAATTAAGATGTCAACACTCAAAATAACATTGTCACATTACATTTCGGATATACAATGTCAAGTCCCAAAAGTGGGTCATGTGAAGAGGAACCATCAAGAAATTCCAGACTCCTAAAAAAAAAAACATATTTACATCATTATTCTTCAATAACATTAACAATTCTGTTCTGTGTAGTTTGCATTATGCAGTTTGATGTGACCCAATAAATAACAAAACATTGCCATAGCAAGTAAAAACCGACCAGCCCCGACAGACAGCACCCGTTCACGGGCATGACGTGTGTATCAGCGCCGTTCGACTCAACCATGTTGTAGGGAATAAAACGGCCCGTCACACAACGACACCATCAGCAGGACATTTGAGTGCATGGAAAATGGAAGACGTGAAAGTATAGAGAATAAAAAGAGTCAAGAGATCGCTTCTAATTATCAGAGGTCATTGACTGAACCAGCAGCAGAAAAGCGTACTTCCATCCCAATCGCATCAACTCACACCGTTAGCACAAGCGCACAAGCGTCCGCGTTGCTGAGGCCTACGGAGAATAGTTACGCGGCGGTGGCCAGGAAATCGGCGGATACAGAGGTAGGAGTTATCAATATCAATAAAAATGATTGGATTGAAGTTAAGAATAAAAGGCAGAGAAATCCGGTAATAAGAGGCGGTAATAATTCAATGGATTCCCTAAAAGCGGTTGAGCGTAGAAAATTTTTACATGTATGGAGGCTGGAAAAATCCACAACAGAAGAAAATTTAAAGGAGCATATCAAACAGACGTTACAGTTGGGTAATGATTCGGAAGTAATTGTTGAAAAATTAAAACCTAAAACTGACAGAGACTATGCTTCTTTCAAAGTTGGTGTTCCTGCGAGTAATTTTGATAAGCTTTGCGACCCAGAGATTTGGCCAATGTACGTAGAATTCAGTGAATGGATTTGGTTTCGTCGCTCTACCAAACCAGACAAATTGCAAACCGAGTAGGCACATAAATATTTTATATCAGAACGTCAGAGGTCTTCGGACAAAGACTACGCAACTTTTGTCGCTACTAGAATCTTCTGGGTCAGATTTATATGCCTTTACTGAAAGTGGCCTAAATGATGCTATTCCTGATGCTGAATTCGTACTGCCGGGATACCAAGTGTTGAGGTGCGACAGGGCGGATGGCCGTAAGCAAGGCGGTGTACTTTTAGTGGCCACACCGCGGTTCGAGCTGCGACAAGTGTCTGTGTCAGGTGATATTGATATTGACTGTCATAACTTTGAAATAATTTGTGCTGCCGTTTATATTAAAAATCGATTTTTATTTGCTCTTTCTATCGTTTATATTCCGCCACAGGCAGATGAGAATGAATACATGGTGTTGTTTAGCTTATTAGAAAAGATGTGTGTTAAATATAAGGCAAATTTAATAGTTTTAGGGGATTTTAATATGTATTCGTGCAATAATAATATTTCCAATTATTATGAATATTTTATGGCATTCTGTGAATTCACTCAGTGTAATGCAGTACCAAACTGCAGCAATAGGCAATTGGACCTAGTGTTGAGCGCGCGCGGTGGTGTGTCGGTGGGCGCGGCGGACGAGGGCATGCTGCCCGTGGATGCTTACCATCCCGCGCTAGCTGATTGTGTGGAGCTGGAGAGACGCGCGCCGCTGCGGGAGCCCCTCGCCCCTGCGCCTTCTGCTCCTAGCGAGCCACCGTATAATATGCATTGGTTTCTACATTCAACTCGTAAGTTATGGAATTTTAATAAAGCGGACCTCTATCAAATGTATACTTTATTAGCTGAAATAGAATGGAGTGAGTTGTACCATCTTCGTGATCCGGAAGTAGTTTTAAATTTATTCTATAATAAGATTTACGAAATTTTTGACAAGTGTGTTCCATTGAAAAATAATAATAATAATTCAATTAATAATAGACATATTTATCCAGTATGGTACACTCCCGAAATTATTAAGAATATTAAAATAAAGTACAATTTGCATAAAAAATATAAGTCAAGTAAATCGCGGACTGATTATTTGGAATTTGCGTCGTACAGGGCTATAGTTAAAGCCGAAACTGCATTGGCACATGACCAGTACCGCAACCGTGTGCAGGCTCATTTGGCTAAGGATCCGCGTGCGTTTTGGGGATACATAAGATCCAGGAAAGGCGACTCGTATAATTGTAGAAGGCTAATTGTAGACGGCCGGGTTTTGTCAAATAATGAATGTGCCCGCGAGTTTGCCCAATTCTTTCAGTCTGTGTATAATCCGGAACCGCCTGTGCTGAGCGTGGAGGCGGCGTGCGAGGGTGTGGGCGCGGGCGCCTGGGCGCATCTCATGCGCTTGCAGTCTGCTGACGTGCGCAGCGCACTTGCGCGTTTGCTGCCAAAACTCTCTGCAGGGCCTGACGGTATCCCAGTGTTTATTTTTAGAGACTGCCGTGCAGTGTTGGTTGACCCGTTGCTACACTTATTCAATATCTGTATAGAAACTGGACAGTTTCCTGACCGCTGGAAACTCACTAGGGTTATTCCGGTACCGAAAGGAAGGGGTGGTTCTGCACCCAGTGATTACAGACCGGTGGCGGTTTTATGTACTCCAGCTAAAGTTTTTGAGTCCGCAATCCACAACAGCCTGTATCCACAAATAAGTTCTCTGTTGTCCGACGCTCAGCATGGCTTTCGTCCTGGGCGGGGGACAACAGGGAATCTACTAGATCTAATGACACACATAGTACCAGCGGTTGATGCTGGTCATCAAGTTGATGTTGCCTATTTTGATTTTAGGAAGGCTTTTGACACCGTGGATAATGACATCCTCCTAGCTAAGTTGGCCAGTGTCGGCTGCACACCGCATACGTTGACCTTTTTCGCCAGTTATTTAAGAGACCGATGTCAGTATGTTGACTGTAGTGGACAGTATTCTGAACCTTACTTTACAAGATCCGGCGTCAGTCAAGGTAGTAATTTAGGACCTCTTCTATTTATTTTAATGATCAACGACTTGCCGAATGTAATCAATAATTCTATACCTTTGCTATTTGCTGACGATTTAAAATTAGTTCTTGAATTAGGGCAGAATGCGGATCATGAGGTGCTGCAGCAAGATATAAATAAGGTTGTTGAATGGAGTTCTGGAAATAAATTATATTTCAATGTAGGTAAATGTTCAGTGTTATCGTTCACGCGCGCGCGCAAACCGAGTCACTGTCAATATTATTTGAACGGAACACAGTGTGTGTCACTGAAGTTAGGGATTTAGGTGTGCACTTCACTATAGACCTACATTTTAGAAAACATATCACCGAAGTTTGTAAGAAAGCATATCGCAACTTAGGCATGATGTTACGTCTCTCAAACCAGTTCACCAACTTCTCTGCTCTGAGGGCATTATACGAAGCCCTGGTGAAAAGCCATTTAGAATGCAATGCAATAATTTGGACACCTCATGAAATAAAGTACAAATTAATGTTGGAACGTATACAAAACAAATTTCTAAGATTTATGTATTTTAAACAGTATGGTGTATACCCTGGATATCCACTACTATATCCTACCTTATTTCTATTAGGTAGTATTGGATACTATAAACTTGAGGTGAGAAGGGAGGTGGCTCTCGCCACTTACGTATTTAAAGTTGTGCGTGGTAAGATACACAATCCTGCCGTCCTAGGGACGGTTGGATTGTGTGTCCCGGATGAATACATATCGCGCCGGCGGCGGCCGCCGCTGCTGTATGTGCCGGTGGCGCGTACCAACTTGCGACAGCAGGCGTCCCTCACGCGCGCTTTGCGAACGCTCAACGCTATATCACAACAGGTCGACTTATTTAGCTGCACACTGAGTGAATTTACACGATCAGCTTATTGTATAGGATCTCATAGTTAATAAATAAAAGCACTGTCTGTATGATAGGTAATAATTAAGACTAAATGTATGCATGGTGTGATATGTAATCATTTATAAATTAGATATAAGTATTTGAACTACACTATTGTATTAGGTTAAACCTGTGATAATAGATGTATGTGTGTGAAATAAATAAATAAATAAATTGATTAATTAATTAATATCTAGCTTAAGCTACACTAAGCCAATTACAGGTTCTCACGGATAGTGACTAAATAGATAACTGAAATTTTAACAATCACTAATAAGCTCAAATAGTATCAAGGTATCTTGAAACTTGACAGAATCACCTACTGGAAAAAGTTAAGGTTTAGTCTGTTGCGTACCGTACAGCTTTTAGTAATAAATGGGTCGAATGAAAACTCTTTAGATAGTATATTAAAATCTTTGCTCGCTCGCACGACGTATGAGTTTTGCCTATAATTGGATGAGCAAGGGGGGATAGAATTAGGCGGATTAAATCTGATCGATCTTTGGGGCACGTTAAAATGTAATTTCTGAAGGATTTCAGGACAATCAATCTCATTAGAGAGTATTTTAAATAGAAACGTGCAATCAGCTAGACGACGGCGATTGATAAGTGGCTGAAGATGGAACTTTTACATCAATTTAAGTAATTATTAGAGCTATAGGGTATTTTTAACCGGAAACTCAAAAATGTTACAAAGCGTTTTTGAATACTCTCAATTCGATCAATGTACTTATTATAGCATGGGTTCCAGATTTGAGACGCATATTCAAGGTGGCTTCGCACAAATGAACAGTATAAAATTTTCAGGGTCTTTGCTTGTTTAAAGCAACCCGCGAGTCGCATTACAAACCCTAGTGATTTGGACGCTTTAGCCACTATTTCCTCAACATGGGCATCAAACAAAAGTTTGGGAGTCATGGTAAACACCTAAGTCACGCACTCCATCACATCTTGGCAACGGCTGCCCTAATAGCCTATAAGTAGTCGGCAGTGTAAGACGTTTTCTACTAAAAGAGACAACTGAACATTTTATTGGGTTCAGGTCTAATTTATTGAGCTGATAATATTCATCAAGGCGGGCCAAGTCAGATTGAAGTAGATCCATGTCATTAAATGATGATATCGATGAAAAAATCTTCATATCATCAGCAAAGCAAAGCAGATTAGAATTATGGAAGCAAGTGTCGATGTCGTTTACGTAAATAATAAAGAGTAAGGGCCCCATCAAAGAGCCTTGAGGCACACCACTGGGCACCGGAACCCAGCTAGAAACATAGTTATTAACAACAACAGCTTGAGATCTATTTTCTAAGTATGAAGAAAACCAACGGAGAAGATCTCCACATATGCCATTGTTAAAAAGCTTCCTTTTCAGAAGCAAAAGCCTTACTATAATCTGTGTAAACGACATCGACCTGTGCACCATCATCCATTCTACTCGTGAGGAAATCATTCAACAAAGTCAAGTTAGAGATTGTTGAACGACCCTTCAGAAACCCATGTTGTGCAGGACTAAAGCATTGTTTGAGGGCTGCGTAAACTTGGTCATAGACCACCCTTTCAAGAACTTTAGCTAAGATGCACAGTTTAGAAATTGGCCTGTAGTTAGCCACTTCATTTTTATGCCCCTTTTTGTGCACCGGGGTTATGAAGGCAGACTTCCAAATATGGGAACAGTACAAGTAGCAAGTGACTTCTTAAACAGTATTGATATAGGTAAGGCAATGGCTTTAGCACAACCAATAAGGAATTTAGGTGATAGGTTATTAGGGCCACTGGATTTAAACGGATCAAGATTACTAATTAGTTTAATAATATATTCTAACTTTATTTCAATGGAGTGAATATCAGATAGTGCATTAGAATTCGCTACAGTTTGGGGACAGCAAGATTGTGACGATACACAAGGAATAGGATTGAGAAAGGAAGAGTGAAAATAAGAAGAGAAAGCGTTACAGATAGCGTCTGCAGAAGATACAATAGTATCTCCATACTTAAGATAAGCGGGTATTACATTAGATTTTGATCGCTGCTTAACAAAACTCCAAAAACGCTTAGGATTTTTAGCAATTGAAGACTCGGTTGCAGCTAGGTAGGTTGCATAGCACTCCTCCTCAACCCTTCTAACCCTCTCACGTAAGAGTTTAAAAGTTGCCTCATCAGCAAGCCTGCCATATAGCTTGAACTTACGGAGATATTTAAACTTCTCCTTAATAAGGCGTTTCAGTGAGGGCGAGTACCAAATCGGATACGAATTCGGAATAACTTTTTTAACGGGTACAAACTTATTTTGAATGTCCGCTACGGTACTATAAAAATAGTTTACTGCATCATTTAACGACATATCAGAAAGGCTGCCTTCCCAGTCTATAGCTGAGATTTCACTATTGATATCCGCAAAATCACCCTTGTCATATAGATATCGGGTATACGGTGCTGAAATAGAGTGAGTGTACTCAGCAAAATTGACGACAATAAAAAGGGCAGGATGATATTTATCAGTAGGCGCTAAAGGCGCCAAACATTCACTCACAAATACGATATCATTGCACAAAACTAAGTCAAGGATCCTTCCATATTCATTTAAAATCCCATTGAATTGTTCAAGGCCTAATTAATACACGCAATTCATCAGTCAGCATGTACTCATCACCACTAGTGACGTTGCTAGGAAGTAATACGTTAGTATTTAATTTCCACAATATTCTACTTAAATTAAAATCACCTATAATTAAAAACTTGTCTAGTGGATTATTAAGCACTGCGTCGACTAGGTTATGAAGGAAATTTGATAATTGGTCCGAAAAAGAATAACCGCGGTTTTGTTTGCACAGGTATATTAAACAGATGTGTAATTTAATATGGTTCCTAGTATTAGACTGACGAATACTCCATGTTACCCACAAGTCTTCGGCTGATGAGTGAAATGACGGTTGCGGAATCGCAGAGAGGCACTTTCGGATAGCTATCAACACGCCACCTCCCCGAGTCTGACCAGTAAGATAATAATCACGATCGCGACGCCAGACAATGTATTGGTCGCCAAATAATTCTGAGTCAGAAATACCATTAACTAACCAAGTTTCGGTCAATATTATAACATCATATGATGATAAGCACAGCTGACGATAAAAAAGTTCAGTCTTGGTACGGAGTCCGCGGACATTCTGATAGTAAACAAGCAGTTTCTTATCATCCTTTACTGCCATTGATAAATTAATCCGGTTGTAGTAACACAATTAATCACAGGATGACAGACCATGTAGAAATGAAATAGGCAAAATAATGCTATAGGCAAGCGACTACAATTAACTAATACAATATTTCTAACTAATTTATCAACTAGCGGGGTAACATTGAATATAAGTAAATAAAGCCGCAACACAAAACAAAATGAAAGGTAGTCGGTGTCAAAATAGCAAAAAGTTGAGCGAGAAAGACAACAGTAATAAGAAACCCTCATAAGTGCGAGCGAGATAAGCATAGGTTTATAATAATATGTCCTAATGAATAGAACAGAGCAATTAGTAAAACATAATACCCGTTTATGTGAACAATAGCAAGGTGTCGACGCCTCAGGTACGCCAGGGATGCTAAACCTTTTACAATAAACCATAATGAAATCAAAACTTGCTACTAGTTTAGAAGTATTAAAGTTACGTAAACACGCAAGTATAAAATATATAATAGTAACATTATGTGAAAATAATAGCTTAATGCGATAGCTTAGTTTAATTTGTTTAAATCTTTTTCCTTTCATCATGCTTGCGAACATGAATTTTGCCATGTTTAACCCAAACAAATGTATACTCCTTTTCCTTTGCCAGTAGTCTTGTTTTATTCAACAGCTTTTTAGATTCGGGAGTGAGATGGTCGTTTACGTATACTCGACTGGATTGGCCATCAAATCCTAGGTCACACGCAGATAAGATCTTCAAAGATCGGGCAGCCGCGACAAAGTCCTCTTTTAGATATCTATTAAGAAAACTGACTACAATAGATTTATCTTTTGAGTTGAAGAGTGGAATTCTAGATATATAGTTGATCTGGCTTCTAGGAAATGTGAAGTTAACCTTCTGAGTGATCTTTTCAATAATAGAAAAAAGGTTTTCGTCTTTTTTTAGGGGAATGCCCTTAATCTCTACATTGTTGAGCCGTGATCTCTGGTCGTTGGACGACAATTCTGATTTAATCAGGTCAACATCCGATTGAAGAGAGCAAACAGACTCCTGAAGACGTTCCAGACTGGCGACCCTACCATCAATACCTGCAAGTTTGTCAGAAAACTCCTCTAGTTGGCTACCATTAAACTCACAGCTGGTCTTGAGCTCCTTAAGTTCATCCTTTATGAATCTAACATCTTCAGCCAGCATCGGAAGTCCAGCCAATTGGATTTTGAGGTCACGAATCTCATTCAGAATGGTTTCAAGAGATGCAGGTTCCGGAGTTGGCAGTGGAGACGGGGAAGGAGATGGAGATTGAGAGGAGATGCGGCATTTTGGACACTTCCAGACGGCTCTTCTGTCCATTCCCAATCTCCTCCATCCAGCCTCAGTAATACTAGCGCAGACAAAGTCAAGATATTTCTTGCATGACGCACATTGGACCCCATCGTTGAATTCGATATTGCAACTGTCACACTTCATCATTACAAATATAAAAACAAATATAATACCAAATAAACTTTGACAATAACCAATGGTTTCAAATCTATGATCGAGTACTATTCGAGCGTGCTTACTTAACGAGCGATTGTACTGAACTGAACTATACAAGACTGAAATATACTATTATATTACTATACAAGCAGTCTGCTTGTGACCACGATCAGTGCAACCTGGTCGAAACGTCAAGCAAAATTAAAGGTATTTATAGCGCGTTAATACCTGTTTCGTTTTTCTTTAGTAAATTAATTTTTACGTTCTGTAAGATACAATGTTAAGTCGGTTTATTACAAATAATGATATTGTGTTTATACATACATTCAGTATTTGGTCTCTGTACTAAAAAACAAAAATAAGAATTTTGCTAATAATTTACGGGGTGTATTGAGTGCAGGATAAGTCACATTAAAACTAAAAATTTAAGGGTCCGGCGGAGCTTGAATTGCTCACAAAAACGTAATACCGAAATAAATCGTAATCCACACAATATTCTTTCAAACTATGTTATTATTCGGATTTGGATACCGTTAATCTAGGTTCCTACGGTACTATTTCGTCTACTAAAACTACAAATTACCTAAAACTACAAAAAATATTTTGAGAGCCTATTATATACAAAATAGAACCGTTTTTCCCCCGAAGGGTAAAAAACGGATATTTAGGTTTTAGCCGTACCTTAAACCACATATGAGAGAACCCTTTCAATGTTCACTGATTACCCTCATTTTTTAAATTATATTTGATGTGTTGGAGTAATGCTTACCTGACGTCACTACATCTATCCTTGTCTTTCATACGTCCGGCAGCGCAGGCGCTGGGAGCTCTTTGCTTTTCAGTACCTTGAATTGCTGTAGTCGGCAAGGCAATTAAGTGTGGTTTAAGCTACGGCTAAAACCTAAATATCCGTTTTTTATCCTTCGGGGGAAAAACGGTTCTATTTAGGTGTTTCAGCCTTCGCTTAAACCACATATGAGACGTGTTTAATATCTGCGACTGTGCTGACGGAGAGGCGTACTGTGATGACCAGGTAATGATAATATTATTCATGCTCAAAATTGTTTTATTACGAGAAGAGAAGAAAATCAAACAGCAAAACAGGTAATTTCGCCTCCTTAGACTTAAATAAATATTCTGTGGGTTTTTATTGAACCTTTGATTCGGATTAGTTAACGGGTACAAAAGAATCAGTTAATGTAATATTATTGTTGCGAGGTTTGGCGTTAGTAACCTCCCTAAAGTAGTGGTTAAAAAAAGTGTTTCTAGATCTCCAGTTTCCCCTTTGCAAAACTTCGTTTAGGTCGAAGTTGTTGTTAATCCAATTGTCTGTTGCAACCGCAGCTCTGAAACTACCCGCGGGAGCAGAAATTCCCGCATCCTTGAAAAGGGTTTTTATCCAGCCGGCGATCACGTTGCGAGATGCCCTCTTAACTGTACCTCTTGTGGTAATAAATAGGCTGTCGATATTTTGTCAACGTTCAGCTGCGACTGCGATAAGCATCCTAACCCAATACACTATATCAAGCTTTACGTCTTCCCCTCCTGAATCTCCTGTGATCTGGGTTCCTTGTTTCAGTAACCAGCCTGATTGTTGATGGGATGTTGAATCCGTCTTAGATTTTCCAAGATATTGGCTTTTTAGTAGGGGGTTTATTAGCAAAGATGCCCTTTACTACTTGTTTAATTAGAGGATGCGATGATAGTTCGTTTTTGCTACCAGCTGAGGATCTGGATTATCCACTGGTACTCCCTTTTCGTGAGCCCAGTTACACCATTTAGACCACACTGGCTTGTAAATTTTCAGAGTCGACTTTCTCCACGACGATTCCAGAAGTTCTAACTCAGAGTTATTTCAGTCTTTTATATGCTTGGACCAGCCTGAACCTGCCAAACCCCCAATTTGAGGTTCTCTACTCCCGGAGGTGGGCGGTTTGTTTGAAGATCTACCAGGTTCGCCCTGAAATCTGGAATTTGAAGTGGTGTTTTGATCGTCCTTCGACGAAGATCTGTTTCCCAAAAAGCCCGATCCCATGTTGGGGCAACGAGTAGGTACTGGCCTTCTGAAGTCTGTAAGTGCCAAAGGATCCTTGGAATTAAAGCTGGAGGTGGAAATATCCACCCCAGTTTGTACCGCCACTTCCTGCTGAATGCATCGGTGAACTGACTGTGACAATCGGATACGTCCTCGCTCACATAAGCCGGGACAACTGTAGACCGTTTTGACGCGAAAAGATCTATCTCTGGAGTTCCTAATGTCTGGAATATTATACTTAGACAATCTTCTCTGAGATGCCATTTCGAAACGGCTTTTGCTTTCGATAACCCGTCCGCTATTCCGTTGTACTGGCCGGGAATGTAACGGGCGATCAGGTGACAGTTTCTCAGTTCGCAGAACAAAAGAATTTTTGTGGTGATCTTCAGTAGTCCTACTGACTTCGTGCCTCCTTGTTTTGTGATGTAGGCGACGCTCGTTCGATTGTCCGTTTGTAGCATGACGGTTTTTCCCTGTATCTCGGGTCCCAGGCGTTGTAGGACTTCGTACACCGTCCATAGTTCCTTCATATTGCTGTGCCAATTTTCTTAGGACGGGGTCCATTTTCCCCACATTTGTTGGCTGTTTGCAATAGCACTCCAGCCTATATCTGCAGAATCGGTTGTTATAAAGAACGACGGATCCGCGTGATGGATTAAAGAAGAGCGGTGTGCGTTTTTTGTCCACCATGTCAAGGCTTCGGTAGCAGTTTCTGTTATGGTAATCTTTCGATGTGATGTTTTTTGAGGGAGCTGACGTAGAGCTCTCTACAAGGGGCGGCAATGAAGGCGGCCTAAAGGCACTGTAAATGGCGCGAAATTTAGCTTCCCTAGAATGATGTTGGCGTCGTGCCAACTCCATCGACCCTTTCTCGCTAGATTCAACAGGGAGTTTCTTAGGTGTGCGACTCTTGTTGACGATAGACGCTTGACATTTTCCATCGTGTTCCAGGTAACCCCCAGATACTCTAGTTCTCTTTTTGCCGTTGAGGATGACTTCTTTCGGTTTACTTGCCATCCTAACTCCTCTAGATATTCTATTGCGAAATCTGTTTGTTGAGCTAGAGTTTGAGGGTTTTCGTGAATGAAAAGAAAGTCGTCTAGGCAGACCATAACTTGAGGGCCCCGTTGTATCAGCTGGTGGGCCACCCAGTTTGTTGTTTTGGCGAAAACTGATGGAGCACTCGCTAGGCCAAATGGAATGCATGTCATTTCGTACGATATTCCTTAATATGACAGTGATAGGTAACGCCGGTGATTGTGACTTATGGGTATGTGAAAGTAGGCTTGTGATATATCTACCTTCATCATGAAGTCTTTGTTTTGCAGATGGGAAGGGATCTGTTGGAGGTTTATGAGTCGGAATTTTGGGGCAATAACGTATTCGTTTAGCCGTTTTAAATTGAAAATTTGGTCGATTTTCGCCGCTTGTTTTCTTTCTCAGGAACATGGTGGAGAGGAAGCCGGTTTGATGTGTGCTTTCTTGAATAGCTTTCGAATCCAGAAGCTTCTGTATTTCTGAAGTCATATCGGGAGCGACTTGGGTTTGGAATCTCATGATGTTTCTTTTTGAGAATCTTATAGGAGGAGGTGTTTTGTGAAAGGGAATTCTGTATACTTTTATAATATTTAACAGAATTTTGGGCGCCTCTTTCCAATAAGGAGCATAGTCTGCCAGGCGGCCTGCCAAGAATGAGTCATTGTCTACCACCCCCCCATTTTTTTCCTGGATGAGGTTTGACATTGGTCTGGACTGGTTTCTTTTTGTTCTTGTCTCTGAACTTCTCGTCTCTGATTGTGTTGTAATGGTTTCTTTTCCGAATTTTATCTTTGTTGTTGTCTCGTTTAGGCCATTGGTTTTTGTGAAATTTGTCCGTGGTTCTTGTTTGTCTTCGTTTCTTTTCAGGAAAAAATTTACGGATTCCACCTTGTTCTTTTATTGTTTCCGCAAATAATTTTTCCTCGAACAAATGTGTGTCAGAGGGTAGAATGTCATTTAAAATGTGCTTGAAAGCTTTATTTTGAGGCGTGTAAACGTCTCTTCTTTCTTGCAATACTTCTGCGCGGCGGCCGCATACGTATTGAAGCAAGGAATCTGACGTCTTTCTAAATTTGGAATCTGCGGCTACGAATTCTTTTCCTACGAGATTCTTTGTTTCTCTTGGGAGACTATTTAGTAAACTTTGAAAGGTAATACGTTGTTGAATTAAGCCATTTATGATAGCTGCAAGTGTTAAGTCGAACCTTTCCAGAATTGAGACTGATTTCCAAGCAGGGGTAATTTCGGCTAATAGATTATTATTATATATTGTGGGTAGGTGCATAAAAGTACTTACATGTGCTCTGCATTTCTTTTTGCAAATTTAATTAATTTTAGGAGTAATTTTCAAATCTAGTGCTAATATATCAATACATTTAAATCAATTTAATTACATATATTGTGGACATAGTTAATTTTATGTCTTAAGTAGAAATAATTGCAAGAACTTGCCGGTGACCTATTCACTTACAAAAATCACTTTTTACCACTACCACACATACTAATATTATCCGACAAGAATGGTCTCCATAGTTGATATTGCGGAGACCCAGCGTCTTGCAATCACGTCACTAAATCAACGTATGGCAGATTTTGAAGCACATCTGAGGGCATCTTCAAATGGAGCAGACTTGAGTAGCATTCACAAGGACTTTAGTGCATTCAAGGAGCATGTGTGGTGTGTCCTTAGTGTCCTGCAGCAGCAGATTGTGGAAGTGAGCAAGAATGTTGATGCGATTGAAATGCGGCATAGAAGAAAGTTTCTCATTCTTGGTGGTGTGCCAGAGAAATCTGAGGAAAGAGTGGCCGATACTGTGATATCCATCATCCAGACTCAGCTGGGTTTTAATGATTTTGTACCCTCATCGCTCACTGTGTGCCACAGGCTAGGCACTGTCCCTAATGGTCGCCCTAGAACCATCCTCCTTCGCTTCACTGACGCAACAATTAAGGATGCTGTCTGGAAGGCTAAAACCAAGTTAAAGGGTACACCTTATGTGTTATCGGAGTTCCTGACACGTCAGAGGCAGGTAGCGTTTTCGGCAGCCCGTAAGTTGTTTGGCGTGTCGAATGTGTGGACTATGGACGGCAATATTATCGTCAAACTTCCCGATAGCAAGCGTCGACGGGTATATTGCTATGAAGATGTTGAGGCGTTGGGTGTGGAGCATGGTAAGACACTGGAGATTCCATTGGTCTGTCAGGTCAGCACGAAGACCGCAAGTCCAGCGGCGCCAACGCAGGTTGCAGCGAGATCGAGGCGGAATGTCTCACGTAAATAGCAAGCACAATACCATCCTATCATCTTTGTGTTTTGTTATCGGATTGTTTCAGGGCCTACACTGCTTTTACCGTAATGTCGGTACTTATAGGATTGTGAGTTAATCTATTTTGGTCCTACCGACGTAATATTGATTGCTATTTTATTGTTTCTCTATCTGTCTTGACATGTCAGCTTGACATCTATCAAAATTTGACTTTACTATATTTGTTATTTTTTGTATTTGAGCTATTGGTTTTTGAGCCGGATGCGTTCGGAAACACTTCCAATAGATTTGTCTGTGAGCAGTCAGCCGGCAGGTTGTGCAAGTTTAAATTTTATTATATTTTTTAGTTTCTATATAATATTATAATTATATTTAGTATTTATCTATATACTATATTATTTATATTTTTTTAACTATGTCAGGTGATGATTCCTTCTATTCCGCCTGTGACAATTCTTTTAAATCTTTCTCCTTATTTTTTTTCTTTTATCTGGCAACACTGGCAACAAGGCGTCAAATAACGTCTCGTTAAATAAAATAATCTAGAAAATTAATTTAATGTGTTTATTTAATTTAACTTCAGTGAATAACAATAACAGTGATAATAAACTGATGTACCCAGTGTTTTTTATTGTATATTGACACAAGATCTCCGTCTGGTGTGATCACTTCTACCGGCTGTCAACAGGTGGATTTGAAACCGTCGAACCCGGGGAGTATTTTGTTTTATTTCGATAGTTTTTACTTGTATTGTTGTTGCGATATTACACTGATTACAGTACAGTCACACTGCTCATTGTTATGAGCTACGTCAGTCTACACACCGGCACAGTTTATGTCTCTTTTTGCTTGACATACTGTGGAAGCAGAATCGACGACGAAAACATTCGCCTACACATTATAACACCTCAGAACTCATTTAACATATACTCATACAAACTACATAAATCACCTTTTCATTACAGTTACCTATTTATCGTAACCAATACACCTCCCTTATTTATTACATAGTTTGGCTAGAAAAATCCCTTAACCTACCCACTTCTAGTTTTTACATTTTTATCATATAACTTAATTCTCAGCTACTATACACTTACCTACCTTGGAATAACCAAATTTCTTATTTTATGTCCCCCTTTATATATGTCTTAACAGTTTCTTTTCTCCAACTTTAACAATTTTCCAAAAGCTGAATCTCACTTTAACTTAATTTCATTTTGTCTTTAGTTTGCGCTCACCCTTCTATTCTCAAATTCCAGGTTACCCACCAGGCTTAAAATGATGACCCGCAGAATGACAACAAAAGATATTGAGGAAAAGCTGAGAGCAACATTGAAGGAACTCGCATCTTCAAAAACCCTATGCAATCAACTGCTACAGGAAAGGGAAGACAGTGAGGTGGAAGTGAAGAATATCATTGATAAGAACATGTTAGATCTATTCAAAGATGTTTCAATACACGCTATTTTAATATCGGAAAGTTGGCTCAAACCCGAACTTCTTTCTACTTTTTTCAGCCTACCTGGCTTTGTTCTTATTCGCAACGATCGCACGGGGAAAAGGGCCGGGGCTGTCGCTATTTATCTCCGTAGTGACATACCCTACAAAATTCTTTCATCTTCACCCTCACCCTACAATGGTGATCCAGAATTTCTTGTTCTTGAAATTGCTGTCAAAGGGGTTAAAGCCGTTCTGGGAGTTATATACTGCCCTCCTGCTATCAACTACTTTCACAGTCTAGAAACCCTTTTTGAATCTGTTACTTCGGAGTACAAGCATCTCATAGTTATGGGTGATTTTAATACCGATCTCTCGAAGAACAGTCCACGTTCGCGCAGGCTGAGAGCGATCCTGGAGTCATCGAATCTTTTGTCTCTCCCCCTTAACCCGACACATCACAATATTGATTCCGATGATTCTTGGATTGATCTTATGTCGGCGTCTTCCGTGGATCATGTTGTCAATCATGGTCAGGCCGCTGTTCCCGGTCTCTCTAGACATGATTTAGTATATTTATCATACAAAATTAAACCACCGAAGCAGCGTCCGGCCATCATTGTTCTCCGTGGTTTGGCGAGGGTCGACAAAGCTAAGCTCAACAGCGATACACAATCTATTGACTGGACCAATGTTTATCAGGCGGCTACAGTAGATGAAAAGGTTGATTTGTTTAACAAAACAATATTGAACCTTTTGGACACACATGCCCCGCTTAGGGCTGTTAAAGTTAAACGTCCACCTGCACCTTGGATTACTTCTGGTGTTCGTATGGCGATGAGGCGGCGCGACAGGGCTTTTCGAAAGTATAGAAGAGATCGCAGTGAGGAAAATTGGCTCATTTATAAGCAAGCAAGAAACCGTTGTAATCAGATGGTAAGGGCTTCCAAACGCCGTTATATTCATGAAAATGTTCTTAATTCTTCTCAGGCTGACATATGGAAGTTTATTAAATCTATTGGCATGACTCGGTCTCCATCAAATATCATACCATCGTGTTTATCTCTTAATGATCTCAATCAACACTTTTCTACATCAGTTCCTCTCCCTGTTAATATTAAAAATAATACTATTCTCGATATTACTTCCATGGCAACACTACCTCCAGATTCCTTTTCATTTTCGCCCGTGACTGAAAATGACGTTCTGAAAATTTGTAATGCTATCAGATCTAAAACAGTGGGCTGTGACGGTATAAGTAGGACCATGGTTTATCTCATTATTGACAGCATAATTCCAGTACTAACTCATATAATAAATAGTTCTTTGCAGAACGCTGTATTTCCTATATCCTGGCGAAAAGCTCTTATCATTCCTCTTCCAAAAACTTCCAATCCCAGCTTAGCAAATCACTTTAGGCCTATCTCAATCCTTCCTTTCCAATCTAAAGTTTTAGAAGCAGTAGTACACAAACAGATCTCCTCGTTTGTATTTAAGAACATGTTATTATCACCATTTCAATCTGGTTTTCGGCTTAGACACAGCACGTCCACTGCTTTGTTGAAAGTTACTGAAGACATTAGGTCTGGCATGGAGAAATCAATGGTAACGGTTTTAGTTCTCATAGATTTTTCCAACGCCTTTAATACTGTTGATCATGATATTCTCCTTGCCATTCTTGAACAAATAGGGATGTCGACATCATCACGTGGCTGGTTTTCTTCATATCTTCGTGGTCGCCAGCAAGCAGTGCGCATTGGTCAGGATTTATCTGATTGGTGTGACTTGTCAACTGGCGTACCACAAGGCGGTATACTTTCTCCTCTCTTATTCTCTTTATTTATTAACTCTATCACTAAAATCCTCAAATGCTCTTACCACCTGTACGCTGATGATTTGCAACTCTACGCACAAACCGGCATAGATAATGTTGACAGCTGCATAACCAATCTCAATAATGATCTGGATGAGATTAAAGCCTGGTCTAGTAAATTTGGAGTTGCAGTAAATGTCAATAAGTGTCAAGCCATCCTTATCGGTAGCTCGTTTCATTTAAAAAGCCTTGATGCAATGACCCTTACTCCTATTTTATTTAACAACTCCGTCATTCCTCTTTCAAAGAGTGTCAAGGACCTGGGCTTGCACATTGACGATAGGTTGGGGTGGGATAAACAAGTCACCCAAGTGAGTCAGGGTGTGCCACACTGCGATCTCTCTATAGGTTCAAGCATTTTCTCCCTCCCTGCACTAAAACCCTACTGGTCCAGTCCCTTGTGCCTCCCTTGTCCCTTACAGGAAGCATAAGGGACTTGTTACCATGATTTATCCCAAGAGCTTCTCAATAAATTGGATCGTTTACTCAATAATTGCATCCGCTTCATTTTTGGCCTTCGGAAGTATGACCACATATCTCTTTTTCGTCTCCAGCTTAAATGGCTTCCTATCCGTCATAGAAGATCCCTAAGATCTCTTTGTATGCTTTTTTCTATACTCAACGATCCTGGTTCTCCTGAATACCTTAAAAGATTTTTCCAGCTTTTAGGCTGTTCTCATAATCGTAACCTTCGAGCATCTGAAAATCTCATACTTCAAATCCCTTCGCACCGGACAGGTTTCATCTCTAATTCCTTCGCTGTATCTGCTATAAAACTATGGAACGGTCTTCCACTTGACATTAAAAAAGCTCCGAGCAATTTCTCCTTCAAGCGCAAAGTTCGCGAATACTATCTTATGTCGCTGCATTAACCACTGTTTTGTTTCCTTTTTGATTATACTATATTTATGTTATCTCTGGCATATATAGTTAAATTATACATATATATATTCATATTATTGTGTATTTTATAGTTTATCTCTTTTTAAACAGATATTTATTTTTTTGTACCTATTTTTATCTTTTCTCCCAAACCCAAAGGTTGACTGGTAGAGAATGCCATATGGCATTAAGTCCGCCTTATGTACTACTTTTGTGCATAGAAGTATAAATAAATAAATAAATTATTAGCTTTTAGGGCGCTGAAGACGGGAGTGGCTTGAAAATGCTTTTGTGTTTCGGCATATCTAATTTTACGCCAGCTGCTTTGACCCAGCCTCTGACATTCGACGCCATATTTTACGGCAGTTGGGTCCGCCTTAGCAATTTTGGGCTCTTGCTCAGATGTCGTTGGAGCAAAGTCATATTCCAGGTTTGGTTCATAATCTGACTCGCCTTTTTCATGGTTTTGAAGTGCCACTAGTTGCCTTTGTGTTTCGGCTATTTTGTCACGTAATTCAATCTCCTTATCCTTGTGTGTTTGCTTACTACTTCGGCTGAGCGAATCAAAAGGCGGAGATTCAGGTTCATCATCTGAAATAGTGGTGTCAGGATGTGGCTCCAGGGATCTATCCAAGATGTTTGGGGTTAAAGGCCTAGGAGACGCTTTTTGATTCTCTAGGATCTGCCTCACGTTTTCACCCTGCTCTGACTGGATACTTAATTTATTGAATAGCGTCATTTGCTGTTGCAGTACCCTCGCTAGTAGCTGATCGTCGTCACTTTTCTTTGGTGTTGAACAGGTTGGGAGACAGCATTCTTCGCGAGTAGTAGAATCGTCATATCGCGGATGCGATGATCGCTACCTCGCATGCGTTTGGATTTCCTTTTATCGATGGCTGATATGTCTGCTGGCCGCTTTTTCAGAAGAGAAGTTTCGCTTGCACTGAGTTCTGAGGAGGAGTCTGTCCTCTTTATAAATGTTTTAATGGTTTTACTGTATCCATAAAGTCATCATAAGATTGAGCTTCTCCACAAATTTGTGTGGAGAATATAATAAAGCTCTCCCCAAGGGCCACCTTAGGATAATGTTTCGACTATTCGTATATGTGCGCTCAGACAATGCTGTAGCAGATGGCTCGAACGCTCGTGCGAGATCCACAGTCGGTATGGCGAATCTAAGTTTAATTTCGCACGGTTAATTTCTTCACTGCCGAATAACTCTTCAAACGAAAAGTTGAAGACTTTCCAATCTCGCCAGTCTGCCGGGTAGTGATGATCTAACGAACTCACGATTGCCTCAAGGGCTTGTTCATCTTCGATACAGCAAGGTAAGCGTGCCAATTCCCCCATGGAGGTTAATTGTGGCGACATGATCTGAAAATAATTGTTCACTTTCAGGGAATCATTCTATTCAAGAGGGGAAAGGGCCCTCGTACGAGCATTAAATATCACATCACTATGTAGGTTAGTACGTCGACTAAGCTTAATCGATGACGATTCGATTTGTGAATCGGCAAGGTATTTCTACACGTCGCCTTCAGCCTTATCGACAACGATTTGAATCCTTAATCGACCTGCGATTCATAAACCGTAGTTAATGCAGATGTTCTAAGAATGTGCCTATAATCGATTTTTGTCGAAGACAGCTCCGTAAAGGAGGCAGGTTTCGACTCGTCACTGGGCCAAAGGGTGCCGAGTGGTAGGGCGCCGGCGCTGGGCTTGTGAGCGCCGAGCGGGCTTCAGTGTGCAGACATGAACATTATTTAATATTCTTACTCACTTTTCTTACTGTTGCGTTTCGACGGTTACTCGACGCTGCGAAAAGGGTAAGTAACTTTCTGAAGATATTTGATATTTTACGAAGTATACGTCTTGATGGTGTGAACGTTGAAAGCGTACTGCGAAGCAAAGAGCTCCCACCGCCTGCGCTGCCGGACATATGAAAGACAAGGATAGATATAGTGACTTCAGGTAAGCACTACTCCAACACATCAAATATAGTTTAAAAAATGAGGGTAATCAGTGAACATTGAAAGGGTTCTCTCATATGTGGTTTAAGCGAAGGCTCAAACACCTAAATAAATAGTATTAAATTCAAAAGTATCACTCAAATCTGTAGTTTATGTTGTATAAGGTTCATATTTGGCTTACGCAAATATGAACCTTATACAAAAATTTTGAAGGCGCTCCAGCTTGTCAAGTTGGTCCTCTGTAAGATCAAGATAGCTGACATCCGCATAATCAAGGATTGGAAGAAGAAGTGATTGGGCTAGCGCAACTTTGGTCGCAATCGGCAGGAAGTTGCGAAGTCTTTTCAGACTTGCAGCAGACGCAAACAGCTTGCGACTAACTTCCTGTAGTTAAGCAGTCCAGGTAAAATTTTTGTCAATATAAATCCCCAAGTTTTTCACTTTTTCACTGAAAGGAATAAGAACGTTGTCGAAATAAATTTGGGGAAGGGTTTTCCAATCAATTCTTGAGGTGGTTCTGGAACTGCCAACCACAATCACCTGCATTTTAGTAGGGTTTACCTTAAGTCCAAAATTTTTGCTCCAGTTGCCAATACTAGAATGGTCTCGGTTTAGTCTGTGGACCGCTTGTGACAAATTTCCAAGTGGTGCTTTACAGTAAACTTGCAGATCATCTGCGTAAAGGTGATAGGAAGAAAGTAGACGTTCAGAGATAGAATTTATAAAAATTGAGAAAAGTAGAGGAGATAAAACGCCAGCCTGTGGTACGCCGGCAGAAGTATTACTCCATGAAGATGAAGTATCTTCAATGCAAATGCATTGCCGACGACCGAACAGGTAACTATGAAACCAGTCAATCGCCGATGGAGATATGTTAAGAGAGCGTAATATGCCAAGCAAAACATCAAAATCGACGGTATTAAAAGCATTACTAAAATCCGGTAATGCCATAACCATCAGATTACCGATTTCCATGCCAGACCTGATATCCTCCGTAATATTGACAAGAGCTGTTGTTGTGCTATGACCTGGACGAAAACCAGATTGGAAGGAGTTCAGGAGGTTATTTTTAGAAAGGAAAAAGGTCAGTTGATTATAAATTAACCGTTCAAGGACTTTGGAGAGGAATGGTAAAATAGATATAGGGAGATATTCGGAAAAGGATGACGGGTGACATTTCTTAGGTAAAGGTATTACTTTGGCGTCTTTCCAAGCACTTGGAAAGACACCACTATAGATGGAATAGTTCAGGATGTGACAAATAACGGGAAGGATAACATCAAGCACAGGGAGGATCATAATATTACGGCTGACACAGTCATTACCAACAGCGTTGGAAGTTATTGAAACTATACTTTTCTTAACATCACATGCGGTGAATGGACTAAAAGAAAACGTGGAGTTATTGGGAGCCGGAAGAGAGGAAAGATAATTCAAAGTATTATGTTTAGTTGTCCTATCAAAAACAGGCGAAGCAGTAAAGTGGTTATTAAGGGAATTGATATCTAAATCTTTAGGGGCAGATTCTTGACGAGCTTTCACGACTCCCATCGATCTAAATGTGATTCGAAACCTTACCATACGCTCGATCTCCCGGTCCCCTGGTATATGCCGGGATGACCCTCTCCTTGCCTCATACATGGCGGCTGCCTCTTGTATGCGGAGGTCTAGAGGTAGTATCCCGGAGAGCACCAGTGCCGAGTTGAGCGATACGGTACGGTAAGATTTGCAGAGCTTCTGGACAAATCCCCGTTGGACGGAGCCTAGCTTCTTCCGTATCCCTAGCTTTTTCGAAGCGGGAGCCCAGGCGCCAGCCGCGTACGTGATGACGGGTTCTATTACCGATGTGTATATCGTGCGTATTATGTCGGTGTTTAGCCCCCAACTAACCTTTGCGGCGCGCGAAAGTTTCTTGTATAGTTCGGCAGCCTTCTTGCAGATGTTTGCCGTGTGTTCATTGAACGTCAGTTTCTCGTCTATCGTGAGACCCAGCAGCTTCATACTCCGGACCATTCCAATGTCGACCCCGGCCATGCTCAGAATTGGGGTGTCGTACTTAAGCTTATTGGTTATAAGCATCGCACAGGTCTTGTGCGGTGCAAACCGAAGCTTATTTCTTACGCCCCAACTCTGAACATGGGCGAGGGCTGCATTGGCGGTTCTCGAGACTTCGGCGGCTGTATCTCCATCCACTATCAGGACGATATCGTCGGCGAAGGCTTGCGCGAAGTTCCCGCGTCGCTCCAATTCCTGTAACAGTGGGTCGAGTAGGAGGTTCCACAGGATGGGACCACCGATTGACCCATGGACACAGCCTTTGTTCGTCTCTCGTGTGCATTCCTCCCCAGCATAACGAACCCTGACTTTCCTACTGTCGAGGTAGCTATCAAGTAGCCTCCTGGTGTTCACCGGGCACCTTTCCTCAGCCAGCCTGACTCTAATGGCCGGCCACAACGCGCTATCGAAGGCCCCCTCTATATCCAATGACACCAGAGCAATTAGCTTCTTCAGCTTCAACTTGATCTGTACGTGCTCCATTAGTGTATAGAGGGCGTCCTCGGTGCTCCTCTGGGGCATAAAACCAAACTGGCGAGTACTGAGCCGCGGCACAAGCTGCCATTTAATCCGTGCTACTACCATCCTCTCCAGGACCTTCCCCAAGACCGGCAGGAGACCTATCGGTCTATATGACTTGGGGCTCATGTAGTTTTCCTTGCCCGGTTTTCTGAGAACCACCACCGTAGCCTCTTTCCAGATGTCCGGGAAGTGTGCCAATTCTAGGCATTTGTTGTAAAGGGCAAGGAATGCGTCCGGGTCCTGGCAGATTGCTCGACTGCAGATATCAGATGTAAACCCGTCTCCACCTGGTGCCTTCTTTGGATTAAAACCCGCCACTGCGGTCTTCAGTTCCAGTGTCGTAAACGGAGGATCATGATGTTCATCATGAGCCCATTCGTTTACTCTACTGGCAACTTCTCTAATACGCTTGTGGTCAGCGTTATCCTCGTCCTCTGTGTCCTTCGGGTAGAAAGTATCTGCAAGTAGGGCTGCCGTTTCTTTCGGGTTTAGGAATGCACCATTGCAAGATAGGGTCAATTCTTCCTGTCTCCTGGTGGTCCTTCCGATAATCCTGTAGATTCCTTCCCACATTCCTTCGCGATCTTGCTTCCGGCAGAACTCCTTCCAACTGGCGATTTGGGCTTTCTTAGCTTTGTTCTCATATTCTTCTTTCGCTTTCAGGTACTCGTCTACGACCATCGCCCTTCGGACCGGCGCGGCATTTCGGATGCGGTACTTCCTTCTGGCGACCTCCTTCTTCATCACAGCGAGCTCCTCGGACCACCACGGAAAGGTAAGTTTAACTTTATTTTTTAATTTGGGTATAGCGTCGTTGCACGCTTCATCAATTAAATTTCTATATTTAGTAACTATCTCCTCTAGTTTTTGTTTATCATTTATTTCGTTTATACTTTCTAAGTTTACATTGCTTACCATTTTAAGTTCCTGTAGTTTTTCCCTAAAATTATCCCAATCTGCCTTTTTTGTGTTGTATTTCCTTGTAGTTCTACTAACATTCATCCCTACTTCCCTTCTAACCTTAATGTTGAAAAATATCGTGTTGTGGTCCGAGGACGTTGCCCCTTTTTTTTTTTTTTGGTTTCGTGTGGAAAATCCTCATGGACATCCGCCGCCCGGGGAGGCGACGGGGCGTGTCGGACTCCACCCAGAGTGGGTGACCTACCGACTAAAAACCACACGGGAAACAGACAATTCGTCCGCGGCCCCCGACTGGTCGGCGGCCCGCCGCTGCGGGCCCCATCTATACATATGTAGGGGGGGAGTGAGGCGTTGGACTCCCCCCCATCGCCATTGAGGGGCGCGCGTGGAACACTACGCGCCACCGCCTCGGGTCCTAGAAGGGGGGGTGTGGCGGGCGTCCCCGCGCCCGCCACCCCCGGACCCATTTAGGGAGGCTGGAGGAGGGCGTTGTCTGCCCTCCGCCGACGTCTCCCGGTGCGCCGGGAGCGGGTCGGGGCAGTGCTGGCACTCTCCCTCTCCCGCTCCGCGACCTCCTTCTGCGAGACGACAGTTTCGCAGAAGGCGATCACTGCGTCCCAAGACGCCGCGCTGCCGACCATTGAGCGAACGACGGCCGGCAGCGTCAGGTCGTCTCCCACCGCAACTGCGAGGACACGGCGCGGCTCCTCCCAAGCGTCACACTCCACTAGCGTGTGCAGCGCCGTGTCCTCCCGATGGGCGCAGTGATGGCACCGGGCGTCCGGCTCCGTGCCTATGCGACACAGGTACTTCCCGAAGCAGCCATGCCCCGAGAGCACCTGCGTCGCCCGAAATGTTAGGGAGCCGTGCCTCCTCCCGAGCCAGCGCTCGATCACCGGCCGGACCGCCTCGACGGTAGCGAGGCCGGCGGTAGGGCGAGAGAGCCTGTCCCGCCATTCCGCCACTAGGACTCGGTGGAGCTCTGACCGGTGCTGGACTATCTGTCGGTGCACCGGTCTAGCCCCTCGCGTCCACTCCTCCTCGCGCCACCGATACAGTGACGCGAGCGCTTTCGCGTCCAAGTCCCAGGGCGGGGATCCGGCCAGTACGCAAGCCGCCTCGTGGGAGATCGTGCGGTAGCCGCGGATGACCCTGACGGCCATCGCCCTCTGCGGTTTTCGCAGCACAGCGATGCTGCGGGCCGTCAGGTCGGCCGCCCACACCGGGGCCCCATATAGGGCCATGGACCGCACGACCCCCACGTACAACCGCCTACAGGCGGTGCTCGGGCCTCCCAAATTGGGAAGCAGCGTTGATAGCGCGCCCGCCGCGCCCATCAACTTCGGCGCCAGCCGCAGGAAGTGGGGCCCGAAGTCCCACCGGCTGTCGAGCACCAATCCTAGGTACTTCATGGTGGACTCGACAGCAATCCGGGCCCCCCCCCACCTCGATGTGTAATCCTGGCGGCGGCGCCCGTCGGGGGCCATGGAAAGCGATGGCCTCCGACTTGTTGAGGGCCACCTCCAGGCCGAGGCGCCTGTAATGACGGGAGTTCGGGAACGAGTAAAACATTACTAGCTCTTAGGACAGTCTATATTATAATCATCAATTACACGCTACACTTACAATATATTGGGTGGAGGCGCGTCACACACTACACCTCCCCCGTTTTTTTTTAAAGAAAACAAAAATAAACATTTTTTTTTTTTTTTTGGTTACGTAGTATATGTAATTGTATTATATAAAATACAATGTATTGTATAAATGCACGTTATTTAACTTATTAATTTAGGGAATCAAATATAAAATAAATGGAAAGTTAAAATTGACTTACAATCTGACATTTTTTTTTTTTACTGAATTCTATAAGTTTACAGCTTTTTAACAGACTATGTGAAACAATGAAAATACAAAAGTTCGTTTAAACTAAAAAAATACCAATACGGTTATAAAATAAACATTAAAAAATGCTTATAACAATGCATTTGATTTTATAAAAAAAAATAAGTAGGTCCCCATACTATTTTTAACACTAAACACTATTTTTATTTTCTACCTATTTTTATACCTTATTTACTATTACCTAAACATGCATTGTTGACAATTATACCTACGTGCCAAAAAATGTGAAAAGTAATTTCAATTTAAAAAATGTTATTAATAAAATTATAATTTCACTATTATACCTTTTAAGAGAAACATGTGCATGTTATTAACTTTAGACCCATCAATATAAATCCACTTCTTAAAATAATTGTTTAATCCTTTAACATTTACTTCATTTCCTCACAAAAAACTCCTGCCTTTCCATATTTCCATACCTACTCATAATTCATTAAATTAAGAAATTCTTATAACATTCCTTTAACTCATCATCCTTTTCGTGGCACATTTATACACATATCATCATTTTGGACCGGCCGGTCATAATATTATTATTTTTATAAAATGAGGCACTTTATTTATGTCGACTTTTTTTTCTACGTCATAATTTAAGGACCAAGATTTAAGACATTTACATTAACAGTCTCCAAACAATATTCACGGACGAAAACTCGTTCGCAGCCATGATCAAATTGAAGGACCTTGACCTTAGTACCTCTTTATGTGCCATATTATAAACCTCGCACACCTATCACAACATTAAATTAACAACTAAATCCAATATGAATAATTTGGTAAAAATAGTACTCCGTCGCCTCCCAGGTGATCAGTCCGGTAGCAAACAAGAGCCTTATATACCAAACGATTCCCTGCTACTAATTATACTTTCCATATCTAAACCAAACTATCTCATCAAATTTTAAGTATCATAATCCAGCAAATTATATAAAACTTCTATCTATTACTCTTACAAATCCTAAACAGGAAAGTACCTAATGACACTCTAAAGGTGACAAAAGATATTTCATACTATTCCTATTTCCTCAAATCTAAACAAAACTATCATAGCAACAAAACATGTTCGTCATTCTAAGTAAGTGATCATATTTCAGTCACCAAGATTCTAATAAGTCAAACAGTAAATGTTACTTGACTCTGATTCCAACACCAAAGAATGCAGTGTATGCAACTATGCATATATGGAAGACCTAAGTGTATGTATGACATAATGATATGACAATAGTGATGAAATTTCTATTTTTAAAATGTAACAAAGCTTCTATAATCACGAAAAAAAAAAACATAGTTGGTATTTACATAAATTCAATTTAAAAAAAAACACTCAATGATACGAATCCATTTTTACGTCATGTCTGTAAAAGAATAATACCAACCAGTTTAGTGACATTGTAAATACATATTTTTTAACTGTTTTAACACATAACACAAATTATCGTGGTTGTAAACAAGTACCTGATTAACATTATAAATAAAAATGTAAATTTAACAGACAAAGTCTGGGGCAGACCATAGGATTAGTTTTAAATAAACTCGTTACCTACATAATGAAATTTGAGCTTCTAAGCTACACCGAACGATACAGATCACTGCACAGAGTAAATACAATAGAATTTGGAAGACATTAAGATTTCACTAAGTTTCAATGGAATTGAAAAATAAAATATAATATAAATTTTTAGCCAAAACTATAAAATACATTCATTAATGAACTTAATTTCACTTATTATCGTTAGTTTTTTATTCAAGTTTTTTTTTAAGGATTATTGTCAACAAGCATTACTTTTAATTATTATCTACTACATACTGCATAAGTATGTCCTATTATATCTAACGTAACTATATTATATGTTATCTATACTCGTATTATATCTAATGTAATAATATATTTTCACATCATCACTAGTTCACTGCACATTTTCTGGGTTAAGCGGTCCTCTGGCCGCTCCACATCATAGGATCATTGCATCCCGGCGCTGGCCTGGGTTATACACAAATTGCTGCTCCAAGTTCGCACATATTACGCCAAAATCTTCAATCCATTTTCTCTCACTTGCCTCTCTCTCTAGTCCATAGGTAGTATTCACACTTTTAGTATCGAAGTTCACATTTTTAAATTCGCGTTTGTCTCCCCGAGTCAAGGACATATTTTATCAAAATTAAATCCATGTCGATATGCCGCTCAGCGCTGCCCAAGGCAGCACTGGCAGGGTCGCCATGTAATGACGGGAGTTCGGGAACGAGTAAAACACTACTAGCTCTTAGGACAGTCTATATTATAATCATCAATTACACGCTACACTTACAATATATTGGGTGGAGGCGCGTCACACACTACACGCCGTATGCGGCCCACCACCTGTGAGACCGCACCCGTAGCTAGCAACGCTGCTTCCCTGTGCGAGCTCCCCCGGGCGGTGACCAGCGTGTCGTCCGCGTAACACGTCAGGTCCACCCCCGGTGCAAGCTCGCCTCTCAGCACCCAGTCGTACCCGATGTTCCACAGGAGTGGGCCCAACACCGAGCCCTGTGGAACGCCGCACGACATGGCGTGCTGCACCGTGCCGTCGCGTCCCCCGCAGGTGACACACCTATCGGCCAAATAGGCCCCAACCACGCGGCGGAGGTAGGGAGGTACCCTGTGGTACCGCAGGGCCTCCCTGATACAACTCCAGGGCAGGGTGTTGAAGGCGTTGGTGATGTCCAAGGACACCGCCAGCGCGACCCCGCCCCGGGACACCGCATCCTCCGCCAGGACTCTTACCTGCATTATGGCGTCTACTGTGGAGCGCCCATCTCCCCGGCGGTTACGCTTTCAGGCGAACACCCGCCGCCCCGAGCGATGGCCTGAGCCAGCTCCTCCGAGGACACGGAGTCCTCCAGCCCCTCGACGCAGACTTCTGCGGTTTTGACGGGCTGGTGTACCCGCGCATCCTCAGGCTTCAGGACCTCTCGAAGTTTGGCGGCTAAGGCGTCCGCCTTTTCGCCGCTCGCGGCACCCGGCAGCTCCAAGATCCGGGCACCCGTGGCCGCCGTTCTGAAGCGGAGGCCAGTCTGGATACCAAGATCGTCCAACTTGACCTTGGCTCTGGCCTCCAACAGGACATCCCTGTAGGTGACGCCCCGCTGCACAGCTTCCGGCTGTAGTGTGATGACTACAGCCGCGGAGCGCGGGACGTCGATCCTGGGCTTCTTCTTGCCGCCCTCTGCGGCCCCGGTTGCCGGGCCCGATTTGGCTTTGCGGCCTCCTCGGCGTCGGCGCTTCGTTTTTGCGACCGTAGTCCACCCCTCGGAGTCTTGTCCGGTCACCACGGTCGCAGGCTGCGCAGCCCCCTCCGCGGGCTTCGCCGTACCCTCCACGGGCTGCTGCGCGGCTTTGCGGGGGGCCCCCTCCACGGGCTTCTCACCCTCCGCGGGCTTTTTGGCCCCCTCCGCGGGCTTTTTGGTCACCTCCTGGGCTTTTTGGGCCCTCTGTGCGGGCCTTGTCTTTGAGGACTCCTCCGCCCTCCGTTTATCCGCCGCTAGCGGCGGTCGGAGGGTTTCTTTAGGGAGCAGCCTCGGCTCCAGAGCCTCAAAGCGGGCATTTATCATGCCCCCGAGTTGGAGCAGGACGGCCCGCACAATTTCTTCGACCTGGGTCGATCTCGGCGGCCCAGGTGTCGTGGTGGAGGCGGCGGCGGCGTAGGATGGGCGCTCCTGTTGCCGACCGAAGTCAGCCCTTAGGGCGGCCATATCCCGCTCGTTCGCCGTCTCCTCAGAAGCCGTGCGATTAAGGAGGACCCCCATCGCCTCCTTAATCCCGTCGGCCGCCTCCTTCAGGGCTCGCGTGAACGTCCCCTTCAGGTTGCCAGATTTCGTGGCCACCTTCAGGATGACGTTCACGCCATCCGTCACCTGGCGGCTTAAGGCCGCCGATGTCAGGCCCTCCGCGGCGGTCGCAAGAGCGGACCGCCTTTCCCTTGCCTGACGCGCCATTTCGGCGACCTCGTCGGTCGCTATCGCCCGTCTTTCCTCCCGCCTCGCGGCTAGGAGATCCGCCTTGGTGCTCACCAGCACAGCGTTATGCTGCGTCTGGGTCGCACTGGCGTCGCTCTCTTCGCTGTGCAGCGGCGTGTCCGGGCGCTTGATAAAGCGACCCCGGGCGTCACGCGACAGCGAAGAGCCAGACGCCCGACCTCTTCTGGCGGTCGGCACCTTGGCGACCGACAGGTTCTCCTCACTGGAGGAGAGACCCGTTCCAGCCTCCGACGCGACAACGTCGTATGGCCGCTTTTGCCGCCTACGTTCTCCTCTCGACGACCCCTGGTCGGAGAGATCTTGGTCCCCAAAGGGACGTGAGCCACCTCGGCTCCCATCGTCACAAGTTATTTGGTTTAGATTTTCCATTTCAAATCCCACGAGTGTGGGGGAAATAACGGTCCACCCGGGCAGTGCCCCCTGTACCCGGGTAAGCGTAGTTTGTTACCCAACCAGGGGGTCCGCAGGTACCCTGGAGGGGGTCGCACTAGTGACTGGATGCTCCGAAGAGCCCCGCCAGCCACACATCCTCTCGCGGTGCGCCGCCGCTTAGGATTCGGGGTGATTTGTTCTCGAGGTTTTCTTCCCCGCGGTCCGGACGATCAAGCCAAGACCGACGGAAGGTACCTTACGCTGAGCCGCGAGACATAACCACGACACCCAGCATGTGTAAGAGTACCCTCCGATTTAACGACGGAGGCAGGGAAGACACACTCCCACTGCCCGCTCGGCGGTAGGGTAAGTACACGCCGAGCCCGTCCTTGCTCCTCCACTGTGCCCTCTGCTAGGTCAGAGGGACACGTGGAGCAACGCCCCCATGGCCAGTGATTGGCCCCTCCCACGCCAGACTATCAGCCACGAGCAATAAGATTCCCCAACTGAGGAAAGTTATTACTCGTGCCCAGGGAGCACCGGCTCCATAACGAACGACTGCTGTTCCCCCCAGACGTATCCAAGAGGGACTAGCAGCCGGGAGCACACGAGGAGGTTGTCTGGCCCAGCACCCCGAGGACGTTGCCCCTGTGTCGACCCGCCAGCCGTCTACCAGGTCAAACAAGTCTAGCGAACATGCCGTGACGTCCACGTGGCTTCTAAACGCTCTACCACCCCTCATGGTGTCAAAGGTAGGGATGTCGCCAGTGTTCAGTACCTGAAGCTCTAACTCCTCCAGGGTCCCGGACATTTCTTCTCCCCTGGGGTCTTCTATTGTGCTGCCCCACCACGAACTCTTTGCGTTCGCGTCGCCACCTATCAACAATCTACCGTTGGCCCTTCTGATCTGGGTCAGCTGGTTCAGGTATGGCCCTATGGGTTGGTCTGGCTCAAAGTAGTAGGAGACTACTGCGATTTCCCAGGCTTTGGTCCGGATCCCCACCACAACGATGTTGTTTGTGGTGAGTTCTGGGTAGGGGATGACATCAAGGTCGCCATCAAAGACGACTATTGCCGCCTTTACCCTCCCGCTTCCTTCGACCTCGCACTGGTAGACTCTCGCACCACGGTAGCTCCTCATACTTCTAGCCCCCCCCACATACGGCTCCTGGACCAGTGCCCATGCGATTGCTCGCTCACTGGCCTCTAAAAAGAGTTCGGTGGTCGCCAGTTCCTTTCTTTGGAGGTTTGCCTGGGCCACTCGGTATGGTCTTGTAGTTTGTTGGACAGGAATGTTCCCCGGTGCAGTCTTAGCAATATGCCACGGCTGATCGGGCTATTGCGTCTAGGGATGGCGATTCTTTACGAAAAAGATCGATTTTTAAATCGATTCGAAAAGTAACCTAATAAATCGATTCACAAAAAAATCGAGGTCCAAAAGATCGATTCCTTAAAAATCGATTTTTTTATGTTTGCATTTACAATGTAAATATAAATCCATTTTATGAAAAACAAGAAAAATACCATAATAATTGATCTCATCAGTAAAATCACGGATTTTTTTAGTTCAGGGATTTCGATAATGACAATTAAACGACAACACGATTGGCGTAGCGGTTGAGCGATCGGCTTCTGCGCCACGTGTTGTGGGTTCGATCTCCACACGGAGCAAATATTTGTATGATCTACAAGTAGTTGTTCCGGGTCTGGGCGTTTGTGTATGTGAGAATTTGTGTTTGTAAACGCACCCACGATACAGGAGAAAATCCTAGTGTGGGGCAACGTTTTTTTAACAAAAAAAAAATATTTTTTAATAAATTATTTTATAATTATTTTTATTACCATGTTAAAGTATCAGGTCAGGTTTAAAAGAAGACATTTATTTTCTAAATGTATTTGTTACATTAAAAAGTGAAGAAAATAGATAATTCAGCTTATAGTTTTAATATCCCAATGTTTAATATCTAAGTTTTTTAAAAACAACAGCCTGTCAAGTCTACTGGGATCCAAACGGTTCCGCTCATCACTTGCGATGTTGCCGGCAATGGAAAAAAGGCGCTCACAAGGAACAGATGATCCCACGATACTCGTATACATAATTGGTATTGAGTGAATGTGGTGATAAATAGAGTTTTTTTGTTCTTGCCAGAGAAGTATAGGATCATACTTCAGATGCACAACTGCCTGTGATAAATAGTGTTTAAATTCTTCGTTTAAGCCCTGACTTTCCAGTGCAAGTGCATTACATGTAGAGAGTTGCTTAAAATAGATGAAATCAAAATAAGTGTAAAGTTAACTGAGTATAGAATTATCGCAAAAATATGGTCCCTGATTCTTTATTGGTTGAAAAATTAAAGCGCGCGAAGCGCGTAATTTATATTCCTAATTGGAAATAATTTTATGGTTTTTACCAAAACTGAAAAAATCGAATGTCGATTTTCAAGGGTGAAATATCGATTCACTGAATCGATTCAGAACTACATATCGATTTAAAAAATCGATTTTTTTGGCTCGAGAAATCGATTCTTCGATTAATCGATCTCAAATCGCCATCCCTAATTGCGTCCCACCTTCTTCTGACCGCGCACTCTGAGCTGAAGGCGCTATGCTCTGTTCTTTCGAGATTCGCCCGTGTGCAGTTACAACAACTAGGAGGAACTCCCGCAAGCCAGTCCGAGCACTCCGCCTTCATGTGGGGTCCACCACAGTGACTGCACTTCGCTATGGTATCCGTGCATAAACGGCGACTATGCCCGTAGCCAAAACAGAGCGAGCACTGTACCAACGGGGACTGGTCTTCGACCTTTACCCGCTGGAGGTCCACGTGCACTGCCCCGGCCCGGAGCATTCGCTCCCACACCACTGTGGCAACCCTCAGCACTACATGACACACGTGCTGGTTCCTGGTCCGCTTCCTAAACAGAACTTCAATCTTGCTTTGCTCTTCTCCCAGGTCTTCGAATATGTTTTTGTTCTGATTAAGCAGGGCTTTTTGTATTTCCTCATCGCTGTTGTACTGCATTACTTGTTTTAAAATTACGAGTGGGTTTTTGTTTTTAATCTCCTCTACTCGCAGCTCAGGTGCAGCCATGATTTTTTCCTTTATTTTCCTCCTTTCTTCTTCCGTTTTACAGCCCATAATTATCTTCCGGTCTTTGGCCTTTCTCACATTCTCAACGTTTATCCCGCCTTCTTTGGCATTTACTACACTCCTAATTCGATTTAAGACCTGCTCTCCGGTCTCGGTCTCGTCCCGAGCCGTGACTATGATTGAATGCAGTGCCGCAGGCTTTGGTGTGCGATGGATGGGCTGACTTGCCGCTACGCTAGCGTAGGAAATTTTTTCCATGCTCTCTTGGCCAGCCTGTAGTGCCTCTTTCAGCCTATCCATTTTCTCGTTGTTAAGGGCTAGGTGACGAGTATGTTCTTCCAGAGCCTGCTTAAGCACACGCATTTCTACCGTTTCGGTGCTCTCTGGGGCATTTTCCGTCTTTTGGGTGTCGCTTGTTGTCTGGGTCTGAGTCTCTTTGCTTTTCATGATTTTTTTGGGTGGAGGCGCTCTGCCCTGCTCTATTTCAGCGTCTTTGATGAGTTGATAGAGCCGGTCAGCCTGCGCCTTAACCTCCTCTTTAATCTCCTTCTTGGTTGTTTTAGAGGTAGTCATGAGCGTCTTAATTTTGTTAAGGCTTATCCTAGCCTCGAGGACTCTGCTCTTTTGTGCTGGAGGGCTTGAGATTTCGAACGACGTTCTCTTGGCCGTCACAGTAGTTTTAACTGGCTCAGACATAGCCTTCGCTTTTGTCGGAGAGGTTTCCTTTTTGTCTAGCCTTCCCGTTTCCCATTCCCCCACACTCTTTCTGACACTTTGCGTCGAGGGCCCTGCCTCTTCGACTGCGTTCTGTGGGCTTTTGCATGGTGGGCTTGCCGGTTTGGGTTTCTTGACGGGCGTACGTATTCCTATCATGCTGATGGTTGAGGTTGATTGGTAAGTATTGTGTTCAATAACTGGAGTATGTAAAGGGTACTCCAGTTAGTGTAAAAGTAGTAAAAGAGTAAAAGTGTATATGTGTAAATAAATAAGTAGATAAGATAACAGTATAGTGTCAATGGACAACACGTCGGTATATTGTGATTCGAAGGAATCCTGTCCTCTGATGTCTATTATGTATGTGTCTGTCCCAGGTGGTGTGTTCGAGTGGGTGTATGCGGCTGGGAGGTCAACAGACACAACCCAGGCAAATCCACACGTATGGTAAGTATCCTGTACCTGTCGGGAATGCGGTCACGCTTTCGACACTTAGATATTATTATAAAAACAAACAGACTTAAATTTATAAATCTAAAGCTAATTAAAAGAGTCTTGCTCTCTCTAATTGTCTTACTTCTAAATTCCGGTTCAATGTCCGGTGTCCTGGAGCCTTCGGGAGTCTGTCCGCGCCAATTTCTGTCCAATGTAAAGTATAAAAATTTTTGACTCTATGTAGAGTCAATTGCTCGGCGCCACCAGATAGCCCTCCTCGAGACCTCCCCGAAGAGCCCAAGCACGGCTGCCCTAGGCCAAAGGGTTCCAAAGATATGGCGAGCCAAAATTCTGATTGCCGGGTCAAGGTGGCGCGCGGAATTTGGTTATTCGCGGTTATCTCCGGTACCGTTTGTCCAAATACCACCGTGCTTGGGCTTCCCTGACTGGGCTCGACGAGTCCTACACACTTGGATGGTTTGCAAGCTGAAAAATCTTCCTATCCCCCGAGGGCCCCGAATCGCGCCCGACAGATAGGGAAGAGCCAGCCGATGTCCCCAAAGAAGACCCGAACCTTCTACGACCTCCGGTTCAAGAGTTATCCGAGTTTGAATTTCGATTTGACAGTTTAGGAACTGTCAATGCCGACTTTCAAAACGGTATAACTTCTCTTCCAGTGGTCGGAGAATACCCGAGCTTGGGGTTTTCCGGCTCGGCTTTTCCCGCGCTATCGTGCGCGATGGCTTTCAGGCTCCTGAAATTTCTCAGCCTGAAAAAGCCTGAAACCAAGTGGATCGGATAGAAGTTATCTCCCCAAGCGCCACTGTGTAAACGGCAACTCTCTACGACCACCGTGTACGGAGCTATGTGGGGCCGAAGTTTTTCAAAATGGCCGCCCAGCTGTCAAATGCCAACTTTAAAAGGCTATAACTCCGCAACCGTTTGTCGGAGAGAGACGCGGCTTCGAATGTGGTGCCTGGCTTGATCCCCCCTATGCACCCAGTATAGTTTCAGCGCTGAAAAACTTCAGGTCCTGAAAACGCCTGAAAACATTCATAAAATATTCCTTGGCCCACCCCACAGGCAACCGCGAAAATCTGGTGTTCCTACACCCAATAGCTCAGGAGATAGAGGCATGTTTGGCAACCCAGTAAACCAATATGGCTGCAAAAGTCTATTTGCGTTGTTTTTTGAGATATTGGGTGCATGTTTGGGCTTAATCGGTACGGAATAGGTACTGTGAAGTCCTTCCCGTGGTCAAAAAATTTTTTCTATTGCTTATTTTTAATTAATTGCTAAAAATAACAAAAAATTCAATATCTTTGTCAAGAAAAATGATAAAAATTTTTGAAAAATATCTAAATTTGTAGGATTATCTAGGCTATTAGATGGACTATTTTAAATTTTAAAATGTTAAGTTTTTCGGAACAAATTTTGTAAAAAACTGTAAAAATAATTAAATTTGTTTTATTACATAGGACGTGGGGCTGTGAGTTCTTCGCTTGATTTCAACTTCTTCTCCTGATGAGAGCGCAGCAGAATCCGCGAGAAAAAATGGGGGTCCTGCCGAGAAATTTTTCAGGAGAGTGGTTTAAATTTCTGAATTTCACATTAAATTTTCTCCTTTTGTAGTTGGCCTAAAATTTTTATTTTTAGCAGATTGGTATCTTCAGACGACTGGCAGTCGACTATAAAGTTTTCAGATTCCTGCAGCTTCAGAATCGGTGACCACGTGTGAGGTTTGGAGGTTATCCCAGCTGGTTTTTCCTCTGTATCTCCGGTGTGCGTAGGCCGATTTTTGTCGTTGTGGTTTCACAATGAGCTCCGTGCAGCACCCTACACGGGGTGCTCAGAAAAACTGGAGGTTGCCGATTTAGTTTTGGAGCTATAGGGCTCCAAACTTTTTTGAACAGCACTTTTACACGGTTTTTCACTTGTAACTATTTCCCGGGAGTTTTCCGGGAAAATCACTTATTAGTAGCACCTGCGCGGCACTATTGCGCAACTTTTGGTGTATCGCACTTCAGTATAGCACACGAAAAAACCACTTTTTTGTATTTTTAACTGCAGAGCGAATCGAAAACGTGGTGTTCAACACGAACCGTTTCGAATGCGATTGTATGATTGCGAAAGAACGCAACAAGTAACAGCAGAGCAACCAGTAGTTGTTTGTTAACGTCTAAGGTAGTGTTAGCTGTATGAATTAATTAAATTAATATTTGGATGTCCTTGGTGTCCAATCTGGGACCATAGAAATAGAATGTGCGTGTGCCTTTGGGTGTATGCTATTTCTTGCTCTGTGAAGAGACATGAGACAATCTGTCCCAAATGTTAGTTTAAGGCGCTGTGCATAGTCAACCTTTAGGTATTTGAGGGGGTGAAGCAGATGAAGTAGGGCACGCGTAGTCCCGCCTACTGCGGGGCGCACCGGGCGAATGTCAATCATGCGCGACGTTCTTTAAATACAGAAACATAATTTCGCGACATTGATTAAGTGCACGTTTGGCTTAGCGCGCCGCTGTCCGGCTTGAAATCGCGCTTCCACGAGTTCGAATCTCAATAGACACTATGAGTTTTTTTTTATTTTAAAAAATGTACACACTTGTTTTCTTATTTTTTAAATAATTAATTAATAATTGTTATTTAAAAAAAAGAATATCGAGAAACTTAACAGATTCATCAGACGAATAATAAATAATTCATAAATAAAATGGCTTGGGCGTAGAATGGTCAATTCTAGAAATGGCCTATTCTCAAAACGGCAATTGTCAATTGTGCGAAAAATTAATATAAACAGACATTTTTATTCCCGTATATATTTTTCTTCAGAGTAGTATAAAAAACAGTCACCAAACTTGATGGTTTATTATGAAGAAAAATAATACAGATACAGGATGTTACAAAAGACTGTAGTTATACCAAAGGAGGTCATTGTACTCACCACTATGAACATCTTTACTATGGCGCCTGCCCTAAAATCGCTAAAAAATATCTTTTCTCGTCTAACCTTTTCGCAAAACCATACATGCCAAAAAAAAACTATGCCTTTTTGAGAATTTGGCATTCTGCGTCTAAACCATACGATGAACTAGTAACTAGTAAAGAAACGAGATCATTGCGAGTTGAATGAGGAATTACTCAAAATTACTGTATAGTAAGTTGTATTTTTTGAATTGACCATTTTGAGATTCGAATGCAAATTTCAATTTATTCAATTTATATTGTGATCATTTTGAGAATTCGTCATTTTGTGCCTAAGCACAGTGGTATGTTATACATACATACCTACTAAAGTTTATAATTTACAAATTAATATAAAATAAAATAGGTATGTGCAAAGACAACAATTATGACGATAATATTTATTGTGACAAGCGAAGATTTAGCAAGTACACACAATGACGACGCTAACGTGGCCGCCGTTACAGGAATTACTTCTGCCGGTATTGGTTATTCGCAATTTTAAGAAATTACAGCATGTATCGACATACCCATATTTACGAAAACCACATATGCTCAAGATCCCAGATAAACGATTTGATTTGATTTGATCAAGACATCATTTATGAAAAATGGGAATCAACATCTGACGAATCCTGTGGCAGCAGTAGCAGGTTTTAAGAACGCATAGCTGCTGTTGTCATGGATTTTTTGCTGATGATGAATTTGGGTACGTCCATACATGCTGTAATTTCTTCGAATTCCGAATAACCAATACCAGCAGAAGTAATTCCTGTAACAGCAGCCACGTTAGCGTTGACATTGTGTGTACTTGCTAAATCTTTGCTTGTCACAATAAAATCGTCTTTGCACATATTGCATCTAAAATTGAATCCGGAGATCAAGCCAATCCTTTATTCTGCTATGAGTGACAGCTGTGAGAAGTTACAATCGAATAAAGAACTATGGCTACGTATAGTTTGCAACTGCTGATAAAATGCATTATGTCAACAACTCCTCGACTATGAACTGGTGAGTATTAAATTAAATTCAATTCAATTCTTTATTGCATTCCATAAAGTATACAGGTGTTGGTAAGTAACAGTAAGTGTAAAATTGAAGCAAATAAGTTTTTAAATTTTGACATACTTACATGATTGTTTATATAAAAAAAAAGTTAAAAGCAAATAGCTCTATAGGTCCAGACTACATCCCCCCTGGTCTCCTCAAAATATCAAAAGAGTATATTTCGGAACCTCTCTGTCATATTATTAATCTAGCTATAAGCACTGGCAATTACCCCTCACAATGGAAACTTTCAAGTGTCACGCCTATACCTAAATCCTCGAAAAAAACTGATATCGAAGAATACCGACCCATCGCGATTCTCTCATCTCCTGCGAAGGTCTTCGAGAGTATTTTGTATAAGCATATCAACGATCAAATTAGCGCCTACTTATGTAACGAGCAGCACGGCTTTAGGTCCAAGAGATCTGTGAACACTAACCTCATAACTCTTGTTGACTTCATTTCCACCCAGCTAGATCACAGGCTCCAAGTTGACGTCCTCTACTTCGATTTCCGGAAGGCGTTTGATAGGGTCAATAATGACATTTTGCTGGCGAAACTCTGTGCTATAGGTTTTGCCCCTGGACTTCTCAATCTGATCACGGACTATCTACGAGACCGTCAGCAATTTGTCAAATTGGGTATCTTTAAATCTAGACCCTATCACACGCGTTCCGGGGTAAGTCAGGGTTCCATTCTTGGGCCTCTACTATTCATTATTATGATCAATGACATTCCTACAGTAGTCAGCCACGCACGATGCTTACTATTTGCAGATGACCTAAAGCTGTACGCAGCAATTAAAAACGAGGAGGACTTCTTGGCACTCCAGCGCGACATCGAGGCGGTGTATAAATGGAGCGTTGATAACAAACTTGAATTCAACCCCACTAAGTGTAATGCTATGACCTTTAGCCGAGCGCGGCACCCAGTTGTTTTCGATTATAAGTTAAATAACGAAACTATACCTAAATCGTCGACCATGAAGGACTTGGATGTTACATTCGACCGGGGGTTAACATTCCATGATCACATGGTCGCGGTTGCCAAGGAGTCCTATATTAGACTAGGTTTTGTCCTCAGAAACGCACGTGACTTCCAAAATACCAGTGTCATTCTTAGATATCTTAGATATCTTTACAAGAGGGTCTATGGATACCCATATCTTTACCCACCAAGTTTCTCCTGGGTTGTCTCGATTACAATTCCCTAGAAACCAGAAGGAACCGTGACCGTGACACGGTGTGCAAAATCCTACGTGGAAAAATTGATTCACCTGATTTGTTTAATGAACTGTGTCAACTCTTTACCCCTAATAACTATCTAAGAGGCAGGAAACATAAACTGCTTGCAGTGCCAACTTGCCGTACTCTAACCCGAGCAAAGTCCCCAATACCGCGCACACTCTCTGCACTCAACGATCTCCTGAACTCGTGCCCAGATATTGATTTGTTTGAGGATGGATGGGTGAGGCTATTGACGGTATCCTTGAAGTTGTGCGAGAAGGATCTATGATCGACTTCAATTTGGTGCGAATCTGTGATATGTTTTAGATTATTGGAATTATTTAGTATATTACACCATCGTTCTATGAATGAAAATCCAAATGAAGCTCTTAATGTAGTAGTTCTGAAATTTGTTTAGTTAATCAAGAAATTACAATTCTATTTAATTAGTGTAATTGGTCTATGACCGTTCTAGTTAAATAAATAAATAATAAATAAATAAATAAATCATGTGATTTTTTGAGAAAATTATGAATATCCACAATGCATTTAGCATTTAGAAAATTTGCCACTTTATCGATTTATATTGTGGCCACTTTACAAATTCGTCATTGTGCTATAGTCTAAACTATGGTCATTTCGTCGTCGAAGTTGTTCATAATAATGTCATTATGAACAACTTTCACTATAACTCCAACCCTAAAATCGCGAAAAATTATCTGCCGAAAAAGCTCATTCACCCGCGACTAAATGACCTCTTTTTTTTTAAAGAAAAATAGACTAAATGACCATAGTTTGTTGATTGGCACCACAGTAAAAGTTGTTCATAATGATGAGTGATGACTGTAATGACCCCTTTTCGTATTTCTACACTCTTTTGTAAGACTGCAAATAATTTGAATATTATAAACTTTAGTAGGTATGTATGTATCACTTAGCACTGGGTTTCGGTGCAATATGACGAGTTCTCAAAATGGCCGTAATATAAATTTAATTAATTTAATTGGCATACGAGTATCAAAATGGTAAATTGTAAAAATGTCAAATTTTCTAATATAAATATGACAGTGACAAATTTTCATTTGTCATAACTGCCATTTAGAAATTGAGTAATATCAACAATGTACATTCTGATGCACATTGTTGATATTCCTCATTCAACTCACAATGATCTCCTTTCGCATTACTGGTTACTACCTACAATATTTTGTAACACCATATAAAAGCATACTCGTGAAAAGTTTTCTCCGATGGTTCATCTACTGACGGATAGATCACCAGACGATTCTTTTCACTATAGAATGCAAAAAAAACGATTCAGGAAAATTTAAAAAAAAACTTAGTAAAAGCTTATAAAAAAAGAGTATTAATAGGAAGTTAAATAATAATTATTGAAAATTTATTTCAAACAAGAAGATAACAAAAGTAAATAATAATAAAAAAAAAGCAATTATATGCTACAAATAAGAAAATCAACAAAAAGTGAAAAATTATTGCGGGGTTTGAACCCAAGACCAGTGCATATCTGATCAATACACGATACCGCTAGACCAATCGAGTTATAGATTCACACATCGAATTTACGAATCTATAGATAATCTATTTGTATGTACTTACTTTACAATTTCTATCATGAGTTTTTGTTTCATCGAATAAAAATTAATATTATTATTATTATTGTAATAAAATAAATAGCTTTCAAAACGACCAGATATAAAATTATTTCTGAGCGGCGGGCGGAACAAAGTGACATAGGTCCATCAGGCAGCGCGCCTCAGCGCTCACTGTCGCTTACCGTAGAAATGAAAGAGAAGAAAAAAGACGCCACGATGCCGCGATGTTTCGTTCGACTCGTGCGAGTTATTTATCATGATATTTATTAATTATTAAAAATATAGTATTTCAATCAAAAAATAAAAACAACAGTTCCCTTTATTTTTATATATTACGTCACTGTTATAAATTTGATCAAGATTTGTTAATAAATAATACAGTTACAACTGCTAGAAATTTAATTTTAATGGTTATTTTATGATTTTTTTTTATCGAGAAAATTTAACGAAAACGTGTTTTGAAAACAAAGGTTCCCTCGTAAATATGTTCAAGATTAACATATATTTTTATTGCTGTGTTAAAATGTATACTTTTTGCTAAAAAACTGTTTTAAGATGCCTATTTTGACTAGTTACAGCGCCTTAAACGAACTTACCTTTAGTGATGTTCGACCATAATTATACAAGACGTCACATCCGAAAGATTTATAACCCAACCAAACCCTATGATTGTAGGGTCAAACATATCTCCCCGAATTACGTCGCGAAATAGGCTCTTCGTCTCTAAATATAATGACAAGAGCTATGGCGGCACGGACTCAGGTAACATAGTGGGGGAAGGTACGTAGTCAATTGACTTACTTTTTATATATTTTTATTTTTTAGCTCTAAATATTGTGCGATGCCTAGTACATTAGGAAGTGGACTACCAAGTGAGAATAATAAATCTGGAGGATGTGACGTCTTGTATAATTATGGTCGAACATCACTAAAGGTAAGTTCGTTTAACCATCAATTTTATTTCAATGTCTAATATTCGCGTAAGTGTCAGAAACCAGTATACTGGTAAGGTTTTATTAATCTTTTTTATATTAAATAATTCAGTTGACCATTTAGGAGTATATATAACCTTTCTCAAAATTATGTTTATATTTACTGATACGAACACAATCACCAACTTTGAATTTAGGCTTCCACTGAACAAAGTCATGATTGTATATTTTTTTAATATTTTCTTTTATTGCTGGTTCATTTGATTTATTCACATCAATCGGCTTACATTGGATAGTGCGATGTTTCGTGTTGTTATATCTTTTAAATATATCTGCCAACGGTAGACCTATCCACTTATAATTTCCATTAAGACTAAAATATTTATATAATTTATTTTATACAGTTGTTATCAGTCGCTCTACAATTGATGCTTTTTTAGTAGATAATGACAAGTAATGGTTAATATTGTGCTTTTTCATAAGAGTTTGAAAATTTATGTTCTAAAACTCTGTCCCCTTATCAGTTAGTAAGTTAACAGGAGTGTCACGACTCTTACGCAGTATTTGTTCAAATGCACGAGTAACTTCAGACTTATTTTTTTATTTTAACGGTTCAGCCCAGGCGTACTTTGAAAAGCAGTCAGTCACTACTAAAATAAAATTGTAACCTTTGTTATATTTTTTTAAGTTTTGCATATCCATCAAGTCCGCTTGCCATAAGTCGTGGATTCCTTTTAAAATGACATGTCGTCGAAGATTCGTCGTCGAAATTTTTTCGAGCTGCTTTGTGTATTTCATTTACAATTTGCTGTTTTGCCATTATGGAGTAATAGTTTTTTGAACTAATTTATCTATATCTGCTTTGATATAAAATTTATCTTGTAAATGAGTTAAAACTTCAGGTATCTTTCCTTTTAAAGTAGTCTGAACTGTATTTCGAGCATTTGTTATGATTTGAGAACGCAATGAATCAATAAGTTTGTTTAATTCTTTTATCGTATTGGCATTCAAATGATCTACATAATCCTTGTTCACAGCATCATCTGGTTCTATGGGAGATCTAATTCCTCTCAATCTCAATGTTTTTAAGTCAAAATCTCCATTTTCTGATTTAATTAATGCTTTTTCATTAAAATCAAATAGTTCTGACAGTCGCATTCTTTTATGAACGTGATGACCAAATTTATCTGTATTCATTATGTGTGTACAGAAAGGCAGCTTTAAGTAAAATGAAAACATTAATTATTTAACAAGATATTTATTTATTTATAAATTGACCTTCACGTAGTTCCTCTATAATAGATAATATTTCGTTATCTACTCCTGTATTTCCAGCTTCCCGAGACGCCATAAGTAGTTTTAATCTTTCAACTAACTCGTTAGGATCATCCCAATATATATATAATAAACATCTTTGTTCAATTTCTTCAGCATTAGCAACCCTTTTCCTTTAGGTAAGGTCCGACCGAGATCTCGGTCTCGGTCTCGGTCTCGGCCATTCTCGGCTAAAAATGAGTTCTCGTTCTCGGTCTCGGTCTCGGCTTAATATGTGGGTGATTCTCGGCCATAACCGAGAATCACAAATACCGTACTTTTAAAATTTTGGAATTGCCGCGCGCGCTCGCTCGTCTGAGAGTGATGCGTGATTGGTCAAATGAGTAACCGACTGGCAGCGGCAGATCAGCCAATCAATAAACAAGTGCTATTCAGTTCGTTTTTTCCATTGGTAATACAATTGTATCACGGTAAAACAATTGAATGTTTCTTGCCGTTGCCGATTTTGTTTATTAGTGTGATTAATTATATTGATAATTTGAAAGTAATTAAATATTCTGCATTGTGGGATATCTGCCTATGTTGCTTATTTAATGACTACGAGTACGAATTCTATTACCTAATATTTTACGTGTGTAGGCAGTACCGAAGTGGGTAAGTAAAAATTTTTAAATTGATGTTATGTCGCTTTGTGTTTTATTGTTGATGTAAATAAATGTATTCACAAATATCTGAAATAGATGTGTCACTGTTATCTCAATCAAGTCGAACAAAATACTATATGCCTGTCTTCTTAGACTGCGCCGTCAGCTTTGCATGATTTTATCGAGTTTTAACGTTATTGCCTTAGTATTAGGGTTTATACTTCTATAAGGTTACATTTACGCAGTTACGACGCATCGGCCTCACGAAAACTTTAGCATCATCAGCGGCTACCCTTAAGAGGGTATTTTACTCTATATAAGAAAAAAATTAAAAATATATGATTGAGATAGCTTAGGCAAAAAGCAGTTGGAAAATGTTAGTTTTGGTTCATAAAATAACAAAATAAATCGATATCTATCTATACTTATAATAAATCTGTAGAGAGGTCAATTCTGTACATGAAATATATTTCCAAAATAACTATCAGCGGGTGATTAGTGATCGATACTGACGCCAAAAATGCAATCAGTAAAGTTTTTGTCTGTCTGTCTGTCTGTATGTTCGTTATAGAAACAAAAACCACTCGACGGATTTCAACGAAACTTGGTACAATTGTTCTTCATACTCCTGGGCAGGTTATAGTATACTTTTCATCACGCTACGATCAATAGGAGCAGAGCAGTGAAGGGAAATGTTGGGAAAATGAGTGATTCATGAGAAAGGTTTCAAGCTATAAAACATCACGCTACAACCCTTAGGAACGGGGCAACGCATGTGAAACCTCGGGCGAAGCACTAGGGAACAAAGTAACTATTCCACGCGGACAAAGTCGCTGGCAAAAGCTAGTTTTAAAATATAATTCAAAGTTTTCAGTTTTTTTAAACTGTTTTTAACACCAAGAAATAGTAGCCGCCATGTTATTATCATACTTACGGCTTTGTAAACTAAACTAAAAAGTGTCAACTGATCAGCGTAGGTAGGCTTTGTACTTTATTATTTTCGTAACCAACGTAATTTTTATTGAAATAATACCTTGAAAGACGGTTTCGTAAAGGGAGACAACACAAATTTACCTAGAAGAAACTCTTTGATTGGTCAATTCTTTGCTGCAAATTCCGATGTTTGTTTACACAGCAACTAACGTCATAACCACAGAGCATTATGGTGTCCACTGCGTCCAGTGTTTTCGTCAAATTTAAAATTAAAAAGAGCGTAATTTAAAAATGTAAATTTTAAATGCATTTTCATGGCACTTATCGATGGAATAAAAATGTTGGGTTTTTTTAGTGGTTTATTAGCACTATAGAATTTAATTGAGGCACTTCAAAAATGAAGTGTTTTTTAATAAAAAAATTTTAGAACAACCTTATTGTGATACAATAAGGTTGTTCTGATAGATTTATTACTTATTTTTATTTATATTTATTTATTGTTACAGCTTAATAATGCCTAAAGTGGTAAATCCTATTTGGGATTATTTTGATAAGAATTTAGCATCTCCGTCAAAGGCAATATGCAAGCTATGTAAAAAGACTGTGTCTCTTGGAAGTGCCCAGCCAAAATTACAGACTGTTAAAGGCCTTAAACTCCACCTATCAAAGTACCACACATCGGCCAACGAAGAGTTTTTGAACAAAATATCCGATCTCAAGCAACAAAAACAAGAAATTATTTCTAACAAGCAGGTTTCCAACTATTTCAATGAAACTTCTTTATTTAGCGATTGCGATAAAAATTTGGTACAGCCAACAATTCAGCACTTGATAACCCATCCGCCATCAGCCGTGTGGCCCGAAGACCACCAAATTACCAAGCGGATAGACAAAGCCATAATGGATTTTATTATAGTCGATATGCAGCCGTATACCGCAGTGGCAGGAGAAGCGTTCAAAAGATTTAATTTTGCCGATCCAGCTGGCCCTAAAAAATATAGACTGAAGTCGGAAAAATACTTCCGTACACAATTAATGCCTGAAACTTACGAGAAAGTTAAATCCAAAGTAGTTACATTGTTAGCTTCTGCTGATTGGGTAAGTTTTACCACTGACATATGGTCAAACCCAACAAAAACTTGCTCACTGCTAAGTTTTACAGCCCATTTCATACAAAATGAACAGCGACTGAAAGTAGTCCTTGCAGCCTCTGTTTTAGAAAGTGATCATACCGGAAATTACATTTCGGAAAAACTCAAAGAAATCGCCGAAAGATACAATATAGGCTCAAAAATTCATCTTGCTTTACGAGACAATGCTTCAAACATGAAAGTGGCAACTCGAGTTTCTCATTATGAATCACTGGGCTGTGTGGCACATACATTACAGTTAGTTATTCATGATGCAATTTTTTCATCGCCAGAAGTCGAGAAAATGATAAAAAAATGTCGTAAAGTAGTTGGACACTTCCATAGAAGTGAACAAGCCCGTCGATATTTGGCTTCATACCAAAAAACATTAAATTTACCAGAATACGCTCTTTTTCAAGATATTGAAACGCGTTGGAACAGCACGTATCTAATGCTAGACCGTTTACATAAACAAAAAAATGCTATAAACCTATACCGTGTTGAAAGAGGATCCATAGAAGAAATAAACAGTAAGGAATGGGAATCTATGAAAAATATTGTTGAGGTTTTACAATGCTTTTATGAGGCCACACTGGACATCTGTTCGGATTTATCATGCGTCTCAATGGTTATACCCTTAATTGCAATGTTGAATGGTAAATTAAATGTAACCCAAACCAGAAATACAACGGACAGGGACATTACGGACAATGACGAAAATTTTGACCAAAACTATGCGGAGATCATGAAATGTAAGTTACTCAACTCACTAAATCAGCGGTTTGCGTTTTTGAAAAGTAACTTACCTTTGATCACTGCAACACTACTTGATCCACGATTTAAAACTAAATATTTGACTGAAAATGAAGTCAGATTAGCCAAAGCTGAAATTTTTGAAATATTAAATAAAAGATCTGTCACTGATCAGTCTGAAGTGGCTGCATCAACTTCTCGCTTGGAAATAGTAAACCACCAAATCACCAACCCCACCAACCTGTGGGCAGCTCATGATTCAATTGATTCTGAAGATGAATCTACAATGATGATAGACACTAATGAGGGCGCTATTATAGAATTAGTAATCGACAGTTTTCTCAAAGAGCCAAGACTACCGAGACACGCAAATATTTTCGAATATTGGTATTCATCTCCGTACAAGGTGTTAAGACCGGCAGCTAACAAGTATTTGTCAGCACCACCAACAAGTGTCGCTAGTGAGCAGCTGTTTAGTAAAGCTGGACAGTTGTACGACGAAAGGCGACACAATTTAACAGGATACAATGCGGAGAAATTGCTCTTCCTTGCTTACAACATACAACTGCTAGATTTCAATTACTAACTACTAGGTAGTTTGTTAATGTACCTAGTGTAGGTAGACAATGTGTCTAGAGCCTAGATAACTATAATGACTGATTGTATAAATTATATTTATGATTAAAATGATTGAAATGATTAAAATGATGATGATAATTTGTGTATTTTTATGTTTTATTTAAATTTGCGATTCTCGGTCTCGGTCTCGGTCTCGGCCGAGATTTTTTTTTATTCTCGGTCTCGGTCTCGGTCTCGGCTAACGCCAAAAAATGTGTCTCGGTCGGACCTTACCTTTAGGTAAATTAATTTTTTCAGTTAAATCGTTTCGCAATTTAAATAGAGGCTTTATAACATCCATATACTTTTTCCCCTTGTTGCTTTTTTTGGATCATAGTCACGTCTATGAGCATTTGTATGTTTCAGTAACCAAACTTAAGTCTGGATCCTTTTTGAGCAACAGCTGTTTTAAACCAGATGTATTTTTGTATCTATGGCCAGCTAAGATTATAAATTGATCATTTTTTGTTATGGGAGTAGAACCTAGCAACAATTTATCGCGTTCTACTCTGACCCCAAATGGAATGTCTCTCAACGCTTCGGAAGAAACTGACCAGGATGACGTATCAAAATCTTGATTTTGATCCACTATTGATTCATACGAAGAGTTGCTGCTAATTTCTGATTCATCTTCATCCTTATCTGATTCTTCTATCTGCAAAGTTTTATCTATAAACGGAACTTCAGACTCTTTATCTTCAATAGCATGTAGGGGAGGAGTTTGCTTGCTGGCTTTAGCAATTAAGTTAAGAGGTTCTGTTACAGGCTTAAAAACTGAATCTAGTGCTTGTTTATTATCAATCTCAAAATTTCGCATTTTGCGTACTTTCTTCTTTACAGCTTCTGCTGCATTAACGATTTGTCTTTTCAATGATTTATCCATTTTGGTGCAATTGATCGTAATCGGTGTAGCGCCGTGTAAAGAATAATAAAGTCGTGCAAATTTACAGTCTTTTATACTTGTGTTCTTATCAAAGACTACAAAAGTGTCCAATTTATTTCTATAACAACCTTTATGTTTGAAGCAATCTTTATTGATTACAACATAATTGAATGGTTTATTCCGTATTTTTGAACACATTTCACGAAATTCACTCCATGTCATATCACTATTAACCCTTAACTTGGCAAATGCACAGCACACAGGTTTGTACAGTATTCTGGCAAAGTATAAAACTGCAAATTAACAAGTTATTTATTTTTAAATAGCTTTAGGGGGGCTAAATACATTGTAATTAATATTTTTTATAATACTAATTTGTTACTTTACAAAATATTAATAGTGCCCCTAAGGGCACATCACCAATTTCGCTTAAATTAGTAATTGCTGTTATTTGTGCCCTGCAAGATACAATGCCGCTTTTACCTACAATAATATTGACGTGGTATTAACACACAAAACAAAAATAAAAACAATACACCAATTCACAAAATAAGTAATTTATTAAAAGAAATGACAATACAAAATATTTCAATAATCTAAACAAAAAATATGTTTATTTCGAAACTAAACTATTAACATGTAACATTAATAGTTTCTTAATTGTTAAAGCTTATCTAACTGAAAAAGCCTCTTTATGAGATCAATTTACGAGATCAAAAATAAAATAAAAAATATCTATGAAAAAGATAAACTAAACTTCTTACAAAAAAAAAAAAAACTTCTTACACCTTTTCTTTAACATTCTTTAAATGTAAAAAAACTGTCTTCTGTACTTAATCCTTACTGTGAAAACTTACAAAACAATTTCGCTTAACTTAACTTTTCGCAAAACTTAAAAAACAACTTTTTTATGCACAATCGCATTTCACATTTAGTACACATAAAGGTAGTTTTTCCAGAATTACATTTTCTACAACGACCTTTAGATGTCATGATTGGATAATGATTATGTCCATCATATCGTGTTTCTTCAGCAGGGCGTGTCTTTATTGGATTAATTATTATGTTTCTAGATGACGGGCCCGGAATATTATGCAATTCCATTCCTAGTGGAGGTTCTTTTTGTGCTTGTAAGCCTTGAGCGATTTTTTATCTAAATCTTTTAATCGAAGGTATTTGTCATCAGTCATTAATAAACCATATTCTCGTCTATACAATAGCCACGCATTATTTACAGATATATCAAGAAGCTGTGAAAATATTGCCATATACCACTTGTGTGTTTTATAATAGGTTCTGTATATAGCAATCAACATATCAGAGAGATCCACCCCACCCATATGTTTATTATATTCATTAATGATTTTAGGACATGGTATGTCAATAAATCGTTTAGCGTCCTTACTATATCTATTACACACTCCCATAGGTTCAAGACCCACATATGTGCTCGCGATTAGTACAGGTTTATTGTCCAACCACTTTACCATGATAATCTTTTGATCATTACAAATTCTATAATCAACAGAACCACGTGGTTTCTTTTTAATTGATTTATCGGATTCCAAATCACATTTCCTTCTGTTTCATTATATCCTGGTACTCGGAATGGAGGAAATGGTTGCCAAATCGCTTTCTGAATCGAACATTTCTGATCAACTCGAACAAAGCACCCCTCCTAACTTCGTGTCTCGACGCTTTAAGAGGTCCGTGGAGGATCTATATAACTACGACTCCGATTTCCGAGCTTTCAAGGAGGAAGTTAAAGAACTCATATCATCTTTAATCTCACCTCAACAAGAAGAGATTAAGAAGATTTACCAGACATTAACGGAAATCAAAACCACTAATAGCAACATAGAATCCTCTATGGCATATTTGACGGCACAAAATGACGAACTAAGGTCTAAAATTAAGCATCTAGAAGAGCAATCCAAAAATGACAGAAATCACATCATCATTTTAGAGGACAAAATAGAAGACCTGCAAAGGGGTAGCCGAAAGGCGTGCTTCGAAATCAAAAATGTCCCGAAAATAGATAAAGAATCTAAAGAAGACTTGATAAAAATGTCACTATGTTTATCCAAGGAAGTAGGCTGTAACATCACAAAATCGGATATTAGTGACATATTTCGAATAAAAAGCAAACGAACTGGCACAAAAAATAGCCCTATTATAGTTGAGTTGAAGTCGACCATTCTTAAATCGGACCTCTTGAAGTCAACTAAATCTTTTAATAGGAAACAAAATGGTAAATTATGTGCGAAACATCTCGGATTTAAGTCATATGAGAATACGCCAATATAAATATCGGAACATTTAACTACAAGAGGAGCTCGACTACACTTTCTTGCGCGTGACCTGGCAAAATCTAAGGACTATAAATACTGTTGGACGGCCTACGGGAAAGTATATATTAAGAAGAATGATGACTGCTACTATTACTATAAACTGTGAATCACAGGTACATAACCTTTTACAGCTTCAATGACTAGTTTTCGCCTTACAAGCGACCTACTGGTATTACCTTATTCACTTACTATGCTACCTATTTGTTCAACTGTTATCGGTTCTTTAAATTTTCGAAATCAATCATAATTAAGTTAAACACTAAGCTAAGTAATAAGTTACGTTTTGTTTACCAATCACGCCCTTTCACGCACTCTTCATTTCTCACCCCTACATTAAATCTATATATTAAACTCGCAAACTTTCAAACCACACATACCTTTACACACTTACAGACATACACATTCACCCTCACCCACACACGAAATAATAATACGAATCTAATTACGTTATCCTGTATTTATAATACTTATATAAATGGATAATACTCTACTCACTTTGAATGACATCGATAATTCCGAAATAGCTCAAGTTTTTGATTGTGATATTGATGACTTTACTAAGCTTATAGCGCCTAACTCTTCCGGCTTTGCCATTGTTTCGCAGAATATTAGATCAGTCTACTCAAATTTTGATGATCTTCAATTAAATTTACTGAATCTTGGAATAGATATTGATCTGGTAATTCTAACCGAATGTAGGTTGAGCTCAAATAAACCAATTCCTCAATTAACTAACTATAACTCGTACCAAACTACAAACCATCTGAATAAGGCCGACGGAGTAGTCGCCTATATTAAAAACACTCACAAAAATAAAACAAGAGAAGTAGAGTTAGTTCATGCGTCCTGCTTGGAGATTCACGTTACGTCTGACATTATAGTTATCGCAATTTATCGATCTCCTTCAACTACGAACGCAGACCAATTTATTCACTCCTTAAATAATCACTTAGTTAAACTTGCTTCAACTAAAACTGTAATAATCACAGGAGACATAAATATTAATCTAATACACAATGAAAATGAGCAGTCACACGAACGTACAAACCGACTCAACTATCTCAATATGCTAGCGATGCATGGTCTACTCCCTGGTCACTCGCTTCCTACGAGAGACAAAACCTGCCTTGACCACTTTATAATAAGACTCAAACCTGAAAACCAAACGGCAACTATTGCAGTTATTCACACGACAATCACAGACCATTCCATGACTTTCTTAAAAATTTCAAACATTACTAATTTAGTTAATAAATGCTCAAAAACAAAAACGGTTTTTAATTCGGAGAAGGGGCTCGAGCTCCTCAAAGCCAGTAGCCTAACAGAACTATTAATCAATACACTACTAATAAATTAATCAATACACTACAAAATTGTATCACACTCAGTACAATTACTATGAATATATCTTTGAAAAATAGAATTCTAAAACCATGGATGACAATTGGCTTGTTGCGCTGTATTTTGAATAGAAATCGTATGCAAAAGCGACTTAAGCTTGACCCATACAACGAGGTGCTCAAAATCACATACAAAAGGTATCGTAATTACTGCTGTACCATTATTAGGAAACAAAAACGTAAACATGACAGAGATCAACTTTCAAAAGCGTATAGAAATCCTAAAAAAACATGGGATATCATTAACAGTATCACACAACGCAAACCTAAAAAAAACAAACAATTCGGAATTGCTAGATACACTCAATACCCCACAAAACGCTGTTGACAAGGTTAATGAGTACTTACTTCTCAGTCCTCAGCAAGCAATATTAGCAACCATGACTCATTACCGTTAGACAGTCCTTTGACCACATCCTTTGTTCTTCTCGACACAGACCCCGAAGAAGTCCGGGCTACTCTAATGAGCCTAAAATCTGATAGCGCCCCCGGTAGGGACAAAATACAAGTCAACTTTTTAAAATCAGCACACGAACAAATTGTACCAATCTTAACTCACTTAATTAACTTATGCTTCAAGCAGGGACTTTTCCCGGACGCTTTGAAAATAGCCCTTATAACGCCTGTGTACAAGTCTGGAGATAAGTCTGATCCGTCTAACTATAGACCGATCTCGGTCCTACCAACCATTTCCAAAATCCTTGAGAAACTTATTAACTCACGCCTAATTAAATTCCTATATAAATATAAGATACTGTCACCTTCTCAGTTTGGGTTTAGACAGGGAAAGTCGACTGAGGATGCAGTTCTGTCACTGACCTCTGCTCTGATAGACGGTGTAGATGCTGGAGCCAAGTGTCTAGCGGCTTTTCTCGATCTCAAAAAGGCCTTTGACACAGTTTCTGTCCCCTTACTATTACAGAGGCTTGAACGCATCGGCATTAGGGGACTCGCTCTTGAACTTTTTAATTCCTACCTTAACCATCGCAAACAAAGAGTTAAAATTGGAATGTACACCAGCTCCGAGTTAAGCGTCACATTCGGAGTACCCCAGAGCAGTGTTCTTGGGCCGAGCTTATTCCTTATCTATATTAATAACCTCTGCAACATGAAGATTGACGGTGGGCTCATTTTCTCATACGCTGACGATACTGCCATCGTCTTCACTGCTAAAACCTGGGAAAAGGTTCGTGGGTTGGCTGAGAGTGGCCTAGCGAAGATAGCAGCCTGGCTAAATCTTAGCCTCCTCACACTAAACGCCGCCAAATCCAATTACATCTGCTTTACAAAATATAATAACTCGCAACCGTCTCAAGATTTCCAAATAAAAATCCATAACTGTTCCACTCCCCCAATCCCCGACTGCTCTTGCTCAATAATTAACAGGTTAAAGCATACTAAATATTTAGGTGTAATGATTGACCAGCGCCTGTCCTGGCACATGCACATCGAACTTATTATGAAAAGAGTTAGGAAGCTGATATGGACTTTTAAAACATTGAGACAAGTGGCTTCGAAGCTACTTCTGAAACAAGTATATGTATCACTGGCCCAATCTATTCTCATGTACTGTCTGTCTTGCTGGGGAGGAACAACAAACCTGAAATTCTTGGAGCTTGAGAGGGCGCAGAGAACCTTACTTAAAGTCATGTTCTTTAAACCCTATAGGTATCCCACCCAAAGCCTATACCTATTAGCTGATCTTTTGTCTGTAAGAAAGCTTTACCTGCTTCAACACATATTGAAAAAACACACATCCCTTCCGTATGACCGCTCTAAGCCAAAAAGTAGAAGGAGCTACTTGGTTGCTCCAACTGTAACCGTTAGATCTGCTTTCGCTAAAAGGCAATACCCAAGGCAATCATCTTATATATATAACTTTTTCAATAAAGAATTACGGATACATTCCATGAAGCTCAGGGACTGTAAAAAAGTTGTAATCGATTGGCTTAGAACTAAAACATATGATGAGGTTGAGTCGATTATATCTATTTATTATTAACCAAATAAGTAACGCTACACTACCTCACGCTCATACTTACACCCACACTCACTCATACACTCACTCACACACTCACTCATGATACACATACCACAAGTACACGCGTGATCTGGCCTTTTTCTGCATAATTTTCGTTCTTTCTTTAATTTGCAATGCATTTTGCATAATTTTTAAGTTCTTCTATCTTTGCATGTTTACATTGTCTACATTTCAATTGCATAAAAGTGACAAGTGGAAGTGGGGAGTCTCCTAATACAAGCAATTCCTTGCTTAAAAGGCGATCTCCAATAACATGTCTCAAAAAGACTGTTGTAATTGAAATAAACTTTTATTTTATTATTTATGAAATAAACTTTTATTTCCGTATTCTGTTTTGTCTGAAAGTTCCAATTGATAAAATGCCCATTTCATCGCGCAAATATGTCATAAGTTCGATACTTGAGAAAAAGTTATCGAAGTAAACCACAGACAGAACTGGATTATGCATTGTGCGACATGTCAGAATTACTTTAGCTCCTAATCCCATGGATCTCTGTTTAGTTTTGAATGTGATACCCTGGAAGGTGCTTTACGGCCTGTTATACGGTGGAGCCGTATAACAGGAAATCGTACACAAAACCTGATATACCTGATCTAACAAATAATTTATAGCCCCATTTTTTAGGTTTAGGTTTGATATACTGTCGGGGGTTTCCGGCCTTTTTTCCTTTATAGGGTATCATCATTTCGTCAATTGACATGCGATTTTCTTCTTCAATCTTATTGCAATTCTTTCTAATGGCTTCTACTAGCGGCCTTATTTTAAAATATCGGTCAGTACTGTTTTCAATATTTTCGTTGTTATTGAAGTGTAAATATCTCCTGATTAACTCGTATTTCTTCAGTGACATTATTTGGGCTATTTGTTCAATCCTTGTTTTTGAACTCCAATAATCGGTATAGGCAGGTAATTGTATTATACCCATCAATAATTCTATGGCAAGAAAATCTTGGATATCTTGATGCGACAGTGCAATATTTTTGGTAGATGCTTGAAATGCGTACGATGTACTCTGCTCTCGAATTTTTCGTATTATTGTGTCAGTAAAGAACAATTTAAAATACTCAATTGGGGATCGAATTCTCTCAGGTTGTGTAAATACATTTTCTCTAGTATTATGAACTTCGTGCAAGAATAAATCTTTTTTCCAATCTAAATTTTGTTTATTATGTATTTTTTTTACTGTTTTGGATTTTTTATTTGAGTTTACTTTGTTTTTATTTTTATTGTTTACTTTTTTTGATGTTTTACTTTGGCTTTTGGATGTTGTAGGTTTGGGCGATAGAGCCCGTCTTTTATAAAATGATGATTTGGCTGAAATGTAAGGGATGTATTAATATAATGTAATCTACCTATTCTAAGTTCTATATCTAATAATCTATGCACCATTGTAACCCATTATATTGCACTATTATATCAAATATATCTCAGTATTATTCGGGCATCCATTGGTTTCATTTATCACCAACGTCGCACCTTACATGGCGACCCGGCCAGGATAGTTTGCCCGCACGCGCGCCGCGAATTTGAGACGTGGACGTACCTAATACCTCCATCTCCAAAGTACCGCGACAATGGGACGAGTACTAGTTTACTGTAATTACGGACTGGACGTGATTGTACGCATAATTCGCGAAGATGGGCAAGCCGCAGCAATATTACTCGGCTCTATAGAAAATGTCATGGGAAATGGATTACTAAGGAGATAAATCGTACGGCTATCAGGAGATCGCTGTTTTGTCGCCAAATGCAATTGGGGGCCACGGATCCCGCTCCGAAAACCTACGCGGAAGATATTGTGTGATTGGTGATTAAAATAAAAGTGTGTAAAGTGCATGTTATATAAAAAAAAAAATTATAAAAGTGCGGTAAAAAAAAAAACAATAATACGGTTCAGTCATAAATACGAACGAATATATTAATCGTAATATAATCTATAAAATAAATTTACAAAATTATAATGTCGCGCTAGTGACTACAACCTGACTTTTACTAGGAATGCAGCGTCTTACCAAATACGGACGATGCGCTGATTGAACTTTGGACTATGGTGTTATTTGCGTTTGATTGAAATAGCTTCGTAATTACAAAATGTTATATTAATGTTTTAATGCAAATTACAGGTACATAATTATGTTTACTTTACTCTACGCTTTGGTGGTAAGTGGATTATGGATATTATTTTAAATTTTTATAATGAGTTAAAGAAAATTAGAACTTATTTAATAAAATTAGGACCAAAAAGGAGAACGGAAAAAATTCTAGAGAAAAAATTAAGTGAGATTAATGAAATTTACTCACTACGAGACTTGGTTGATTGATTTTAAAGATAAAGTTGCGAAAAAATATTATAGTTACCAAGATATTTTATTAATAGAAAATTATTGTCGTTTATTTTTAGATTTACGAGAGGATATTTTATTGTTATTTCAGAGTGATAAGTCAGAATCTTTGTCCAATATGACTTCTTTTGATTTAAAAACTGCCTTAAATCTTTTACCTGTTATGACAAATGAGGAGGCCAATACGAAACAGTTAATTGACAATATCGAATACTATAACTCCATATTAAAGGAGAGTGCTTGTAAACAAAACTTAATGAATTTTGTGTTGAAAAGTAGACTTTCCCAAGAAGCTAAGTTAAAATTAAAATCGAAGTATGATACTGTCACTGACTTAATTGTTGATATGAAAAATATATTATTGTGTAAGAAAGCTGCAACGGCTATACAAAATAAATTACAAAAAATTAAACAAAATGAAAAGTCTATTGTGGATTATGGAAAAGAAATTACAGAATTATTTGTGGACCTGACGATTACGCAAGCCGACGGGAATGAGCAGTGCTATAATATATTAAAGCCAATTAATGAAAAAATGGCAATCAAACAGTTCGCCGATGGTTTGCGAAATCGTATGTTAAGTACGATTATTTCTGCAAGAAATTACAGCTCACTCAAGGACGCCGTTCAAGCAGCCCAAGACGAGGAGGTCTCGGCAACCACAGCGTCTTCTAGAGAAATCATGGGTATGTACAAGAGACCATACAATAATAATAATTTTAATAATAGCAACAGGGGCCGCTTAAATATTTATAGAGGCCAACGCAGAGGACATAACAACTTCTTTTCGTTTAGAGGACGAGCGCAAGTACCACAGTACGGAGCACACTTTGTACCACGAGGACAGTGGATTCGAGGTGGAACTGGTGGACGTAGGCAGCATAGAGGTAAATTTGAAAGTTCATATATTAGAGGAAATCAAGGGATACGCGGACGCCGCGATATAAACGTTATAAATAATTCAGATAACTCGGTTGAATCGACTTCCAATCAGTTTTTTCGTGACTGATAGTGATAAATTTATTTTAGCCAGTGATAGTAATTGTTATATTTCTTTATGTTCGTCATTATATACTAATAAAAAACACTATTTTCTAGTAATTCTGGAGCGTCATTGTCAGCGTGTACATATAAACATGCTCTCGAATGTAACATTCCATATAGAAAACGTAACAATAAACGGACTAGGGGGCAAAGTCCAAGCAATAGGATACTTGTATTTATCGTTGACTTTAGAAGATGAAACAATTAATTATAAGTTTTATGTTTTTCATAACTTACCTATTAAGGGAAGCGGAATTTTAGGTCGTGATTTCTTAAACAAGTACAAAGTTCAATAAGATTTTAATAACAATATTTTAACTTTGTATCCTAATACGAAAATTGTTTCTTTGCCTTTAATAAATCCATTTAACGCAAATTTTAACATTCCTGCTAGAAGTGAATCTATACATTTTATACGTACAAACTTCAATGAAGATTGTGTAGTATCATCAAAGGAAATCAAAGATGGCGTTTTTTTAGCGAGTTCTATAGGTACTCCTAAAAACGGTTTAATACCTGTTCGAATATTAAACGTAACTGAAAATAACCTATCGTTAACAGAAATACAGCCTAGAATTGAGAAACTTAGTGAATTTAATATTTGTGTATTTGAGAAAACGCTTATTATATAAAAAATATTTTCCTTATTGAATTTACAACATTTAAATGATGAGGAACAAAGAAGTATTTAAAATACTTGTGCTAAATATTCGGATATATTTTACCTTCCAGGAGATAAATTAAGTAAGACAGATATTTATACCCATACAATTTCATTAAAGCCTAATACAAAACCAGAATTTTCTAAACAATACCGTTTGCCATATTCTCAAAAAGATGAAATTAAACGTCAGATTAATAAAATGTTAGACGAAGGTATTATAGAGCCCAGTAAAAGCGACTGGTCTAGCCCAATATTTTTGGTACCCAAGAAGTTGGATTCATCGAAAGATAGAAAATGGAGATTAGTAGTAGATTACCGGAAACTGAATAATTGTATAGAAGACGATAAGTTCCCATTACCAGATATTACAGAAATTTTAGAATCATTGACAGGCAGCATTTATTTCACGCATTTAGATTTACACCAAGGATACTATAACGTAAAATTAGAAGAAAACAGTAGAAAATTTACAGCTTTCCATTCAGGACAGTATCAGATGACGCGTATGCCGATGGGACTAAAAACTAGCCCAAGTTCTTTCTCAAGAATGATGACAATGGCAATGGCTGGTCTAAATTATGAAAAATGTTTGATTTATCTAGATGACTTAATCGTTTTTGGTAGAAATTTAATAACTCATAATAAAAATTTGCAAGACGTATTTGAGAGGTTACGATCTGTTAATCTAAAGTTAAATCCAGCAAAGTGCGATTTTCTTAAGAAAGAAATTTTGTATTTAGGACATGTTATTTCAAACTAGGGTATAATGCCTGATCCTGCAAAAATTGCTGTAGTTCGAAACTATCCATGCCCAAAAAGCACAGATGAAGTAAAACGTTTTGTAGCTTTTACTAATTATTATCGCAAATTCATTCCAAAATTCGCTGAAATTGCTTTTCCGTTAAATAAATTAACCAGAAAAAATGTACCATTTGAATGGAGTATTGAATGTCAACACTCATTTGAAACTTTAAAACAACATTTAATGAATCCACCTATATTACAGTATCCAGATTTTTCAAAAGAAAATAGTTTTATTGTTCAAACTGATGCGTCAAATAATGCTATAGGAGCAATTTTGTCAAATAAAAACCAACTACCAATAGCTTACGCTAGTAGAAGCTTAAACAAAGGTGAAAAGAACTACCCTGTTATAGAGAAGGAACTACTTGCGATTGTTTGGGCTGTAAAGTATTTTCGTCCATACTTGTATGGTCGACCTTTTAAAATACTTACAGACCACAAACCACTTGTATACTTGTTTAACATGAAAGATCCGTCAAGTAGGCTCATGAAATTTAGGATGACGTTAGAAGAGTATAATTTCGAAGTAGAATACGTCAAAGGTTCTGACAATTCAGCTGCAGATGCACTGTCCAGAATTACTTTAAATGAGTTGAAGGAAATGCATGAAAGTGTCGTAAACGTAATGACAAGAGCTCAGGCGAAAAAATTAAATAACCCTAATTATACAGTAGATGTGGATCCTTTACACTTGAGGCCTGATCAACCAAAAGTCGTAAGCACCCATATCAAACCGAAAGATTCAGTTGAATTAAGATTTATTGATATTAGAGGATTAGAGAACTTGAGGAAAATGGGACTAATTACCAAAGAAAATAAATCATTTTGTTATGTTGAAAGTAAAAGAAATATTTATGTAAAATTTTTAACTCTCAATCGCAAATGACGCGAGACGAATTTGTGAGAGAGATAGATATTTTTTGCAATTTATTGAAGATAGAAGAAATATACATTTTAAAAAGCAAAGATAATGAAATTTTTATAAAAAAGCTTTTAGAAGACATAAAGAATAATAAAAATAGGTCCGGACCGCGTATATGTATTTTAAGTGGCGTAAAAAGAATAGAAAATAAGGATGATATGAAAGTTATTCTTAATGACTTCCATCTCTTACCAAGTAGTGGCCATGCTGGTATGAGACGGATGTCAAATAATATAAAGAAATATTATTATTGGCCTGGTATTGATAATGATGTTCGAGAATTTGTAAAGCGTTGTGATAAGTGTCAACGAATAAAGTATTCACTGCCAAAAAAAGAGCCAATGACAATTACTAGCACGGCAAATACTGCATTTGAAAAAGTATTTTTGGATTTAGTTGGTCCTATAGATACAGATAATGATAATTTTTCGTATGTGCTGACGTTGCAATGTGAACTCACAAAGTTTGTGGAAGGTTATCCCTTAATTTCCAAGAAATCTGAAGAAGTAGCGAGAACTTTTGTCAACAACTTTATTCTAAGGTACGGTGTGCCAAAGATAATCGCAACAGACAGAGGAAAGGAGTTTCTCTCGGAAATATTTCAAGAGGTATGTAAGTTATTAAATATTAAACAGCTTAATTCTACAGCACATCATCACCAGAGCATAGGAGCCCTAGAAGTTACTCATAAACATTTAAATGCGTTTTTGCGGATTCAAACAGAGAACCATCCTGAATTGTGGAGTAAGTGGATCCCGTTTTGGTGCTTTGCTTACAATACTGGAGTACACACAGAGACCGGATTCACTCCTTACGAGTTGGTTTTTGGTAAGAAATGTTCTCTTCCCAGCAATCTAACGGAAAATTTAGATCCACTATATAATTTCGAAAGTTATCCATATGAGTTAAAATACCGTTTGCAACTTTCTCAAAAAGAGGCTAGAAATAACCTGTTGAAAAGTAAGTTTAGTAGGAAATTAGTATATGACAAAAATATTAACCCTGTTAGTTATAAGGAAAATGACTTAATTTTAGTTAAAAATGATACACCATGTAACAAGTTAGATAACATATATTCAGGTCCTTATAAAGTTATTAAAGACATACCACCAAACGTAGAGATCATTAATAAATATAGAAAGAAGGATATCATTCATAAAAACCGTACAAAACCATATCATGTTGCTAAATTTTAACTTTATAAATAATGTAAAAAAAAAAAACCACACTAATTGTATTTTTTTTTTCAATAAGTACGGTGATGTAAGGGATGTATTAATATAATGTAATCTACCTATTCTAAGTTCTATATCTAATAATCTATGCACCATTGTAACCCATTATATTGCACTATTCTATCAAATATATCTCAGTATTATTCGGGCATCCATTGGTTTCATTTATCACCAACGTCGCACCTTACAGAAACACTTAATTTTCTCTTTGATCTCCTTGGAGCGATCATAGTAATTTCAAGATCACTATCCATTTCGAGATCACTAGCACCAGCTGGACATGGACTTGCTATGCCTAACGGTGGGTTATTATTGCAGTGAACTACCATCAATGAAGATTGTGCTTCGCCATCTTCTTGAAGTGGGCTATCTTGGTACGATGATATTTCATTATTTGAATTTACAGATGATAAGTTGATAGATATTGTTACGCCGAGTAACTAGGACGACGGAGATGGGTCACGGAGATTCTGGATTAGTCGATGAAGCAGGTAGAAAACAAACAAGAGGAATATGCTAGAATGCGGCACCCGCAACAAAAAGAAAAACAAACAAAACACAATAGCGTGAGACCGGGCTCAAGGTCAAGGATTAACAATGGCGATTGTAAACATCTATTGTTCGCAAGTTGAATAAAGGACGTAAACATCTATTGTCTCAAAAATGCGGGCGGGTCGCATTCTTGAGATTTATCGAGATTTTTCGAATCCAGAATCTTCGTGGCTCATATAAATAATGGTCGACAACGTCGGCAAGGGCAGTTCAGTTTTGGACACATCGAAGTGAAGATCGAAGTGAAGTACCTAGTGATTATCAGTGCAGTGTAACAAGTGCTAGTATAGTGACTGTTCGTGTGTTTTCTGTGTGTGTTTGTGTAGTGAATAAAGTGACTGTTTATTTCGGTGAAATAAGTGGTATTTAATTTATCCCGAACCCCAGCTCGTAACATTTGGTGTCAGAAGTTGTGGGATAAATTATGCCGGTTTTACCGAAAGAAGACACGGAGGGTATCCGTACAAGAAGTCAGCGGCAGCAGGAGATGGACCAGAGACGATTCACAGATTCGCCGTCTGTACCTTCGGGTCATGAACGACCACCTAATGACCCAGTCGCTGGTCCATCAGGAACATCTCCAGCACCAACAGTGGACCTGGCGACCTTGATGGTAATGATGCAGGAGCAAACACGCCTGCTGCGCGAGCAGATGCAGCAAGATAAAGAGGAGCAGGCTCGCCGGCAGGAAGAGCAGGCGCGCCAATTGCGAGAGCAGATGCAGAAGGATAAGGAGGAGCAAGCCCGCCGTCAAGCGGAACAGGCACGCCTTCTGCGGGAACAACTGCAACAAGATAAGGAAGAGCAGGCACGCCTACTGCAGGAGCAACTGCAACAAGATAAGGAAGAGCAGGCACGCCGGGAAGAGGAGCAGGCCCGCCGCCAAGAGGAACAGATGCTCCTTATAAAAGACCTCCATGGAACTCTTGGCAAAGAGCTTGGCGCAATGAAGGAGCAGGTGGAACAGCATGAGAGTTGGATTTCCGAAGTCAAAGTTGAAATGGCTGATATGAAGAAGACCCTGAGTGATCTCAAGGCAGGAAAAGGATTTGTGGCTCCTATGGTCGATACTCCCACTACCCCTTCAGTACGATTCAGTGGATTTAAAGTGCCACCGTTTGATGGAACCTCTTCATGGTCAGCTTACAGACGCCAGTTTGAAGCTTATGTGGAGTCAAATGGATGGGACAAAACTCAGGCCAAGACGGCACTCACCTTATGCCTCCGCGACCAGGCTTTAACTGTACTGGAGGCGCTCGACAAGGACATGACCTACGACCAACTACTGGAAGCATTGGACTCAAGATACGGCGACGCACATCTAGAATACGTGTTTCGTGCCCAGCTGAAGGACCGAGTACAGCGGGGTGCAGAGACCCTACAGCAGTGGGCTCTAGAAGTTGAGAAGTTAGTCCGGAAAGCCTACCAGTCCACACCTGATCGACGGAAATCTTGTTCAGGCGTTTGTCGATGGAATACGTGATCTAGAAGTCAGAGCCGCTGTGAGACTTGGGCACCACAAGACTTTAAGAGACGCCTTAGCCCATGCCTTGGAAGTAGAAGCAGTGAGACAGGACCATCGGGCTCACCGTATCCGGGAAGTCGTTTTACCAACATGCCACCTTTGCGGGGAAAAGGGCCATTTCCAGGCAGGTTGCCCGAAGCGCAGCGAGGGTCGAAAGGATGGTGCAGCATCACCAAGATGCTACATATGCGGAGAAAAGGGCCGCCTCCGAGCTAATTGCCCAAAGGGAACCACGTGGCGACAAAAGACCTATGGTGAAACAGTAAGGGCGGTGAATGCAACCGCCGAGGAGCAGCAGGGAAACCAGGACAAACACAGGAAACAGGACACAGGAAAAAGCCAGGACTGCGGGGCGGGTGCTGGCTGGTGCAGAAGTAGCCCCAAGGATTTCGATCTCACAAGCCCATGATGGAAACAGCCTGATCATCAAAGGTGAAGTCAACAGAACACCCTGTAAGCTGACAATAGATACTGGAGCTTCTCGCACGGTCGTGAATTCTCAACTGGCACGTCGGGTTCTTGGGGACTGCATCATTGACCATGAGTGTATACAATTAGTAACAGCTACTGGTCAGCACATATCCGTCCGAGGTAAGAAGGAGGTGGAATTGAAACTTGGTAACAGAATATATCGGCATAATGTCATCGTAGCCGATATAGTAGACGACTGCATACTGGAATTGGACTTTATGCGAGAGCATTCTTGTGAGATCGACGTTAATCAAGGAGTATTGAAGTGCGGGACAGAAGAAGTCTTTCAGTCAGGAAAGTGTTCTGCCTGAAGAAAATAATTCTACCTCCTAAGTCGGAAACAATCGTCCCAGTCGCTCTACCACAGAATGCTGGGCAGGAAAATCAAAGCTGTACGCATACTCAATCCCAGCGATAAGGAGCAAGTGATCAAGAAGGGCACATTGATGGGCATTTGTGAAGAAGTAGCCTGGATGCGACGTTGCAGTGATCAGTGTACTGGTAATAACGCTCACAATTCAAGGTTTAACGTGGCAACACTCTTGGAAGACTGTAGAAATCATATGTCTGAAGAAGAAATGGACAAGGCTAAGAAGATGTTGCTTCAGTACGCTGATATTTTCTCTACAAATGATGCCGATATAGGAAAAACCGGATTGGTACAACACAAGATCAATACTGGCAATGAGTCACCAATTCGTCAGCGACCTAGAAGACTGCCAATTACAAGAGAGAAGGAAGTGGAGATCATGATTGAGGGGATGGTGAAGGATGGTGTAATAGAGCCTTCATCTAGTCCGTGGTGTTCTCCTGTCGTGTTAGTGAAAATACAAAAATATTTATTGGGAAAATATAAGGTTACATTTCATAAAACGTTTTTGGAGCCTCCTTTTAAGCAAAGACAATGCCTGTATTAGAAGGCCCCGCCCTTTCACATCACTGTCGTACACTTATACTGACAGAAGTCAATATAGTGTACTTTGACCTTAAGGGTTATGCAACGTAAGTACATTTTCCAGAATATATCTACTCGTACAAAGAAAAATTATGTAACTAGTAACTAGTGCCTGAATTGTAGTGTATAGTGTTATGGTAAGTAATGCATTGTGATGTGGTGTACTTTGGAGTGATGTGATGTGGTGCAGTGTGTAGTGGTATGGTATGGTGTGGTGCAGAAAAAGAAAGATGGCAGTATGCGCTTCTGCGTGGACTATCGACGACTGAACGACATTACGAAGAAGGACAGCTACCCATTGCCAAGGATTGATGACACACGGGATACACTGACAGGCATGAAATGGTTTACCACCTTAGACCTGAAAAGTGACTACCGGCAAGTGGAAATAGACCCAAAGGATAAGGAGAAGACCGCATTCTCTACGGGAAAGGGTCTGTGGCAGTTTAAAGTAATGCCGTTTGGATTGTGTAATGCTCCTGCCACGTTCGAGAGACTTATGGAACTAGTGCTCACTGGCCTGATCGGAGACGCCTGCCTGGTCTATTTGGATGACATCATCATTGTGGGCCGTACATTTGATGACCACCTACAAAACCTGGAACGTGTGCTATCAAAAATCAGAGGAGCCAATCTAAAGTTGAGTCCGAAAAAGTGCTCATTATTCAAACGACAAGTGAGTTTTCTGGGACACGTAGTTTCGGAAAAGGGTGTTGAAACGGATCCAGAGAAGATAGTTGCTGTCAAAGAGTGGCCAGTGCCGAAAGATAAGACGCAAGTCAGAGCATTTTTGGGCTTGTGCTCCTACTATCGACGGTTTGTGAAGAATTTTTCGGACATTGCGAAACCTTTACACAAATTGACCGAGGAAAAAGCGCAATTCTGCTGGGACACAAACTGTGACAGTGCTTTTCAAGAGTTAAAGGACCGTCTGTGCAATACACCTATATTGGGCTACCCTGACACTGAAAATGAATTCATCGTGGACACAGACGCAAGTAATACTGGAATTGGTGGTGTTGTCACAGAAAAAAGGAGATCAGGAGGTTGTGATAGCCTACTTCAGTAAATCATTGTCAAAACCAGAGAGAAACTACTGCGTCACGAGAAGAGAACTGCTCGCAATAGTCAAGACGTTGCAACATTTCAGCAAGTATTTATTGGGAAGGAAATTTTACCTGCGCACAGACCATGCTGCACTAACGTGGCTATTGCAGTTTAAGAACCCGGAAGGACAAGTAGCAAGGTGGATTGAGCTACTACAAGAATTCGACTTCGTAATTGAACATCGCAGTGGCAGATCCCACGGTAACGCAGATGCGTTGTCACGAAGACCTTGTCCAGAGAAGTGCAAACATTGTTCCAGACAAGAGGCTAAAGAAACAGTGCCCGTGAGGATGCTGAAAACTGACCTTAGCGACGAATGGAAAGAAAACTTACAGCAGGCTCAGGAAAAAGACGCTGATATCAAACCGATCCTCGAGTGGATGAAAGCTGGTGCCTCTAACAACAAAAAGTTACTGGGCACAGTGGGACAGTCTGCTGATACAAAATGGTGTCTTATGCCGGAAATGGGAAAATGTTAAAGGGGACAAGTGTCATCTGCAGATGGTAGTCCCCAAAGCTAAGGTGCCAGATGTCCTGCGACTTTACCATGACGGATGTTCGGGAGGTCATCTAGGTGTAAAAAGGACTTTATTAAAGATTCGAGAGCGATTCTACTGAATCCACTGTCGGGGACGATGTTGAAGACTGGTGTCGTAAATGCACTAGTTGCGCAGCTGTAAAAGGGCCTCACACGCGCAGCAGAAGAGCATTGAAAGTCTACAACGTTGGTGCGCCCTGGGAACGAATAGCCCTAGACGTCGCGGGACCATTTCCAGAAAGTGAAAGTGGAAACAAGTATTTTATGGTTGTGATGGATTATTTCACAAAGTGGCCGGAAGTGTTCGCCATTCCTAACCAAGAAGCTTCGACGGTTGCAGATAAATTGGTCCATGAAGTCTTCTGTCGATTTGGAGTACCCTTGGAGATTCACAGCGACCAAGGAAGGAATATTGAGTCTCAAATATTCCAGGAGACGTGTCGGGTAATGGGTACCCATAAAACCAGAACCACCTCTTACCACCCACAATCTGATGGAATGGTTGAACGATTCAATCAAACCTTAGAGAGATATCTGGCAAAAGTCGTGGGGAACAGGCAGAGGGATTGGGATAAGCACATCCAGCCGTTTCTTTTGTCATACCGGAGTGCAGTTCACGAAAGTACGTCGGTAACACCAGCCTTCGCGATCTTCCGAAAAAAACTACGGTTGCCTGCAGATCTCATCACCGGTATTCCGTCTGACACCCCCCGTTGTGTGACTGATTATGCAAACGACTTGGGTACCAGAATGAATGACATATATGAGCATGTCAGACAATCAGGCCAACAAACATTTGAAAGGATGAAGACCCGCTATGACCGCAAGATGAACAACAAAGGCTTCGACGAAGGCTCACTAGTGCGGCTACATAACCCGGTACGCAGCAAAGGAAAGTCACCGAAGTTACAGGCAAAATGGGACGGTCCCTACCGAGTCGTGACTAAGATCAACGATGTGACCTACCGGATACAGAAAGGACCAAGAGGTGCTCCGAAGATCGTTCATGTGGATCGTTTGGCACGTTATCACGGATGTAATAATGCTCGGGACAAGCATGTCTTAAGAGGGGGCAGTGTTACGCCGAGTAACTAGGACGACGGAGATGGGTCACGGAGATTCTGGATTAGTCGATGAAGCAGGTAGAAAACAAACAAGAGGAATATGCTAGAATGCGGCACCCGCAACAAAAAGAAAAACAAACAAAACACAATAGCGTGAGACCGGGCTCAAGGTCAAGGATTAACAATGGCGATTGTAAACATCTATTGTTCGCAAGTTGAATAAAGGACGTAAACATCTATTGTCTCAAAAATGCGGGCGGGTCGCATTCTTGAGATTTATCGAGATTTTTCGAATCCAGAATCTTCGTGGCTCATATAAATAATGGTCGACAACGTCGGCAAGGGCAGTTCAGTTTTGGACACATCGAAGTGAAGATCGAAGTGAAGTACCTAGTGATTATCAGTGCAGTGTAACAAGTGCTAGTATAGTGACTGTTCGTGTGTTTTCTGTGTGTGTTTGTGTAGTGAATAAAGTGACTGTTTATTTCGGTGAAATAAGTGGTATTTAATTTATCCCGAACCCCAGCTCGTAACAATATGTATGCTGCTGGTGTCGGCACTGAACTGCAAGGTGAAAAATCTGTGGCGATTTTTTTGCTAACTATGTGACTGGGGTTGATTGTGCATTGTATGTTTTTGGGTGACTCGGGTATCTCATCTATACTTGACACATCTGTATCACTTAGACGATACGTTTGCCCAACAATATGTTTGTTTATACTATTATCATCAGAAACGACGGAATCTGTGTCCGAGTCTTTTTGTGGTATTTTGGCTTTTTTTGGCATCCATATGTGACGAATCATACACTTCAGACTGAGTATTACAAGTATTTATTCATCCAACAGTATGTAATTATCAACAATCACTTATCACTTAATCGCTCAATAATTATTAACGATTATACAACAACAGCACTGGCTTATAAGATATTATGTCTACTGCTCAACGCCTCGGAATAGAATGTCCCAGTACAGATTGATCTATTACCAGCCGAATGTTTCCCACTCTTAAACGTAGGCAAACACTCAGCTGGGTCAGACCAATCAGAGCGAAGTACACAGTACGCATGATCAATTGATTAATTTAAATACATTAGATTAACTTTAAATTTAGCAATAGTTATAAATTGATTACACAGACAAATTGATAATATAACACCTACTTATACTTGACTAATTTGTAATAAAAAGGGCGTTTAATAACGAATAGTTCAACTACAAGCGCCATCTGTCGCTCGTGATAAGGAAACCTTTATAAATGTCTTGTCATTATTTTATAAAATCATTACACATAATACGCTAAAACAAAATACAAATTAACGGTTTAAGACATTTATTTCTCAAAACAGAATTACAATAATTCACTTACATCGAGAAACACAAGATGATTAAACATGCGTAGCTAGAGCATTCGACCAGATCATAATTTATATTTATTGTTAGTGATTGTTTATTGCTTACACTATGTTAGTACTACATGGGGGGTAAGTTCATAAATATATTTATGTTATGATTTTATTTTTCCTTGTATGTGGGTATTGTAAAAATTTTAAACGGTTGTGCGATGCGGCCTATGTGCAGTGGCTAATGAGAGTCTGTATTACGTATCGCAATGCTAGTCCCTTTCACAGTTATATTTGAATAGCGATTGATGGCAATTACCAACTATATTTTGGTGATATGAAATTTTAGTTTTTTTTTTAAATAGCGGAAAAGATTGTATATCTTTGATATCTTTTGGTAGGCTGTTGTAAATTTTTGCGCCCTCATATCTGATATTTTTAGTACCATGGTTGGTTCGTGGTTTGATTAAACAGATATTATTAGCGTTTCGCATAAAACGGGTTTGAGTTTGCGCTTTTTTAGTGAAAACAATTTGCGAATGTATATTTTTGGTTAATATTTTTCTTATCAATAGACATGTATGAAATTTGTACATTTGGTTAAGTGTCATTAATTTAGTTTTTTGGTAAACTGTTGTTGTTGGCGTTAAATAATTTAGATGGAATAGTAGTTTTATAGTTTTATTTTGAGTAGTTTGTAATTGCATCAAATTGCTTTTAGCGGCAGAGCCCCACACCTCAATTAAGTAAGTTAGGTGAGACTTGATAAGGGAGTTATACAAGGTTAGTTTTAGTATAGGCGAAACCTGAATATAGTTTGTTCAGAATAAGTAACTGAATCGATTCCAATAATTTTTACACCATGTTATATTTTGACCAAAAAATATCTTATAAAGGCTACAAGTTGGACACCGAGCGACACTAAGTACCTATTAGCAATCATATGCGTAGAACACGGTCACGGCAGGTCATAGCGGCACTAGGCGCGAGCGCACAGCGGGGCGGGGGGGTAAAACAACCCCTTCAGTCGGTCATTTAGTCGCCCGGAAGCTACAGGTTGATGCGCGCGTGTCACGCTCCCGTTCAGCAACGTAACGCGATCGCGAGCGCGCGGCCGGCGCCGTAGGTATTAGTTGTGTTTTGATTGATTCTGTAAATATCGTATGTTAAAAGTTAAATCAAATCGTTTATTTGTGAAAGTATCGTAAGTAGTACCATGAGTTTCTCATACAAAAACTTCCAGTATACAGAAATGGTACGTACACTAGCGGTTTGTGGTGATAACGTATCCCTGGCAGTACGGCGGTACGAGGAGCAATTCGGTATCAGAGTATCGTGGAACACAATGCTGGCCGCTACACAAAAATCAAGGGAGTACGGTACCTTTCGGCCTTCGACAGCTGACATTGTAAATAGTGATTAAGTCAATTATTGTAAATAGCGATGATTAACATTTTAAACACGCCAAGATGGTTAATTGTGGAAAGTTATTATTAGTAGGTATCTACCCACCGCCGGTTGTGGTTAAGTAATGCGATTTTTAACACTTTTCATCCAGATTGAACTTTTTTAAGTGGTTGGCATAAGGTGCAACAAATCGCATTGTTAACGCCTTGCGTCTGTGTGGCAACACAGACGCACACGACGAAGCAGCGCCGGCTCGCGCGCGTGGCATGGTCCCCCGCCGCGCCCTCGGCCGGCCGACCGAGACTCGCCCAAGAATCACGGCCGCGCACTGACGCGCCTTTCTCCGTCACACATTGTCGTTACATTTTTTATTGTAATTCTGAATTTTATTCAAGTTGTCATTATAGTATTCAGTACAGTACAACGGTGTATCAGTCATAAATCCTCATTACGCATCACAACCCTCTGAAGTCGAAAAGCCTGCTGTTCAACATTGGTCCCACGAACCGGATTTTAGAACAAAGAAAATTATAAACAAGAACAAACAAGGCGCCATTTGGACGGGTACATTACGTGAATGTGTTGTTGAAACATCGGAACGATAGCGAAGATCACACCTACTTCAAGCAAGGATATCGTAAAACCTGTGAAAGTAGCGTTATTGTGAGTTCGTTCCAATTTTCTGATCCCTTTGTACAAATTGCATCATCGTTGTTCCGCCATTTTGTGGTAACAACACATTTTTATTTCGTTATTCTAAACAACTTAAATTCTCAATTATTACGATTCTAAGTAAAAGTTACTTAATCCCGTATTAATATCCGTAATTTCATAATAATATTGACGGTGTTTATTTCATATCTTATAAAATAAGTACGTAGGTATCTACCTACCTACATATTATGTACTAATTTCTTCAGAGGTTCTGGAAGTTTGGATGACCCATTTGTGCAGGAGCTGTATTCATCTTATGATAACAAATTATAATCTGCATTATTGTAAATTTCAGATTACAAATTACGTGCGTCGTGTCGTGACTTGTGTGTGTGACCGCTGGACTGGGCGGGGCGCTTAATCGGCCGCGCTGTAACCGGCTTAGCACGTGCTGCCGCTTGCTACCTTAAGCACTATAATTAATATCATAACTGAACCCTGCGCACGCTTTACCGAACCATCAGCTAATTTAAGTATTGTACATTTATTTCATACCATCTTCATTACTCTTTGTTCAAAATTTCTAACTTCCTTATTGCCTTTGCCATTATTGTCTTGGGGTTCTTTTTCCTAACTACCTAACATAATATCATGGATCTTAAGACCCTTATAAAGAAGCGAGCTTCCTTCAAGGCTAGATTAACCCAATTTAAAAATTATTTGGATATTACAGATAGTTGTGAACAATTGAGCAAGCTTCAAACTAACGAACTTTCAGTACGTTTAGCCAAAATCGAAGATCTTTATGTAGATTTTGATAGCGTTCAGTCTGAAATAGAAAATGTGTGTGAAGTTCCAGATGAACAGTTCAAGGAACGGGAAGTCTTCGAAACCCAGTACTTCAGCATGATCGCGCTTGCTCGAGAGGTGTTAGCGAGGGATGTCCCTGCTGCAGGTTCCTGCTCCAGCTCGGACACAGGTTCTAGTACTGCACATGGAGGTGGGCCAAAATTAAAGCTTCCTGTTATACATTTACCTAGTTTTTCGGGTCAATATCAAAACTGGTTGGAGTTTCATGACACATTTTCCTCACTCATACACTCTGACAAAAATATACCTAAAATCAACAAATTCCATTACTTGCGTGCAGCTTTAAAAGACAGTGCTGCTATAATTATACGTTCACTTGATTTCACAGCTGACAATTATGATGTGGCTTGGGATCTGCTTTGCGATCGTTTTAACAATAAAAGGCTCCTTGTAAATAATCACATTCAAGCAATATTTAATATTGAAACTTTACCCAAGGAGTCTGCCAAGGGTTTGCGTAACATTATAGACACTGTAAACAAAAACATAAGAGCTTTAAAAACACTCAAATTACATACTAAACACTGGGACATACTTATAATACACATTATTTCTAATAAATTAGATCCAGTCACTAATCGTGAGTGGGAGACTCATCGTAGCACAATAAAAGAATTGCCTACATTGGATAACTTTAATGAATTCTTGAAAAACCGATCTGACCTGTTGGAAACCATTGATGAGGCTCACACAAAGCGTAGGCATAGTGATGTCACATACAACCGTCATAAATCCATGGTAGTTAGCTCTCACTCACCACCTGCAGGCCAATCATATGTTTGCCCTTTGTGTAAAAGTAATCATGCCATTTATCGTTGCCCTAAGTTCAGATCACTTCCATTACAGGCAAAAATTCAAAAGGTTAAATCTTTAAATTTATGTATGAACTGCTTGCGTCAAGGTCATTCTGTAAGTGTGTGTAGATTAGGACCCTGCCGCATTTGCAATAAGCCACACAATAGTTTATTACACAATAGCAGTCATGACACATCTACACCTAATACTTTATCTTCATCTGCAGCAGCAGCTGCTCCCAGTAATAATGTAGTTCTCTGTACCGCGTCGCCGTCGTCCTCGTCCTCGTTGATGTCTCCGTCACAAACACCTGTAACACAAAATCCTAATTCTATTAATAATGATAGTAATATTTCTTTATCAGTGATTCATAAAACCTGTGTTCTATTGTCAACAACATTGATTCAAGTTGAAGATTGTAACGGTAAAAAACATACCATACGAGCACTAATGGATAATGGCAGCACTTCATGTTTTATTACTGAGAATTTATGTACAAAGTTACACTTACCTATCACTTCTACCTCGTCGTTAGTTGAAGGTTTAAATAGTCAAACCTCACGCATTACAAAAAGCTGTGATGTCATTATATCATCACTCATAAAGCCATACACAGAAAACATTAATTGCTTTATTGTGCCTAACATTACACAGTCATTACCTACTATACAAATAAATCCTACATTATTAAACATTCCAAAAGGCATTAAGTTAGCTGACCCAACATTTTGCATTCCTTCTCAAATAGATGTACTACTTGGTGCGGATATTTTCTGGAGAGTACTCCAATCCAAGAATATCTCTTTAGGTAAAAATAAACCCACGTTAAGTAAAACCAAATTTGGTTGGTTGATTTCAGGTTCCATACAAATCCCACATAACACAATTATTGATACAGTCCATTGCAATCACATTGTCACATTAAACACTGATACCGAACTTCAAAATCAGTTAACACAATTTTTTGAGTTAGAAAACGTACCGACTCGTAAACAAATATCGAAGGAAGAGCAGGAATGTGAACAAAGTTTTATAAATGATACCTTACGCGAGTCCAATGGACGGTTTTTAATTACTATCCCACTTAAAGAATCACCAAATAAATTGGGTGATTCGTACGAGCAAGCATTGTCCAGATTCTTGTCTCTAGAACGCAGATTTCATAAAGAACCATCATTCAAAAATCAGTACTGTGACTTCATTAAGGAATACATTGCTTTAGGTCACATGAGAGAAAATACGAATCCTACACAAGATACGCATACATATATACTACCACATCACGGTGTTCTTCGTGAATCAAGCCTGTCCACAAAATTGCGAGTCGTTTTCGATGCCTCTGCGGTGACAACATCGGGTCTGTCATTCAATAGTATACAGATGGTTGGTCCAACCATACAGGATGATCTGATTAGTATTTTAATTAGAATGCGCCAGCATAAATTCGTCGTAACCGCAGACGTCGAGAAAATGTATCGCATGATTAACGTTAATCCAGAGCAGCGACAACTGCAACAAATCTTGTGGCGGTTTGAACCTCACGAAGAGCTCAAACAATATAAACTTAATACCGTCACATACGGTACTGCATCCGCTCCTTACCTTGCAACTAGATGCCTGAAACAGTTAGGAATAGAATGTTCCGAAAAATCTGTTTCTGAAGTAATTCAGCATGATTTCTATGTTGACGATTTGATTACGGGGGGGTCAACTGAATCTGAACTAGTAGAAATCTGCAAGGGCGTGATAAAACAGTTAGAGAAAGGTCAATTTTATTTAAGAAAGTGGTACTCTAATAATCCAAAAATTATTGACAAAATCATTAATGGTAACAGTAGTGATGGTTTACTTAATCTTAGCTCTAATGAATATTCAAAGACTTTAGGTTTGCTTTGGAATTGTAAAGATGATAATTTGTTGTTTACAGTAAACATCAAACAAACCACACAAATTACTAAACGTACAATATTATCTATTATGTCACAAATTTTTGACCCATTGGGTCTAATTAATCCATGTCTTCTAATAGCAAAACTAATACTACAAAAGTTATGGTCCTCTAAAATCACATGGGATGAAATTGTCCCTTATGAAACGCAGGTTACTTGGCAGAAATTCTTAAATTCATTAATAGACATAAATAAAATAAAAATCCATAGATGTATAATTCTGGGTTCCTCAGACATAGAGATTCATGCATTTAGTGATGCATCGACATTAGCATACTCAGCATGTATTTATATTAGTTCAAAATCTGTTGATAATGTTTCAGTTCATTTAGTTACAGCAAAAAGTCGTGTGGCTCCCATAAAACCAACGACAGTACCCCGATTACAACTCTGTGGTGCTCTGCTTGCCGCAAGGCTAACAGAGAAGGTTATTTTCTCATTAAGATTACAGATAAGTAGTATTACATACTGGTGTGACTCTACAATCGTTTTAGGTTAGATAAAATCAAAAAAACCTCAATTACTTAAACCATTTGTTTTTAACAGAATACAAGAAATTCTTGACAAGTCTCAGCCTTCCATGTGGCGATACGTCCCTACAAGTATGAATCCAGCAGATATAGGGTCACGTGGCACAGATGCTAAAAATTTAGATAGCTGTAGCTTGTGGTGGTCAGGCCCGTCATTTCTTACACAGGATAAATCAGAATGGCCAGTTCAACCTACACATACAAATGGTACAGAGTTGCCAGAATTAAAAATAAAATGTAATGTTTCAACAGAAACAAGTCATGATGTTTACCTTTCGGACTTTATAAAACGTTTTTCTAGTTTCAGTAAATTGCAACGGGTCATAGCTTATGTTCAACGCTTCATCTATAATTATTTGCATCCACATGTCAAACGTACTGGTTATTTAAAAACTCATGAACTCAATGCAGCTCTTAATTCATTGTGCAGATTTGCACAACAGGAAAATTATTCCACAGAATATAACTTACTCAAAAATGGTAAACAATTATCAATTAAAAATCAGTTGAGTAATTTAAATCCATTTTTTAATAAAGATGATCATTTGCTGCGAGTAGGCGGAAGGTTGTCTAATTCATTTTATGATTATGACACAAAACACCCTATACTTCTTCACTCATCACATCATATCTCAGTTCTCATATTCACTCAATACCACCTAGCACTCATGCATGCAATCCCAAAATTGCTGTTGTCAACTTTAAGACATACATTTTGGGTGATCGGGGGTAGAAACCTTGCAAGAAAGGTTGTACATTCATGCGTAAAATGTTGCCATTTTTCAGGAAAAATCAGGCAACCAATTATGGGAAATCTCCCAGAACAACGCCTACATGCTGACTTTCCATTCGCACACACCGCTGTTGACTATGCTGGACCAGTTATGATATTGAACCGGAAAGGTAGAGGCAGTACATTAATCAAATCCTACTTATGTATCTTTGTTTGTTTGGCAGTAAAGGCGGTACATATAGAACTTGTGACCGACTTGAGCAGTGAGACTTTTCTAGCTGCTTTAAACCGTTTCATTGCGCGTAGGGGCAAACCCGTCGACATTTTCTCTGATAACGGTAGATGTTTTGTGGGCGCATGTAGTGAGTTATCAAAATTTTTAAAACAAAATTCCGATTTAATTAGTGAAAAGGCGTCAGAATTGTCGATAAATTTTAAGTTTTCGCCAGCCTATAGTCCCCACTTTAATGGTCTAGCTGAGGGTTCGGTAAAGTCGGTAAAATTTCACCTAAAAAGAATAGTTTCTTTAGCAAATTTAACATATGAAGAAATGAATACAGTCCTTGTACAGATTGAGGCTATTTTGAATTCTAGGCCTCTCACTCCCATATCTTCAGATCCCTCGGATCTCATAGCCCTGACTCCGTCACATTTTTTAATTGGACGAACTTTAACGTTACTTCCTTCATCTCAGGTTAAGGATGATGCTGCTGTGCATACCCTCTCACGTTATATGAGAACGCAGCAAATGAAAGCCCATTTCTGGAAGCGATTTTACAACGAATATCTTACAGAGCTCCAGAAACGTCATAAATGGCGCAAAGAAGGAGAACAACTTCGGATGGATGAGATGGTGCTGGTGAAGGACGACCAGGCTCCACCCAACCGATGGCTGCTCGGGCGTGTGACGCGCCTGCACCCCGGCACCGACGGCGTAGCTCGCGTCGCCGACGTACTCACCGCCTCTGGCACCCTGCGCCGGGCCTACAATCGACTATGTCCACTGCCAGTAGTGGACCAGAACTCCATTCCTGGGGCGGCAATATGTTAACGCCTTGACGCCACACGACGAAGCAGCGCCGGCTCGCGCGCGTGGCATGGTCCCCCGCCGCGCCCTCGGCCGGCCGACCGAGACTCGCCCAAGAATCACGGCCGCGCACTGACGCGCCTTTCTCCGTCACACATTGTCGTTACATTTTTTATTGTAATTCTGAATTTTATTCAAGTTGTCATTATAGTATTCAGTACAGTACAACGGTGTATCAGTCATAAATCCTCATTACGCATCACAACCCTCTGAAGTCGAAAAGCCTGCTGTTCAACACGCATTGACTACATTTTATCACTTACGGCTGCATTTACGTATAATGTAGGTACCTACATAATAATATCTACCTACACTTGACCATTACGACAGTCCCAAAGCCTGCAAATGTGATGGAAAATGTTATCACCAGTTAATTACATACAATACAATCGCTGTACCTACGGTTAGGTACCTACTGCCAAATTATTATCAATGAGCGCAAGCCGACGCCGAGCGGCCTGCGCAGGAGCGCCGCGTGGTGTGTATGTTTTTGTACGGATAACCAGGTAACGTAAAACGCCTGTAACTTTATGATTTTTTTTGATATATTTTTGAAATTTTGTACATAGATTCTTTACATAAAAATACTAGACACGTGTTTCGTCTTTCGCCTATACTAAAACTAACCTTGTATATTATGTATCTAACAGATTTAGGAAAACAACGCACTGAGCCTCGTAATATACCCATCAGTGAAGATAGTTTAGAGTGTAGTTTATCTACATGCGGTTTCGAAGTTAGCTGGCTATCTAGTAGGAGACCAAGATATTTTTCCGAGTTAACTTTGGCTAGGGGCTCATTATTTATGTGTAATGGTTGAAAGATTGGAATTTTTTTATTTTTCACTATCAGCCTATACAGGCTGATAGTGTATTTGATTTGGAACGAAAGCCATATTGCTCGTAGTATTCGTTCTGTCAAAGTGATCGTACTGACAACACAGTTACTGCAGTTGCTCCAGTGTAAAAATATAAATAAATATCGTATAAGTGCCATAAAACATAAACAAAGCAACAAAACTAAAAGTGATACGTGTGAACAGTTATCGTGCTCCGAAAATAAACAGTAAACATTGCTTTAAAAACTATTAGTATACGTGGGTCAAAAGTGCAAATCACTGAGTTAGTACGCCATTTTTTGGCGAGTGCAAGGGATCCTCTAGCCTTACGCGAACAACATAAGTGCCGAAACGGCGTGAATTGCGAGGCAGTGCAGTGTCGTGTTGCTGTCTCATTAACAGCTAGTATAAACAGTGCACGGGATCTTCACGGTTGTGCGTAAGACTTAAGTACGGAAACGGAGTGCAGCGTTATTCAGTGACGTCTCGCAGCAGCAAACTTGTTTCTGATTTAAAAACATATGTTTATGAGGATCGCTGTGTAATAATTATTGCTATCAATAGTCGCCCTGCCACAACTGTCTCATTAAAATGGCGAAAACTGTGCGCACGCCGCCTCCTATTTCCAGCACTGAAAATCAAAATGTATTATTAATGCAAACACCGGAAAGTGACATGCAAATGACCAGTGAATCCGCTAATATTACCTCACGAAACAAGCGACTCCGACCTGACTTTTCACCTGAAAATGAATGGAAATCGTTTGAGGACAAAATTACATCTATGCTCGTAAATTGGCAGAACGACCAAAGCTCACTTCTAAAAAAACTGACATCTGTTATAGCAGAGGTGAAACAACAAAATCGAGACATTCAGATAACAAATAATGAGATCGAAAAATCAATTGAGTTTATGAATAAAGGGTATGAGAACATGAGACTAACCATAGTTAAACTAGAAAATGAGCGGTTAGAACAACGGAAATACATTCTAGAACTAGAAAAGAAGGTCAGTGACCTCCAGAATAGCTCCCGCTCTTCAAGCATTGAAATTAGAAATGTTCCGCAAACTGAAAAGGAAACCACCAGTGATCTTGCTTCCCTTGTTGTACAAACCTGCAATGCTGTCCAGGCCCCAGTAAAATCCACCGACCTGCGTGACGTCTACCGTTTACCTGGTAAAAAAGGCTCCAATAGGCCGATAGTAGCGGAGTTCGTTAGTGTTCCTCTTCAAAAACAGATTCTAACTGCAACCCGCATATTTAATAAGGGACTACCCTTATCAGAAAAACTGAATACCAGGCACATCGGGGTGAGCTGCCCGCTGACCCCCCATCTGACCCATCTACGTTGCCGAATTCTTGCCTGGAAGCCTGCGACAACTCTTTTACGAAGCACGTAAATTTTGTAGCTTGCAGAATTATAAGTTTTGTTGGCATCAAAATGGTAAAATTTTTCTCAGAGAACGTGGGGGCGTAGATTCCATCTGTATCAACTCCCTGGACTGTATTAAAAAACTACAAAAGAAAGAAGAATCTTACCATCTGTACGCTGATGACTTGCAACTCTACGCACAAGCCAGCATAGAAAATGTAGACGGTTGCATAGCCAATCTCAATGCGGACTTGGATGAGATTAAAGGCTGGTCTTCTAAATTTGGTGTTGAGGTAAATGTCAACAAGTGTCAAGCCATCCTCATCGGCAGCACGTTCCATTTAAAAAGCTTTGATGCCAAGAATCTAAAACCCATTTTATTTAATAACTCGGTGATTCCTCTCTCACAGAGCGTCAAGGATCTGGGGTTGCACATTGATGATAGGTTGGGCTGGGACAAGCAAGTCACCCACGTGAGTCAGAGTGTGGCAGCCTCACTGCGATCTCTCTATAGGTTCAAACACTTTCTTCCCCCCTGCACTAAAACCCTTCTGGTCCAGTCCCTTGTGCTTCCTGTAATTGACTATGCTGATGCTTGTTACTGCGATTTATCTCAAGAACTTCTCAACAAATTGGATCGTCTACTTAATAACTGCATTCGCTTTATTTTTGGGCTTCGGAAGTATGACCACATATCCATCTTTCGTTTCCAGCTTAAATGGCTGCCTATCCGTCAAAGAAGATCCCTTAGATCTCTTTGTATGCTTTTTTCTATCCTCAACGATCCTAATTCCCCTGAATATCTCAAATGCCTCTTCCAGTTTTTGGGCTCAACTCATAATCGCGACCTTCGAGCTTCTGAAAATCTCATACTACAAATCCCTTCGCACCGTACAGGTTTCATCGCTAATTCTTTTGCTGTATCAGTTATAAAGCTTTGGAACGGTCTCCCACTTGACATTAAAAAAGCTCCGAGCAATTTCTCATTCAAGTGCAAAGTACGTGAATACTACCTGAAGTCACTGAATTAACAACTGTCCTTTTCCCTTGGTTTCATTTATAGTTTAATTATAAAAATACTTTCTTTATTTCGTCTCTGGCACTTATAGTTGAATTGTATGTATGTATAATAAATATATGTATGTATTTAAGTATATATTAAATTATTGTCTATTTATAGTCTGTCGCTAGTTACTCAAATATTTATTTTTTGTACCTATTATAACTTCTCCCAAACCCAATGGTTGACTGGTAGAGAATGCCATATGGCATTAAGTCCGCCTTATGTACTACTATTGTGCATAGAAGTATAAATAAATAAATAAATAAATAAGAATAGTTATGTAAATAACAAACTATGTTCTTACGGTTTATATAGATTTATTTCTTCATATCGTTTCATTGCATATAAACACTTAATCCTACTAAGTATTATTAATAAAGGCCCCTACTGGTATTTAATAATAACTAAAATATACTGCACACCTATAACAAATCACTACTTAAGTTTCTCAACAATACTTGTATACTTTTATAAAACAAAAATGTATTTATTATTATGTTTAGATGTGCAGTCTCTGTATCATAAGAGTACTATTGGAACATTGAACATAAGAACTACACTTAAAAACAATTACTGTAACTTGGAAAAGATACACAGCATTACATTGAACCATAACACAAACAATACGTACTTGCCACTGTTATATGGCTTCGTTTTCAGCACTCAATATAAATCACTCAAAAATACACCATACACCTTACTACATTTATATCTGTCAAATCAAACATTAAATTACTATTTAAGGCATCATCTTCTGTATGTCACAAAATTTGACAAAATCATTAAACCTTACTACCGTTCCATACACATAAAAAGGAGTAGACAGAGTCACTGTTATTGTTTTATAGTAACTATCATCACTGATAAAAACATACTACTCATGTATCAACGGAGTTTCTCATTGTTTTCAGCACCTTCAGCCTACTGCGGCATTATTTCACAGAACTGCTATTTACCTACAAATGGTTGATATAAATATTGTATCTGAAGAACTAGATACTTTTGGCAGTAAACAATCATATGTCTGTAAGCCAGAGGAATGTTTTTCTGTTCTTGGGTCTAATCGCGATTCTATAAATATCTTACACCTAAACATACGCAGTGTTAACCGTAACTTTGATGCATTTAAAGTATTTTTGTGTTCTACACAAGTGTACCCGGAAATAATAATCCTAACTGAGTGCTGGCTCAGCAAAACTCCAATAATCCCAATATTGGAGGGATACCAAGGCAGCCAAACAAACAATAATGGAAACCAAAATGACGGTATCATTGTATATATAAAATCAAATTTAGCACATTCAATTTCCGAGCCAATCTTTATTGATGCAAATTGCCTAACATGTAAACTGCAATCATATAATATGATTGTAATTGCATTTTACAGGTCACCCAGTTTCCGAAATACTGAACGATTTTTGGAAAGTCTTGATAACTTGATTGAATCGGTAACTAACTACAGTAATATAGTAATAATTGGTGATATGAATATCAATATCTCGCCTGCGAATCAAAATAACAGTGCCCAGGACTATCTGAACCTAAACGCATCGCATGGTTTATTGCCTACACATTTCTTGCCTACTCGGGAGGGCAACTGCCTTGATCATATTTTACTTAAGTCTAACCACATAACTAGGACCCTAGTCTTTGAAGCTTGCATTACTGATCACGCCCCAATTTTGCTCAATATGCCTAATACCAAGCCTATTATAAAAAAACCTACTTGCATACAAATCGATTACTCAGCTGTGTATGCGACTATAACAGACACAGACTTCAGTCAAACATTTAACTGTACAGATGCTGACTTGGCCGCAGAGATGTTTGTTTCGACTATAGGCCGAATCATTTCCCAACATTCAATTATAAAATACATTCCATCAAAAAATAGACTGATCAAGCCATGGATGACATTGGGATTGCTTAGATGCACTCGTAATAGAAACGCAATGGGTAGCAAACTAAAATCGGATCCAAACAATTACACACTAAAAGTGACCTATCTAAGATACAGAAACTTTTGTAATAAATTACTTAAAAATCTAAAGCAAGCGTATGAGAAGCAAGAATTCCTTAAAGCCAAAAATAATCCGAAAGCTACGTGGAAAGTTATTAAAAATGTTATCAACTCAGACTGTCCAGTAAACCCGCCCCTGGAATTATTGAACCTGGAACATGACAAATTAGCATCTGTAAACAAAGTTAACCAGTTTTTTGGAAACATTGGCCGTGATTTGGCTCAGGAACACAAACAGTCATCCTCCTCACTAAATAACACTGAAAAGTGCCCCCTCAACTCCTTTACACTCCTCCCTACTGACGAATCTGAAGTAGCCTCAATTATCGCAAACTTACGTAAGAATAACGTTAGAATGCTGCTACTGGATGGGATGGCATCTCAGCAACGATGCTGCAAAAATGTAGTAGTACACTGGCCCCTATCATTACCTTCATTTGTAATACCTCAATATCGACTGGTAGATTTCCCAAAGTATTTAAGAAAGCCATTGTTCATCCTATTTTCAAGGGGGGGGACAGAAACGAGGTTAACAACTATAGACCAATTTCAGTGTTACCAGCACTCTCCAAAATATTAGAAAAAATTCTTAACTCTCGTCTGATCAATTTCTTAGAGAAAAATAATATTTTGGCCCCAAACCAATTCGGGTTGATTATTTATTATATTAAAAAAAAATTGTAAAGAAAAAGAATCTGATCTGATACTGATGAAGTTGATGAAGGAGCTTATTACATAAGCCTCTATAGAAATACAATACATAGGCATTCACGCCTTTTGCTCATAGGGATGCACACAAATTACAAATCCCCAAAGGCTAAGATTTTGCATCGCTTGTATAATGCATTTGAAAAATATACGATATACGATACGATTGCTTTTCATATAGAATGTTGTTATTGTTAAGAAATTTGTCCAGACGGTTAAAGATAATTTTTTCGAAAATTTTAGATATTACCGGCAGTACCAAGATGGGGCGATAGTTCCCCGGGTCAGTCTTTTTACCAGATTTGAAGATAGGGGTAACTTTAGCTAGTTTTAAAGAGTTTGGAAAATAGCCAGATTCAAGGCAATTGTTGATACAATTTGTAAGTTTCTCGAGTATCAGTTTTTTGACACCTTTTAGAACTTTACACGATATTTCATCAAGACAGGTTGTTGTATTTGACTTTAAGTTATCTATAATCTTGCCGACTTCATGAACTGTAGCTGGTGACAACTCAGATAGCTCTATTAAATTTGAGTTATTTTCATTACCATACAATCGTCTGTATGTTTTATTGTCATGATATTGTGAAGGTATTTGATTCGCTAATAGTGCACCTATATTTGCAAAGAATGAGTTGAAACAGTTACAGATATCTGATATTTCAGTGAAACAGCCGGATTGCGTTTCAAGTTTTGATGGAGCAGTAACTTTCTTAGTTTTGTTGGTGCTTAATGAGTTAATTAATTGCCACATTTTAAGTGGTTTTTTATCACAGTCTTTGAAAGCTTTTTGGTAATAACTTGATTTGGCATCTTGTATTAGTTTGTGTACTTCCTTTCTTGCTCTTGAAAGTTGTAAGTCAATATGTTCCTGCTGTTCTTCCTCTTCTTTGTTTTGTGTTATATTGATTCGTCTTCTTAATAAACTATTTCTTTTGTCTATTGCATCGATAATTTGTTTGTTAATCCAATCCGAATTTGGTGGATTTTCTATTTTAGTCTTGTAGATTCTACTTTTCATGATTGCCGCTGTAATTTTTTCATTAAATTCTACTCACTTTCTACTCACCGAGAGTGACGGAGGCGAACGAAGTGAGACGTAGGAACGGCAGGTGGAGTAGAATGCCCAATAATATCCTACTTATGCCCTGGCCTCAACCCAGATTGGAAAGGACTGATTAGGCTATTATGGTGAATGAATTGAGAAAATTGCTTAAGAACAGACGCCCCAAGCACTTTTGATAAAAAAAGGTAGAACAGAGATTTGCCTATACCTAGAGTCCCAAGTGTTGGCCATAATTGGCTAATAAAACACCAGAGTCTTAACAATTCACGTATATTTGTTTTTCTTATCACACCAATCACGACAATCAGCAAATATTCTGTAGCAACCTCAATCACAATATTATTTACTCACTTACGCGTGAAATGATACTTTACACTTTGGTAGCTAGAAGACGACTGACTTGAAAATGTCGTTGCAATGCAAAACTTTGACTACTATGGTAAAGCAGTGGTGCGCATCTAGCGCCATCTATTGGCAAAATAGTAATGTGAATTCTGCTTTACCCTAGTAAGTCAAATGTATTACAATATACACTTAATATTTAAACAACTTTAAAACATTACCTATTGACGTGATTATAAATTGTCACATTATGGAATTAATTGAACTAGTAATAATTATTACAGTGACTACACAAGGAACTTCCAGATAATGGCAGAAGTAGATGTTGAAATATTGCTGAGTATGTGGCGGCGTTTAGCGTTACGAATCATCAGATTACACCGATTCCTAGCCTTTTTGAATAAGTCCCAGTTCTCGTCAGTCCGGTCTCGTTTGAATTTACGAAACGCACGGTCTCTTCGTCTCATAGCTATCTTGATTAAGCTCGTCATCCATGGCGCAGCGGTCGTTTCAGTCTAACTTTCTTGACAGGTGCATGGGCATCATATAATGTGGTCACCAAAATATTAAAGATGCAAATCTTGTCATCGATTGTGGCAGCCTCTGTAAGAGGTGTCCAGTCAATATTGGAAGCGTCTTTGCGTAGCTCCTTCCTATCCATACGTGCAAAGCAACGCCTATACAAAACCTTGGGTTTAGGTTTAGGACGTTTTAGAATATAGGAAAGGAAGATCAGGTCGTGATGAGAAATGCCGGGAGCGATATATTGACCGTGGGAAGAAACAAGGGAGAGATTGGGGGTGAGGATAAGATCCAGCCAAGTGTCATCGCCGACAGGACTGTGGTGTGTGGCTTGGAGTGGTAGAATGTGTAGGCTGGCCGAATCAACAAGGTGCAGGAGTTTTAGGATTCGGGGAGAGTTTTGGGCTAAAAGATCTGTATTGAAATCACTCATGATGATGTAATGTTCATACTCTGAACCCAAAGATTCTAATACCGATTCGAAATCAGTGAAGTAATCACCCGAGGGGGGGCAGTATACTACCCCGACAACAGTTTTGACTCCTTTGACGGAAACCTCCAGGAAAAGATATTCAACACAGAACAGGATACAGAACTGGGAGAGGAAGCCAAAACTTTATAGTGAAAGTCGCTTCGCAGGTATATTACAACACCACCCCCTCTTCTTCCAATCCGGTCATTCCTAATAAGAACAAAGCCGGGCGGAGGGTAAAAGGTAGACAAAAGATTTGGTTTAAACCAACTCAGGAAATCAGGATAGCATGCACGTTATTGTTGGTGAAGGTTTCAAAAAGTTCACTGTAATGGCTGGGGACGCTTTGTGCATTAATATGGCACACATTAAACAGCTTGTTAGCCTGATTAAACGTAAGCCGCTAATTGTCCCCAAGAGTATCTGGTAAAGAACTAAAGTTATCGTCACCAGAGGCAGAACATTCGTTAGCAGAGTAGTAAATAACATTATCAAAATTCATAAATAAATATAATAATAATATATAAAATAAAATATGCTTATGGTAATAAAACAATATATCAGGTGCTGTGGCATTATCTCCACATCACCCGCCAGTTTACACCAAGAGTGAAGTGAAATAAAAAAACGAGAAGAAAAGAAAAAGCACTGTCTCAGGATAGTAATAATGATTTTTTTTCCAAAATTCAGTTAAGACTCGAATAACATTATTGTTCAACATAAATATCAAGAAGTTAAAACAAAGTTGAAGAGGTTATATTTTTACGTTTCCGAACGCAACCCATCCGATCAATCCGGCAAAGGTCTAAGTTACCAGGTCATAAAATTCCTTAAAAAAAAATCAATCCGGCAATGACATATTGGTTGACAGTACTTGACAGAAAATGTATATGTCTCGAAACAACAAAATGTTTTTGAGGGTGATTGCAATAAATAATTTGGACTTTATTTGCTATAAAATGTCCTGTCCCTATAGGAGAAAGAGATACGAACATCTAATGATCAAAAGATGAGTAGTCCTAGGAATTTTGTACCAAAAAACTTATCGGTGAGTATACTTAAATACCTGTTAATAGAAAAGTAATAATGTAATGCCGATTAGGACAAGTTACTATTTTCGGGCATTGTTTTTCAGGATATCTCCAGTGACTTCGGCTGGCTTACTTGCTGTCGAGGGAGCGTCGGTCATCTTCGGGTACTTGGCGAGCAGTGGCTTCAGTTCGTCGATGGACGTAATCTTATGTAGACTTCCATCCGCGACTTTGACTACGATAACACCATCTTGGGTCCAATACGAGCGCATCCCGAAGTGTTGCCGAGCTTTTGCAAATATGGATTGCCTAGCCTTGGTCAAAAAATCTTTAACGGAGATTTTGGTTCCCTTCAGTCCAGTCTTCGCTCTCCAAACGACAGATTTCACATCCAGACAAGAAAATTTTACTAAGATGGGCCTCGGGTGATCCTTACTGGGGCTGCCAAGTCTGTGGGCCACCTTTATGGAAGATGCTGCAATGTTTCTGAGTGCCAACTTATTACTGAGGAAATCAAGTACAATAGCCCTGCAGTCTTCCTTCTCCACGTCAGCGAGTCCTTGAAAAACTAAAGCCTTTCTTCGATGCCTTGTCTCCTGTTCATCAACCAGCATTGCACACTCGGTGATTTGCCTTCTGAGCGAGCTAAGCATGCTATACATAAGCTCTCTGAACGTCCGGAACTCCTCGCCTAGTTTGGCCACAGTGTCCTTAGCAGATCCAGCACTGTGGATTTGGGCTGAAAACTCCGACATCTTCTCATTGAAGCACTCCTCGAGAGTCCTCTGGGCAGACAGGACTTCAGACAGTTGAGGCATAGTGAGATAAAGTGAATAGTGTAGGTGAACTGGCATGTGGTGTCTATTTAGTGCTAGTGTCACATAAATGTGCTACAAACGTAAGTAGTTGCTTATTTAAGCTTATACTTTAACTAAATATAAAAATAATAAAGATAAAACTGTATTGTTAGATTTAAATGAAATAAAAGGAACAGAGATGTATGTTTACTTTTATCACATCTACCCGCAAAAAAAAGCTTAGTAGGCCCACTAGATAAGGACATAGATAGTAATTCCTATATACTTACTCTTCAATGTGAATTGAGCAAATTTGTAGAGGCTTATCCTCTGCCAAATAAAGAAACGGTTACAGTAGCTAAAGTTTTTGTTAATAATTTTATCTTAAGGGTCCAGCGGAGCTTGTATTGCCCACAAAAATGTTAAATCGTAATCCAGACAATATTCTATCAAATTATGTTATTATTCGGATTTGGATACCATTAATCTAGGTTCCTACGGTACGATTTCGTCTCCTACTAGTTCACTGGAAATAAAAGACCGAAAAATATTTCCAAACTTGGTAAAGTTATCAAAAATTGCATTCGCTTACATTTATTTTCAGTGAAGTATTTTGGACAAAATGGTAACGTACGAACCTAGATTAACGGTATCCGAATCCGAATAATAACAGAATTTGATTAAATTGCGTTTGAATTACGATTTAATTCGGAATTACGTTTTTAAGAGAAATTCGCTCCGCCGGACTCTTAAGGTTTGGAATTCCAAAAACAATAGCTACAGACAGAGGTACAGAATTTATATTTTTGGGATCAGAAGTAGAATTTGATTAAAAAAAAAATAATAATAATCTTACTGCTAAAACAATTTACTTCAATATAACAATTTAATTAAACTTATGATAGCGAACAACCTTTATTCACAAATGCCAAATACAATAAAATCAGTATAAAACTCAATAGCAAATAAATCACAACCAATATAATCAAATAAATAACGACTTACTGCAAATTACGCCGACGACCACTTAAGACTACCTCGCTCTCTGAAGTCTAACCAACAAATGAGCGGGGAGCGATAATGCGGCGGTATTTATAGCCCACCGTCGGGTGACGTCAACTTGCAATAAGTCGCAAAAAAATAACCTAACACGGCCTCTCCTGATCATGCGCCGTCCTCGGACGCATCCCTGGTCAGTTCTTCATTGGGAACACCCATAATGTTAGCGGGACTGACAGATGGCCCAGCCTCGACATCGTCATCTTCGTTATCAGACCCTGTTGATGAAACAAGAGTTAGTTCACAAAGTCACAAGTAAGAGATGCCTATGATCTTCATTCATCACACTAACAAGGCCCCCTCATTCATAACAACGACATACGTCATACACACTATTAGATTGGCTATTAGATTCTAGACTCCTCCGCTAGCACATAACATCATACATCATCTGACGCGTGTCTTCGACAGACTCTTTCGTTCTCATACCTCTGTACGTACAGATCTAACAGCAAAAACGACACACGACAAAAGCGTGTTTGCAAGGCCAAAGCCCCAATACACATACAGGGATGTGTCTGCAAGGCCGAAGCCCCAATACACATACAGCGATGTGTCTGCAAGGCCAAAGCCCCAATACACATACAGTGATGTGTCTGCAAGGCCGAAGCCCCAATACACATACAGCGATGTGTCTGCAAGGCCGAAGCCCCAATACACATACAGCGATGTGTCTGCAAGGCCAAAGCCCCAAGCTGTTCAGCCTCACGAAGCGATTTATTCACCTCGTACACAAGATCACACTCACACGCACACATGTAAGCAAGTAAGCATCTGAAACATAAAGCTAACTTACCCGCAAAAAATGCGGCACAACTTTCGGGACACCACTCTCCCTTCCAAGGCACCATGTATTGTGCGGCTGCCTGAGTGGTCTTGCCACGGGCACCACTCAGTAATTTGAGTTCATATCGGTCACTTGGTAAAACCCTTATTACACGATGTGGGCCTTTCATACCAGAGTCAAGTTTTCCGGTAGATTGAGAGTACTTTATAACGAAAACTTGATCATCGACTTTGAAGACTTTGGGGGGGTGTCTATGGCGGTTCACATGGGCATCTTGTCTGTCTTGATTTTTCTTTAGCAAGGCTCCTGCTCGGTTCCTGCTAATCTCTCGCCTTGCTTCATAATTCGGGTTTGCGTCTTCAACTGCTAGGTCTCGGATCAGAGCGCGAATCACAGGAGTGGTCGCATTGGTACCAATCAGCAAATACAAAGCTGAATATTGAGTAGTTTTCTGCTTAGTTACATTCAACACTAACTGAATTTTCGACAATGCTTCGGACCAAGCTGTATTACTATTACGGGTTTCAACACGGATCAAGTTCAGAACGGTTCGTATGTATCGTTCGGCTTGACCGTTCGCATGATGCATCTCCGGTGTTACGTAATGGATGTCACAACCAAGTTCCGAGATCCAGCCTGCAAAATCCGAAGACTCGAACATACGACCACGGTCACAAACTAATAGTTTCGGGGTGCCAAATAATGAAATCGCGTTGTGAAAAACGCGTTTGAGCTCAGCTGTGTCTTGTCGGTACATAGGGTACAGCAAACAAAATTTCGTAAAAGAGTCGATTAATATCCATGATGTAACGTAACGTAAATCCTCATGGATGTCCATGAGGATTTTCCACACGAAACCAAAAAAAAAAAAAAAAAAAAAAAAGGGGAGTTAACTAACTTGGACGACAGCCAGTTCGGCTTTCGGCGTGGGCGCTCCACAGTAGACGCCATACTACGAGTTAGAGTCCTGGCGGAGGAAGCGGTGTCCCGGGGCGGGGTCGCGTTGGCGGTGTCTTTGGACATCACCAACGCCTTCAACACCCTGCCCTGGAGTTGTATCAGGGAGGCTCTGCGATACCACAGGGTACCTCCCTACCTCCGCCGCGTGGTTGGGGCCTATTTGTCGGATAGGTGTGTCACTTGCGGGGGACGCGACGGCACGGTACAGCGCGCCATGTCGTGCGGTGTTCCACAGGGCTCGGTGTTGGGCCCACTCCTGTGGAACATCGGGTACGACTGGGTGCTGAGAGGCGAGCTCGCACCGGGGGTGGACCTGACGTGTTACGCGGACGACACGCTGGTCACCGCCCGGGGGAGCTCGCACAGGGAAGCAGCGTTGCTAGCTACGGGTGCGGTCTCACAGGTGGTGGGCCGCATACGGCGCCTCGGCCTGGAGGTGGCCCTCAACAAGTCGGAGGCCATCGCTTTCCATGGCCCCCGACGGGCGCCGCCGCCGGGATTACACATCGAGGTGGGGGGGGCCCGGATTGCTGTCGAGTCCACCATGAAGTACCTAGGATTGGTGCTCGACAGCCGGTGGGACTTCGGGCCCCACTTCCTGCGGCTGGCGCCGAAGTTGATGGGCGCGGCGGGCGCGCTGTCAACGCTGCTTCCCAATTTGGGAGGCCCGAGCACCGCCTGTAGGCGGTTGTACGTGGGGGTTGTGCGGTCCATGGCCCTTTATGGGGCCCCGGTGTGGGCGGCCGACCTGACGGCCCGCAGCATCGCTCTACTGCGAAAACCGCAGAGGGCGATGGCCGTCAGAGTCATCCGCGGCTACCGCACGATCTCCCACGAGGCGGCTTGCGTACTGGCCGGATCCCCGCCCTGGGACTTGGAGGCGAAAGCGCTCGCGTCACTGTATCGGTGGCGCGAGGAGGAGTGGACGCGAGGGGCTAGACCGGTGCACCGACAGATAGTCCAGCACCGGTCAGAGCTCCACAGAGTCCTAGTGGCGGAATGGCGGGACAGGCTCTCTCGCCCTACCTGTGCTCGAGCGCTGGCTCGGGAGGAGGCACGGCTCCCTGACATTTCGGGCGGCGCAGGTGCTCTCGGGGCATGGCTGCTTCGGGAAGTACCTGTGTCGCATAGGCAGGGAGCCGGACGCCCGGTGCCATCACTGCGCCCATCGGGAGGACACGGCGCTGCACACGCTAGTGGAGTGTGCCGCTTGGGAGGAGCCGCGCCGTGTCCTCGCAGTTGCGGTGGGAGACGACCTGTCGCTGCCGGCCGTCGTTCGCTCAATGGTCGGCAGCGCGGCGTCTTGGGACGCAGTGATCGCCTTCTGCGAAACTGTCGTCTCGCAGAAGGAGGTCGCGGAGCGGGAGAGGGAGAGTGCCAGCACTGACCCGACCCGCTCCCGGCGCACCGGGAGACGTCGGCGGAGGGCAGACAACGCCCTCCTCCAGCCTCCCTAAATGGGTCCGGGGGTGGCGGGCGCGGGGACGCCCGCCACACCCCCCCTTCTAGGACCCGAGGCGGTGGCGCGTAGTGTTCCACGCGCGCCCCTCAATGGCGATGGGGGGGAGTCCAACGCCTCACTCCCCCCCTACATATGTATAGATGGGGCCCGCAGCGGCGGGCCGGCACCAGTCGGGGGCCGCGGACGAATTGTCTGTTTCCCGTAGCCCCCGACGCCGCAGGTGCAGGAGGGAACACCGTGTGGTTTTTAGTCGGTAGGTCACCCACTCTGGGTGGAGTCCGACACGCCCCGTCGCCTCCCCGGGCGGCGGATGTCCATGAGGATTTTCCACACGAAACCAAAAAAAAAAAAGGGGAGTTAACTAATGCCTCAATTTTTCGAGGGCTCGGCCTAACCTGCCCGTGACTGACGACTCTGCCTAGGTACTCGACTTCGGTGTCCAGGAAGGAACACTTCTTAAGGTTGATTGAGAACCCTGCTTCCGTCAAGGTCTCCAACACTTCGCGCAACAAGACTACGGCCTGATTCAATGAATTTTCGGAGCGTGTTATTGATGATTCGCTGATATACAGTCGGGGAGTTGCAAAGACCAAAAGGCATTTTACGATACTCATAATGTGATTCCGGAGTCACAAACCCCGTCTTGTGCATGGAGGCTTCATCAATCGGTATCTGGTGAAAGCCAGATGCCATGTCAAGACTCACGAAGAATTTCGAGCTTCCAAGACGATCTATGTGATCCTCAATCAATCCTATCGGTGCCGTCCTTCTTTTTGACAAGAATGACTGGGCTTGCGTATTCTGAGTTAGACTCCTGGATTATTTCTTTATCGAGCAAATCCTGGACTATTTCGCGAACCTTAAGTTTTTCTCGGTAAGACAAGCGGTATGGATGGTAAGCTACAGGGACATCACTAGTCAAGTTGATGTGCATCTTGCCTGTCTTAACCGTCGTGGATGCAGTGCCAGATATTAAGAATGGTTTAAAGTCGTTTATTACGCGCATAAGAGATATAAAATCTTCGCCTTGAAGAGGCGTATTAATTTTGTCCGGCTTATCAATCACTGCCGAATTCACAGTAGAAACTATTTTGGGGGTGTGCGTTAATTATTGAGTGTCCTTTGTTCGAACAAAGGTAACACCATCTCTATTGAGAACGTCAGTTCCTATAATGACAGGTGTACACATGCAGGAGGCAGGTACCACGACAAAATCAACATCAAGTGCAATGTTGCTAAACTCTATCGTGAGCGGGACATATTCGCGAGCAACGACCTCATTACTGCTGACCCCTTTAAGGACGCAATGTGTTTGTTTTCGTGAGCAAGTGAAGTGTTTAAGGACAGCTTCAGATATAAGAGACACGTTAAGTGCACCACTATCTATTAAAACGTCCACGGGTATACCCTGTATCACAGCAGTAATAATATCGTTGCAGCGAGAGGCACTAGAAGGTTCGCTGCACAAATTAACCTTGCGCTGATTTACATTCTGACCCTCCGATCTGGCTTTAGCGAAACAGTCGCTTTCTTTATGTCCAGTCTTCTTGCAAAATGAACACGTGGGTAATTTGAGGTTATTTTCAGAAATTTTACGCTTCTTGTGGCAGTTAAAGCTTATATGTCCGGTCTGGCCACAGCTAAAACACTTGTTTTCAGATCGATCGGTATTTACGCGTTTCTTAAATGCAGTACTAGACGATGGACGATTGTCAACTTTACCGCGACTCGGCTTTATGTATATAGCTAGGAAAGAAACTAAGTTCTCGGTGGTTAGGTTGGCATTCATAGCCGTGGCTTTAACTTGTGCGTCAGTAATACCGCGTATCACTATAAGGACCATTACCTCTTCGCTTAGTCCCTGAACTATGCGCAAGCGCAACAAAGACCGACGTGCGTACTCGGCATAGGTGGGGAACTTATCCGAAGTTGTATTCATAACCTTATTTATAGCCCGCCGTCGGGTGACGTCAACTTGCAATAAGTCGCAAAAAAATAACCTAACAATATCATCTACAATGACAGAAGTCTGTAAACTCCTAAGTATTGAAAAATTAAATTCTACTGCATACCATCATGAATCGACAGGTGCACTCGAAAATGCACATAAACATTTAGGTTCATTATTACGAATACAATGCGATATATGCACCGTATGACTGGTGCCACGTTAATAGAATGTCCGTAAATGTCTCAAAATGTCATTATATACAGTTCAGTCGTAACAAAACATCACAACCTAATTCCTACAAAATAAACCAACAAGATCTAGCAATAGTCGAAGAGATACGTGACTTAAGGGTTACATTAGATAAACAGTTAAGACTTGATAAGCATATCCTAAATATAACATCAAAGGCATTTAAAATTCTCGGCTTCGTTTTGCGTACGGGTAAGGAATTCACAAAAGCTTCCACTAAGATAAAACTATTTAACACACTAGTTCGTCCAATATTGGAATATAGTAGTACAGCGTGGAACCCGCACTATGATATTTATATCAAACATATAGAAAGTGTTCAAAGGCGGTTTGTGTATCATCTCTGTTACAAGGACTTCTTAGCCAAAAAGATTGTCAGCTATAAGGATAGACTGAAGCACTACAATATCAGCTCATTAAGGAGTAGGCGAAAATCGGCAGACCTGATATTCTTGCACAAGTTATTTAATGGGATACTAGACTGTGACGAACTGCTTGGCAAGTTGCAAATAAATGCGCCATCTCGTTTGCCACGGATTACCAGCTACAGTTTGTTTAGTATACCTCGATCCAGAACAAACCTGTGGCATTTTGCCGCTCTGCCAAGGCTCTGTAGGAACTTCAATGACCTGTCTAAGCGCCATGGTCTGGATATAGCTTACCCCCTTTTAAAATATAAGAAGGAGTTGAAAATCATACTCTCAGATTTACAGTAATTTCTAACCGTTAAATGTTTAATTTTTTATTTAATTTTCTATTTTTTACATTATTTTTTTATTATAAATTTAATAATATAATACTAATATTATTTTTGTAAATGTTCAATTTCCATGTCCATTCCAATGTTCAAGTTCGCCTAGATTGTAAGTGCATGCTGTGACCTTCTATAAGTGGAGGAACACACGTATTATAAAAAAATGTACTTTTATTATATGTCATGTATTGTGTGTATCCTATGTTGAAGGTCCATAAATAAATAAATAAATAAAAAATAAATAATTTTCCGGAAACATGATCAATAATAAAGTTAGTATTATATCGTCCGAGCTGGCGTTTCATTCTAAATTCGATCCTAACATTATACCCTATTATTCCTTATTTACATTAATAATATTCATGAAATTGGACTAAAAGGTGATATATCAGTGTACGCTGATGATAGAGCTTTATTTTACTTTAGACATTTCGTAGACGCTGTTATGTGCGACGCTCAGAATGATTTACATCTTTTAAATATGTGGTTTTAGTAAATTCTTCTTCTCTTCTCTGTCGTCACACTGTTGGCAGAGTGGTCGTGGTCGTCATTATAGGGGTGGTGGCAAGCTTCACAATTCGTCGTCATTCCTCTCGTACTGTTGCTTGCTTCGTGCATTCGTGGAGTGGACCATTTAGTGCGGTTTTGACTTGGTCGGTTCAGCGCATTGGTGATCTACCGCGCGCCCTCGTGCCCTCAATTTTGCCCTGAACCACAAATCGCTCCACAGACGTGTCCTCTTGACGCGTAATATGTTATTGTCCTTTGTATGAGAATACGACCTTGAACGATGGAAGAAAGACGTTGTTTTATATCCAGCTCTACGAGGATTGAGACGTTGGTTCGGAACCGTGTCCAAGCTATGCGAAGCATTCGTCTCCAACACCATATTTCTAAAGCGTCTATCTTCTTTCTCTCACTTTCTCTTAAAGTCCACGTTTCGGCACCATAAAGAAATATGGGAAACACTAGTGCCCTGACAAGTCGCATTTTAGTGGCCTTTGTGATATTTCTGTTTCTCCATATCTTCCCAAGCCGATCCATGGCGGACCTGGTGATAGCCTTGCGCCGTTTGATTTCTTCCGCGCATCCGCCGATATGTATGATATGATATATGTTCGATATCAGTGCTCCAAGGTAGATATATGATTGAATGACGTCACAGTTCGCAATTTTCGAAACATCGGGCGAGTTATTGTTGAGTCGATCAACAATCATAATCTTCGTCTTGCTGCGATTTATCTTCAAGCCGAAATCAAGGCTCACTTGTTCCATTTTGGTTAGCAGGGATTCCATATTGCCGATGCTTGTTGCAAATAGGGTAGTGTCATCTGCGTAACGCAAATTGGAGGTTTTATAGCCTCCAATAGTGATTCCGTCTGACCAGTTCTCGAGTGCTATTCTCATAATGAGTTCCGTGTAGATGTTAAGGGTCCGGCGGAGCGTGAATTGCCCACTAAAACGTAATACCGAAATAAATTGTCATCTAGACAACATTCTATCAAATTATGTTATTATTCGGATTTAGATATTGTTAATCTAGGTTCCTACGGTCCTATTTTGTGTGCTACTACTTCACTGAAAATAAAAGACCGGAAAATCGTTCCAAACTTGGTAATGTTTTTAAATGCAAAAATTGAATTCGCTTACAATTATTTCGAGTGAAGTATTTTGGACGAAATGGTAACGTAGGAACCTAGATTAACGGTATCGGAATCCGAATAATAACAGAATTTGATCAAATTGTGTTTGAATTACGATTTATTTCGGTATTACGTTTGTGAGAGAAATTCGGCTCGCCGGACTCTTAAACAGAAGTGGTGATAAGATACAGCCTTGACGGACCCCGGCACTTGGATGAAATTAAATGAATAAATGATATTTATTTCTGTAAATAGATCTTATAAGGACACTTTTACAAGTCATTTTTTTTAAACTAGATGACACTGGCATTTCCTAACTGACGACCTCTGAGAAGAAACACCGAAACAAACTCAGAGAATCATGGTCTCTTTTAAAGTCCAGACATAATACTTAGTAGCAAATATGTGAGTTCCAATGTAAGACAATGTCTGATATAGCCTTTATAAGAAAGAGCCATTGCAGCTTTAAGTAGACCAGTCGCATCTGACGGCACGCATGCATCAGTCATTGGATAGCTCGACCATAATCTAGGGAGCTAAACAACCCGTCGCACGACGATACCAGATCAGTGGAACATTTGCGTAGGCCAGATAAAAATCTCGATAACACGTCGTCTGTTCTTACCTATGCTGTTCCCTCTTCATAAACTCTTCTAAGGAGATGGACAAGGTGTTTGGGTGGTCCCATAGCCAGGAGAGTTTCCCAAAGTACTGGCCACTTTACCGAATCGAACGCCTTCGAAAAGTCAACAAAGCAAATATAGGTCGGCTTGTTAAATTCCCTAGCTTTTTCAATAAATCTGGCGCACGTTTAGGATCTGCTCACGAGTACCCTTCCCCTTCACAAACCCAGCCTGTTCTGTAGCGATCTCCCTGGATAGGTAGGACTTTAATCTCTCGTTAAGAATATGCAGTGGAATTTTACTAGCGTGTGATATTAAGGCAATTAAGCGGTAGTTATTGCATATTTGTGTAGAGCCCTTTTTATGTAGAGGCACAAAGACTGTGTGAGTCCATTCTTGGGGCCAAGTTCCTGTTTCCCAAATTTTGTTACACAGGGTATGAAAAATATCGACACCATACGCTCCTGAAGCTTTAATAGTTTCAATCGGTATGGCATCCTTTCCTGTGGCTTTTCCACTTTTAAGGCGTTTGATAGCGGCTCGCACTTCATCCTTCAATATAAATGGCTCTTTCTCTTCATCCTGGGGCTCTGTCGGAAGATAGTTGTAAGCTTGACGATCTTCAAATAGCGATTGACATTAGTCCCTTTACGTCTCAGATATCGCACCTATCTCGGTCAGTAGCTCGCCCTGTGAGTTTTCTATAGTCCATGTTTATGAAAAAAGAGTTTTGGTGATGGCTTTGATTTTTTGATGCAGGTCTCCCGTATCGTATCTGTCAGCGTAAACTTCAACTTCCGCACACAAGTGCTGCAGATGGTTATTGCGGTCACGCCTACAAGCTTCTGTATACGAGCAGATATTGCGTTCAGTGTCTTCACGTCTGCTCCTCCAGCTTTCATTCTTCTTCTCTCTTCAACAAAGGCAAGAGTCTCACCAGTCATCCAGTGTTGACGTTTGCGAGCTAGTGTAAAGGGTTTGGATTGCAATTCGGCACTCTCAAGCAGCTCTTTAGCCTGATCCCACAGTCGGTCCGGAGATGCTAATCGAGTATCTAGATCAGTCTATTGACGCCATTTTTGGTCAATCGCAGCCAAGAATTTATGACTGTCTAAGGGCTGGATTCTTTTCTGGCTCTCAATCTTCCTAGCGGCTTTGAGCTTGAGTTGGACTTTTGCTATTAGCAATTGTTGATCTGATTCACAATCAGCACCCGCAAGAGTGTGAACATTTCTCATGAAACTTTTCCATCTCGAGCCGATCATAATGTATTCGATTTGATTTCGATATTTGCCGTCAGGTGAAGTCCATGTATCGACCGTAGCAATTAACATTGTCGGATCTACATTTTTGCGATTTTCATTTTATTGCATTAAAGGTCTTAGAATAAGGTTATAGATGCCCCCACAAATTATTAAATACCTAAAATCAACCATCTTTGTTTTTCCAAGCGGAAAAAGTAGTATGTGTTCGGTGCGCCCGATTAATATTGTCGTATAGTACATTAAGACGTTAGTTGCGGGGCGCGGGAGGAGAACAGATGCGAGCGCGTGGCACGGATCTGCCAGTTCGGACAATTTTAGCGGGAGGAGCGCACGCGTTGGTTTTATTTTTCAAAACGTAAATAATTTCACCAACTTTATTATAAATTCAATGTTCCCATTATGTCGAGGTCAAGACGGATATTAGAATTATTGAATCCATCAGTTCCACCAGGAAATGATACAAATTGTGAATTAACGGACACTTATGTGGAAACTCATCTACGAAGAAAGAGAAAAAGTAAGTAAAAACTATTTCTTTTAGCATTTCATCATACCTAGCGTAAACGTTATTCATTATTATTTCTTATCAGCGGCTTCTTGAATTTATATTTTTTATGATATGTTGAAAACTACTCTGTACGGAAAAGAATGTCGTATAATGCTACATACAACAATGTTAATGGTTGTCTATTTCGTTGAATGTATCGGATGTGTCATATACTACATTATTGCTTGATCGGAAATAGTTTTATTTTGTCGTTAATGACACTACAGACTTTGTTGCATATTCATTTTATAAATAGTATTGTAGGATGTACCACATCCTACATTATTGACTGCTGTGTGTTGGATTGAATTTGTCGGATAAGGCATTACTAACTTTATTAACTGTTTATTACTCATTTCTTGGTGTTGAATGTACCACATTCCACATTATTTTTAGTTACGAAGTTTTTTAGTTTGGCAACACTGGTAGTCGGTTGTCAAGAAATTTGCTCTGCAAATTAATTTAAAATTAAATGTAAATAATGTGTATTTATCGTGATACAGTTATACAATAAACCTAAAATATAACCTTACTGATGTGCCAAGTGTTTGCGAGATCATAAGTGGTGTTTTGTTGGAAATCGAGAACACATAAACCGGCTGTCAACCAGCCTACGGGGTCAACGGACGGATTCGTATTTGAACATTGGATCAGCTGATCAGCTCAAAGAGTACATTGATGAACTGAATTTCATCAATCCCGGGGAGTATCTTGTTTTATTTTAGCTCAAATATCTTTTGCTCAGTTACCCAGTAACTACTTATAATCCTGAGCTACGTTCACCACTCATTGTCACGGTTTTGCTTAACAATATTGTTATTGCAAAACATTGGCATAATACCCAACACAACTAAGTTTAGACCTTCTTCCTTACAAGTAGATAGAATTGTTTAATTCAGTGATAAGACTGATAATTAAATGTAAAAGTAACAAATTATAAGTACTGCAAAACTAATAAACTAAATTGTGTTATTTAGGAATGCATAGGATGTTTTGAATGTTTGGGTTTTGTGATAGATAACAAATTGATAATTTAGATTTAGAGTCACTTCCACTGATAATAACTATAATTAATTCAGTCCTATTTTCCTACTTACTACCCACTATTTTTTTTATCTCACTTTGTCTTTTCTTATTTCTTGCTATTCAGCTGTCTATTTTCACTTTCCAGGGCACTGGAACATATTGTGGAAAATGATGACCCGCAGTGCAATTGCAAGGGATATGGAGGTCAAATTAAGAGTAACCCTTAAGGAACTGGAGGCATCGAAACGCCTGTGCGAACAACTTCTTCAGGAAAGGGAGGACAGTGAAGTGGAGGTCAAGAACATCGTTGACAAAAACACCATGCTCAAAAATGACCTGGCTGAGCTGCACATTCAGTACATGGATTTGCTCGACCAACATAACCAATTACAACAACAAATATCAAACCTTCAGGTTTGTTCTGACACACACGAGTTGGCTTTGAAACGAATTTCACAACTGGAGCAAGAATTATCTGATGCCCATAAGTCTATAGTTGTCATAGAATCATTCAAGGCTGGCTTAGAGACTGCTCACACCCACAGTCTGTTTGATGAGTTGGTTGGTCAGAGCGGGTTCACTGCTGACTGTGAGCAAGCCGTGACTATTGATCTGACTGGTGATGATACTACATCCACATGCCCACATATTATAAATAGTCACAAGAAATTGAAAAAATATATTAAAATTAAGAAATTAATTAAAAGATGCCGTAAAAGTATTAATAAACAAAGCCGCTGGAAATCTAATTTAGGTTTAAGAAAGGACCGTATTCATTTACTGAATGAATTAGACACATGCACCTCTGAATTAGAACACAGTAGGGCCATGTATGACCGTGATACCAAGGGTTTGCAGGAGGAATTATTTGTCAGGGAGAACTTATTAGCTGATATTTTTAGTAAATATGAGGCAGCTCAACAAGAACTGAGCAAGCGCATGTTGGAGGCAGGGGAGCTGGTGGATTTGGTTAGGTACAACGCTGAGAGATATGAGTCATTGACTAACAATCTTTTGTGCAGTTGCGCCTGCGCCCCTCCCTCTCCTAAACCCCAACCTGCTGTACCAACACCTAAAATAGTTCAGCCAGTGACAGGTGGTGTCAATATCTTGCAAACTATTGTCTTCACAGATCAATTCGGATCTGGTTTTGGGTCATTAGTACAGAACCACCTGTCTCAAAATGTAACTAATTATTGCTATCCTAATGCTAAATTGAATACAATTATTAAGGAAATTGTAAATAAACCTATGGATGATCACACCTCTCTGGTGTTATTGTTAGGTGATAGTTCGGGTGTTAAAAAAAGGACATTGTGGATGGTATAGACACCTTATTAAAATTACACGTAGGAAAAATAATGTTATGTGCATTTCCTTACTCAAGTACTTTGACAGAAAATGAGAATAAATGTTTATATAATTTGAATAACACCATGCACTTATTGACATGTTATCATAGTGACACATTAGTGTATTTTGACACAAACAAGTTTGTTAGTGGATTCCAATTGACGAAGGAAGCTATGTTTCTTCCTAAGAAATACAAGTGTTTAATCGCTACATTGATAGCTCACAATATTAATTTATATGACAAGCCAGTGGTATCTAGTTATTCAGATAACACTGGCGGTAAAACGAAGGAGTGTCCGATTCTGGACTCTATGACGCCTAATGCCCTCACCAGTAAAGTGGATTTTTGTTCACAAATGGGGAGACGTACGCGAAGTACGGCCTTGCCAACTAGTTTTGACACAGGCGTTGTGGATCTTACTCCGGATCATAGTTTAAACTAGTTAATAAGACAACAGAAGACAATAACAAAAATATAATATCTTCTGGCTTACAATCACACTCAATTGCAAAGGGAAATAGTTTGAATACTTTTAAAATATGTCATCAGAATATTCAAGGGTTCTCTTCCAAAATGTTAGAAGTTAAACTTTTCTTAGAAAGATATAAGTATGACATTGTTTGTTTAACAGAACATTGGTTAAAAGAACACCAGATGTCAATAAGTTATGAAAACTATTATGTGGTTAGTTGTTTCAACCGAAAGTCTATGATACACGGTGGTTCGCTTATATTAATTAAAAACTCATTAAAAGCAAAAGAACGTAAGGATATAGTATCGAGGTCGGTTGAACATTGTATTGAAATCTCCTGTGTAGAGCTGGATAAGCATATTGTATTATGTGTTTATAGACCTCCTAACAGCCAACATTTTACAAAATTTGAATCCATAATGGAGGATGTTCTTAAAATACTTTTAGACTCAAAAAAATATATAGTTGTGTGTGGCGACTTTAACGTTAATATTTTAGTTGATAATTTGGTTAGCTGCAAGTTACTTTGTCTATTTAAGTCATTTAATTTAGTACATGTATTTTTCGAACCTACTAGAATTACGTCTACATCTGCAACTTGCATTGATAATGTTTTCTGCAACTGTGATTACCTAGAGGCAGCCATCATAAATTATTTATCATCTGATCACAGTGGACAAACCGTCACATTTAATACTTATAAACCTCCAAGTAAAATACAAATTAAATCGAGGCACATCACATTACATAAATTAGAAAAATATAATAATTCATTAATTAGTAAATTGGCTGTTCAAGAAAACCATTTTAGTAACTGTGACGAACATTATTCGCATTTCTTTTCGATTGTGAAAAGCGAATTTGATTCCTTTTTTAAAATAAAATCAAAGAGGATTAACTGTCAATTTAAGTTCAGTGACTGGGCGACTACAGGTATTCGTAAAAGTAGGGAACATTTATTCGAACTGTATGGGTTAAAGCGTTACAACAAAAGTGAGAAATTTATTCAATATGTAAAAACTTTTTCAAAAACTTTTAAAAAGGTATGTCAGGTAGCTAAGGCTCATTATATTAGTAATAAAATTAGGTGCGCCGATAATAGGATCAAAACCACTTGGAAGATAATTAATACTGAAAGTGGTAAATCGAAATTGCAGGGCAATAACAATTTCACTCTACAGACGGCACGTGGTCTTATAAGCACAGATGCCGTGGGCACAGGGTGGCCCAAGAATTTGAGACATTCTTTACCAATGTACCCTTAAAAATTACAGATTCGTTAAATTCATCACCCGCACTTTCTGCAGCTTTACTGAAACGGAATGTAGCTGCCTGTCCTGTAACGTTTAGATTTAAGCACGTTAACCCCGTGTGTATTTTAAAAGCTTTTAAAGAAATTAAGGTTAAGTTAACTGAAGACTTATGGAGTTTATCGGTGAATGTTTGTAAGAGTATAATTAACACTGTAGCACCACACCTAGCGATAATATTTAACAAGTGTGTCGACCAAGGAACCTTCCCAGATTTAATGAAGTACAGCAAAGTTATACCTTTGTTTAAATCTGGAGATTGTGAAGATCCTGGCAATTTTAGGCCGGTGTCTGTTCTGCCTGTGCTTAGCAAGGTATTTGAAAGGATCATGCTCAATCAAATGCTAGCGCATTTCAATATAAATAGACTTTTTCATGACCAGCAATACGGCTTCACAAAAGGACGTAATACTACTGACGCTGGTATCAGACTTATTAAACACATTTTTGATGCCTGGGAAGAGTCTCAGGACGCGATCGGTGTATTCTGTGACCTCTCGAAAGCCTTTGACTGCGTAAGTCATGAAACCCTGCTACTTAAGTTAGAGCATTATGGTTTGAAGCACAAGTCTTTGAAACTTGTCAAATCATACTTGTGCAATAGGCAACAACAAGTTCAAATAAATGGGGTTAAATCGTCCGGCACACAGGTGAAAATGGGCGTACCTCAGGGTTCTATTCTAGGTCCATTCTTATTTTTAGTGTATATTAACGATTTACCATTCATGCTTGAGGATCAAGCGAAGATTGTGTTATTTGCAGATGATACTTCTTTAATTTTTAAATTAAACAGGCGTATACCTAATACTGACGATGTAAATAGCGCACTTCTTAAGGTCCATGATTGGTTCACAGTTAATAATTTAGTATTAAATAGGCAGAAAACTAAATGCGTAAAGTTTGCTCTACCCAATGTAAAGTGTGTAGATTGTGACATTGTACTAAATAATGATAAGCTGGAATTTGTCGAACAAACGGTTTTCCTAGGGATAAAGATAGATTCAAAGCTTCAATGGGGGCCGCACATAAGGACTTTGGCGGGACGCCTGAGTTCGGCTGCTTATGCAGTTAGAAAAATCAGACTACTTACAGATGAAGCAACCGCAAGACTGGTCTACTTTAGCTACTTTCATAGTATTATGTCTTATGGAATATTGCTATGGGGCCGCGCTGCAGATATAGAATCTGTTTTTATTCTACAGAAAAGAGCAGTTAGAGCCATTTACAACCTACGTAGTCGCGATTCGCACAGAGAACTCTTTAAAGAAATAAATATAATGACAGTGCCTTCTCAGTACGTCTATGAGAATATTATGTACGTAAGAAAAAATTTACACCTTTATTCCAGAAAATGTGAGCTGCATAGTTATAATACTAGACATAAATCAAGATTAATGCAGCCGCAGTTTCGTCTCGCTAAAGTCCATACTTCCTTTATGGGATACTGTGTAAGATTTTATAATAAAATTCCGGAGTTCATTTTAAAATTACCAGAAAATAAATTCAAAAAAATGATTAAGTTTACCCTGTGCAGGCAAGCTTACTATAAACTGGAAGACTATCTTTTGGATAAAAATGTTTGGCAAAGTGCTGGTCCAGCTCCACAGGATGATGACTGATAATTTTAACAAAATACCTATGCAATTACACACATTGTGATATTGGATTGATACAAGTTTAGATTGGACTTTTAATATTGTATAATTACATAATTAGAAAATTGTAATGTGCGAGTATAGTGCAGATATTGATGTAGCAATCTGTATAAGTACATACATATATTTATCTGTAAAATTGTTGTGCCCGCAGTCTGAGCTTGTCATGCTCACTTAAATGTCCTGCTGATGGTGGCGTTGTGTGTCGGGTTGTTTTATTCCCTACAATATGGTTGAGTCGAACCACGCCAATACGCACGTCATGCTCGTGAACGGGTGCTGTCTGTCGGGGCTGGTCAGCTCTTACTTGCTGTGGCAATCCCTAATTCCTTTTGTATATTGAATAAATGTTATACATCAAACTGCAGAATTCTCAGCAACTAGTTGGAACAAAGTTGTAAAACTTAATATTGTAATCAAGATTTTCTATTTTTTTAAAAGAGTGTCTATGGAGTTTCTTGCCGGCTCTTCTCCATACAACCCACTTTTTGGAACCGTGCAAATAGTTTTGACTTTTCAAAAGTACCTATTTAGTGGTCTAATTGAAATAAAACATTTTGACTTTGACTTGACTATTATTTGCTTTACAATAACAAGCTACTATTGAATATGGTACTACTGTACAGACATTGTGGTTTATTGAGTTTTTTTATAAGATATAGAATAGAATAGAATATTCTTTATTGTACACCACAAACGAAAGCCAAGTACAAAATAACACTATAATAATAATATATAAAATATACCTATAAACGAGGAATCAATATTTTTTTTTTCCTTCAAATAAACATCTCTTATCTTTTCTATAATAATCTTTCTAACTGAAAAGATTTGGTTTGGCTTATTTGCTTTGATTGCTGACGTAGTAAAAAATATTTTAGGAGAACCGTCGCCTCTTCCTGTTGGCTTTGAAGAAGAGCTTGTGCAACTAGAAGATCTGATTGGAGACATTTTTGATGACAGTGCAAAGAGTTACGTGGGAGACATTCCTGATATAGTGAGTCCGGTAAAGTCTTTTTTAGATTTTCAACTTCTATAGTTTCACGTATAACGTTCTTGTCACCCTTGTATTAAACGTAATACAAAAGTTTTATTATGTTTTTCAGGGCCACGAGACTCCAGTAACTCAACCGAAGACACCAAATCGAAGCGCTTCTGCTCCTGACAGCTTAGAAACAACTTGCAACTCGCCGAAAGTTCTGGAAACCGATGAAGACGTTATCACACAATTTGATTACACAGTAACAACACCGATACCGTCGCCGAGTCCCACTTCTTGGATTTCTAACGATGGTGAGAGTGTAAATATAGAAACACCGTCCCAGATCCCTTCCGAGAATCACGCGCTTTCCACCCACGAGGTTTATGAAAATATGGGTACACCATCCGAGATCTCTTCTGTAAGTCATGTCCATACGCCATCATCTACAATCAGTTCCAGAAAAAAAGCTTTTAAAACCGATAAGGGAAAAAAGCGCCTTGCGCATAAAGAAAGGTGGCTTGTGGTTCAAAGAAAATTGAAGAAAAACAGCGGTGAAGAATTCGTGAACAAAAAAGGGAAGGTGGTCGAAAGTAAAAAATTAAAGGATCCTTGTACCGATAAGTGCCGATTGAAGTGTACCCAAAAAATTTCTCATGAAGATCGAAAGCGAGTCTTTAAATATTTTTGGCTTTTAGGTGAGAAGAAAAAGCACTGGGAGTTTGTTATTAAAAACACAAAGAAGAGTCTCAAACGACGCCAAACAACGGAAGTTACGAAGCATGATAGACGGAACACTTATCAGTACTTTTTGCCGGATGCAGAAAATAAACCAGTGAAGGTATGCAAGACAATGTTTCTCAATACTATAGCGCTAAGTGAACGCATAGTGAGCACGGCGTGGAAGAAGTTTGATGGTAACACGGTGATAGAAGATGATAAAAGGGGTCGCTATGAACATGAAAGACGCGTTTATAATGATGTCATGGTTAAAAGTGTTTGTGATCACGTAAGATGTTTTCCAATAGTTGAGGCTCATTACGTTCGTAAAAATTCAAGCAAGCTCTACCTAGAAGGAGTTGAGAGCATATCTCGGATGTATAAACTGTACTGCGAACGGTTCGATGCTACCAAATATTCCTCAAAAGCAAATACAAAAAGGCAGTATAGAGAAGTAGTTAATGCCAACTTCAACCTTGCACTGCACAGACCTAAAAAAGATAAATGTGATGTCTGCCACGTGTTTCAGAACAAATTGATTAGAACAGACGAAGAGAAAGCTGCGTTTGATTTACACCAACATCGCAAAAAAAGAGCACGAGATTTAAAGAAATCCGACAAGCAAGAGGCTCAAGACACCAACGATGTGGTCACTGCTACCTTTGATTTTCAAAAAGTCTTAGTGACCCCTTACGGAGAAATCAGCGTACTTTACTACAAGAGGCGGTTGGCAACATTAAATTTCACGGTGTATGATTTAGTATCCAAGATAGGCACCTGCTACATGTGGCATGAAGCGATCGCTCGGCGTGGCTCTGTCGAAGTATCGAGTTGTCTACTCAACTTTATCAAATTCCATGCTGAACGAGGCGTTAAGGATTTTCGATTTTGGTCTGACAACTGCGCAGGACAAAATAGGAACCGGATCGTATTTTCGCTCTACATGTTCGTAGCAAAGAAGCTCGGAATAACTGTGACCCATCGTTTTCTAGAAAAAGGTCATACACAAAATGAGGGAGACAGTGTGCACGCGACTGTAGAACGGTATAGCAAACACAAAACGATTTGGGTGCCAGAAGAATGGTATTGCTTAGTCTGTTGGGCCAAATCAGAAGGTGATCCTTACGTCGTGAAAGAAATACAACAAGACGATATTTTTGATTTCAAAGCCTTGCTAGTAAACAAGAATTGGACAAAGAATACCAATAATGAGAAGGTGTCATGGAATAGCATTAGAAAGATAAAAGTAAGTGCAGGACAGAACGATAGAATAGAGTATAAGTACGATTTTGATGAAGAATCAAAGACAATCGTTGTGTTGCGATCTGGTACACGAAACAAGAGAAGGCTGGAAAATGATCTTGAACTGAATCAGGCGTATCAAGGGCCTTTGCCCATCAGTAAAGAAAAATACAAGGATATTACAGATCTTTGCAGAGGAGGAATCATTCCTGAGCGCTACCATGACTTTTATTTAAGCTTACCTCATACCAACGCTTCTAATCATTCTCGTGAAGAAAGTGATTCCGAAGATGATTAGTGTAAAACCGATTAGGTTAAATCTTATTCTAGAATAGTGTAATGAACGGTAGTACATTGAGGATTTGAACGTACCATCTGCCTTACAAGGTTGTGAATTTAAATAAAGTTTTTTACTTATTTTTGATGAGAGATTTATTCCCTATTGTATTTTTATGGTTCCTACGAAAAATATAATCGTAGTTACCTGCTGTGTTATCTACCTTCTGTAGCCTAATCTATGAATATTGTCTTCGACCTAATTGTTTGTGGATATTAAATAGATTACAATAAAAATAAGTTTATGTAAAGTAAGGCTGATCTCAAATGTAACTTACTAAGACTGTTATTTGTTTTATTATTTAGTTGCAGGAAACTCAGTTCGTGTTTTGTTGATTCATAAGCGAAGTTATTTAGTATTGGCGTTATAAAACTGAATTGTTATTTAGTTTTCCAATAAAGGATTTTAATTTGATTATACACAATGACTTCTTATTTTCTGAGATCGTATATAATGTCTAGCATATTCTATCTCATATGGGAATGCCATCCTGGACAGGTAGTTAAAAGCACGGTTGGCTTTATCTTATGAGAGAGCATATCTTTTTCATATCAATAGGAATATGTACATAGAATATGTACGTACCAATGTCAGTACCAATAACTAACTAAACAAAAGAAAGAAACATGTCCTAAATAAAAGAACATTTCCTGACTGACTGATCCATCATCGCGGCTGAGCCGGAATCACTGAAATTAGAGACTTGAAATTTGGAATACAGATGTTATACAATGATTAGGCTCCTGATAATAGGGGAATTCGCATTATTCCCACGGGAAGGAAAACTACGCGGTAAAATTACGGCGAGGCTCCTGTTTTACTATATTACCTAAAACAAAGTAGCACCTCTCAACTGCGGCCTACAAACTCGTAATAATCATCGATGTAAGTGCAATAGTTATTAATATAGGATAACTGATTTATATATTTTTTTATTAAGACCTAGGGCAAAAAAGTCATTTCAAGGTCTTTCTTATGATATAGAAATTCATATTTTGCTATTTATTATTTTAAGTAACTCAGCTCTAAGTTTTCAATGCTGTATATAACTCAATATTGTCTATCCAACTCTTGAAATAATGTAATTAGTGGTATCTACATCATAACATATTTATATCTTACGGGCAATAACGTATTAAGTGGTACATCTAACATAAATGAGATTTCAAAGTCCAGGGAATACTGTGGGTTGTGCCACACCCGACAAAATTCATAAATTTCAGTTCGGGTAATAATGTCGGATCTGCCATTTCCGACAAAATAGTTGCATGATTTAGCGGTAAACAATGTTGCGTGTGCATTTTCTCATATTTCCGATACCTTTTTTATAAACTTGCATATACTATTACCTCAGGTAATTAATATTTTTATGTCATACCAAATTTGGTTAAGGTACATTGACTAATGTTCACTTTATACATATTTGAAACTTTGAACGACCGTACCCTAAAGTAGCGATTTTTCACATACGACAATGTTAATTGCTACGGTCGGTATATAGTCTTCTCGGATGGTGTTGGAAGAAACTGTTCGATATGGCTCAGCAGCAAATTGGATGAGCCTCTCATCTTTTTCGTTTCGTTTTCCCAGTCCAAATTTTCCTACGCATTGACTGAGCTGATCAGAGTATGCTCCTATCTTTGCATTGAAATCGCCCATTACAATCAGTATCTTCCCATTAGGAATTTTGGCTATAGTTGATTCCAGCTCGATGTAGAAGTGTCCTATGTCAGTGTCGCTTACTGCGCTAGTCGGTGCGTATAGCTGTATGATATTCAGATTGATCGGCTTCGCCTTTAGTTTAATACTTAGCACTCGATCGCTCACAGGTGTATATCCTATCACACAGCTACTAGTTTTCTTCGGCACCACAAAGGCAACTCCATTTCTGCTGCTGTCATCATTTCCAGAGAAATAGTGTGCGATGCTGTCTGAACGTGGCCATTTCCCCTCTAATGCGTCTCACTTAGACCACAGATGTTTATTTCACATCGCTCCATCTCCCTCTCCAGAATGTCAAGCTTGCCTGTTTGCAGCGAACGAAGCATTCCGCGAACATTCCATGTACCTATTTTTTGGACATTTCGCATCTTCATGAAGGGCATTCCAGTAGTCCTATTTCCAGACGATGCCTGGTTTTCTACATCAGCCTGGCTGGTACACTATGGGGCCAAACAGTATTTTCCATCTCAAAAATGGTTTTGACGAAAGTCGTAAATCCATAGATTTCTTTATGGTTTTATACTCTCAAACGAAGGAACTTACGAATAAATTACAAAAAAAATTTAGTTACGTTTATAAAAATAACCTCAAACATTGGACATAAATATTTTCATGCCAATTAAATTACCGTTAAGGAAGTTCAACACAAAATTATTCGGAAGTGTTCCATGGAAGCATGTTAGTGTTATACATCATTAGATAGCTTAGAATGTGCACTTTGCAACCACGTTCGGTTTTTGTAAAACAATATTTTTGTTTTATTTTAAAAAAAATTCTTAGTGAAGTAAAGAAAATTTCGTTTTTGTTTATTTCAATTAGAGTTTTCCTTGTTGGCGAAAGCTGCCGGTGTTAAGTTAATCACTCTATTAGAGACCTTATCTATTCAGTAATATGAGGATTTTAAAAAAACTTGCGCGTTTTTTGCGCCAGTGGTGATTTAGAAGCAATAATGACAATCGGGGGAAAATAAAAAAATCACCGAAAATTACGGATCTTCTTTTTTGTTGTGAAATATTATATTTAATTATTATATTTTGATGTTTATCTTCCAATTAATAGACTACTATTATATTTGAAAGAACCTTCCCCGGGAAAAGTGAGTATAAATAAACTCTACCGGAAGAAAACGAACAAATATCGGATGCTAATTTGCTTATACTGTCCCTTGTACCACTGCGACTAGTAGACGAAGAAACTTCTGCAGTTATATAGCAGAAGCCTACTTGCTCATCTGTTAGATATTGCAGACCAATTTCATTAGAATTTTCCAAAAGAAACCCGAAAAAACTACAGCGGTTGTCAGTGAAATTGAAGCCAAAATTAATCAATTGATTCCAACTCTTGTGTCAATAGTCGACAAAGTCATCGAAGTTAAACATTAACTGTTTATGACAATGATTGATGGGAAAGTTGCTCAAGTGTTAACGAACACATCATCCAGTGCTACCTGCACTGTTTGTGGAGCAACTACCAGACAAATGAATGATCTTTTAAAAGTTACAACAAGAGTTGAAAATGAAAATTCGTTTCAATACGGATTGTCGACACTACACGCATGGATAAGATTTATGGAAATGATCCTCCATATTTCTTACAATTTAGGTTTTGAGAAGTGGTCTGCAACAACTCCAAAAAACAAGGAACTTAAAGAAGACAAGAAAAAATATGTCCAAAAGCGTTTCCGAGAAGTGCTTTGTTTGCACATTGATAAACCACGTCAAGGTTCCGGTAATAGCAATAACGGAAATACGGCAAGGAGATTTTTCCAAAATTACCAATGTTCTGCAGAGATAACCGGAATTGATGAAGAATTAATCAAGAGATTATATGTAATTCTTCAAACTATGTCATCGGGATTCCCTATAAACGCAGAAAAATTCGACCAGTATACATTAATAACCGCGCAATTATATGTAAGCAATAACTGGTACTACATGCCATCTTCGGTCCATAAAGTACTTATACATGGTGCTACAATAATAGAGCATTATGCAGTTTTGCCTATAGGACAATTATCCGAAGACGCGCAGGAAGCCCGAAATAAAGATTACAAGAAATATAGGTTACATCACGCTAGGAAGTGTTCCAGATCAGCAACAAACGAAGACGTTTTGCATATTTTGTTATATACATCTGATCCTTATCTAATATCCAAAGAATTGTTTAACGAAGCTAAAGAATGGTTGGAAGTAGAAAGTGATGAAAAGGATATGCGCTAAAAAAATAATTTTTATCATGTAAATATCTCTTTAATAATAATAATTTAGTTTTAAACTTATTTGTAGCAAAAGTGTAACTTTTATTGCTATTTTAATATAACTGTATAATTTTTTGTATGAAATTTCGTATATCTTTATCTTTGTCATTTTTTTACGAAAAATATATAATTTTTAAAATGATGATGTTTATTTTCTTGTAGTGCCTAGATATTCACAAATACGTGAAAAAATTTTCAAGGAGAAAAATCACGAAACAACAGAGTTATCGATTTTTGAGATGGAATATACCGGTTGGTCCCATAGTGCGGTAGTCCATTTCCCACCGTCTGCCCCGGATGCAGGACGGCGCCGGTTGCTTAGCGGATCACATGGCCACCTCTGTATCCTATTTTCTATTTCGATCATGATGACTTTCTATGGGAATATAGTGCAGTAGTTTCCTATGGCTTTCTGCACCAGATGTTATAGAGGGTATTTGATCCTCAAGGTCGCTGAAGCTTCTTCCAACCGGTTTCCCAGTCGGGCTTATGGTTATACCGCCAGAGTTCGGTTGCCAGAGCCTCGTCCGTCATCTAGCAGGGAGCACCGCGACAGTGTGAGACCATCGCCGTTAGCTATTCATACGAACCACCAACACGAGCAGGTGAGGTTGACAATTGGGTCGGATAAGATGTTATCACCGTTCTCCCCTTACTCCCCATAAATATAGCCAAAACCACAACCCACAACTATACAGTACGCCAGAAGGCGAGGTTAAGTAAACACTGGCTCGTGCCAATTTCGTTTTTAAATAATCCATAAAAATATATTTTTTGTATAAAAGTAAATCTAAGTATATTAACGTGACAATTGTGAACAAAACTCAGTGTAAAAGTGTTATCTTCACATAATCAAGCTGATAATTAAAATTAAAGTACAGTGAAAACACATCGACCTGAGATCACACAAAATAAGTGGACACCTGACTGTATGTACATTCATAGATTTATCTTCTTAATTTGACCGCTACATGTTGTCGTAAGTCCATGCTCATAAATAATAAATGAATGTGAAAGTAATTTTCCATGTAAAAACTAAAACAAATCTTCATAGACTCCCAGCGCCTCAAGTGTCAAATAGTTGATCAATATAAGTTCAAAAGTTCGACCGTTATTGTTATATTTCATAACTATCACTCATAGAGGGCACAACTATCTATGGTAATCCATAACAGAAGTGATAGCGACATCTGTAAGCGAATAGTTAAACGTTTGCAAACCTCATTGTCATAAACTCGCTTGAAAATTTGCTATCTCCGTACGACAACGTAAACGACATCTACTAACAAATAGCTGCACTACGTCATTAAGTTAAAATACAGATGCGTACGCATCGTGGACTGCGATCCGATACCAACTACTTAGCTTCAAAAAAAAAAAAAAAAACAGGTCTGAGAGTTAATGAAAAAATAATAAATAAAAAAAACCAAGAGAAACATCATTCCCCGATCTAACTGTTAACATGGTAAAATTGGTAAACTGACAGATGGCGCTTTTCTAAACATCAAAAAAGTACTAAAATATACTAAAAAATGAAAAACGAAAATGTAACAGTACGTCGACATAAAACCATGGCAAATAATTCACTCGATCTCTCTTTTGGATCAACAAATTCAGAAATTCGGAGATACAGCCTACAAGACCTATCAACAGGGTATGACAGCGATAAGGAAGACTTAAAAAACGAATTATCAAAGCTCAAAAGTGAACTTGAAAGTGCACATCTGGAAATAGAGAAACTCAACATAGAAAACATGACATTAAAAAACGCCTTATATAAACAAAGTAATACAGCAGAAAACCTGAAAAAATATGTTTAGAACGGAAGACAGTATCAAGTTCATCCAAAAATAAAAGACTGACAAAAAAGCTAGGATTATCGTTATTATGATTATCGTGCTCCTCGTACCGCCGCACTGCCAGGGCGGCTAAGTTATCACCACAAACCGCTAGTGTACGTACCATTTCTGTATACTGGAAGTTTGTGTATGAGAAACTCATGGTACTACTTACGATACTTTCACAAATAAACGATTTGATTTAACTTTTCACATACGATATTTACAGAATCAATGAAAACACAACAAATACCTACGGCGCCGGCGCCGGCCGCGCGCTCGCGATCGCGTTACGTTGCTGAACGGGAGCGTGACACGCGCGTGTCAGTATATGTATATTTACCTCGGTTATTGTTTTATATATTTCCGAACTGTTTTACTTTAAAGTTGTTCTTTTACATAGATCATGATTTCGGAACGAAAGTTATGATCTATGGTACTATTTATATAATACGAAGTACATACGTGTTTTATTACTATAAATTAATTAATGATATTTAGAATGATCCTCGGGTTGTATTTTGTTAATTTAATTTATATAAGACAGTCAATTGATGTAATGTTTATCGACTTAAAGCTTAAAGTTAATACATTTGTTGGTTTTCAAACTTGCTTAATTATCCTATGATGTTTTAAGATGGTTCTACTGAATTGTATCTTATTATTATTGCTAACGTTTATAGATATTTGGCTAAAATGTATGACGATCTGTGATTGGTAGAATATGGCGCCTTATTGCTAATATGGTGCCATTGTTTGGATAAAGTATAAAAAGGGAGGTATTCCTCAAAATCGGTTAGTTTCATCGGAGTTAGGGGAGACTGGGGACACTTGATCCTTACGGGAGACTAGATACACTGGATTTACAAAGCTTTTGTGTACACTATATGATTTATAAGTGGCAACATTGATAGTCTATGGTACGTTCAAACTTTCTAAAGTTGGTACTCCTGTCAAATTTGACAGTTGAGCAGATGGCGGATGATTGTGTGTTTCGTGTGGCCAGAAAATATTTTTCGTAAGTTTTTATTTTGATTTCGCAATTGGATAGGAAACATATTTTGTACTAGAATCAATTTTAAACTATTCCTTATCTATGTGTTTAAACGTCTGTTTTATAGAAAAGTGTTAATAGTAGTAGATATTTTTACAATATTCTTTTATAACCTCAATATACCTAGGGTACACATGGTACACTTTCTTATGGGAGATTTGATCCCGGCGGATCAAGTGTCCCCTAATGTAATTTTTTTTAATAATTTCAAGATTAAATATGCCTAGAATATATAAAACAAAAGAAGATGCAAGAAGGTGTCCCCTAATGTTTAGTTTTTTAATAATTTCAGGATTCAATATGCCTAGAATATATAAAACAAAAGAAGGTGCAAGAAAAAGAATACCAATCAATAAGGAAATCTTGAAGTTGGCTGTCAATGATGTTATAGAGGGTAAGAGTATTCGTGGTACTGCAAAAGGTTACGGGATAGCAGTTATGACATTGAAAAGATATGTCAGAAAAAAGAAAAATGCTACAACTGAAAATATTGACTACACGCCAAATTATCGCCAGTCACAATTTTTTACGTCAACTGAAGAGACAGAACTTGTTAATTATTTAATAATGGCCACTAAATTATACCATGGATTAACTCCTAAGAATGTACGAGACCTTGCATTTCAATATGCTTCTGAAAATAGTAAAAAAATACCACCAAAATGGGTTGAACAGGAAACAGCTACTTATGATTGGTTTTACGGTTTTATGAATCGTCACAAAGAGTTGTCATTGCGTATACCCGAAGCCACAAGTTTATCTCGCGCTACAGCTTTTAACAGACACAATGTCGGAAATTTCTTTGAGAATTTTAAAAGCTTATTGCAGAGATTTAATTTTGGGCCGGACCAAATCTGGAACGTAGACGAAACTGGAATTACTACAGTTCATAAGCCAAAAAAAGTTGTAGCGTGTAGAGGTCTCAAACAAGTGTCTAAAGTCACATCTGGAGAACGTGGGCAGCTTGTTACTGTATGTGGAGCTATAAACGCTATAGGTAACCACCTGCCACCATTTATTATATTCCCACGTAAAAATTGGCAGCAACGAATGATAGATGGTGGCCCACCGGGTACTGAAGGAGCTCCACATCCGAGTGGATGGATGACTGGGCCAAATTTCCTACTTTTCCTGAAATTTTTCCATAAGCATGTAAGATGCACCAAGGACAGTCCTTGTCTTATTATATTTGATAACCATGAGTCACACATTACTATTGACTCTATAAACTACTGCAAAGATAATGGTATCCATCTTTTAACTATACCACCACATACCTCTCAAAAATTACAACCTTTGGATCGAATAGTATTTGGAGCGTTGAAGTCATACTACAATACTGCATGCGATAATTGGATGGTTAGTCATCCAGGGCGGCCGTTAACCATATATGATTTGGCTGGATGTCTAGGCAGTGCTTACCCCAATGCAATGACTCCTAGAAATATTCAAAAAAGTTTCTCAGTTACTGGAATTTTTCCATTCAACCCTGATATATTCACAGATGACGAATATTTAAGCTCCTACGTTACTGATAGAGAAATTGTGCAAACTGAAACAGACAATATTATAACCGCACCATCTGTGTCACCGTCTATTTTACTTGATCAATCTTTAACGGCTGAAAATACTGCGCTTGCTTCCCCTGCCCTCATGCTAAATACAGAAAATGATGCGCCAGTTGCACCAGTGCCAATTCCAGATGACGATGTGACTCCCAATATTTCTGATAATGAAAAGGAAAATGATTCTGCAAAATCTCCCCCAAAGTTGCTTTCCTTATGTATGACCAGTAATAGAGATTACGAGTTCCTTACGAGTTCCTTCAATAATAACAGACCGACTGCAGCTGGTTCTTCACAAATTAGAAATAACGACAGCCCTTACGATCCAAAACCTTCGACATCAGCATTTGTAAGTCCTGAAGTAATAAGACCACACCCCAAAGCAGGACCGAGAAAAGGATCTGGAAAGGGGAGAAAAAAAGGTAAAACTAGGATTTTAACAGACACACCGGAAAAACTGGCAATCGAGAATGAGTGGGCAGCTAGGAAACAGAAAAAAGAAAAGAAGATTTGCAAAGCGAAAGTAAAAGCAGTAAAACGTAACCTAAATTCACAAGAACAAGAAGTGACGACGTCGGAAGATGAAGAACTACCGCCATCGCCAGAATCAGTTTTAAGTTCGTTTAATGAAAGTGATGTCTCTAATAGCAGTAGTAGCGAATCAGAGAATGAAGACGACTCCAAATACTCCATCATCATTGGAGATTGGGTTATTGTGAACCTAATCTCTCAAAAGAATCTCGTTCATAGATATGTTGGGCAAATACTGAGGGAAAGTCGCGCTGGATATGACATTATTCGCAAAAAAAATTAATGATAAGATGTTCAAGTGGCCTGTTAAAGACGATATTAGTTCAGTTGCCAAATATCAAGTTGTGAAGAAACTACCAGTTCCCGAAGTGAAATCATCATCAAAAAGAGTTATTAGTTTTAAGTTTCCAAAATCATTAAGAAAATTTAATATTGAGAAATAAAAAGTGAAAAGATAATTGCTATTAGATAAAAAGAAAAGACTGTTTAACTTGAAGAGAGAATAACTATTTTTTAATTTAACCAAAGGAGTATTTTGTTATGTTGTGCTAATTGCAAAATTTATTTAATGTTTTTTTTTAGTTTTAAGTTAAAAAAATACTAGAACTTTAAGTAACATTTTCTGTTAATATTGAGAAAAAAAAAGTGAAAAGATAATTGCTATTAGATAAAAAGAAAAGACTGCTTAACTTTAAGAAAGAATAACAAATTTTTAATTTAACCAAAGGGATATTTTGTTTTGTTGTGCCAATTGCAAAAATTATTTAATGTTTTTTTTTTTAGTTTTAAGTAAAAAAAATACTAGAACTTTAAGTAATATTTTCTTTTTAACAAATTAACATGTGATTTGAGTTCTCAGAAATAAGTTGTTAGTAGTTGATTAATAAGCATAGTCATAAATGTCAAAGAATAGATGATGGCTAGTAGATAAAAAGCAAATAAATCAATGATTAAAATTACTATTTTTTTCCTTTTCTTCTTTATTAGAATCATATGTCCCCGAATGTGGGAGACTTGTTCCCCCCAGGATCAAGTCTTCCAGAAGGGGGGATCAAGTCAGACACATATATGGGACACATGATATCATTCCCTATACGAAGTTTTCATGGGCTAGTTAGTAAAGTTATGTACACATATCACTTGCTATTATACTTAGTATAGCTAATGAAATTCCACATATTTAAGTACCAAAATATTTAAAATCGGATTAATATTTACAAAATAATTGCCAAAAAACAAAAGGGGGGATCAAGTGTCCCCAGTCTCCCCTATAGTTAGAGTTACAGTTAGTCAAGGATCGGCTGCTGGATGTTAAAGTTAAGTATTCTGATTGTTAATAAGCCACTGTTACTATACTGTGTTCTATGTTCCTATTTGATACAAATTATGTGATAGTTGTTATAAGTTGTTTTATGTTGGTCTGTACTTTAAATATCAAATGAATATGGCTATGGAGTTTCTTGCCGGTTCTTCTCCATAGTACACTATTTGGAACCGAGCATTAATGATCAGATTGAAATATATTAGACTCTTTCCATTGAGAAATATATTACGTTAAAATCAATTTATTCATTTGTTTCATTCCTTATAATTATCCATAGCAAATATTTCCAATAATTATTTTATTAGCAGATTAGCAATAACTGGGTCACATAGTTATAACTTGATAATATCTTAATCCTGACATATTACATTATTTATATATAGGTAATATATATAGGTAACATATATAGCCCCTTTCTGACACGCGCATCAACCTGTAGCTTCCGGGCGACTAAATGACCGACTGAAGGGGTTGTTTTACCCCCCGCCTAGGCGCGAGCGCACAGTGGGCGCTCGCGCCTAGTGCCGCTATGACCTGCCGTGACCGTGTTGTGCGCATATGATTGCTAATAGGTACTTAGTGTCGCTCGGTGTCCAACTTGTAGCCTTTTTAAAATATTTTTTGGTCAAAATATAACATGGTGTAAAAATTATTGGAATCGATTCAGTTACTTATTCTGAACAAACTATATTCAGGTTTCGCCTATACTAAAACTAACCTTGTATAGATTTAATTATGACGACACCAAGCATGACACTTCTATGACTAGAAAAAAGGGTTCACAGGTGTCATATAAAAAAAAATGCTACGAATACTAACCTAAAAATTATAACTATCCCGGATTATTTCTTACCTAAACAAAATATAAAACAGGTTAACACTTTAAAAAAAATATAGTACAACAAACCCTGCACTCATACTTTGCTACTGTTTCAAAAAGAACAATTTCCAACGAACAAGCACACAGCACAGCAACATGTAACACTATACCAAAAAATGTAAATCTATCGATAAATTACCTTTCTCGTGAATAACAATCATAAGACGTTAAATATATTACATCAAAACATTGCGGGAATTTTGAGTAAAAGGGACATACTTCATATCACTCTCGAGAAATTATCAAACACGGGTGAATACATTGATGTTTTATGTGTTACTGAAACATTCTTAAAAACGGGCGATGAATTAAACATCAATTTGAAGAATTTTCAACTGGCCAACTCCTACTGTAGAGCTAATCAAAGACGAGGAGGCGTGTGTATCTTCTGTAGAAATTTTATGGAGTACAAAAAACTTAAATTCCTTAATAATTTAACTGCTCCATTTACTTTTGAATCATGTGGCATAGAAATCCCTAAATACAACTGCATTGTAATATGTATCTATCGTATTCCTAACTGTAATCCAAAGAACTTTCTTTGTAAATTGGAAAAACTAATGGTTAAACTACGCAACAAAACAACGAAAAAAATTTTTATTACTGGAGACTTCAATATAAACTTCCTAAAGAAATGTGAAACATTAACCGAGTTTCATAGAATCGTCGAAAATTATAATTTTAATATCCACATAAATGAACCCACTAGACTGAACAGTTGTATAGATCAAATTTTAAGCAACATTCCAGAAGCAAATGGTAGTGCCTTTGGAATTATCTGATCATAACACTGGTCAACGTCTTGAGATTCCAATAGATAATAAGGATGAACCATCGTCATTTACTTATACATATAAGTAGAAGAGATTTCAGCAGCGACAACATCGATAAATATTTAAATTATCTTAAAGCATTAACTTGGTGTGACATTTTTAATGAAACCAACGCAAATAAGGCCTTTGATATATTCCATAACGATCTATTGTTGTTTTTCAATCCATGTTTCCCTGTTTCTGTTATCAAAAAATATAAAAGAACACACACAGCCTGGCTGACAAAAGGATTAAAAATATCAACTGAAAAAAAAAGTCGACTTCGTTTTCTATGTTATAAGAAAGGGACAGCGTCAAGCAAGTTCAAATATCATTGTTACAAACAATCCGGCTCGGCGGACCGGACAAATGTTGCGATCCGGTTCCGAGAACCAGAAGAATGTTAGGTATACTCGAAGAAGTAGAAGAAGACGACTGCTTCGCCTAGTGACCTAAAGCTCGTGTTCCTAAGCGTTCAGGTGCAATAGGCTCGTTTCGACTACTCACTTATACCTACTATTGTTGTTGCGCCAGCGGGATCTATCTGCGCCACAATGCCTAATCACTGGTTGCCTTTTGGTCTAAGACTATTCCTAAGGGGGTTCTGGGCTATTATATTATAAACACTCGTCGTGGTTCAATAAAACAATCTATATTTTACACAAGTAATCACACTAATATAGGTACAACACACACTAGATAAATATACACAACACACGTAAATATAGTCAATAGTTTATAATGTATAAGCAAGAGTTCACAGTCTTAGTCTGATGGCGAGTATATACAATAATCAGTCAGAATCCGAAACTACTTACACGCATTAGCACATATAATTAGGTACCCGCACTGAGTTTATATACAACACAACATAACAGGTTCATACAGTAATTACACAAATCAGCGGTCTTTACAAGTTTACAATGTTCTCATTATCACATAAAGCGTCTAATGGTACAATAGGGGGCTTCGCTCAGGCCTCTGCGCACTGACTAATCTAGCCTAGTTGCCGCACGCCCGCTTCACTTAGGCGGTCGTGGGCACCCTATTACTGTATAGGTTTCTCTTAGACCTAACACAGCAACCTACGCTAAATAGAACGTATACTTGATCACAACTTATACTTATCCCTATTACCTAGCCGCAGCTTCACTTAGGCTACGACTAAGACCTAGATTGAGAGATAATACACTGACTTTACTGCACTGTTAGCTGGTGTTATCCTGCCGAATTATTGGAAAATACTACTTTAATTTATGTGCTACATCCCCTTTTATAGGCCGCAGCTGCGATGGAAAAATCCCCAAAAATACTTTATTCAATTCTAAACATACATTGTAACTAACAAAGCCGACGACGGAAAATACCCAATAAATGACAATATTTCGTCATACAAAATAAGCCTACAACGGAAAATTCCTCTATTAAATTGATATTCCGATCTAAACATACAATGTTGCAGCTGCAGCTGCGCCAAAAAGTTCCACAAAAGTAATAAGTACCTATTTCTATTTCGTAACGACTTATTTAACTTATTGACTACCTATATTTACGTATGATATTACGTCGCGTCGCTAACAATCATCAATATAACAAATGCTTAAAAAAATGTATTATAACGGGTCAGCGACTAAGTAATGAAGCTTATATGAGCAAAGCAAAAAATATCTGTAAAGCATCTTGGAAAGTTATCAACAATAGCATAAGACCAAACTACTCAACAACAGATCATATAAAACAACTTTTACATAATGATGAGCTGGTTTATGACCCCTGGAAAATTTCAAATATATTCAATGACTTCTTTATCAACATGACAAATCCTATCAAAAATTGCAAATCTATAAATAACTATAGGTACCAATATACACATACGAACAATTGCCAAAATAACTCCAGTATTTTTTTTTTCCCTACTAACATAGAAGAGGTACAAAGAAATATTAACTCCCTAAAAAACACAACATCGGTGGGCTATGATCAGTTTCCCACACGAATACTAAAAATTATTAACATAATTATAGCTCCGGTCTTAGTATATATAATTAACTTATCTCTCAATCAAGGCATATTTCCTGATAAGTTAAAAACAACAGTGATCAAACCGATCTACAAAAAAGGTGACAAAAACATTGCAACTAATTATCGCCCTGTTTGTTAGCGACGCGACGTAATATCATACGTAAATAAGGAAAGTCAATACGTTAAATAAGTAGTTACGAAATAGAAATACATACATAGGTCTGTACTTATTACTTTTGTGGAACTTTTCGGCGCAGCTGCAGCTGCAACATTATATGTTTAGATCGGAATATCAATTTAATAGAGGAATTTTCCGTTGTAGGCTTATTTTGTATGACGAAATATTGTCATTTATTGGGTATTTTCCGTCGTCGGCTTTGTTAGTTACAATGTATGTTTAGAATTGAATAAGTATTTTTGGGGATTTTTCCAACGCAGCTGCGGCCTATAAAAGGGGATGTAGCACATAAATTAAAGTAGTATTTTCCAATAATTCGGCAGGATAACACCAGCTAACAGTGCAGTAAAGTCAGTGTATTATCTCTCAATCTAGGTCTTAGTCGTAGCCTAAGTGAAGCTGCGACTAGGTAATAGGGATAAGTATAAGTTGTGATCAAGTATATATGGGCGCATGTTGCAATTGATTTAATCTATATTTATAATTTCATAGAAAAATGTATTTTAAAATTATTTAGTTATTACTTTTACTTAATATGGAATTAAATTGAAAATTATTTTTAATTTATCATGCGATATGTAATGATTATTTTGATTTATATGAAATAGTTTCTCACGTCAATATTTTATGATCGGTAGTGACGTCACTTAACAAGGTTATTTAAAGGCAAACATTGTAAGCGCGCGGTCAGTTGATTGTGAGTCGTCGCAGTGTGAACATTACATTTAGTCTCAGTCTCAGTGTTTATTATTTTCTGAGAATAAACGATTATCCTGGTTAAAAGCAATTAGCTTTTTATATTCAACTCCTAAAAATGAACCCTGATTATCCGTTGGGCGACTCATCGCCGACATATACGTTCTATTTAGCGTAGGTTGCTGTGTTAGGTCTAAGAGAAACCTATACAGTAATAGGGTGCCCACGACCGCCTAAGTGAAGCGGGCGTGCGGCAACTAGGCTAGATTAGTCAGTGCGCAGAGGCTTGAGCGAAGCCCCCTATTGTACCATTAGACGCTTTAAGTGATAATGAGAACATTGTAAACATGTAAAGACCGCTGATTTGTGTAATTACTGTATGAACCTGTTATGTTGTGTTGTATATAAACTCAGTGCGGGTACCTAATTATATGTGCTAATGCGTGTAAGTAGTTTTGGATTCTGACTGATTATTGTATATACTCGCCATCAGACTAAGACTTGAACTCTTGCTTGAATATTATAAACTATTGACTATATCGACGTGTCTTGTGTATATTTATCTAGTGTGTGTTGTTTGGCTGACTTGAAAGAGAGTGATTGTGGGTTGAGAATGGATGAGTTACATGTCAAATGCCTTCTTTATGCTGATGATCAGGTTCTACTTGCATCGTCAGCGGAAGAGTTGCAAGACATGGTAACTTTAACGAATGAAGCATACAAGATGAAGGGCATGAAAATAAATGTTAGTAAGACGAAAGTGATGGTTTTTGAAAGAGAAGAAGATGTATGTGTGTGTGATATAAAGATAGAGGGTAAGAGTGTGGAACAGGTGAATGAGTTTGTTTATTTGGGAAGTGTGTTTACTAGGGATGGTAAGATTGATGCAGATGTGGAAAGGAGAGTGAATGCAGGAAATAAAGTGAATGGTGCTATGCATGCAGTTGTGGTTAACCAGTCCGTGTCAAAAAAGGCACGGTTGGCTATCCACAATGGTGTGTTGGTACCTACACTTATGTATGGAAGTGAATGTTGGGTATGGCAGAAGAAACATGAAAGTAGAATAAATGCAGTGGAAATGCGTTCCTTGCGAATTATGTGTGGTGTAACTCGGAATGATAGACTGAGGAACAGTGTGATAACACAACGTTGCGGGCTGAAAGATGATGTAGTGACGCGTATTAAAAAGAATATGCTGAGATGGTTTGGACATGTTGAAAGAATGAATGAAAGACGATTAACGAAAGGAATTTATAAGGCGAATGTCAGCGGCAGCGCCGGTAGAGGTCGCCCAAGAAGGACATACGCCGATCTGATTGGCGAAATCCTTCAAAAAGGTCAGGTGCGTAGCACTCGCAACCGGCGTGTATGTATGAGAAGATGTATGAATGTGGAAGAAGCAAAAGAAGTATGCAAGAATCGTAGCAAGTGGCAGTCTATAGTTTCTGCCTACCCCTGTGGGGGAAAGGCGTGAGTGTATGTATGTATGTATGTGTGTTGTACCTATATCAGTGTGATTACTTGTGTAAAATATAGATTGTTTTATTGAACCACGACGAGTGTTTATAATATAATAGCCCAGAACCCCCTTAGGAATAGTCTTAGACCAAAAGGCAACCAGTGATTAGGCATTGTGGCGCAGATAGATCCCGCTGGCGCAACAACAATAGTAGGTATAAGTGAGTAGTCGAAACGAGCCTATTGCACCTGAACGCTTAGGAACACTAGCTTTAGGTCACTAGGCGAAGCAGTCGTCTTCTTCTTCGAGTGTACCTAACATTCTTCTGGTTCTCGGAACCGGATCGCAACATTTGTCCGGTCCGCCGAGCCGGATTGTTTGTAACATTTTTCTGGTCCTTCGAGCCGGATCGGGTAATTAGTCGCAATGCCTACCACACGTTCGGAAGCTTCACGGTCCAAGACAGCAGGGGAGGCTACGACTTCTGCGGATTTGCAGACACCCACCGAGACTGCTACGTCTTCGTCTTCGGCCAATAGGGTTGGGTCTCCTGCTATACAGGCAGGGGACATCGCCACTACGAGTGCTCGCTCTGGCATACATGTTGCCGAGCGGGTTGCGCCGACACGCCAAGCGGCCGGCGGGGCGCCCGCCACTACCGCCGCGCTTCTCACACCCGCCTCACCCGCTACTATTGATAGTGGGGTGTCGCGTGTGCGTAGTCGAAACGAGCCTATTGCACCTGAACGCTTAGGAACACGAGCTTCAGGTCACTAGGCGAAGCAGTCGTCTTCTTCTACTTCTTCGAGTACATCTAACATTCTTCTGGTTCTCGGAACCGGATCGCAACATTTTTCCGGTCCGCCGAGCCGGATTGTTTGTAACACTGTTGCTTTAATACCCGTACTCTCTAAAGTGTTTGAAAGGATTATGTATATTAGATTGACATAATTTTTATCAAAATTTAACATATTGTGTCAAGAGCAGCACGGTTTTCAAAAAGGTAAATCCACCACTTTAGCTACCTTCAAACTTATTGAAACAATTGTAAATTGTATTAACAAAAAAATACCTGTGACCACAATATTCTTCGATATGAGCAAAGCGTTTGATTTTGTGTTACATGATTTGCTGCTCAATAAATGTGAGCGTTATGGTATACGTGGAGCCGCATTGAACTGGTTAAACAGCTACTTGAGTGATAGGACACAATCGGTCGAAATTATAAACGTTTACCAGAACAATGAAGAATCATCTGTTAGATCACACAAATAATATAACAGAGTAGGTGTACCTCAAGGCAGTATCTTGGGGCCTCTCCTTTTTCTTCTATACATCAATGATCTCCCATCCGTTACGACCCACAAATGCTTTCTATATGCAGATGACATTTCTATATTGATACCTGATAACTGAAAATCCAACTACAATGACATTCTTAATAAAACTATACATGACATAACAGACTGGTTAAGTAGGAACAATCTTACTGTCAACATTAATAAAACTAAATTCATACAATTCCAAAACAACGGCGGTAAAAAACAGAACATAACTTTAAACCATAGTGGAGACAACATAACGGAAGTAACAGAGATACCTTTTCTAGGCATAACCTTAGATGACAAATGCAATTGGAAGGCTCACATTGATAAGGTATGTGGTAAAATAAACAGGTTCGCTTATGCACTGTGGCGTCTGACGAAAATATCCAATAAAAAAACTGCCTTAAATGCCTATCATGGATTCGTGGCCTCCAATCTCAGATACGGAATAGTACTCTGGGGAAACTCGGTAAATATCAATAGAGCATTTATAGCTCAAAAACAATGCATAAGAGCTATTTGTAATGTATCGCCTTGGACAACCTGTTAACCCTTGTTTCGTAAACTGTCCATAGTAACTGTTCCATGCTTGTATATACTGGAAATTGGTATTTTAATTTAAAAAAAAAACAGAATTGTTTAGAACCCTAAAAGATGTATATAAGTTTAACACACGCTACCCCGATAAACTAGTTCTTCCTCTGTCTGTCTGTCTGTATGTTCGTTATAGAAACAAAAACCACTCGACGGATTTCAACGAAACTTGGTACAATTGTTCTTCATACTCCTGGGCAGGTTATAGTATACTTTTCATCACGCTACGATCAATAGGAGCAGAGCAGTGAAGGGAAATGTTGGGAAAATGAGTGATTCATGAGAAAGGTTTCAAGCTATAAAACATCACGCTACAACCCTTAGGAATGGGGCAACGCAGGTGAAACCGCGGGCGAAGAACTAGGGAACAAAGTAACTATTCTACACGGACGAAGTCGCTGGCAAAAGCTAGTTCATAAATAAAATGGCTTGGGCGTAGAATGGACAATTCTAGAAATGGCCTATTCTCAAAACGGCAATTGTCAAAATTGCCAAAAATTAATATAAACAGTCATTTTTATTCCCGTATATATTTTTCTTCAGCGTAGTATAAAAAACAGTCACCAAGCTTTATGGTTTATTCTGAAGAAAAATAATACAGATACAGTATTGTTACGCCGAGTAACTAGGACGACGGAGATGGGTCACGGAGATTCTGGATTAGTCGATGAAGCAGGTAGAAAACAAACAAGAGGAATAGCGTGAGACCGGGCTCAAGGTCAAGGATTAACAATGGCGATTGTAAACATCTATTGTTCGCAAGTTGAATAAAGGACGTAAACATCTATTGTTCGCAAGTTGAATAAAGGACGTAAACATCTATTGTCTCAAAAATGCGGGCGGGTCGCATTATTGAGATTTATCGAGATTTTTCGAATCCAGAATCTTCGTGGCTCATATAAATAATGGTCGACAGCGTCGGCGAGGGCAGTTCAGTTTTGGACACATCGAAGTGAAGATCGAAGTGAACTACCAAGTGATTATCAGTGCGACGTTAAGTGTAACAAGTGCTAGTATAGTGACAGTTCGTGTGATTTCTGTGTGTGTTTGTGCAGTGAATAAAGTGACTGTTTATTTCGGTGAAATTAGTGGTTTTTAATTTATCCCGAACCCCAGCTCGTAACAGTATGTTACAAAAGAGTGTAGTTATACCAAAGGAGGTCATGTGTACTCACCACTATGAACATCTTTACTATGGCGCCAGCCCTAAAATCGCTAAAAAACATATTTTCTCGTCTAAATAACCTTTTTGCAAAACCATACATGCCAAAAAAAAAACTATGCCGTTTTGAGAATTTGGCATTCTGCATTTAAACCATGAATAGGTGAACGAACCGGAAGAATACATTAAATTTAAACAAGCTAATTATTTTTATTATTTTCGACGTTGACGAGTGTTAGCTTGGCTTAGTCGTCGTTTCGCACGAATTCGGTCACTTTTTAAAAACTGTAACAAACGACTAACGCCATCTATGATCATCAGAGTAACAATCTGCGCAAGCGCCACCCCACTAGTGTTTGGATCACAACTACAGATGAATACGTGTAGAGATTGCACACAAGTGTAAACCGGCGGCTTTATAAGCAGCGACACGGCACAACAAATTGTTATTTACTAGCTAGAGGTTCAGAGCGCGGTAGCCACGCAGCCAGTTCTGATCCTAAGTAAGCCTGGTTCCTGTTCGATAGCCTAGCGGTCTTCAGGAATTAGTCAGCTAGGGCGGTCTGATATAACAACCCAGTTCCTGTTCGATAGCCTAGCAGTCTTCAGGAATAATTACTATATCAGCACCTCACTTAGGGTTGCCATCAATAATATATTCTTAGAAACCAGAAGTGAGGACAGTTAAAAAAAAAGAATAGTGCACAAGTAATCCTAAAGTTATTTAATTTAACAATCAAAATTTGATAACCGAAATTACAACAATTGATAATTTAATACTAAGACAACCAAAACTCTAATTACTGCAAATGACGTAATAAATTACGAGACTAAGAATATTACGACCGATTAATAATGCAAAAGCGAGGGTAGCGATGTTCAACCGTTGCCGACCGAAAACCGAATGAACCCGTTGCTAAGCGTGCGCCGTGTTTTATAGCGCGCCGCTTGGTCCGGGTCTAGGAGAGAGGGGTTTCGCTAAGAATATATTGTAAGTGTAGTGTTAAGTTACCAGAACAATAAACGTTTAGTAACAACAACGGGGCTTTAATTTCAACACTAGCAACCCTACACTGGTGCCCAACGTTCTCAAGATACCCGCAGAGGAAATAATTATATAGTCCACCCACATAGTTTTGATATTATGGAAAAAATGACAATCGCAATGACGCAAGAACAATTCAATACTTTGTTGAATACTATCACATCAACTCAAAGTACCATTATGAGCGGAAAAAGTTTTGCTCGTTGTAACAAAAAATTTGACGGAGTGAGAGATTATAATAAAGTAGAAGAATTTATAAACACTGTCAACGTTTACAAAAAAGTGGAACATATCTCCGACGATGACGCCTTGGAGGGATTGCCGTTGTTGCTAATCGGCACTGCAGCAACTTGGTGGCATGGCGTCAAAGGGGAGATTAAGAAGTGGAATAGTGCTTTAGACGCTATACGATCGGCGTTTGCACCCAAGAAGCAACCGCATGAAATTTATATTGAGTTTTTTGGGAAAAAACAAACATCTGAAACAATTGATGAATTTGTATGTGAAAAACGTGCTTTATTATCCCAACTGCCAAATAAACGCAATCGAGAAGAAGAACATCTCGACTTTATATACGGATTGCTTAAGTTAAGCATTAAAAAGGAAATTGCTAGGTCTGACTTTAAATCCTTTACCGAACTACTGGATAAAGTGCGTCACCTGGAGAGCTTAGAAAAGTAAAAAAGTAAAAGAGTCCCAAGTAAGTTCTTCCCTGCCATCAACATCATCGTCAGAGCATTTTTCAAAAAAACGCTGTACATATTGCGGGAAGAAGGGTCATACGTTTGAGGTGTGTCGTAAACGCTTAGCTGAACTAAAAACGGCAAGCACCGGCAGTTACTAAAGCAACGGAGAATACAACTGTGTCCTGCTATGGTTGCGGTGAAGCAGGGGTTTTCAGAAGTAACTGTATAAATTGTAAAAATAAAGAAACTCCGCCAAAACCAGTGTCATTCTATACAGTTGACACCACTGGATTATTATATTATTATTATTTATTATTATATTATCCCCCTTCCCTCCGGACCTCGGTGACGAGCACACGTCTTATCAACCCACGTAGTTCTTTTCAATAAATTTTAATTCAAAATTAACTTATAAAAATCCGTGCAAGAAAATAGGAGTGCATAAAACATAGGAGCTACACTAGTCTCCGAGCGCCAATTCAGCCATCTTGAGGATCAGTCAGCTCCACCTACCTGCGCACGACCATCTTACCAGGACATAGTGCTGCCTCGCTCGCTCAACTCCGCCCACCAGCGAAGGATAAAAGGTACACGCACCACCATCTTGAACTGTCACTAATTAGCTGTTCTTAACTCCGCCCCTGAAGGTGACGTCGCTGCTACCGTACTGTTACCGTGCTATGTGCGCCTGGTACTTAAGATTTTAGAATACGTTTACTCATACTGTACATTGAATGAAAGAGTGAAGTTGGAATACGTAAAATTGACATACGTTTGTATCTCAGACTTCCTACTGTTGCGAGCCTAGTATAAATTAAAATGCCTCTTGAACGTTCGCCGCCGCCACCCCCGACTACTCCGACGACGCCTATAACTTTATTCAGCACGCCGCAACCACTTTATACACCCCATTGCTCTTCGGAACCGAACCTAATTATTAGTATGAATTCTCCGGATAAAAATAATAAATCACCTGCTATTACGTTTCGAAATGTCAAACGCAGGCGCGCTGACGATGAAGAGACCTGCTTATCTACTTTTATGGTAGACCTAAAACAAATGTTAAATGACCTAAAACTGCAGCAAGATGAAAAACACAACATGTTATGCTCGAAAATAGATAGCGTTCGGGATATGGTCGATATGGTTGTCGAAAAATTAAACAACCTGACCTCTCGAGTAGAGCACTTAGAATCAGAGCGTAGAGAAACTATGTCTTACATATCTACTTTGGAAACCAAAATTGATTATCTTGAGCAGGGTTCCAGATCAACTTGTATTGAAATGCGTAACATCCCGGTCAGCAAAACAGAAAACAAATCCTCGTTATTGAATACCGTCCTGGACGTTAGTAAAATAATTAAATGTGAAGTGAGTTCTTACGAGGTAAAAGATATATTCCGTACAAAATCGAAAGATCCGGACCACAAGACTGTGATAGTTAATTTCACCTCAGTTCTTCGTAAGGATGAATTCTTAGAGAAGTTTCGCAAGCATAACATAAATAGCTTTAAAATAACCACTGAGCACCTCAAAATAAGTGGCCCGGCTAAGCCAATATTTGTTTCTGAGAATTTATCACCACGTAACAAAAGGCTATTTTTCTTGGCGCGTGACGCAGCAAATACTCACAATTATAAATTCTGTTGGGTCAAGCACGGCAAGATATTTGTCCGAGAAAAAGAGGGATGTAAGCATATCCATGTGAAAACCGAAGCGGACCTTTCTCAACTAACTAAAACTACAGTATGACTAGCCCCGGGTCTTTTATCATGTTCAATGTTGTTGTCTATGTACCTTCTTGTTATACATTATTGTTTATATACGTACTTTTTAGGCGCTAAGGTTCTCTCTGTATTTTTTATAATTGTCTTCTATCGCATGTTTTTATTTTTAAAAATAATATTCATAAACACACACACATTTATACACATACATGTTCACATAAAAAGCACACTTCCATATACACAAATACACGACCAAAAACAAAAAACACAACATCATGAGTTCGTTCTGATACATGACTCCTACATAAGCCGATTTCTTCCATGTCTTAACTATAACGCTTTGTTACGACTTAAAAGCCATAAAATGTGTCATTTTTCACTAAGTAATGTTTACCTTATGATCACATATTGCAAGTGCCCTATGTTTCTATTATTACCAAAAAATGGATGACATCAATTTAATAAGTACGGAAGTCGAAGAAGTTTCGGTGTCTAATTGCTTTGTTTGCGCGCCAGAGGATAGTCACAAATATCTTGTACAGGAAGTTGATACTTTGAGAATTTTACACATTAATATTCGAAGTATAAATGCCAACTTTGATAACTTATTAGCATTTTTAAGTAGAATATCGTACACTTTTGATTTAATTCTACTGTCGGAGTGTTGGTTGAGCAAATGCCCAAATGTTCCCTCGATACCGGGATATAATACTCATGCCACTGCATATAACAATCAAAACGATGGTGTCGTCGCCTTTATCAGATGTGAGTTACAGCAGTCGGTAGAGATCCCGGACTTCGAGGATGCCAACTGTATGATAATCAAATTATCTAACAAAGTGGCTTTTGTCGCCTTATACCGATCTCCATCATACAGAAACTTAGCACCTTTCTTTGACAGCCTTGATACGATTTTCCACCAATTGTCTAAATACCCGACTGTTGCTCTTATCGGTGATATTAATATCAACATAGTCTCTCAAAGTGGTGATGCGAATTCTGATGAATATCTTAATATTGCTGCCTCCCACGCGTTACTTCCTGCTCACTCGTTCCCCACAAGATTAACTAACTGCCTTGACCATATTTTGCTGAGATCACCAAACCCGACCACATCTCTCGTGTTAGATAGCCCTATTACTGACCATCACCCTATTGTTCTGTTCTGCAAACAATCTGTCACTAGGTGCATACGAAAACTTTCAATTCCAAAAACCTATATCCCTGCTGTTATTTCTGATATTACCAATACAGATTTCTCCCCTATTCTTGAAATGAAAGACCCAAATATAGCTGCCGATTCGTTGGGTTTCTCTACTATATTCGTCTGTTAAAACGCACACATGCACCACAAACATTCCTAGTCGAAAACGTATAGTTAAGCCATGGATTACGCCTGGTCTTCTGAGATGTATACGCCATAGAGACAAACTATTCAAAAAATTCAAAAAAAATCCTGACAACGAAACTCATAAACACATTTATTTTCGCTATAGAAACTTCTGCAACATGCTCCTAAAAAAAGTGAAACGTGAATATGAAAGATCTCAGTTTCAGAAGGCCATCCGTAATCCTAAAGCTACCTGGCGCCTTATTAAACAGGTAGGTAACCTGGAGCAGAGTAAAAATGCACCAACGGAACTGATCAAGAGTCATAATGATCCTATTCGTTCAGTAAATGTGGTTAACAAGTACTTTGCAAGTGTGGGCAAAAATTTAGCCTCTAAAATTACGCAATCCGATTGTTATGCTTCAATCATTGCAGATAACAACAGATTAACCACTTCTACCTTGTCTCCATCTGGATCTATGGTGTTGCATGAGGTAACTCAAGCCGAGATTGAAACGACCATCCTGAGTCTAAAGGACAACTGTGCTGTTGGGTATGACGGCATATCAACCTCCATTATTAAGGCCACTCGGCATATCATTACCCCTGTCCTTACTCATGTTCTTAACCTGTCCCTGTCTCAGGGTATTTTCCCTGAAGTCTTTAAGACAGCTATTGTCCACCCTATTTTTAAAGCAGGAGATAGAGACGGTGTGTCTAATTATAGACCTATATCCGTACTTCCTAGTTTGTCAAAAATTTTCGAAAAAATACTAAATAAAAGATTAATTAACTTTTTAAACAAAAATAACGTATTAGCCCCGAATCAGTTTGGTTTTCGAGCTGGAAAGTCAACAGAAGATGCAGTTTTGGAACTTACTGACACGATTACCTCAAATTTCAATAGAAACCAAAAAACTATCGGACTATTTTTAGACTTATCCAAAGCTTTTGACACCGTCTCTATCCCCTTGCTGCTTAAAAAGCTTGAAGGTGTTGGCATTCGTGGATCTGCCCATGATATGTTTCATAGCTACCTAACAAATAGAAAGCAGAGAGTAAAAATTGATCACCACCTAAGCGTTGAGGAGGAATTATCCTTCGGCGTGCCTCAGGGTAGCGTACTCGGGCCTACCCTCTTCCTCATTTACGTGAATGAACTGTGTCGGTTATCCCTTCCAAGTACCAAAATCATCGCATATGCCGACGACACAGTTCTTTTAACTCATGGTAAGGATTGGTCAGACACTCGAAAGACTGCAGAAAAAGCCCTAGGCGTAGTAATGAAATGGCTTACTATGAACCTCCTCACCCTCAACATTAACAAATGCAAATTTATCCCTTTCACTCCTGGCTTGGGTAGTCAACCTCTATCATCCTTCAAACTGATAGCACACACGTGTCTCAACAGCAATACAACTTCAATACAACAGCAATGCAAATGCATTACCATAGAGCGCGTGGATAATATTAAATATCTTGGGTTGTATATTGACAACTTCCTTAAATGGAAAAGACAGGTGGACTCAATTGTGTCGCGTGTGAGAAGGTTGATCTACATTTTCAAAAAGCTAAGACCTCTCATGGAATTTGATTGCCTGATTACAGTATACTTTGCATTGGCTCAGTCAGTGCTTGGATACTGTATAACCGCATGGGGTAGTGCTCTTAAAACAACCATGCTAAGAGTCGAAAGAGCGCAGCGTGCAGTGTTAAAGGTAATCGCACGCAAGCCTATAAGATTCCCAACAAGAGACCTTTATCAACTGTGCAAAGTCCTGACTGTCAGACAGCTATATATATTGCAAGCAGTTACCAGAAAGCATGGACACTTGCAATATGAGCCTAAATGTGATACTGTGGGGCGCCGCGCGGATAGGGTTTGCCCTACCGAACTCTGCAGAACTGTCGCTGTTAGTTGTAGCTTCAGACACATCAGTGCTAGGCTCTACAATAAGATTAACAAAGTAATAAAAATATACCCTCTCACGAGACCCATTCTTAGGAAGAAATTAACGGAATGGCTAAAATCAAAGTCTTATGATGAAACCGAAAAACTTATGGAAATATAACATCAGAAACTCATACTAACATTTACACACCCTTACACACCCTCCCACACACACCTCTACACGCCCTCCTACACACAGCCTTACACATACCCTTACACACCTCTACTCACACACATCACGCACGCACAAATCTATCTCACTTTAATTACTTCAATTTTAGTTTCTTTAATAATCCTAGTTTTACTTTAGTTCTTAGTGTTCTTACAGACACTTGTTATTCTGGAACTGTTTTTGTTGTTTTGTATCTGGAGGTGGGCGCTGATGGCTGCGCCACAGTTTTAAACTATTGCTGCCATCATCGTTACATAAAATTGTTAAATGTATATTTTAGTTCCAAATAAAGATTTTTATTATTTTTTTTTATTATTAGAAAACCATGCAAAAATACCAACAATTGAAATAACCTACAAGAACGAAATAGGCTATGCATACATTGATACAGCTGCCAGAACCAGCGTGGCAAGTATGAAGCTATACAAACTATTGATAAGAAGTGGCGTACAGTTCAATACAAAAATAGCTGATACTATTTTGGCTGATGGAACGTTAAAAACACGGGACTTACTCACAGCAACCGTGGATATTACTGTCAGTGGCCGTAAATTACCGATAACATTTATGGTAATCCCAGATGCGACTGACAATCGCACACTTCTTGGAATTGACTTCTTGGAAGCAGCAGGAATAGTACTTAATCTACCTCAACGAGTTTGGTACTTCCTGGATGAACCTTATAAGGTAAACACATTTCTTCAGCTGAAAACTGAAAAAATACCTTTGAAGGCAGCCGGAAAATTGTCATTTGACCAGTCATCTTCTGAGTCCCTATCAAGCTTCATGCAGTGGGCTAAAGAACTGCATATGTTATCACCACTCGCGCAAACACCGTCACCGCTGAACAACTTTGAGGAGAGTCCACCGCCCAGTAAGAAAACAAAATGGGCACTTCAGAAGATAGATACACCACCACGTCCTGTCCATCCTCGTGAGCCAGCAGATGAAGAATCTTGCAAAGACCCACGCATCAACTATGTTCCAATAAACAAAATGTCATTCTATTCTTTTGATATTTTATTACACCCAGATGAAGGAAAAATCCTAACTGAAGTTGAAAGGTTACAATTCAATAACTTGTTGACTACTTATAGTGATGTATTTGATCAAAACACAAGACCAACGCCATTTGTTGTACACAGAATAGACACAGGTAGTCATCCACCCATTTCGCTTAAACCATACAGATTGTCTCCCTGTAGACAACAACAACTACGACAAAAACTTGATGAAATTATAGGCAACGATATAATAGAAGAATGTGATTCACCCTGGTCAGCTCCTGTAATTATGGTCCCTAAAGCTACAGACGATGTTCGAGTTTGTATAGACTATCGAAGAATAAATGAAATAACAAAACCAGATAGATATCCATTACCTCGGATCGATGACTTATTACATCAAGCAAAATCAATGCCATATGTGACTACAATTGATCTCCAATCAGGCTATTTTCAAATTTTAGTCCATCCTGATGATCAAGATAAGACAAGCTTTGTATCACAGTTTGGAACTTTCCGTTTCAAACGTATGCCATTTGGATTACGGAACGCACCCGCAACATTCCAGCGACTAATGGATAAAGTCATTCAAAGTTTACGAACGAAAAATGTTCTGTCATATTTGGACGATTTGATTTTGAGATCTGTCACTTTGACACAACACATAGATGACATAAAAGAAATATTTGAAAAACTTAGAGTATTTAAGCTAAAGGCTAATAGGAAAAAATGAAAATTCATGTGTTCCGAAGTAAAGTATTTAGGACACTTAATAGTTCCTGATGGTATCAAGACAGATCCAGCAAAGGTTTCAGCTATATCGCATTTACCGAAACCAAGAAACTTAAAACAATTGATGACTTTTCTACAAACTGCTTCTTGGTATCGAAGATTTATAAATAACTTCGCAGACATAGCTCGACCGTTAACCAACTTGACTAAAAAAAAATCAAGCTGGCAGTGGAATAAAGAACAACAAGATGCATTCGAAAAACTGAAAATCGCATTAACTACAGCCCCAGTACTTAAACAAGCAGATTGTAATACTACTTTTACAATTAAAACTGATGCAAGTCAATATGCAATAGGTGCAGCTTTAGTGCAGGGGGAGGGCGAAAACGAGCACCCTGTTGAATATGCAAGCAGGCTACTTACACCAGCGGAATGCAATTATTCAGTTACTAAAAAGGAAGCTTTAGCAATTGTGTGGGCTGTTTCGAAGTTCCGTGGTTACATTGAAGGTACAGAATTCATTACTATTACCGACCACCAACCGTTAAAATGGTTAATGAATCTGAAAACACCTACCGGTCGTTTAGCCCGCTGGGCATTACAATTACAGCCCTATAATTTTAATATTCAGTATACTCCAGGACGTACTAATGTTGTAGCAGACACTTTGTCTAGACCGCCATGCTCACATAATGGTGAGGAATGTACTATATGTCATGTAGAAATTGAGTTACCTAAATACAGTGAGAAGCAGTTACGTGAAGAGCAACTAAAAGATGATAATCTTAAATTAATAATTAATGCACTTGAAGAAGAAAATGAAACTGAGAATTATATTGAATGGTCTAAAAAAGGTTATATGCTTCACAAGAAAGTATTATATCGCTTTACACCAGAACAAGAAGACGATAATGCAAAGTTACTTGTACCTATACAGGAAAGAAGTAATATATTAAAAGCATATCATGATGACCCCATAGCTGGTCACCTAGGAGTAGAACGTACAGTCCAACGTATTACTTGTACATTCTACTGGAAAGGATTAAGAAAAGATGTTATTAAGTATGTGAAGACATGTGTAGAATGCCAAAAATTTAAACCATCAAATAAAAAACCAGCAGGACTTTATCAGTCTACGGCAAATAATCATAGATTTGAAGCACTTTCAATTGACTTATTTGGGCCCTTACCTAAAGCAATAACTGGAGAAAAATGGATCTTTATTGTTGAAGACACAGCTTCTCGTTGGGTTGAACTGTTTGCTATCAGAGAGGCTACAGCTGAAACTTGTGCACTTACTCTTTTGCACGAAATATTTCTACGCTATGGGTTACCACGAAAACTCATTAGTGATAATGGAGTACAATTCATATCAGCAATAATGCAAAAACTAACTTATTGTCTTGAAATACAACACATTCTCACACCAGTATATCACCCAGAACCAAATGTTGTTGAAAGAAAAAACAGAGATATGAAAACTCAAATCGCAATAATGGTGAAAAACCAACACCATAAGTGGCCAAATACTCTGCCAGCTATACGATTCGCGATGAATTCTGCTATATGTCAAGCAACAGGATTTTCACCGTCTTACCTAACATTTGGCCGTGAATTAAGAACTACCTATGATTTAACCCACGACTTAAGTTCAATTATAACTCAAGAAACATTTATATCACAAATCACGCCAACTTTAAAGCAATTATCTAAAGACTTATTAGTTGCAAGAGAAAACATAGAAAATATGCAAGAAAACAATCGTCAGCATGCTAACAAAAAAAGGAGAACTGATCCCCAATATAAAATAGGAGATCTAGTATTAGTTGAAACACATCCAATAAGCAGTCATGAAAAACAGTTTACTGCAAAATTTGCTCCGCGGAGAGATGGTCCATACATTATCATAAAAAAACATGGTGCTTCCACTTATGAGGTGGCAAACCCAAAGTCACCAAATCAATCAATAGGAAAGTATCACACTTCAGCTATATGTAAATTTGAGCAACGAGATAATATTGTGCCCAGACCTATCAATCCCATGAGGCGAAGAGGGAGACCACGGATGGAGTCTGTTGATCCTGGTACTCTGTCGGGACGACTATAGAGTACCAGAGGGGGAGAATGTAACAAACGACTAACGCCATCTATGATCATCAAGAGTAACAATCTGCGCAAGCGCCACCCCCTAGTGTTTGGATCACAACTACAGATGAATACGTGTAGAGATTGCACACAAGTGTAAACCGGCGGCTTTATAAGCAGCGACACGGCACAACAAATTGTTATTCACTAGCTAGAGGTTCAGAGCGCGGTAGCCACGCAGCCAGTTCTGATCCTAAGTAAGCCTGGTTCCTGTTCGATAGCCTAGCGGTCTTCAGGAATTAGTCAGCTAGGGCGGTCTGATATAACAACCCAGTTCCTGTTCGATAGCCTAGCAGTCTTCAGGAATAATTACTATATCAGCACCTCACTTAGGGTTGCCATCAATAATAATAATAATAATAATATTTTTTTTAATAATAATAATAAATTATTTATTTGACACATAAACAGAACAAACGTTACATTCATAGGAGGACAAATTCAATTTTCTTAGTTTTATATTGAAGGCATCTGTGTCTGAACTAGATAAAAATATCTGTATCTCAGACATCAGCGCTCTTCCTTATAGTGACCATTACATTACTAGCTTATATAGACATGAATATTAGGCGGTATTTCATTTGTTCATTACACAGAGAAAGACAAAATTAAATAAAAAAGAGAACGATAAAATAAACCAAAAAGCAATAGGGTATGTGGAGTGTTTACCTCTCGGTGAGTAGTGTGAAAGTGTATGAAAGAGTGTGAGAGGGTGAGTGTGAGGAGAATTACTATTTTAATATTTTTAATAAGTTTTCTGTCTCTTCATATGTAAGTTTACTAATATAACTAAAGAGTTTATTTTTACATATTTTTTTATTTACCGGGTATATTTCCAATGCGTTATTAATCTTATTATATAAGTACGGTCCCAAGAAGCAGAAGTATTTGTTTACGTAAGCATGTCTAAAACAGGGTCGGTCATTATTACTAATAACATTTCGTCGTCCAGCCAGACCATCCTTGGAAAATTGTAGTAAAGAGTGTTGCTTCATAACCACAAAAAATACAAACAATTGGCGAACTGTCAGGACCTCACATGACTGGTAAACAAGATGGGTTGGGTACAAATAAGGACGAAAAGTACTAACTTTTAGAACAGCCCTCTGGGCTATTTCTAAGGGTTTTAATATAGTTTTATGTGCACCTCCCCAAATGGTGATACAATATTGTAGAAAAGACTGTACGAGAGCTAAGTATATTTGCTTCACTAATTTTATGTCTAAGGTTCTTGAAAACATAGATCATTTTTCTTGTCCTAGATGTAAGCAGGTGAATATGGTCTCTGAAGGAGAGGTTACAGTCCAGAATAATTCCAAGATATTTAATTGACGCTGTCTTTATTAGCGTTGGGCAAGAGCATACTAAGCTATTACAACAGTTATGTGCTGTAATCGAGAGGGTACTAGGAAGCTGATTGTTTTGAGTGCGCATCGAGAATATCATGTATTGCGTTTTATCCGAGTTAAGAGTCAGGGAGTTATTTTGCAGCCAGTGAGTAACAACATTAAATCCATCCTGCGCCTCTCTAAATACTTTATCCCAGGTATCCGCAGAGAACAACAGAACTGTATCGTCTGCATATGATATAATTTTACCTCTACCTGAAAGGTCTAGTTTACAGAGGTCGTTCAAGTATACGAGAAAGAGTGTCGGTCCCAAAATGCTCCCCTGCGGCACTCCGTAAGTAATTGGCAGGTCGCTGCTGATACTGTCATTAATCTTTACGCACTGAAAGCGATTAACGAGATAGTCCTTTAAAAGTTCTAGTTGATTTCCTCTTATTCCGAGGCATTCTAATTTTTTAATTAGCAAAGGCGTAGAGACCGTATCAAATGCCTTGGCTAGATCAAGGAAAATACCAATAGTCTTTTTACCTGTATCGATATTCTTTACCACATAATCTTGGAGCTCGTGGACTGCATCACTAGTAGACTTACCTGTTCTAAAACCAAATTGGTTATTGGATAAGAGATTATTTGATTCCAAGTAATGAATCAGTCTACTATTTATTATACGTTCCAGAAGCTTGGAGATTGAGGGTAATAAGGAGATGGGTCTATAATTAGTGATACGGTCTCTATCACCCGACTTATAAATTGGGTTTACTACTGATTTCTTTAACACTGAAGGAAATTGACCTTTAGTTAAACAGAGGTTAAAAATATACGTTAAAGGACGGATTAAAATGTGTCTGTAATCCTTAAGGAACTTATTTGGTACAGAATCCCAACCAACGGAACACACATCTTTCAAGTTCAATATTAAACGTTCCACTTCAGAAAAATCGGTTTCTAGCAAAACAAAGGAATTGGAAACGAATTGTGAGGGCGCTTTATTAAAATGACTATGGTCAGGGTTTAAGCAGGGCTGAGTATTATCAGCCAGGTTTTTGCCAATTGATGCGAAAAAAACGTTCACTTCCTCTAAAGACTCTTTTGTATTTGATGGATTTAATAATTCTGTAGCGCTATGTTTCAATTTAGTTGTATTCGATATTGTTTTGATCGCTTCCCATATTTTTTTATTGTTATTTCCCGCTTTTGTTAATAGGTCTCTATCATACATTCTTTTGACCTTTTTCAATAGGTTATTGCAATGGTTTCTATACCTGGAGTAAATAATTTTAATTGTCTCATTATTAGGTGATTGTAGCATTTTTTTATGAAGCTTGTCTCTATGTCGAATACACCTTAACAGCCCCGGAGTAATCCATGGCTTTATAATTTTACGACGTCTTGGATATTTTAGTACAACTGTGTTTAGTAATATAGCCCTTTGAATTGACTTTGAGAAGTAATCCATAGCGGAATTTGCATCGGTTGACTTATAGATAGGAAATCGGTTTTTGTGAGATCTGAGGCTAAACCTTTATCGTCCAACCGGTTCATAGATATATAAGTAAAGGTTCTCTTATGTTTAAGATGCAGGCAGAGTAGAACTGCTTGGTGGTCTGTAATAGTAGAGTTTAACACCAGTGTGAGAGCAGATTTTTGGGTTTTTAGCATAACATGGTCAATGCATGATTTATTTTGTCTAGTTGGGAGAGTGTGTGCTGGTAAGAGCCCATGAAATGCACAAAGATTCAGATAGTCCAGTGACCTTGTCTCATGAGACTCAGCCCTCAGGGCAGATATTAATATTGATATCTCCAATAATGGAAATGTTTTTAAAACTTCCTAACTTATCTAAAATGTTGTTTAAAGATTGGAGGAAGTTGACAATATTTCCATTTGAAGGCGATCGGTAAATGGCTAAAATTACACTTTCGGAATCAATCTTTAATACAAGACAATTAAAGTCTTCACAGGTAGGCTCTTCGTAAGTAATACCAAGATTCGATTTACAAAACACTGTAACTCCGTCGTTTTGGTTAACGAAGTTTTCAGTAATGTGATGAACATAACCATCCATCCGGATATTTTGAGTTAATACCGTTAAACAATTAGCAGGGCTTGTTATTAAGTTGCTACATTCCTCGATGTCACAATACCGAGATTCGGAGATAGATATATTATCAATTTCGGAGGCAAAATCAATCATTTTTAATATAAGAAAATAACGTAGTACCTTGTAGAAATGGACTAAAATAGCTACTCATCGGCCCTAGAATAATATAAATAAAGCGATCATCTTGAAATAAGATTAGAAAGTCACTGTGGTTATTGATATACCAATAAATAAATTCTATACTTTTACGTTTACTGTTATTTAATAAATATATGTGTGACGAATCATACACTTCAGACTGAGTATTACAAGTATTTATTCATCCAACAGTATGTAATTATCAACAATCACTTATCACTTAATCGCTCAATAATTATTAACAATTATACAACAACAGCACTGGCTTATAAGATATTATGTCTACTGCTCAACGCCTCGGAATAGAATGTCCCAGTACAGATTGATCTATTACCAGCCGAATGTTCCCCACTCTTAAACGTAGGCAAACACTCAGCTGGGTTAGACCAATCAGAGCGAAGTACACAGTACGCATGATCAATTGATTAATTTAAATACATTAGATTAACTTTAAATTTAGCAATAGTTATAAATTGATTACACAGACAAATTGATAATATAACACCTACTTATATTTGACTAATTTGTAATAAAAAGGGCGTTTAATAACGAATAGTTCAACTACAAGCGCCATCTGTCGCTCGTGATAAGGAAACCTTTATAAATGTCTTGTCATTATTTTATAAAATCATTACATTCGGCCATCCGACAACGTGCGATCTCCTGACGCACGTTATCGTAATTCAATAACATAAGTCATACATACAGAAATATTACATGCTTAAACTGTTTGAACAAACACGAATCAAAAATGCAAAATCATTACATTCGGCTATTCATTGATGTCCGACTCCTTTTTATGAAATAGTTTGTCGTTATCATTATTGCTTTCAGAAGATGGGCTACTATTACGATCTGATGAATCTTTATGGTCAGGCGAATTTATATTTATATTTACATTTTTATTATATTTATTTATATTTTATAAGGTCTAACACGATCAGCGGAAACGACACTCTTAAATGAATCTCTACGTTTGCTAAAACCGGAATTTCAGTGATTTTATATCTGTCATTGCCCAAAACTTCTGTGGTTTTATCAGATCTATGAATTTAAAAAGTTTTATTGCCTTTATTATTATAGTCAGTTCTGGTAACCTTAGTCAAATCACCTTGTTTATAGGTTCTAGGGGTGCTACCGGCATCATAATAGTGTTTTTCGCGACTTTAGTATTAGTACGACCTCATCTCTTACGCTTTGTAACATGTTTTGTATAATGTCAGCTCCAACATCGAACTTATTACTCTAACTATCTCTGAATGTCAAAGTCAAAGTTCTTTATTGCTTCATGTGTAAATATACATAGATCTCTAGTTTGGTAAGTATCAACATGAAACCCCGTTGGGGCACAGCATAGAATACATGGGTACTAACAAGTTAATTATATAATTATAATTTAACAAATTACAATATTAGAAAATAAAATTATAAACTTTTACTTAAAATTAAATAACCATTTAGGTAGTCAATTTACAGAAATTTAAGGTATTGTTATTATTTTGGTAATTGTTTTTATTGCACAAAGATTTTATTGTTATTAATTATAATTTAATTATCTTTTATTTTTATCTTCAAAGAATTCTTTTAGCGTGTACATGTAATAACATTATTGTAATAGGTGTTTATTTAGTCTGTTTTTAAATACATCGTCATTTAGGATCTTTTAGTTCTCGAGGTATTTTTATTGTGGTGCCAAATAAAGCCCCTATGGCAGTCTTTTTGGTAGAAGAATTAACTGAATTATTTACACCCCATTGGATTTTGCCAAGACATTTCCCAATTGCGTTCGTCATTTCCGTCATTATGTTTTGCTAATGCGTTTAAGATGGTTTGGTTATATCTTTCAGTTTGACTTTTGCCCTGCGACAACTACAGCGATAGGGACATGTTTAGTGCTATGACTGTCGCAAAAGCTCGTGATCAGGTATTATTGGAGATGGTAAGCCAAAGTCATTTTTTTTTTTTTGTTTTCGTGTCTTTTACCGCTTTCACATATATATATATATTGTAAAGCAATCAACTATTGTAATAATTTAGGCATTGCCGGTTTTACTCTTTACAAACGAACCAAGATGGTTTAGGTGAATTGTATGGAATGGGACGCTAACTTTTTCTATAGGATACAATTATTCAGTCTTTTGTCTGGATGCATCATCTTTATTATAAGCGTACCGAATGCACCGAATTTTATCGCCGCAGCCTTGGAAACCAAAAGACAGATTGAATTCTCTCAGTCGTTTTAGAAATGCCTAAATGTCCTATATCATCATGATTATAACGGCATATTTTCCAGCGAGCACTACGAGGGACAACTAGGCGTATTTCATCGTCAATTCTTTATACTCTATGATTTTTAATAACATAATTTTTCCTAATATCTTTAGATTCTTCGTCAGATTCAGGCTTAAGAATTTTTAAGTATACGCGAAATGTCTGGATCTACATTTGTAGTGTTAATATCCAATTGTCAGTCTCGATACTTTAACAGAAGACTCGTCTTTAATGTCAGAAGGCAGAGAATGTTATTTCGGCTTAATGCATCGACATGTGTCATACGAATACCGGGTCTATACTCGTTTGGTTAGTATGGTTCGGAGCGTATTATGGTCTATTACAATTTTAAATTCTAATCCCAACAGATAAACACAAAACTTCAAATTTCATAAGATTGTAAATGACGCCTTTCAGGTATCGTCTGCCTACTAAAATAAGCAAGCGGCTTAAGTACCCGAAGGCTAGACTGCCACTGTACTTTCTCCCACACCTAAGGAACTAACATCTGTGTGCAACTCCGTATCAAGTTTAGGATTGTATAAGGCTAGTGTTGGTCTATTACTCAAACTTTTATTTTAATGCTTGAAATTGATCTTCTACCCAAATGATACTATAGGACTAGCACAATCGGAATCGGATTCTTGTATTATATCATTTCGCAACAAGTCATCAATAAATTCTCGTACCTGTCCTCTCTCGAAGTGCGATAAGCGATAGGGTCTATGTGTGACAGGTCTATCATTAAGCAAGTCTATCTTCATTTTAATAGAGTTATTACAACCTATCTCGCTCAAGTTAAATGCAAAAAATTCACGATACGACTGCGATAATGCGTAGGTAAGGCTTATCCATTTGCCAACTTGAGGGACCGACTTTGATTTCAGACTTTATCAAAGGAGCCAAGTCAGTAATATCTCTCGTGATTTTGTTAGGGCATATAATTCTTTTTTCTTACAAAAGGCATTGCTTTTGCAATTAGAGCATCGCAATGCAACGCAATCTTGGGAAAAATTCTTTGGGAAAATTCAGGGTTTGATTAGCTAAATTTGATAATAAGGTGACATTTACCCATGCTTAGACGATATGTGCCTTGAGGTAAGTTATATTCTTTGCCAAGTTTATTACTATTATAACCTTCTATATAAACATTCCCAGGATAAGAAGAACCTAAATCCGAAACTTCAACTAATTCCGATTTGTTTCTGGCTAATTGAATGAAATCCGATAAGGTAAGCTTTAAGGGGCCCAAATCATTGGTTTGCTGCGAAGCTCAGGACTTTAAAATTTTATCCAATGAGTAACGCAGTCTGCATAAACCCATAATTAACCATAAGTAGGTACTTCTACATTCGATTCGATTTCATCAATCCTAAGAACGTACTATATACGGGTGTCACTACCAAAACCTTTGACTATAGGTAATCTCGACACAGTTTTCACGGGGTCAAGGCTGTTTGCATCATATTTCCGCATTACATAAGTCAAAAGTCAAATCATCCATTTCAAATAAACCAATAATACAGGTACTTTTGAATTGCCAAAACTAGGTGCACGGTTCCAAATAGTGGGTCCTACTATACCCAATCTTAATAATCTATCAATACCAACGAAAACTCGATTATTTACCAGTTTGTAAAATTTGTTATTACTGTTACTGTGTGTAGAAGTTGTAAGGACTTTACGTTCTATTTCATCGCTTGACTTTGGGTCTATTCATGGAATTAACGGTGTCGGTTTGCAATTTTCGTTCTAGCGCCCTGTCACACTTTAGACGCTTGTCAAGGGACTTGGGACATCTGGTGTAAGAGTGTTCTTTACGACGACAATTAAAACAAATAATTGGAGGTATCATTTGAAGTCGAAGGCGAGGTATGATCATGAGTTCATGATGCTTTCTATTTGTAGAAATAGGTTCTAACTAGGTATGCTGAGAACTGAGAATATGTAGCGAGTCTTTCCGGTTCATTACAATTTAAAGCTTGAGCTCCATTTCTAATAGATTTATCATAAATGCCGTGAGTTGCACAACCTACAGCCTTTTTATCACTAATATCATATCAGCTTGTATATCAGCATCAATTTATCATAAAAATATTCACGTAAACTTTAATTACTTCATGTTGTACCTTTTCATTTTGACACACATTATTGTAACTCGTAACATCCTAATTATATATGAAAACAATAAAGATTTGAATTTGTACGTACCAATATTTCTTTACCTTTCCTTTTTTTTTTTTTTTGCTAGCCCGACAAGTTTTTGTCGGGCAAAATGTATGGTCTGCTTCTCGTCCCATTCATATATTACACACTTACTTTTCATAAACAACCTTCAATACTCTGAGATTTACTGGAGGGATTGAACTTCGGTATAACATTTGGTAAATGGTTGTACGACTAAACTGGCGGCTCTTCGTCTGGAGTATGCATTCATTGGTTTCATCATCATTCATTGGTATCATCAGATTCCATGGCCTCAAAACATAAAAATGTATAAGTATTGTTTCAATTTGACACTAACAAGTTAAAAACTCCTTTTTTTTTATTATTATTAAATTCATTTTATATTACTAAAATATTTACTCGAACTGGTTAAAATTAATAGCTCCATAAATTCGAAGTTATGCATGAAAAGATCAATCAAAAATATACGTCTTCCAATAAATGTCTCCCATTTCCAATTTATAAAATTAATAGAGGGTATATACACAACTATCTGCAACGCACTTAGTCGCATAATAATTCTTTTAATTGTTCTCTTAGTATAAATCATGCTTTACTTACGCGTCTGAGGATAGTTCCGTTCCTATTGGGCACACTTGGCCCAAAACTTTTGACTCACTTGGCCAAAATAACTTTAAGCACACTTGGCTTACTATCTTTAAGCACACTTGGCTTAATAGGCGTACATAGCCTCTAGTAGCTAGAGCACACTTGGCTTCCTATTGTAGGTACACATAACTCCTATTCCTACTGGTATACTAAAACTACTTTATACTTCTTTAATGGAATCTATTTTGGATTATGCTCTTGATTGCTACGGCCTCACATTTAAAACCTATATAGATAAACTGGAGAATATCCAAATAAGATTTATAAAACTGCGTGTAAATAAAAATAAAATAACTTATAGATACCCTACCATAAAACATTAATTGTGCACTCCATTACTAATTATGTACCTACCTACATGTTATTAAGACTAAAATTGATCCCACAGTCAAACTGTTTGTACAGTTTTGTGGGGCTTATATTACTTCGTAAGACCTAATATGTACCTCATAAAAATTAAATAAATAAAATAAAAATAATTAACCTCTAACAATCTAAGCACACGTGGCTCAATAGGCATACATAGCTTCTAACAATCTAAGCACACATGCCTCAATAGGCATGCATAGCCTCTAGTAACTCAAGCACACTTGGCTTCCTATTGTAGTCACACATAACCTCTAACAATCTAAGAACACATGGCTCAATAGGCATACATAGCCTCTAGTAACTCAAGCACACTTGGCTTCCTATTGTAGGCACACATAACCTATAACAATCTAAGCACACATGGCTCAATAGGCATACATAGCCTCTAGTAACTCGAGCACACTTGGCTTCCTATTGTAGGCACACATAACCTCTAACAATCTAAGCACACATGGCTCAATAGGCATACATAGCCTCATAGGCTTTCTATTGTAGGCACACATAACCTCTAGACATACGTCACTCAACATTACTGTATCTGTGGATTTTCTTGTAGGCATATCCCACTTCTGAAATGTGACGAATCATACACTTCAGACTGAGTATTACAAGTATTTATTCATCCAACAGTATGTAATTATCAACAATCACTTATCACTTAATCGCTCAATAATTATTAACAATTATACAACAACAGCACTGGCTTATAAGATATTATGTCTACTGCTCAACGCCTCGGAATAGAATGTCCCAGTACAGATTGATCTATTACCAGCCGAATGTTCCCCACTCTTAAACGTAGGCAAACACTCAGCTGGGTTAGACCAATCAGAGCGAAGTACACAGTACGCATGATCAATTGATTAATTTAAATACATTAGATTAACTTTAAATTTAGCAATAGTTATAAATTGATTACACAGACAAATTGATAATATAACACCTACTTATATTTGACTAATTTGTAATAAAAAGGGCGTTTAATAACGAATAGTTCAACTACAAGCGCCATCTGTCGCTCGTGATAAGGAAACCTTTATAAATGTCTTGTCATTATTTTATAAAATCATTACATATGTGTCGGAGAAAGAAATGATTACGGATGGTCTGTTGACTAATTGCGACGCTAGCGCCACCTGGTGGCACTAAATGGTATCAAAGGCGTGGCAATTGGAAGGGGAAAACACTGCGACGGCAAGTCGAGCTGCGGTGGAGTCGCATTACACATCTGGTGGTCGACTTGTGCGCACGTCGTAGAACCGCCACGCGGTCCTTTATAATTCTACCTACATAGTTATTGCTAACTTTATAAGTTTGAGAGTCACTTTAATAATCGTAACGGACGTGCTTGGGAGTTTCTTGTGGCTTCTTCTCCCAGTAGGAAATAGCACTAGCGAAGCCACGCTGGCGTTTTGGGGGTTTGCTGGGTTGTAATATTGACGTAAGAAAAGTACTACAAGAAGTCTGATTAAATGAGAGATTTAATGACTTCTAAATGTGTGTTTTAATGTTTGAACCAACATGACCCACTGTCGCCCACTAAAATAATGATTGGCCATCACTTCTGATTACGAGACACGTAATAATAGTAACCACCCCCCTCTCCCCGCATTTTCTCCCCGTTATCAGAAGTGGGATAAGTCGTTGGTTCAAGCATAAAGTAGCACAGACGAGCGTACAGTCGAACCATATGTGTGATCAATCCTTTATCAGGAAAACTTCGAGATCTGGTGAGTGTTGTCATTTTCACAACTATTCTAGTATTGAGTGCTCATTACCGACGTTTGGTTACTAAGTTAGTTCATGAAGTCGATATTTTAATGTAAAAGTGTAAATGCAGTGCAGATTTTATGGGAAGTTATGATTAATGAGTACTCATCGAAAGTAATGTTGTTACATTCTATTGTTGTTCAATTCTAAATGGAGATTACTGTTGCCATGGTCATTAAAATGTGGGTAGTCGCACATATCCCGTGATAACATTGAATGTTCACAGTTGGGTAATCCAGTTTTGTTCGTGAGAAAGTATACCCGATATTAAATCGTGTGCTATTAATCCCGTTCAAAGATTTTATCATACCCTCCGATCGGTTAAGGAAGATGCCAGCGGGTCACGTACCAGTCGAACTTGATACTGATAATGATTTGGATGTAGTGGATAAGCAAGCTTAAGTTGGGTTCGAGTAAAGGGTTCTAGCGGCCGTATTGTTTGACCGTACCAGTGGTTATTACGTAGTCGTAGCCCAGTAGAAATCAGTGTCTCTTGAGGCAACTCAAGTAGTCTGTGGGTGTGCGATGCGCGTTTAACTCTGGCGAGGGTCAGGGTCTGGAGAGACCGTAGTGTGTGTAGTCACTGGGTGATGCACATGGGCAATCCACTCGATGGATTTGTGTACAAAGTTTTGATCCATGCGTTGGATGTGTGAGGGCAATACGATTGTCGGTCGGCTGGAGAGCCATGGCGCTAGAGGTTTTACTCGAAGGTTTCTGTAAACTTTTAAGATTTCTGCTATAAAGTTAAAGTTGATTAGGACGACTGTGGTACATGGCCTTGGCTAGTGATAGTAAATTTAGCTTATTCTCAATTTCTCCATGTCTAATTAAGTAATGGTGATTGATGAAAAGTCTGTCAGTATTCTTAACCTTGGAAGTTTTGGTGCTTAGTTAGTTAGTGCTTAAATTGCATACTGACTTTGGTGTTCAAAAGTTTTCAATTCAATTCAATTTTTATCAAGTACGTTTTATTATTTCATCCGGTTCATATTGACTCTAAAAACAGTATCAAAGCAGTAAAATATGGCGTAGCTTTATTTGATGCACCGACTCGTATTATCGCGGATCAAGGGTGATGTTTCGCGAGTAAGGAATTTAAAGATTTTTGTGATTCTAGTAACATTAACTTGCACTTGATTGAGCTATTGGAGGTAGTCGCGCAAACGGTCAGGTCGAAAGGGTATTGAATACCATCAACGAGTATGTTAACAGCCGTAGAGACTAGTATGACCGCTCTTGGTAGGACGCATTAGAAGTTCAGTTGGCTATGAACTCTGTTAATAGGGTCTAAATCTAGCCCTCTCGAGTTGATTATAGGAAGGGTAGCACGACCGCTTAGTTTAGTGACCATACGCCACCATGACTATCAGATGAGGAGGAGATAGAGGTTGTCTTGAGTCGCTATCAGACACTGGATAGAGGAACTAGTCAGGGTGAGCGAGTGAGTGAACGTTTTTATTTTGACCTACAAAAAAAAATTGTAGTAATGATTATGGGTATAGTTTTCCGTTTAACGTAATGATGATATTTAACATAGTCGTTATTGTGGGTTAATCACAAAGATGTTTGTCATGCATCTGGCATCGAAATGTAAAGTATTGCATACTGCCTTAGATTCCATTTAAAAAGAAGTTATTTCTATAAAGAAGTTATGCCAGGTCAGGCATGACCGAACGTAAATGATGCTGCGTAGACATTTTGTTATTTCAGATAAATAAACGAGTCTGTATGCAAAGTGTGGACATGCTATCAAGTTGGTTATCGCCATAACGCGACGCGGCACAGAGTGAACAGCCAGCACCATCGCCGGACACATAGGAATAGAATGGTGAGCTGTATTGTTTTCCTTATAATTCTGGATCTGAATGCTCTCGTAGCAAACATGTTTTTAATGTTGACCTGGTTCTCATACAAAACGAAAAGCTAAACCAAACTAAATTAGGTCCGAAATATAAGGTCCATTTCAAATAACTGATGTACTCGAAGGCGATTGTTATTTTGAAATCATTGACTGGTAACCGTACTTACAAGTACGCGTATAATCGTGTCCGTAAGATGCCTACCTGTGAAGTCCCAACAGAGTTAAATGTGCTAGACGATATGTCCGGGGGTGAAAGAACCTCGACTGATAAATGATCGCGCTTGTTGGCTATTTGGTCAATCTGCATCCACAAGACGCAGTCACAACTACGTACGTTGTAGTTTAGGGCGTGATGAGCGGTTTGTGGTGTGGTGAGGACCTGGGTCTCTGAGGAGACTATTTTAGTCACATGGACGTGACTTGGGCCTTGTAGAGGCTATTGGTCTGGATAGACCTGAGTTTGTCGCATGGTGCGACTGGGCCAATAAAATGAAAGCGCAATCATATTGTCATTGTTTAAAAATAAAAACTGTTTTGAGTATGTTGGACTTCACAATGGTTTCTGATTTATGTAATCAATCGTTTGTAATAGTTTCATTGTTTAAATTTAAATCATAGTTTAAAGTTTGTCAGGTTAAGCCGAGCAAATGATTTGCTACCAATGCATTTTTGCTACCAATGAATGCGCGATGGGCAGTTAGTGGTGCGGTGAGGACCCAAAGTATCGTGGTCCATTTCAAATTATAGAGGTTCTAGAGGGAGATCGTTATACCCTAAAGACATTGAACTCTAAGCGCACTTACAAATACGCCCATGATCGCATAGGAAAGATGCCACAAGATCAGGTTCCGATTGAATTAGACGTACTAAGCGAAGAGTTAGACATAAAGGATGCGGGTTAAGGCCCATCCACCGGTACAGACTAGTGGATTGTTGCACAAAGTATGGCTATAGCTTACCAGAGAGAAGGACTGGTATGTCTATTCTATTTTTGGGTCTTATCAGTGAGAAGGACTGATACTGCCTACTTATCGGACTTGGGTACACGTACCAGAGAGAAGGACTGGTACTGTCCCTTGTTATCGGGCTTAACAGAGAGAACTGTTATTGACCCATCTGCTATTTCGGGCTTGCTGGCACGAAGTGCTAGTAATGTCTGTTGCTGTCATTACTTGGTGCATTAATTATTAGTACTGTGATTTAACTTTCAATGAAACTTGTGGTATCCTTTCTAATGTGACTTAATTATGAGTGACTTTTCTATGTGGTCAGGATTGGCCGAGTCGGACAAGTGCTTTGTTGAGTTTTTGTTACAGATTAACACACGAGGACGTGTGTCTTGTCAGAATGGCCGTGTCGGAGAAAGAAATGATTACGGATGGTCTGTTGACTAATTGCGACGCTAGCGCCACCTGGTGGCACTAAATGGTATCAAAGGCGTGGCAATTGGAAGGGGAAAACACTGCGACGGCAAGTCGAGCTGCGGTGGAGTCGCATTACACATCTGGTGGTCGACTTGTGCGCACGTCGTAGAACCGCCACGCGGTCCTTTATAATTCTACCTACATAGTTATTGCTAACTTTATAAGTTTGAGAGTCACTTTAATAATCGTAACGGACGTGCTTGGGAGTTTCTTGTGGCTTCTTCTCCCAGTAGGAAATAGCACTAGCGAAGCCACGCTGGCGTTTTGGGGGTTTGCTGGGTTGTAATATTGACGTAAGAAAAGTACTACAAGAAGTCTGATTAAATGAGAGATTTAATGACTTCTAAATGTGTGTTTTAATGTTTGAACCAACATGACCCACTGTCGCCCACTAAAATAATGATTGGCCATCACTTCTGATTACGAGACACGTAATAATAGTAACCACCCCCCTCTCCCCGCATTTCTCTCCGTTATATGTATTTGGTAAATGGAAATGAGATTAAAGTATATGATTTGTGAATGAATAAAATTAACGTGTAAATTTGTGTTTGTGTGGAGTGTATATACAATGGGCAATAAACATTTCCAGAGTAGATATTTAAAACAATTTTACGATTAACATGCAAATTAATAATTATTATAAAACAAGAATTAGGAATAGTTACGAATATTACGAAACTTAAGAGGTTGACAATGAAGGATAGTCATTCGGTTGTTTTTTCCTTTAACTTAGTAAGATCTGCCTCCTCATCGACGCGAATATGCTGCATTCCCTCTTTCTTCCTAAGGTAAACTTTTCCATATGATGTCCAGCAGAATGCATAATTGTGGGTACTTGCGAAATCTCGAGCCAAAAAGAATAGTCGCCTTACCTTTGGACTAAGATAATCAGAGATAAATATTGGTTTCTGAGTGCCCTCTAGATCAAAAATAGAGGTATTAAGTTTATCTTTCTTTTTTTGCAGGGTAAGTTTTTTAATGTTATTCATAACACATTCTTTTGTTAAGGTGAATTCCACTACGAACATTTCACGTACTTCATTCATAAATTGTGAAATTTCGTTTTCGCGCTTTCTTTTTAAGCGACTTACGTTAATGTTAGATTGAGCAACAACGTTTAAGTTGTCTGATACGCTTCCATCCACACTCTCCGTGTCAGTCTCGGAAACAGTTGATTTCTTCGGAGGAGTACGTTTTAACGGCATTTTTAACAAGTATGGTGATTAAAGTTGCGAGTACCAGGACCGCAGCAAGAAGCGACGATAGTCACAGCGTGAAGAGTGGCGAATTATATGCAAAGAGTACGACAGATCACGTACCTCCCTCCGCTGGTGACATTCGGTGTGAAAACGTTATATATATTGTAAGTGTAGTGTTAAGTTACCAGAACAATAAACGTTTAGTAACAACAACGGGGCTTTAATTTCAACACTAGCAACCCTACAAAACTGATTATTTAGTAGGTAGGTATTTATTTACCACTTCATAAATAAGTAGTGGGTTATACGCATGAATTATATTACACGAAGTACAGTCGCAAACATACATTATGGCATAAAAAAAAATATTAATAAACCACAAGTCAGATTCTATATATTAGGTACCTATAGATATTTGAAATGCATAATAAGTTGTCAAATTATTGCACACCTGAATTAGATCGGAAAGCATAATATCGTTATTGCTTGTTGTCTCACTCACTCTAGGCCAAGGACAATAATCGAACGACATCAAACACCGTGTATCGACGATTTTTTATATGTTGTTAGGTCCCTTGGCAACCTGAGGTTTTTCCAACTTAGTATCTATAGTGAATATATGGACATAGTTTTCAGAGATTCTGTATTCACTACATTTCGAGATGTCTTCATATGGTTAGTATTGTTTACCTCAACTGAAACTGTAAATGTGTGTACATTGTGGCATGTCTGAGTGGACTCTAATTTATCCTGCTTTGATGATGTGTGTACTTTACCACATAGTTCACTTATATTCTATTAATGACATGGAGTTCTCAAACACTGAGAACCTTCTACCTAACTTTGACATCCAATGTTCACACATCCTCATATCGCAATATTGTACCAATGAAGATTGTAACACCAATTATTTTAAAAGAGTGTCCATGGAGTTTCTTGCCGGATTCTTCTCCATAGGATCAACCTTTTGGAACCGAGCAACTAGAATCATAACGTTTCATAAACGCTTGTTAAAGCTTATTTGAAATAAAAACATTTGAACTTTGAACTTGAACTTGGGTACACCCAAATTTGCAATCCTGAAAACCTTGTGCTACCCCCATGGTGCTCGAAAAACTGGGAAATTTTGGCACTTGTTTCAGTTTACTCTAAAAAACTAGATACTCTAAGGAAGCGGTTCTCAAGTATGTTTGATTTATAATTTAATAAAACTTACTAAATTTGTTACGATTTGAGATTAACCCCAGTACTCTAGTTCCATTGATTGCAGAGATACAGCTAGTCAAAATGGGCCATTTTTTTTAATGTGAAAATTTTGAGGTGTAATGTTTTGTAACATATACCGGCTGAACTAATGCTCCTAAGGTAAAAGTCATGAGAAAAGAATTTATAGGAAATTGAATTAGCTTCAATTTAATACAAAGTGGTGGTGCCTCTAGGCCTCATAGTTTCATCCAAAATAAAAAAAAAGTAAAATATTGGATTTTGGCTAAATAAAAAAACATTGTGCTGAATAATGGTGGTATGATTTTCATTAAAAAAATGTTCAAATATGTGAATTTACCATTTTAGATGTAGGTATAATATAGCTTCAAATAAACCTACACTGAATAAATAAACATACTCTCACGTTATTGTAATGTCTAACACTGGGCGGGGCTCACACGACGCAATGACACACAGGTGATTCGTTTAAAGGTTTATTGAGTACTGAATAAGATGGTGGCAGTGTTGTCCGGCCGTTGCAACTGTACGTACATACTTATAACTATGTAACTACACTACACTCCTCCCCACTTAATTAACAATACAAAGAACCCATTTCTACTACTATCACTGATCTGTAGCGAATAACATTTATACAAGTGGTTTTATAACTCTTACTTATAACTAATAGTTTTACCTAATCTACAACTTCGAACCGAACGTGGCTGGGTCGGTACAGGGGCGGTAGGAGGCGTGGTAAATTGCTCATCTGCTGGCTTCATCAAATCGGCGGTTAATGGGGTATCAGTTCCACTCGCAACCACAGTCTGGACCCGCGACATATCCTCGCGCGAGCTCTTTGCCTCGGACTGCTCCAACTGGACCCCAACCGGTGCCACCATACCCGGGAGGTCTGTTGACGACGGTCCAGGATCTGTTGGGATTACAATTGAACTCCTAGATCTACGCTTTAACTGGTCGAGATGTCTGTGCACTACATTACCGTTATTATCCAGTATTCTAAAATTATTAGTTCCTGAGGACTTAACAACAGTACCCGGTTACTTGGTACTAAAAAAAACTTCCAACCATTTTGACATAGCGTCTACGACAACCATGTATAGCTTCCCTTCAATTGGGCCCATAAAATCTAAATGTAGTCTAGTCCATGGCCTTAAGGACCATGGCCAGGGTCGTGGTGGAGCACTGACGGGGGCGTCCGCGAGCTTCGCGCAAGTAGTACACGCGCGGCACTCGCGCTCTACGCGCCTCGTCGATGCCGGCCCACCACACATAGCTGCGCGCTATAGCTTTTGATTTTACAATGCCCATGTGGGCTTCGTGTATCAATTTAAGAACCCTTCCTCGGCTACATTCCGGGATTACCACCCTATGTCCCCACATGACGCACCCAAGTTCCTCATACAATTCAGATTTCCTATTGAAATAAGGCTGCATACCTACTACGTCACAGATTTCCGGCCAACCATCTCGTATATACGTTAAAACTCTGCTTAGAATATGATCTTGCAAGGATTGTCTTTTAATTTGTTTGTAATCTAATAACAGCGCGTCCTGAGCAAAATGTAGATACGTTTGTTCAGGAATAACGTCTTTTACTCGTCCCGCAGTGTCATCTGGTAACCGTGATAAGCCATCCGCACAGTTTTCATCCGTTTTTATATATTCTATATCGTAGTCATCATCATCAGCCTATGTTCGTCCACTGCTGGACGTAGGCCTCTCCTAATGAACGCCACAGAGCCCGATCTTCGGCTTTCCTCATCCAGTCACTGCCAGCTGCCTTCCGCAAGTCGTCACTCCACCTGGCCGGCGGGCGCCCTACACTACGTTTGCCTAGACGCGGTCTCCACTCGAGAATTCGTTTACTCCAGCGTTTGTCGGTTCTCCGACAGATGTGACCGGTCCATTGCCACTTCAGCTTGCTGATCCTTTGAGCTATGTCGGTAACCTTAGTTCTCTGACGGATAACTTCGTTTCGGATTTAATCCCTCAGAGAGACTCCGAGACTTTAAATTTGTGGACCAGTCTCACCGTGAGTGTCCACGTTTCGGCTCCGTAGGTCATGACTGGTAGGACGCACGCATTGAAGACTTTCGTCTTAAAGCACTGTGGTATGGGTGACGAAAAGACTCGACGAAGTTTGCCGAATGCTGCCCATCCCAACTGAATCCTCCTATCGGCTTCCCTCTCGAAGTTGTTTCTACCTAATTGCAAAATTTGCCCCAGATAGACATATTCCTGAACAACTTCGAGAGATAGACCATCTACGATAACCGGCTTCGGGGTAATAAGATTGTTGTACATCACCTTAGTTTTATCTATGTTCATCCCGAGACCGATACTTCGCGAGGCATCAGCTAAGTCGGTCAGCATCCGTTCAAGATCCTGCAGCGACTCTGCCATAACGACTATATCGTCGGCAAATCGCAGGTGTGAGATGTACTCGCCGTTCGCGTTTATGCCCATCCCTCTCCAGTCCAGCGTCTTAAACATATCTTCCAGGGCGTTCGTGAATAGTTTAGGGGATATAACATCCCCTTGTCTCACTCCCCGGCGCAGCTGGATATGTTTCGTCTGCTGGTTCTGTATTTGAACGGACATAGTCGCAGCGTCATATAAGCATCTCATCACCTCGATGTATCGCCAGTCCACTTGGCATCGCTGCAGGGCCTCCAAAACAGCCCAGGTCTCGACCGAATCAAAGGCCTTCTCATAGTCCACAAAGGCAAGTCTATCGTAGTCATACGCTGATAAAATAACTGCCCACCTCTGCATCCTACTCGCGGTCATAATCGGTATGCCTGCATTAGGGCCAAATATCGACACTAAGGGTTTATGGTCTGTCCGTAATATAAACTTACGTCCATATAAATATTGGTGGAATTTCTTTACGCAGAAAATTATAGCTAAAGCCTCGCGGCCGTTAACGCACGCGATACATAAGCGACCGGGCGCTCGCCGCGCGGCCCTCGCTGCGCCGACACACCGCCAATACCTCGCGCGCTCGCATCACACGTCACAATAATTGGTTGCCTGGGATCATAGTGCGCTAAAACTTCACTACTAACTAACGCCCGTTTGACTTCTTCAATAGAATGCTCACAGTCGCTATCCCATTTCCATTGAATGCCTTTCCGTAATAACTTATGCAAAGGAACTAATAAAAAGCTTAATTTTCTAATAAATCTTGCAAAGAAATTAATAAAACATACCTAGAAATGACCGTAATTCTGTTACATTAGTTGGGCGCTGTAATTTTATAATAGCATCAATTTTTGTCGTATCTGCTTTAATACCTTCCTTTGATACCACGAACCCTAAATATTTGACTTCATCTACTAAAAAAACACATTTATTCTTCCTCAACTTTAAGACATAGTCTGCTAAGCGTTTTAGAACGGCCTCGAGAGCCTGCATGTGTTCGGTTCTAGTCTTACCCCCTATTATTACGTCATCAAGGAATCCTTGAACGTGTGGAATACCCTGCAGTAAATTGGTCATAATCCGCTGGAAAATCCCTACGCTTGACGACAACCCATATACTAACCCGCGATGCGTATTTATGACTGTATATTTTTTTGATTCGTCTAATTCAATTTGGTTATATGCATTTGATAAGTCGATTTTGACATTTAGACCAACTAAAACATCATCAATCTTAGGGAGAGGGTAACGATCGACTAGTAAAACGGGGTTCAAAGTTGACTTGTAATCCGCACAAATCCTTAGCGTACCGTCTGCCTTACTTACTGGCACCAATGGAGAAGCCCAGTCCGAGCAGTCAACGGGCTCGATGATGCCGGTGCGCAGCATCGCGTCGAGCTCAGCGTCAACGTGCTCACGAAGCGCGTACGGCAGTGGCCGCGCACGATGGTAGACGGGCTCCGCGTTGTCGCGAACCCGCAGTGTCGCCTTACCGCCCGTGTACCGTCCCAGCCCTCCGCTGAACACTTCCTTATATCTGTTGAGTAATTTACATATATCATTATCCATCTGAATGCTATTTTTTTCCATAAAATTACAACGGATTTTTGGTATGTCAATCCGTAATTCTGCCAACCACTGTCTCCCTATTAACGACGTAGTACCTCTCTCTATAACAAATAACTGTAATCGTTTTTTAATATTTCCGTAATGTACCACTGGTTGAATAATACCTAAGGGTTTAATTTTTGAGCCATCGTAAAATTTTAAAACCGTGTTGTCACTTTCTATAGGCAAATGGTTAAAACTATAATTATAAACGATTTTATGTATACACGAAATAGCAGTACCCGTGTCTACCTCCATTTCTATAACAATGTTATTGACTAGAATAGGTAAACTCACCGCCTTATAGCTATTAAATGATAAAAGATTTAAATCCTCGATATCCTCATCTTCCTCGCTTGTCCTGTCCTCGAAATCGTCGAGATGATGTATCCGCCTTGCCTTTCTAACGTACTGGTCATTTTTGCCTGGCAGCCTTTGCCCATTCCGCCCTGCAAATGACCAACACACTGGCATTTACTGCACACAAAATCCCGATACCGGCATTTCACATAATCGTGATTCACGCCCCCGCGAGCTGCACAACTGGCCGTACTCGGCGTTGCTCGAACCGCTACGCCAGCCATCTCGGCCTTCCCGCCGTCGGCTCGCCACCGGCCGCACCGCCTCCACTGCGCCCACGTACTTGACCGGCGCGTCCAGCGCACTTCGTTACCACATGAACCGCGCACGCGCCACTCGCCTCCGAAGCACCTTTAGGTCCCTCGACCATCGCTGCATCCCTCTCTGCCGCCTCCAAAGAACATGCCAATTTAATTGCCTCCGTGAACGTTATTGTGTCCTTCTCTGCAAAAAGCCGCTGCCGGATAACGTCACTTCTAAGCCCGCATATAAACTGATCTCGTAGATTCTCGTTTATGTCCGCGTTAAATTTGCAATTACGCGGTAGCGTTTTAAGTTCTGCCACGTACGCGGTGACGTCCTCCGAGGTGCCTTGCCGTTTCTGACGGAATCGATATCGTTCTGCTAACGATAACGGTGCCGGTTGCAGATGTTGACGCATCAGGTCGCCAACTTGTTCACTCCGAAGGTTTCTTTGGACTGGCGAGATTTCCCAGCAACTCGTAAGCCTCATCACCCATGCTCGCAATTACCGTGGGTAACTTCAAATCGTCCGCGACCTTGTTGACTTTGAAGTACATTTCGAGCCGATCCGTATACGACGACCACAATCCCGACCGCACGTCGAATTCTTTTATTTTACCGATCGACATTTTTTTTTTGTAGTCTATATCGTTTACACCAAACACAAACAAGATTATCCTCGTCGCCACTGTAATGTCTAACACTGGGCAGGGCTCACACGACGCAATGACACACAGGTGATTCGTTTAAAGGTTTATTGAGTACTGAATAAGATGGCGACAGTGTTGTCCGGCCGTTGCAACTGTATGTATGTTTTTTTTTTTTGATAACTATGTAACTACACTACAGCGAAAACTTCGAAAACTGCGAAAATTTTAGGCATTTGCTTCAGTTTTTTTCTAAACATAGTTACAAACTATCACAGTTTTGGGGACTGAGTCGCTCTCGTCCGTGGGAAGGTACCCTGTAACCGACACTCCATACGTGGTCCCCGGGTGGTGCTAATCAGGCGACAACATACTGATGGTAGGCTTCGGCCGTGGTTAGTGACCACCCACCGGACGAAGACCGATGTCTGGTGACGCCGTCAGGGAAAACTGGTTTGAATAGTTGCTCCAGTGCTGTCAGACCGACTTCTGCCATACGCCAACACGACGCATCGGGTAGCTAGTCGCGAAGGGTAGCGGGATCCGAAGCACGGTGCACCGCTGGCCGACCGCAGTTAGTAGGGGGCCCAAGTAGTGAGTTAGCCACTCACGAAAGGCTACCCCGCTAACTCGCGAAAAATCCCGGGATGCGCCATTGTGCCGGATGAAAGGGCCTAATTGACATCTCCAGGGGGGCTCGGGCGTCCCCGCAGTCTGCAGACTACCTCCCCACAGATGTGGCATCGCGACGTACTGGCAACTGGTAAGCAGCATGTAGCCTCATTCTACTGCAGTTTTCCCTACCGATTCACGCCAACAATAAATGAAGTCCAACAAGAGCAAAAGGGTACAACAGGCCCTTTCCTTAAAAGTGCACCTCACAAATATTAGAGACCTGCACTCCAATCTCCAGTCTGTCCATTACCACCTTGAGACAGAAAAACCCGCACTCTTGTTCGTGACGGAGACTCAGATCGACGTTCCATCTGACGTGGCGTACCTATCATACTCAGGGTACACCCTGGAGCACAGATTTAAACCCCATGCCGGAGTATGCCTGTATGCCCCTGACGACATTTTTTATCGTCGTCTCCGTAACCTCGAGGACCCCGGATTTTCTGTGCTTTGGGTACTGGTGGACACAGGAATAGAGACAATTCTTTATGCCTGTGTCTACCAGTCAGTACAGAAGAGATTTGGAGACACTGGTTGTCTCCAAATCTCTTCTGTGTGATCACCGATTATTTAGATGAGGCGGCGGATGCGGCTCAACTAAAGTACCCCTCAGCACAATTGGTGTTACTGGTGGACTTTAACGGCCACCATAGGGAGTGGTCGAATCATACCGGGACTGACCATGCTGGGTTGGAGACGCGAAAGCTCGCTTTAGCGTTAGATTTAACCCAGCTGGTCCAAGGTGCAACGCGGGATTCATGGTGGACATTCCGAAAACCCGAACGAAACGTTTTAAGTCCACTTTTATCATGCGTACCGCTGGTCTTCCCCGATAGATATAATCTGAGTGTCTTTAAATCACGAGTGAATCGGTTTCTTCTAGGCAAGTGCACACCATCGTAGATCGCAGTATCGCTTAACATCAGGCGAACTGGTGGTCAAGCGTAAGCCTATAACGAATAAAAAAAATGTAAGACTTATTTTATTTTAATTCGTGTAATATAATTCGTGTGAATAGCCCACTACTTATTTATGAAGTGGTCGATTCGCACGAATCGTGCGAACCGCATTCCTGCGAAACGACTACTAAGTCAAAATCTTGATATATATTGTAGAAAGATACTCAAGTCACGATTCTTCAAAAGTCAGCAGATGAACCATCGGAGAAAACTTTTCATAAGTTATACAAGCGAAGACAAGCGAAGATTTAGCAAGTACACACAATGACAACGCTAACGTTGCCGCCGTTACAGGAATTACTTCTGCCGGTATTGGTTATTCGCAATTTTAAGAAATTACAGCATGTATAGACATACCCATATTTACGAAAATCACATTATGCTCAAGATCCCAGATAAACGATTTGATTTGATCAAGACATCATTTATGAAAAATGGGAATCAACATCTGACGAATCCTGTGGCAGCAGTAACAGGTTTTAAGAACGCATAGCTGCTGTTGTCATGGATTTTTTGCTGATGATGAATTTGGGTACGTCCATACATGCTATAATTTCTTCGAAAAAAGTTAACGGATATAATTATGTCTACTAAATATGTCCCGGTTTAAATATTTTATCGTACCCACCCATAAGTAATTTGTTACTGATTTTTATATCATTATTTCTTAATGATACTTGTGAAATCACAACATTGGAATACTGAAGTATTTGATTGGAAAGAGTTATGCAATAATTTCTTGGTATAAAGTAAAACTACCGCCATTGGCGGGTCCCTACTAATGTGAAATTACAGATTACTGAGCAGTGATTACGTGTGAGTGCAACTACTGAACTAGCTTCGGAGGTCAATCCGTAGCTTTAGTAGCTGCTGGAGAATCGAGGCAGGAATGCTGCCGTGATGTTGTATCTTGGTGATATCTGACCAATTTGCTTATGTCTGTAATGATTTTATAAAATAATGACAAGACATTTATAAAGGTTTCCTTATCACGAGCGACAGATGGCGCTTGTAGTTGAACTATTCGTTATTAAACGCCCTTTTTATTACAAATTAGTCAAGTATAAGTAGGTGTTATATTATCAATTTGTCTGTGTAATCAATTTATAACTATTGCTAAATTTAAAGTTAATCTAATGTATTTAAATTAATCAATTGATCATGCGTACTGTGTACTTCGCTCTGATTGGTCTAACCCAGCTGAGTGTTTGCCTACGTTTAAGAGTGGGGAACATTCGGCTGGTAATAGATCAATCTGTACTGGGACATTCTATTCCGAGGCGTTGAGCAGTAGACATAATATCTTATAAGCCAGTGCTGTTGTTGTATAATTGTTAATAAATATTGAGCGATTAAGTGATAAGTGATTGTTGATAATTACATACTGTTGGATGAATAAATACTTGTAATACTCAGTCTGAAGTGTATGATTCGTCACATTTCAGAAGTGGGATATGCCTACAAGAAAATCCACAGATACAGTAATGTTGAGTGACGTATGTCTAGAGGTTATGTATGCCTACAATAGAAAGCCAAGTGTGCTTGAGTTACTAGAGGCTATGTATGCCTATTGAGCCATGTGTGCTTAGATTGTTAGAGGTTATGTGTGCCTACAATAGGAAGCCAAGTGTGCTTGAGTTACTAGAGGCTATGTATGCCTATTGAGCCATGTGTGCTTAGATTGTTAGAGGTTATGTGTGCCTACAATAGGAAGCCAAGTGTGCTTGAGTTACTAGAGGCTATGTATGCCTATTGAGCCATGTGTGCTTAGATTGTTAGAGGTTATGTGTGCCTACAATAGGAAGCCAAGTGTGCTTGAGTTACTAGAGGCTATGTATGCCTATTGAGCCATGTGTACTTAGATTGTTAGAGGTTATGTGTGACTACAATAGGAAGCCAAGTGTGCTTGAGTTACTAGAGGCTATGCATGCCTATTGAGGCATGTGTGCTTAGATTGTTAGAGGCTCCGTATGCCTATTGAGCGACGTGTGCTTAGATTGTTAGAGGTTAATTATTTTTATTTTATTTATTTAATTTTGATGAGGTACATATTAGGTCTTACGAAGTAATATAAAGCCCCACAAAACTGTACAAACAGTTTGACTGTGGGATCAATTTTAGTCTTAATAACATGTAGGTAGGTACATAATTAGTAATGGAGTGCACAATTAATGTTTTATGGTAGGGTATCTATAAGTTATTTTATTTTTTTTATTTACACGCAGTTTTATAAATCTTATTTGGATATTCTCCAGTTTATCTATATAGGTTTTTAAATGTGAGGCCGTAGCAATCAAGAGCATAATCCAAAATAGATTCCACTAAAGAAGTATAAAGTAGTTTTAGTATACCAGTAGGAATAGGAGTTATGTGTACCTACAATAGGAAGCCAAGTGTGCTCTAGCTACTAGAGGCTATGTACGCCTATTAAGCCAAGTGTGCTTAAAGATAGTAAGCCAAGTGTGCTTAAAGTTATTTTGGCCAAGTGAGTCAAAAGTTTTGGGCCAAGTGTGCCCAATAGGAACGGAACTATCCTCAGACGCGTAAGTAAAGCATGATTTATACTAAGAGAACAATTAAAAGAATTATTATGCGACTAAGTGCGTTGCAGATAGTTGTGTATATACCCTCTATTATTTTATAAATTGGAAATGGGAAACATTTATTGGAAGACGTATATTTTTGATTGATCTTTTCATGCATAACTTCGAATTTATGGAGCTATTAATTTTAACCAGTTCGAGTAGATATTTTAGTAATATAAAATGAATTTAGTAATAATAGAAAAAAAAAGGAGTTTTTAACTTGTTAGTGTCAAATTGAAACAATACTTATACATTTTTATGTTTTGAGGCCATGGAATCTGATGATACCAATGAATGATGATGAAACCAATGAATGCATACTCCAGACGAAGAGCCGCCAGTTTAGTCGTACAACCATTTACCAAATGTTATACCGAAGTTCAATCCCTCCAGTAAATCTCAGAGTATTGAAGGTTGTTTATGAAAGGTAAGTGTGTAATATATGAATGGGACGAGAAGCAGACCATACATTTTGCCCGACAAAAACTTGTCGGGCTAGCAAAAAAAAAAAAGGAAAGGTAAAGAAATATTGGTACGTACAAATTCAAATTCAAATCTTTATTGTTTTCATATATAATTAGGATGTTACGAGTTACAATAATGTGTGTCAAAATGAAAAGGTACAACATGAAGTAATGAAAGTTTACGTGAATATTTTTATGATAAATTGATGCTGATATACAAGCTGATATGATATTAGTGATAAAAAGGCTGTAGGTTGTGCAACTCACGGCATTTATGATAAATCTATTAGAAATGGAGCTCAAGCTTTAAATTGTAATGAACCGGAAAGACTCGCTACATATTCTCAGTTCTCAGCATACCTAGTTAGAACCTATTTCTACAAATAGAAAGCGTCATGAACTCATGATCATACCTCGCCTTCGACTTCAAATGATACCTCCAATTATTTGTTTTAATTGTCGTCGTAAAGAACACTCTTACACCAGATGTCCCAAGTCCCTTGATAAGCGTCTAAAGTGTGACAGGGCGCTAGAACGAAAATTGCAAACGGACACCGTTAATTCCATGAATAGACCCAAAGTCAAGCGATGAAATAGAACGTAAAGTCCTTACAACTTCTACACACAGTAACAGTAATAACAAGTTTTACAAACGGGTAAATAATCGAGTTTTCGTTGGGATTGATAGATTATTAAGATTGGGTATAGTAGGACCCACTATTTGGAACCGTGCACCTAGTTTTGGCAATTCAAAAGTACCTGTATTATTGGTTTATTTGAAATGGATGATTTGACTTTTGACTTGTGTAATGTGTGAATATGATGCAAACAGCCTTGACCCCGTGAAAACTGTGTCGAGATTACCTATAGTCAAAGGTTTTGGTAGTGACACCCGTATATAGTACGTTCTTAGGATTGATGAAATCGAATCGAATGTAAGTACCTACTTATGGTTAATTATGGGTTTATGCAGACTGCGTTACTCATTGGATAAAATTTTAAAGTCCTGAGCTTCGCAGCAAACCAATGATTTGAGCCCCTTAAAGCTTACCTTATCGGATCTCATTCAATTAGCCAGAAACAAATCGGAATTAGTTGAAGTTTCGGATTTAGGTTCTTCTTATCCTGGGAATGTTTATATAGAAGGTTATAATAGTAATAAACTTGGCAAAGAATATAACTTACCTCAAGGCACATATCGTCTAAGCATGGGTAAATGTCACCTTATTATCAAATTTAGCTAATCAAACCCTGAATTTTCCCAAAGAATTTTTCCCAAGATTCGTTGCATTGCGATGCTCTAATTGCAAAAGCAATGCCTTTTGTAAGAAAAAAAAGAATTATATGCCCTAACAAAATCACGAGAGATATTACTGACTTGGCTCCTTTGATAAAGTCTGAAATCAAAGTCGGTCCCTCAAGTTGGCAAATGGATAAGCCTTACCTACGCATTATCGCAGTCGTATCGTGAATTTTTTTGCATTTAACTTGAGCGAGATAGGTTGTAATAACTCTATTAAAATGAAGATAGACTTGCTTAATGATAGACCTGTCACACATAGACCCTATCGCTTATCGCACTTCGAGAGAGGACAGGTACGAGAATTTATTGATGACTTGTTGCGAAATGATATAATACAAGAATCCGATTCCGATTGTGCTAGTTCTATAGTATCATTTGGGTAGAAGATCAATTTCAAGCATTAAAATAAAAGTTTGAGTAATAGACCAACACTAGCCTTATACAATCCTAAACTTGATACGGAGTTGCACACAGATGTTAGTTCCTTAGGTGTGGGAGAAAGTACAGTGGCAGTCTAGCCTTCGGGTACTTAAGCCGCTTGCTTATTTTAGTAGGCAGACGATACCTGAAAGGCGTCATTTACAATCTTATGAAATTTGAAGTTTTGTGTTTATCTGTTGGGATTAGAATTTAAAATTGTAATAGACCATAATACGCTCCGAACCATACTAACCAAACGAGTATAGACCCGGTATTCGTATGACACATGTCGATGCATTAAGCCGAAATAACATTCTCTGCCTTCTGACATTAAAGACGAGTCTTCTGTTAAAGTATCGAGACTGACAATTGGATATTAACACTACAAATGTAGATCCAGACATTTCGCGTATACTTAAAAATTCTTAAGCCTGAATCTGACGAAGAATCTAAAGATATTAGGAAAAATTATGTTATTAAAAATCATAGAGTATAAAGAATTGACGATGAAATACGCCTAGTTGTCCCTCGTAGTGCTCGCTGGAAAATATGCCGTTATAATCATGATATAGGACATTTAGGCATTTCTAAAACGACTGAGAGAATTCAATCTGTCTTTTGGTTTCCAAGGCTGCGGCGATAAAATTCGGTGCATTCGGTACGCTTATAATAAAGATGATGCATCCAGACAAAAGACTGAATAATTGTATCCTATAGAAAAAGTTAGCGTCCCATTCCATACAATTCACCTAAACCATCTTGGTTCGTTTGTAAAGAGTAAAAACGGCAATGCCTAAATTATTACAATAGTTGATTGCTTTACAATATATATATATGTGAAAGCGGTAAAAGACACGAAAACAAAAAAAAAAAATGACTTTGGCTTACCATCTCCAATAATACCTGATCACGAGCTTTTGCGACAGTCATAGCACTAAACATGTCCCTATCGCTGTAGTTTGTTGCAGGGCAAAAAGTCAAACTGAAAGATATAACCAAACCATCTTAAACGCATTAGCAAAACATAATGACGGAAATGACGAACGCAATTGGGAAATGTGTCTTGGCAAAATCCAATGGGGTGTAAATAATTCAGTTAATTCTTCTACCAAAAAGACTTCCATAGGGGCTTTATTTGGCACCACAATAAAAATACCTCGAGAACTAAAAGATATCCTAAATGACGATGTATTTAAAAACAGACTAAATAAACACCTATTACAATAATGTTATTACATTTACACGCTAAAAGAATTCTTTGAAGATAAAAATAAAAGATAATTAAATTATAATTAATAACAATAAAATCTTTGTGCAATAAAAACAATTACCAAAATAATAACAATACCTTACATTTCTGTAAATTGACTACCTAAATGGTTATTTAATTTTAAGTAAAAGTTTATAATTTTATTTTCTAATATTGTAATTTGTTAAATTATAATTATGTAATTAACTTGTTAGTACCCATGTATTCTATGCTGTGCCCCAACGGGGTTTCATGTTGATACTTACCAAACTAGAGATCTATGTATATTTACACATGAAGCAATAAAGAACTTTGACTTTGACATTCAGAGATAGTTAGAGTAATAAGTTCGATGTTGGAGCTGACATTATACAAAACATGTTACAAAGCGTAAGAGATGAGGTCGTACTAATACTAAAGTCGCGAAAAACACTATTATGATGCCGGTAGCACCCCTAGAACCTATAAACAAGGTGATTTGACTAAGGTTACCAGAACTGACTATAAAGGCAATAAAACTTTTTAAATTCATAGATCTGATAAAACCACAAAAGTTTTGGGCAATGACAGATATAAAATCACTGAAATTCCAGTTTTAGCAAACTTAGAGATTCATTTAAGAGTGTCGTTTCCGCTGATCGTGTTAGACCTTATAAAATATAAATAAATATAATAAAAATGTAAATATAAATATAAATTCGCCTGACCATAAAGATTCATCAGATCGTAATAGTAGCCCATCTTCTGAAAGCAATAATGATAACGACAAACTATTTCATAGAAAGGAGTCGGACATCAATGAATAGCCGAATGTAATGATTTTGCATTTTTGATTCGTGTTTGTTCAAACAGTTTAAGCATGTAATATTTCTGTATGTATGACTTATGTTATTGAATTACGATAACGTGCGTCAGGAGATCGCACGTTGTCGGATGGCCGAATGTAATGATTTTATAAAATAATGACAAGACATTTATAAAGGTTTCCTTATCACGAGCGACAGATGGCGCTTGTAGTTGAACTATTCGTTATTAAACGCCCTTTTTATTACAAATTAGTCAAGTATAAGTAGGTGTTATATTATCAATTTGTCTGTGTAATCAATTTATAACTATTGCTAAATTTAAAGTTAATCTAATGTATTTAAATTAATCAATTGATCATGCGTACTGTGTACTTCGCTCTGATTGGTCTAACCCAGCTGAGTGTTTGCCTACGTTTAAGAGTGGGGAACATTCGGCTGGTAATAGATCAATCTGTACTGGGACATTCTATTCCGAGGCGTTGAGCAGTAGACATAATATCTTATAAGCCAGTGCTGTTGTTGTATAATTGTTAATAAATATTGAGCGATTAAGTGATAAGTGATTGTTGATAATTACATACTGTTGGATGAATAAATACTTGTAATACTCAGTCTGAAGTGTATGATTCGTCACATGTCTAAATTTGTTTGATGATAATGATGTTGATGCAAGTGATAAAGGTGATCATGGCTAAAATCATTGAAGATTTACAATTGAAATTGGGATGGCCGAACGGTATTGGTTTTTATTGCAAAATGTAACCAATGTACCTAACCATCATATTGTTAACCGATTCGTTGCGACGCCCATTTTGGTGCACTTTTATGCGTGGCGGCGAACAAATATTTCGTGACACGACAGTCGTGTCAAGCGCCATATCAGTTGATGACACGCCTTTTGTGCCATCAGCCATGTACAGAAAAAAATGCTGTTTTTTTTTTGTTTACCCTTGAATTGTATTCAGTCGACTTCCAAAATCGAAAGTAAACGGTCAGTTACTTTGTGTTAAGTGGTTTTGAACTGCCTATATATGTGTATCACTGAAAATGGATGGTAAGTGACTTTTTTATTCAGATGTTATAAACCTTTTGTATTGTTTTATGATTTACATACATATCATACTGGGATTGTAGGTTATGAAGATTCTAATTTCTGTTTTTATTATTTGATGTCATTTGTTGTGTTTCATCGATGTGTAGTAGGCAAGTGCCCTAATGATAGCAGAATATGGATACAGATATTTTCCTGCAAAAAAATCTACTTATGTTTTGTTGTCTTTACAGGCGAAAGAGTTATAGAAGAGTCATCTGAGAGCTCAGATCTAATATCTGAGCACTCCGATATCACAACCCATTTAGATTTTCATAAACATTATGATGTAGATCCTGAAGGAACTACGCCAGAGCTGGATTCACCAGATTTGTTTACAGATAACGAAGTAAGTTTTTTGAATTATATTTTAGTAGTCAACTAGAGAACTAGACTAAGTAGGGAGACCCGTTAAAAATTAAAAACTAGAATAAGACATATATGTTCAGCAGTGGACTTTGTTTGATTGATATGATGGTGTATTTATAATTATTTTATAGATTTATATAGGTATACGAACATAATATGTTTATTTTCATTGTTTTAGGGAGATTGCAATATTCCGGCCAATAAAGTATCTATCGGCACAAATACGGAAAATCATGAAGAAGTGAAAGAAGATATTAATATGGACACCATTAATAAATGTTATACGCTGGGATTAATTATAGGAAGAGCCTTGAGTACGATGTCAAAACAAAGACGGGAACATTGTATGCACAACATAGCACATTGTTTCGAAAATGGTGAATTACAGTTTTAATTTTGTATAAGGCGATTTTCTATTATTAATAACATTCTGTAATTAAACAGGATAGCTTCTTAGATGATCATGAGAAATGAAAGTATGAAAAAAGAGTAAATCACCATTTTGTGCTGAATAAATCACCATTATTTTATTGCTAAGTGCAATAAAATAATGGTGATTTAATTGTGCATAAATACTAGTTGATTATAACATCAAATGTTAGCACTGACTGATTAGAAGATAGTAAATAAAACTAAGTTTATGATTATGTAATGTTTATTATGATTAATAAATGACTAGTCCAATCACATTTTTGTTACATATTACGTAGTGCGAAAATATAAAAAATAATAATAATCAACATCAAATCAACGTTCTAGGTAAAATTCAATAATTGTGATATTCCCTGAAACATTGCAGGCATAGCCCTGGGAATCCGGGACAATCTGGACATCCAAATAAGACGGCGACTCTTTTTTTTGTTTTATTGTAGCAAACCCTACATCTTTTTCTCATTGTCTTGCCATTTCTTTTTAGTAAGTTAGCCGGTAAATGAATTTTCCCTGCTGATGGGGGAAGAGGCATATTGTTCGTATTTGGCAGTAGGCTTTCTATTATACTTTTTCTATAATCATAGTGTTATATTTTTAATTTCCTTATTATATAACAGGAAGCCATTCACTACACATATTTGTATAATATGAATAGTTACTTTTTTGTACCAGCGCAGGGTCTTGTGCTCACAACAATAATAACTCAATAGTTGGTCGTGCTTATCTATTGCCCTCATATATTTATTATACGAGACTTGTACGGCAGGTTTATAATGTACCCTATGAATTCGGCGACTGGTTGTCCCTACATAATCACTTTTGTGCTCAGTACTTACAAAAAAAAATTCTCTTTTGTCTTTCCAATTTGTTACAACTATTTTTTTTCTATTATGCATTATGCATGATTCGCCTATTTTCAAAGTAGCATTTTTCACTTCGCCAGGATTTCCAACGCGATTTGCACGTAGGGTACCAGTTACGTACGTATTTTTAGCTAAAAGAGCGTCAGCTAGCTGCACACTGGTATAATAATTATCAATATACAAAGAATGGCCTTTGTCAAAATATTTTTGCATAAGCAACATAACAACTTTTTGCACATGGTTTTTTCCACCTACTTGTTGGTCTTGTGAACCTGCATAAATATGAATTTTTAATATAATGCCACTAGCGTCAGCTAAAACATACAATTTAATCCCGTATTGATGGGCTTTTCCTTTCAAATATTGGCGAAAAGAAAGTCTGCCTTTCCACAAGATAAGTGATTCATCAATAGCTAGTTCTTTTGATGGGTGATATATAGCTTCAGCGGATTCATTAAATATGTCTATAAGGGGTTTTATTTTCATCAGACTTTCATTTCGTTCACTATTCTGAACACTTAAAGCTCTCAAAATTAAATAGAACCGGTCCCTTGCCATGTATAGTCGTGGACTAAGGCGAAATAAATAATGGTTCGACCAATAATCAGCCATCCTATTTAGTTTTATTGTTCCCATCAATAACAATATTCCTACAAATGTTCTTAATTCATTAATAGTAATATCTGTCCATGCACGAAAGCGAGCCCGTGCTGGCGTTGCTTGGGTTTTTAAGTTATTCCCGCACTTATTAGTACATTCTAATATTAAATTTAGCATTTCATTATTAAAATATAAAAAGAAAAAGTCCAAAGGGCTTTTATCCCTCATTTGTTGAGCTGGAATTATTCCAGGTGTTCCTGTGAAAGGTATCTCCACCATGTTACCTGGATTACCGGGACACCAATCATATCCTTCTTCTGGAGTAGTTTCTTCTTGCTCTTCATCCGGTAAAGCATCATTTAATTCTATTAACTCATATTGATCCATGTTCGTCACATCGTCAAGAATTTCATCATTGCTGTTTGTCAAAATCCCATATAGATCTGAATTAGTAATTTCAATGTCTATGCCAGGTATATCATAAAAGTGTATGTCATGTGGAGACATCATAGCAGATAACTCCACACTTATAGGATCCAAAGCTGCTGATGGCCCAGGTTCTGGTGAACTTGGAAAATTGTGCTCCATGTTAATTATATTCTGAAAAGAGAAAACATCAGAATGAAACAATAATTTGAATACTATCTTTTTATAATACTACATTTAGATTATTTGACCTGATATTGCTTTTTTGCGGTAAATAAGAATGAATATGAATAATACGTCAAGTGATACAGTTAAGCACGTTTTGTTTGGGTATATGAAAACTTAAGTACAATAAATAATTTTATTGCTTTTTTGCGTTAAATAAGAATGAATATGAATAATACGTCAAGTGATACAGTTAAGCACGTTTTGTTTGGGTATATGAAAACTTAAGTACAATAAATAATTTATCATTAAAAAACCTACCTGTAGTGTTCGGGATCCACACGTGTTCGTGAGTCAAACAGCAACAGAGTCCAGGTTTACGGGCCACAGTGATCACAAAATCAATATCAGTTTCCAGGTACACGAGCCACAGTATTCACAAAAGCAAAATCAGAGTCCATAACACAAGCCAATATCATCGAAAAGTTAAATAAATAGTCGTTGTAGATTACGTCCAGTGCGATTGATTCGGAAAGTGGAGGTATTTTAAAAACAGTAAACAAAGTTTCGATACCATGCGCCGGAGATTTTCTGTCATCATACTAAGAAAGGGCACAACTGCATTAAACAATAGGGCAAAACCACACCTTATGTTAAGGACTTTAAAGTCGCTTTTTCCGTTTGTCAAAAATGGAAGTTGTGTCCTTTCTTTGTATGCCAGCAATATTGTTAAAATTAGCCGGCCCACAAACAATGGACGCCGGCACCTTTCTTTATGAGTCCTTATTAGTGTTTCACGCAAAAAGGAACCGTAAGACAACACAATATGGTGTTTTCCAAAATCTTGCCGAGACGATCTAGCCGACTTACGAAACTTGTTTACAAAATAAATTCTTAAGGGATCGGAACAAGATTTAGCAAATGTAAAATTCATTTATTATTTATATGTAATACCTACCTACTTATGTATGTATCTAGGTATAGGAAAAATAGATGCAGCTATTAATAATAATTCGAGGTAAATAATGCATTTCATTAATACGTACCTAATCGCAGTAATCGTAATGCAACTTATCGAGGTTGTCAACCCCTGGAATTATCTGATTTGCATTATTTCCAGAAACGAAGTCTATAATAATGATCCGCATTCAAAAATATTAATGTTTAGTTCAAGAAGCACCTCAAGAAATTTCGATTTGAGCGAGTTATAAGACATTTAAAAATGACACGAAACGCGTGTCATACGCCATATGTAAAAAAATTGGATGGCACGTCTGTCGTGCCATCCGCAACGAATCGGTTAATGTTAATAACTGTACAAGTTATGTCAAAGTCAATGTTGTTTGATAATGGCTCTGTCCAAACACGTATGTGTTCCGCATTTAATGACACTGGTAGTAGCTGTTCCATCATTAGGGAAAATCTGTGTAGAGAGTTATTGATACCAATAGCCACCCCAGCGCCCCTGTGATCTTGCAAGAGTTTTCAAACGATAGCATACAAACTGTAAATATCTACAAAAGTTCAAGTAAATATTAAATTACGATTCGGTCAACTTAGAAAATATGGAGTTTTATGTTTTGAACGAACTGTCGGATTGTGATATATTATTAGACAGAAATATAACGGAACGACATGACATAACGTACTCGCGAGTGGGTCACAAAATATTTATTTTTGTAATAATGCTTTTATTTTTTCTAATTATTCTGCTCCATTCATCGTTTAGGTTTACTGCATTCTAATATTTTTGCTACAAATATTTATCAAGTTTATTATTATTAAGGCATAAATAGTACTTGTTTCTGGCACATTATAGCTTTTGTGACATTACTAGCACTCGACAGCACTTGATACTCATGTCAATTGAAATCTGTCAAAGGTGTTTCCTAAGCCTAAAGGTGCATCTAGAAAAGATACATGGACGTAGCCTAAGCCTAAAGGTGCATCAGTGCGCACTGTTGGTTGAAAGCTACCCTATATTACAAAAAAATAAATAAAAAGTAAGTTTATTGAGGGTAGGAAGTTTCCTTAGTCTGGTATCGTGTTCGACCGCTCAGTCACAGTTCAGTGCTCTGCCTGAGCGCACGTTCTTATTCAAAATTATTTCTAATGCTTAAATATTTAAATTTAAAATTGTATTGTGTTCAAAGTAAGTGATTCCTTTATCTATACTTATAATAAATCTGTAGAGAGGTCAATTCTGTACATGAAATATATTTCCAAAATAACTATCAGCGGGTGATTAGTGATCGATACTGACGCCAAAAATGCAATCAGTAAAATTTTTGTCTGTCTGTCTGTCTGTCTGTATGTATGTTCGTTATAGAAACAAAAACCACTCGACGGATTTCAACGAAACTTGGTACAATTGTTCTTCATACTCCTGGGCAGGTTATAGTATACTTTTCATCACGCTACGATCAATAGGAGCAGAGCAGTGAAGGGAAATGTTGGGAAAACTGGAGCACTTACTCCATTTTTTAAGCTTCCGTCGCGTGTGCAGCCTTAATGGTTAAAGCTACACAGAAATCATGTATGACGGAAATATTCTCCTTAAAATTATATAAAAAATATTCCACGACAGCAAATGTCTATCTTTTATGGTTGACTCACAATAACACGTATAACTCCCGATAGCTTAGCAGTTCGGAGCTTTCTGATTATATTTGTCTACTATTACGTTAGGTGACTGACTGACTGACATAGTGATCTATCAACGCACAGCCCAAACCACACGTTATAGTATACTTTTCATCACGCTAGGATCAATAGGAGCAGAGCAGTGAAGGGAAATGTTGGGAAAATGAGTGATTCATGAGAAAGCTTTCAAGCTATAAAACATCACGCTACAACCCTTAGGAACGGGGCAACGCAGGTGAAACCGCGGGCGAAAAACTAGGGAACAAAGTAACTATTCCACGCGGACGAAGTCGCTGGCAAAAGCTAGTTAAGCAAAAAATCATGGGTAAAAGGAAGAAGGAACATGATTATGATTATATCGCAAGAAAAATAAGGAAGTTAGAAGAAAAACTTCGTCGTCAAAAACACAGATCGAGATCGAAGAGTTCTGAAGGTTAGTTATGGTTCCAGTTCTTTCCTTTTAGTGAGCAAGGTGCAATAATATTACGTAAGGAGTCTGACTGCGGTTAACTTTTCGGGTTAACACTTTGGACATAAATACGTAATTAGTTAACTATTATCACGTGCGAGGCTAATACTGCGAGCAGTTTCAGGGACTGTTATTTTATTAGCATACGTGAAGTCATACGCGTGATGCGGGTAGTCTTTGGGATTGCCACTTCACCGTTCATTACCTACGTCGATTTATCCACAAATGATTTAATTCTTTTTTACCCTTTATTAACAAAGGAACGTACCCATTACAGAGGACGTTTCCCCTCGTCAATACGAATGTTATGATGAAGAAGCCAGGGAAGACGTAAAGGAAATGGAATCGGACAATTATTTCGCGGAATCGACTCCCTCCACGAGCGCAGGAAATCCAAACACCAACCCAATTCGTTCCACCAGCACAGCACACGAAGTTGCATGCGAAAATGTGACGATACCATTACCTTTAGCCACGACAATGGGAACTGTAGAGCTCATTGCCTCAACCGAAGAGCCTCCGAGTATCGAGCTGGACTCTTGAGATATTACAAATTTTTGGAGAGGACCCATCCGTCGAAAAGGTCTCTATGCTAAAGAAATTCAATCGGATTTGGCTATTTGCCTGCAGCATGTGGCTACAAGAGGCTTAACAAATGAAGTTCGTCAAGAATTAATAGAAAAATACTTACCCCTTAGCAATTGCATGCTGATAGACTCGCCGGCCCTTAATTTAGAAATCAAAGCCGCGATAACGGATGTCGTCCTAAAAAGGGACAAAAGCATTGAGATGAAGCAAAAGCAGATGGGGTGTGCAATTTCAAGTCTAGCAGGTGCCATAACGAAAATGATTGCTAAAGAAAACAAGGACACGGAAATAATAAAGATGTTGATGGACTCCATTCGCCTATTGTGTGACAATCAACACTCTGATTCAATAGTGCGCCGCAATTTTATCTATACTTATAATAAATCTGTAGAGAGGTCAATTCTGTACATGAAATATATTTCCAAAATAACTACCAGCGGGTGATTAGTGATCGATACTGACGCCAAAAATGAAATCAGTAAAATTTTTGTCTGTCTGTCTGTCTGTATGTTCGTTATAAAACCACTCGACGGATTTCAACGAAACTTGGTACAATTGTTCTTCATACTCTTGGGCAGGTTATAGTATACTTTTCATCACGCTACTATCAATAGGAGCAGAGCAGTGAAGGGAAATGTTGGGAAAATGAGTGATTCATGAGAAAGGTTTCAAGCTATAAAACATCACGCTACAACCCTTAGGAACGGGGCAACGCAGGTGAAACCGCGGGCGAAGAACTAGGGAACAAAGTAACTATTCCACGCGGACGAAGTCGCTGGCAAAAGCTAGTGCTACATAATTTAAAAAAAGAAATGAAGGAACAGCTACAAAAAACAATAGTCGATAAACATCTTTTTGGATCAGATCTAGCGGAAACATTAAAGGTAGCAAAAACAATATCAAAAACAGGAGCCGAATTAAAATCAACCAGACATGGACCCATCGCGAAAGCTCATCACTGCTAACCAGTCGACTTCCCAACCAAGGAATAATTTAAACTGGCGGGCTCCTCCCCCGAGTCGCAGGCAAACGGGGACTCGGAGGACGAAGGAGCCTGCACAGAGGAATCCGCCCGCGAACGCCTCGCGGATGTCCTATCGAGCGCGGCCGGCGCCATCCGCGCAGAGGAACAACTATCGCAGTCGGCGGTAGATGTCACGGTAAGCAACCATGCCGGCAGACTTTCTCTTTTTTTACCAAACCTCAATCAATTCTCACCTCAGATCCAAATATTTTATCTTGGGTTTCTGGCTATAAAATACCTTTTTCAACAAGGGTAATACAACATACTATTCCTAACAAGAAAAAATATTCATTATTAGAAAGACATTAATAGAAAATATATAGATCAGTTATTGTACACAGGTGCTATTTCCCATTGTGATCCGTGTGAAGAACAATATTTATCGGGCATATTTTTAATCCCGAAACCCAACGGTAAACACAGATTCATACTCAATTTAAAGAATGTTAATAAATTTATAAAGACCGATCATTTTAAGCTAGAACACTTACGTACAGCGGTTAAGCTTGTCTCGGAGAATAGTTACATGGCCACAATAGACTTACAGGATGCATATTTTTTAATAAAAATTAATGATAACTATAAAAAATACCTTAGATTTGAATTTGATAACGAGTTCTATGAATTTAATGTGTTACCGTTCGGCCTCAACACTGCGCCTTTTGTATTCACAAAGATAATGAAACCGGTGATTGGACTGCTTAGATCCTGCGGTTTCCTATCTAGTATATATTTAGACGATATTCTATTGATTGGTAATACTTACGACGCTTGTTTACAAAATGTAACCATTACTGAACAACTGCTATATACCTTGGGATTTATCATAAATAGAAATAAATGCAGTTTAGTACCAAAGACTTCTTGCAAATATTTAGGCTATATTATTGACACAAGAATATTCCAAATTAGTTTACCAGCAGAAAAGGCTATTAAAATTAAAAATAAAATACGGCGTTTCCAAAAAATGAGCCGATGTAAAATTAGAGACTTTGCCAGTTTGATTGGGTTATTATGTTCCGCTTGTCCAGCCGTAGAATACGGTTGGCTTTACAAAAAAGAATTTGAACGGTGTAAAGTTATAAATTTAAAAGATGACCCAGACAACTATGACAAGATTATGAACATACCATCACACTTGTCACCTGATTTTGTTTGGTGGTCTAACGCATTAAATACTCCAGTTAGCAAAATTAAATATGACACGTTCTGCTTAGAAATCTTTAGTGATGCTTCGACTACGGGGTGGGGCGCGGCATGCGGGAAAGAGACGGCTAACGGGGCTTGGACAATAGAGAAACGCACATGTCATATCAACTATTTAGAAATTGCTTCTGCTTTTAATGCACTTAAAGCTTTTGTAAAAACAATGAGAGACTGTCATATACTTCTCCGGATAGATAATACTACCGCCATAGCCTACATAAATCGAATGGGCGGGATATAATTACCTCATTTAACACAAATAACAAAGGCCTTGTGGGAATGGTGCCAGGATAGAAAAATAATAGTGTATGCATCATATATTCGTTCTGCGGATAATAGATAGCAGATGCGGAGTCGCGAAAGATACACCCAGATGTAGAATGGGAGTTAAGCAGTTTAGTTTTTAGAAAAATAATAGACACGTTCGGACTTCCCGATATAGATATTTTTGCAAGTCACATCAACAAAAAATGTGTTAAATATATATCCTGGTTTAAAGATCCTGAGGCCATAGCAGTCAATGCTTTTACCGTATCTTGGTCAAATATGTCTTTCTACGCTTTCCCTCCGTTTTCCATGATCCTAAAAATGCCGCGAAAAATTATAAGAGACAGAGCCACAGGAATAGTTGTACCTTTATGGCCAACACAACCTTGGTACCCTTTATTTAAGAAACTGCTCATATCACGAATTTTGTATTTTGATTCATATAAACACGTAATTTTATCCCCTTACAGCAACAACAATGTCAACCTTCGGTTTACCCTGGCTGCCGATCTCTTATCAGGGACTCGTTACTGAGAAGAAACGTCCCATCATCCGCCATTCATATTATGCTGGTTTCTCTCACAGGTACCTCATTAAGGCAATATGATACCTGCCTTAAAAAGTGGTATAATTTTTGTTTGTCCAAAAATATTGATATTTTTAAGGCATCAATTAATGAAGTAATATTGTTTCTAACGGTTTTATTTGAATCCGGTTCCCAATACGGGTCGTTAAATACGTGCCGATCAGCATTGGCTTTAATTCTTACAATAAAAATTAGTGACAATGAGGACATAAAAAGGCTGTTCAAGGGTGTCTTCAGACTTCGCCCACCTTTACCTAAATATAATGTAACATGGGACACGTCTAAAGTCTTAAACATTTTATCATCTTGGTATCCCAATGACAGTTTAGCTTTAGATAAGCTCTCACGAAAGTTAGTCACTTTGCTATCTCTTATTACAGCACACAGAATGCAAACCTTGTCAAAAATAGATATTAATAATATCCAACGGCATCAAGATAAAATCACTATTAAAATTCCGGACATCATAATAACCTCAAGGATAGGTACTATGCAACCAAACCTTGTGTTACCTTATTTTCGTGAAAAGCCAGAAATTTGTCCCCTGTACCTCTGCGTGGTAATAATACTAATAACCTGTTTATAGGTCTTAAAAAACCACATAGATCAGTTTCAGCTCAGACACTGAGTCGCTGGGTTAAGTGTACCTTACTAGAGTGTGGAATAGATACATCTATCTTTACAGCTCATAGTACACGGCATGCTGCCACGTCCAAGGCCCACAAACTGAGGGTTAATTTAGATTTGATTAGAAAAACCGCTGGCTGGAATAATTCGTCTCAGGCATTTGGGAAATTTTATAATAAAAATATACAAATTACAGAACAGGACGATTCGTTTGGCAGGTTTATTTTGAACAATTCCCTAGAGATAAGTATATAAAGGTCCATAATAATTGGCACTTTTGTTAAGATTTGTTTGCCTATACCCCAATACAAATTGATTAACTAGGCACAAGACAGTTAATGTAAAGAATAATTAATGATAAATTAATTACTGTTGTGGAACTGATTAGAATCAATTCGATTGCTAGATTCCTGCGTTTCATTATTATTTCAGTAGCTCTCATGTATCTCCAAAATACCCAAGACAGGAAACACAAATACCCCTTTACGTATCCCTAGAGAGACCGAAACTAATCAGCTATCATCTACAACACCTGAGGAAGCTAACATCACTTTGAGAAAAAAAAAACAATAAATCCAAATAATAACGACACAACTTATTCCGACGACCTGAGTTTTTTAGGCGACACCATACCTACGGAAAATAATGATATTATCCACACGGAAAAAATGTGGAAACCATGAACGATACGCATACTCCATTAACAGTGCAAGGTTTGAGTTAACTAATAATCGCACACCTCAAACAAAACAACAAATTTATTATACAAGAATTAAAAAACACAATACATTCAGAAATATATAGTGCTATTACAGAATTAAAACAAGATTTATATTATAAAACAAACGCCTTAACAACACAAAATGACCAAAGAAAACAAGAAATAGAAAACATTAACAGAAAATTAGAAAAACTACAAATAGAAAATGAAATGTTAAAGAAAGAAATAAAGAAGCTAACAACAGAAGTGTCAAAAGTTCCAAATATACAAGAGAATAACCAAAGAAAAATTGTACTCTACGGCCTGAACGAATATTACAAAGAGCCTGAAAGTGCACTCCATAACAGATTAATAGAACTGTTTCGTGATAATCAACGTAGACGTCTCGGGTTATATAGAAGACCTGTACAGACTCGGAAGACCCGGTGGACCAAAAAATCGACCGCTTGTTATCGAATTTATTAGCAAGAGAATGGCTAAATATATTATTAACAATAGCACTTATTTTCAAGAAACTGGACTATTTATATCTATATAGATTTTTTAGATGCAAATGCACAAAAATATAGACCACAAATTCGAGAAGAATTATTTAAAGCCCGGAAAAATGGATCTCATGCAATTATAAGAAATAACCACCTATATATAGACTGAAAGCTGATTAAAATAGAATACAATAAACATCAATACGAATACAACACCCAAATGATACAATTATACAATACAACTAATTTCTTGAAAAAAAATATGCTTACACGTCTCAAAATGACTTTCGGGTTTCGTTATTATAATTTATTATGACTCGTTATTCTAACCAACGTGTTCGATCGAGGACTTGCGCTTATTCAGTTACACGTTGTATAAATTAGTAGCGTATAGTAGGTATCCCCCATAGAGCTGCTTAATCGGTTTTCTCTTAAATAACCGGTGCGTATCGGTTTTCGCAAAAAAACGTTTTTTTTAGGTTTTCCTAAAACCGGTTGACATCACTCATATCCATTCTGGCGTAGAGCGAGCCTGCGAGCGACAAAGAGCGACACGTAAAGTATGTCTTCCCCAGAAATTAAAAATTAGATGATCCATTTTAAAGTACTACATACTTACTTAGTTTGCCACTAATTTTTAAAAAACATTTAAATGACCGAGTAGGTACGCCGACGAATCTATTGGCGCCATGTACTTTTTACCACCAGAAATCTTACAATAACATAACATACCATCACGCCTGTATTCCCCGAAGGGTTAGGCAGAGGCGTACTGAATGTACACCCACGGTTCGCCGGTATGTTTAAGTCCCATGTTATAGGGGGCGAGCGTATAGCCATTAACCGGGCACAAATCCAGACTCCGAGCTGTTACTGAGAATTTCATAGAAAAACCCAATAACACTTTGCTCGACCTGGGGATCGAACCCAGGACCTCTAGTGTAGCAGTCGCACTTGGGACCACTAGACTAATGAGGCAGTCACAAATCTTACAATATATTTTTATTTATTTACCCGCCAAAGATTTGATAAGATCTCGGGCAGTAAGTGTAAGATGGAAATTACAAATCGATGACCTGTCTAATAATAAAAAAATGTGGCTCACAATGTGTAAAAAGGACTTCAGTACTATTTACTCGACCGCTCGTAAAAAAGCGAGGCCTGGCTTAACCTGGTATAATTTATATCATCCTTTAGTTCTTTGGAATAAATTAAGCAAATCCAAAGAAGATCATGATGAGTTTGCCTATGCGACATGTCCAAGTCAAGAGATATCCAACTTTGAAATATTATCTGATGGCATTATTGGTGTCCTCAAAAGAGGAGCTATTGTTTATTACAATATTGAAACCTTAGAAAAATGTCTCCGCAAACCTATTATTGGGAGTTATTCAAGCTACACAGAGACTGACGAGACGATTGTCGTATTGAGTTATAGTCTGCAATTATAGTCGGGCTTCGTCCTCGAGATTAGATACACATGTAGTAACACGTACGGTGTTGCCTTTGCGCACTGTTGGTTGAAAGCTACCCTATATTACAAAAAAATAAATAAAAAGTAAGTTTATTGAGGGTAGGAAATTTCCTTAGTCTGGTATCGTGTTCGACCGCTCATTCACAGTTCAGTGCTCTGCCGGAGCGCACGTTCTTATTCAAAATTATTTCTAATGCTTAAATATTTAAATTTAAAATTGTATTGTGTTCAAAGTAAGTGATTCCTTTATTAAGCAAAAAATCATGGGTAAAAGGAAGAAGGCACATGATTATGATTATATCGCAAGAAAAATAAGGAAGTTAGAAGAAAAACTTCGTGGTCAAAAACACAGATCGAGATCGAAGAGTTCTGAAGGTTAGTTATGGTTCCAGTTCTTTCCTTTTAGTGAGCAAGGTGCAATAATATTACGTAAGGAGTCTGACTGCGGTTAACTTTTCGGGTTAACACTTTGGACATAAATACGTAATTAGTTAACTATTATCACGTGCGAGGCTAATACTGCGAGCAGTTTCAGGGACTGTTATTTTATTAGCATACGTGAAGTCATACGCGTGATGCGGGTAGTCTTTGGTATTGCCACTTCACCGTTCATTACCTACGTCGATTTATCCACAAATGATTTAATTCTTTTTTACCCTTTATTAACAAAGGAACGTACCCATTACAGAGGACGTTTCCCCTCGTCAATACGAATATTATGATGAAGAAGCCAGGGAAGACGTAGAGGAAATGGAATCGGACAATTATTTCGCGGAATCGACTCCCTCCACGAGCGCAGGAAATCCAAACACCAACCCAATTCGTTCCACCAGCACAGCACACGAAGTTGCATGCGAAAATGTGACGATAACATTACCTTTAGCCACGACAATGGGAACTGTAGAGCTCATTGCCTCAACCGAAGAGCCTCCGAGTATCGAGCTGGACTCTTGAGATATTACAAATTTTTGGAGAGGACCCATCCGTCGAAAAGGTCTCTATGCTAAAGAAATTCAATCGGATTTGGCTATTTGCCTGCAGCATGTGGCTACAAGAGGCTTAACAAATGAAGTTCGTCAAGAATTAATAGAAAAATACTTACCCCTTAGCAATTGCATGCTGATAGACTCGCCGGCCCTTAATTTAGAAATCAAAGCCGCGATAACGGATGTCGTCCTAAAAAGGGACAAAAGCATTGAGATGAAGCAAAAGCAGATGGGGTGTGCAATTTCAAGTCTAGCAGGTGCCATAACGCAAATGATTGCTAAAGAAAACAAGGACACGGAAATAATAAAGATGTTGATGGACTCCATTCGCCTATTGTGTGACAATCAACACTCTGATTCAATAGTGCGCCGCAATTTTATCTTCTATACTTATAATAAATCTGTAGAGAGGTCAATTCTGTACATGAAATATATTTCCAAAATAACTACCAGCGGGTGATTAGTGATCGATACTGACGCCAAAAATGAAATCAGTAAAATTTTTGTCTGTCTGTCTGTATGATCGTTATAGAAACAAAAACCACTCGACGGATTTCAACGAAACTTGGTACAATTGTTCTTCATACTCTTGGGCAGGTTATAGTATACTTTTCATCACGCTACTATCAATAGGAGCAGAGCAGTGAAGGGAAATGTTGGGAAAATGAGTGATTCATGAGAAAGGTTTCAAGCTATAAAACATCACGCTACAACCCTTAGGAACGGGGCAACGCAGGTGAAACCGCGGGCGAAGAACTAGGGAACAAAGTAACTATTCCACGCGGACGAAGTCGCTGGCAAAAGCTAGTCCTACATAATTTAAAAAAAGAAATGAAGGAACAGCTACAAAAAACAATAGTCGATAAACATCTTTTTGGATCAGATCTAGCGGAAACATTAAAGGTAGCAAAAACAATATCAAAAACAGGAGCCGAATTAAAATCAACCAGACATGGACCCATCGCGAAAGCTCATCACTGCTAACCAGTCGACTTCCCAACCAAGGAATAATTTAAACTGGCGGGCTCCTCCCCCGAGTCGCAGGCAAACGGGGACTCGGAGGACGAAGGAGCCTGCACAGAGGAATCCGCCCGCGAACGCCTCGCGGACGTCCTATCGAGCGCGGCCGGCGCCATCCGCGCAGAGGAACAACTATCGCAGTCGGCGGTAGATGTCACGGTAAGCAACCATGCCGGCAGACTTTCTCTTTTTTTACCAAACCTCAATCAATTCTCACCTCAGATCCAAATATTTTATCTTGGGTTTCTGGCTATAAAATACCTTTTTCAACAAGGGTAATACAACATACTATTCCTAACAAGAAAAAATATTCATTATTAGAAAGACATTAATAGAAAATATATAGATCAGTTATTGTACACAGGTGCTATTTCCCATTGTGATCCGTGTGAAGAACAATATTTATCGGGCATATTTTTAATCCCGAAACCCAACGGTAAACACAGATTCATACTCAATTTAAAGAATGTTAATAAATTTATAAAGACCGATCATTTTAAGCTAGAACACTTACGTACAGCGGTTAAGCTTGTCTCGGAGAATAGTTACATGGCCACAATAGACTTACAGGATGCATATTTTTTAATAAAAATTAATGATAACTATAAAAAATACCTTAGATTTGAATTTGATAACGAGTTCTATGAATTTAATGTGTTACCGTTCGGCCTCAACACTGCGCCTTTTGTATTCACAAAGATAATGAAACCGGTGATTGGACTGCTTAGATCCTGCGGTTTCCTATCTAGTATATATTTAGACGATATTCTATTGATTGGTAATACTTACGACGCTTGTTTACAAAATGTAACCATTACTGAACAACTGCTATATACCTTGGGATTTATCATAAATAGAAATAAATGCAGTTTAGTACCAAAGACTTCTTGCAAATATTTAGGCTATATTATTGACACAAGAATATTCCAAATTAGTTTACCAGCAGAAAAGGCTATTAAAATTAAAAATAAAATACGGCGTTTCCAAAAAATGAGCCGATGTAAAATTAGAGACTTTGCCAGTTTGATTGGGTTATTATGTTCCGCTTGTCCAGCCGTAGAATACGGTTGGCTTTACACAAAAGAATTTGAACGGTGTAAAGTTATAAATTTAAAAGATGACCCAGACAACTATGACAAGATTATGAACATACCATCACACTTGTCACCTGATTTTGATTGGTGGTCTAACGCATTAAATACTCCAGTTAGCAAAATTAAATATGACACGTTCTGCTTAGAAATCTTTAGTGATGCTTCGACTACGGGGTGGGGCGCGGCATGCGGGAAAGAGACGGCTAACGGGGCTTGGACAATAGAGAAACGCACATGTCATATCAACTATTTAGAAATTGCTTCTGCTTTTAATGCACTTAAAGCTTTTGTAAAAACAATGAGAGACTGTCAAATACTTCTCCGGATAGATAATACTACCGCCATAGCCTACATAAATCGAATGGGCGGGATATAATTACCTCATTTAACACAAATAACAAAGGCCTTGTGGGAATGGTGCCAGGATAGAAAAATAATAGTGTATGCATCATATATTCGTTCTGCGGATAATAGATAGCAGATGCGGAGTCGCGAAAGATACACCCAGATGTAGAATGGGAGTTAAGCAGTTTAGTTTTTAGAAAAATAATAGACACGTTCGGACTTCCCGATATAGATATTTTTGCAAGTCACATCAACAAAAAATGTGTTAAATAATATATCCTGGTTTAAAGATCCTGAGGCCATAGCAGTCAATGCTTTTACCGTATCTTGGTCAAATATGTCTTTCTACGCTTTCCCTCCGTTTTCCATGATCCTAAAAATGCCGCGAAAAATTATAAGAGACAGAGCCACAGGAATAGTTGTACCTTTATGGCCAACACAACCTTGGTACCCTTTATTTAAGAAACTGCTCATATCACGAATTTTGTATTTTGATTCATATAAACACGTAATTTTATCCCCTTACAGCAACAACAATGTCAACCTTCGGTTTACCCTGGCTGCCGATCTCTTATCAGGGACTCGTTACTGAGAAGAAACGTCCCATCATCCGCCATTCATATTATGCTGGTTTCTCTCACAGGTACCTCATTAAGGCAATATGATACCTGCCTTAAAAAGTGGTATAATTTTTGTTTGTCCAAAAATATTGATATTTTTAAGGCATCAATTAATGAAGTAATATTGTTTCTAACGGTTTTATTTGAATCCGGTTCCCAATACGGGTCGTTAAATACGTGCCGATCAGCATTGGCTTTAATTCTTACAATAAAAATTAGTGACAATGAGGACATAAAAAGGCTGTTCAAGGGTGTCTTCAGACTTCGCCCACCTTTACCTAAATATAATGTAACATGGGAGACGTCTAAAGTCTCCCAATGACAGTTTAGCTTTAGATAAGCTCTCACGAAAGTTAGTCACTTTGCTATCTCTTATTACAGCACACAGAATGCAAACCTTGTCAAAAATAGATATTAATAATATCCAACGGCATCAAGATAAAATCACTATTAAAATTCCGGACATCATAAAAACCTCAAGGATAGGTACTATGCAACCAAACCTTGTGTTACCTTATTTTCGTGAAAAGCCAGAAATTTGTCCTCTGTACCTCTGCGTGGTAATAATACTAATAACCTGTTTATAGGTCTTAAAAAACCACATAGATCAGTTTCAGCTCAGACACTGAGTCGCTGGGTTAAGTGTACCTTACTAGAGTGTGGAATAGATACATCTATCTTTACAGCTCATAGTACACGGCATGCTGCCACGTCCAAGGCCCACAAACTGAGGGTTAATTTAGATTTGATTAGAAAAACCGCTGGCTGGAATAATTCGTCTCAGGCATTTGGGAAATTTTATAATAAAAATATACAAATTACAGAACAGGACGATTCGTTTGGCAGGTTTATTTTGAACAATTCCCTAGAGATAAGTATATAAAGGTCCATAATAATTGGCACTTTTGTTAAGATTTGTTTGCCTATACCCCAATACAAATTGATTAACTAGGCACAAGACAGTTAATGTAAAGAATAATTAATGATAAATTAATTACTGTTGTGGAACTGATTAGAATCAATTCGATTGCTAGATTCCTGCGTTTCATTATTATTTCAGTAGCTCTCATGTATCTGCAAAATACCCAAGACAGGAAACACAAATACCCCTTTACGTATCCCTAGAGAGACCGAAACTTATCAGCTATCATCTACAACACCTGAGGAAGCTAACATCACTTTGAGAAAAAAAACAATAAATCCAAATAATAACGACACAACTTATTCCGACGACCTGAGTTTTTTAGGCGACACCATACCTACGGAAAATAATGATATTATCCACACGGAAAAAATGTGGAAACCATGAACGATACGCATACTCCATTAACAGTGCAAGGTTTGAGTTAACTAATAATCGCACACCTCAAACAAAACAACAAATTTATTATACAAGAATTAAAAAACGCAATACATTCAGAAATATATAGTGCTATTACAGAATTAAAACAAGATTTATATTATAAAACAAACGCCTTAACAACACAAAATGACCAAAGAAAACAAGAAATAGAAAACATTAACAGAAAATTAGAAAAACTACAAATAGAAAATGAAATGTTAAAGAAAGAAATAAAGAAGCTAACAACAGAAGTGTCAAAAGTTCCAAATATACAAGAGAATAACCAAAGAAAAATTGTACTCTACGGCCTGAACGAATATTACAAAGAGCCTGAAAGTGCACTCCATAACAGATTAATAGAACTGTTTCGTGATAATCAACGTAGACGTCTCGGGTTATATAGAAGACCTGTACAGACTCGGAAGACCCGGTGGACCAAAAAATCGACCGCTTGTTATCGAATTTATTAGCAAGAGAATGGCTAAATATATTATTAACAATAGCACTTATTTTCAAGAAACTGGACTATTTATATCTATATAGATTTTTTAGATGCAAATGCACAAAAATATAGACCACAAATTCGAGAAGAATTATTTAAAGCCCGGAAAAATGGATCTCATGCAATTATAAGAAATAACCACCTATATATAGACTGAAAGCTGATTAAAATAGAATACAATAAACATCAATACGAATACAACACCCAAATGATACAATATTGAACAACACCAACCAACTTTGCTCGACAAATATATCCGACGAAACTGAGAACCAGACATTTCGTAAACAACGACCAACCATTTAAAATAATGTTCCAAAATTTTCAAAGCCTTATAACAATAAACAAGGTATTCTAGAAGAATTCATTGATAAAAATCCATTATATATAGTAATATGCATATCAGAAACTTAGCTAACTCAAGAAAAACTTGATCTCATAATTTTTTACAGATATAAATTTGTATCTTCTTTCTGTCGAACCACTAGAACAGGTGGCGGTATTTGTACACTTCTACAAGAACATATTGACAGCATAAATAGAAACGATATTTAAGACATGTCTATAGAATACTGTAATAAAAATAAAAAAAGTGAAAATGTGGGATATGGATATGTTGAGTGTTTAACAATACATAGGGTTAAGAATACTATGAGTGGGCTCCAAAATTAAATAATAAAACAATACAAAAAGAAACTCGGGCGCCAGGAGCTCACCACTACAAAATATGCTACCGGAATAGCTAACCATCGGTTGATCCTGAACTTTTAATCTGCCGGTGGGAGGACTTCAATAAAAGACACTACACTCTTTTGCCTGTCTTTTATTTCCCGTAGGTTGCAAAATAATTTAGAATTAAAGTTATCTAGTAGGTACTAAACTACATGCATCACATGGTATAAATATTTTTTGCCTGGTCATTATTGCCACAGTATGAATTAATAATTTAAAACTACATACCGTTTCTGCGAACTAAATGGAAATTAATAAAATTTAAATACTAATTGGAGCTGCTGTCATTTCGGCAAGGCGTGAAGCGGCACGTTCCAGTTATAATGTTATCGTTTATATGAAAAACCGGTTGTAAATAATGAATTTAAATCCCATATAAAATTATAGGTATAAAAATAAGGGAAAAAAAAAATAAAAAAAAAAACGCCGAGGCTGTAACAAAATAAGCCTGGATTAGAACTTTGGAAACAACTATCTTCTTCAAAATCTTCGTCTAAATTCAATCGGCAATATTGTATTATTTCTGAAAGGTATCAGGTTGTGTCTTACGCATGTAGGTAAATGAAATTGTTATGATGTGAATGACCTAATGAACTTGCCTAGCGAAATCGTACCGTATTCACATCATGTGTTGAAATTGTTAAAGTAAAAAATCAATCCTGCGGCTAAACCGTTGATTATAATTTGATAATTTTTGGTATACGTACTACTAACACGATACCCAGTATGTGGTTTCAATTAATGTCGTATTATCTCCACCGCTCTGTATAACTAATTTCTTGAAAAAAAATATGCTTACACGTCTCAAAATGACTTTCGGGTTTCGTTATTATAATTTATTATGACTCGTTATTCTAACCAACGTGTTCGATCGAGGACTTGCGCTTATTCAGTTACACGTTGTATAAATTAGTAGCGTATAGTAGGTATCCCCCATAGAGCTGCTTAATCGGTTTTCTCTTAAATAACCGGTGCGTATCGGTTTTCGCAAAAAAACGTTTTTTTTAGGTTTTCCTAAAACCGGTTGACATCACTCATATCCATTCTGGCGTAGAGCGAGCCTGCGAGCGACAAAGAGCGACACGTAAAGTATGTCTTCCCCAGAAATTAAAAATTAGATGATCCATTTTAAAGTACTACATACTTACTTAGTTTGCCACTAATTTTTAAAAAACATTTAAATGACCGAGTAGGTACGCCGACGAATCTATTGGCGCCATGTACTTTTTACCACCAGAAATCTTACAATAACATAACATACCATCACGCCTGTATTCCCCGAAGGGTTAGGCAGAGGCGTACTGAATGTACACCCACGGTTCGCCGGTATGTTTAAGTCCCATGTTATAGGGGGCGAGCGTATAGCCATTAACCGGGCACAAATCCAGACTCCGAGCTGTTACTGAGAATTTCATAGAAAAACCCAATAACACTTTGCTCGACCTGGGGATCGAACCCAGGACCTCTAGTGTAGCAGTCGCACTTGGGACCACTAGACTAATGAGGCAGTCACAAATCTTACAATATATTTTTATTTATTTACCCGCCAAAGATTTGATAAGATCTCGGGCAGTAAGTGTAAGATGGAAATTACAAATCGATGACCTGTCTAATAATAAAAAAATGTGGCTCACAATGTGTAAAAAGGACTTCAGTACTATTTACTCGACCGCTCGTAAAAAAGCGAGGCCTGGCTTAACCTGGTATAATTTATATCATCCTTTAGTTCTTTGGAATAAATTAAGCAAATCCAAAGAAGATCATGATGAGTTTGCCTATGCGACATGTCCAAGTCAAGAGATATCCAACTTTGAAATATTATCTGATGGCATTATTGGTGTCCTCAAAAGAGGAGCTATTGTTTATTACAATATTGAAACCTTAGAAAAATGTCTCCGCAAACCTATTATTGGGAGTTATTCAAGCTACACAGAGACTGACGAGACGATTGTCGTATTGAGTTATAGTCTGCAATTATAGTCGGGCTTCGTCCTCGAGATTAGATACACATGTAGTAACACGTACGGTGTTGCCTTTGCGCACTGTTGGTTGAAAGCTACCCTATATTACAAAAAAATAAATAAAAAGTAAGTTTATTGAGGGTAGGAAATTTCCTTAGTCTGGTATCGTGTTCGACCGCTCATTCACAGTTCAGTGCTCTGCCGGAGCGCACGTTCTTATTCAAAATTATTTCTAATGCTTAAATATTTAAATTTAAAATTGTATTGTGTTCAAAGTAAGTGATTCCTTTATTAAGCAAAAAATCATGGGTAAAAGGAAGAAGGCACATGATTATGATTATATCGCAAGAAAAATAAGGAAGTTAGAAGAAAAACTTCGTGGTCAAAAACACAGATCGAGATCGAAGAGTTCTGAAGGTTAGTTATGGTTCCAGTTCTTTCCTTTTAGTGAGCAAGGTGCAATAATATTACGTAAGGAGTCTGACTGCGGTTAACTTTTCGGGTTAACACTTTGGACATAAATACGTAATTAGTTAACTATTATCACGTGCGAGGCTAATACTGCGAGCAGTTTCAGGGACTGTTATTTTATTAGCATACGTGAAGTCATACGCGTGATGCGGGTAGTCTTTGGGATTGCCACTTCACCGTTCATTACCTACGTCGATTTATCCACAAATGATTTAATTCTTTTTTACCCTTTATTAACAAAGGAACGTACCCATTACAGAGGACGTTTCCCCTCGTCAATACGAATGTTATGATGAAGAAGCCAGGGAAGACGTAAAGGAAATGGAATCGGACAATTATTTCGCGGAATCGACTCCCTCCACGAGCGCAGGAAATCCAAACACCAACCCAATTCGTTCCACCAGCACAGCACACGAAGTTGCATGCGAAAATGTGACGATACCATTACCTTTAGCCACGACAATGGGAACTGTAGAGCTCATTGCCTCAACCGAAGAGCCTCCGAGTATCGAGCTGGACTCTTGAGATATTACAAATTTTTGGAGAGGACCCATCCGTCGAAAAGGTCTCTATGCTAAAGAAATTCAATCGGATTTGGCTATTTGCCTGCAGCATGTGGCTACAAGAGGCTTAACAAATGAAGTTCGTCAAGAATTAATAGAAAAATACTTACCCCTTAGCAATTGCATGCTGATAGACTCGCCGGCCCTTAATTTAGAAATCAAAGCCGCGATAACGGATGTCGTCCTAAAAAGGGACAAAAGCATTGAGATGAAGCAAAAGCAGATGGGGTGTGCAATTTCAAGTCTAGCAGGTGCCATAACGCAAATGATTGCTAAAGAAAACAAGGACACGGAAATAATAAAGATGTTGATGGACTCCATTCGCCTATTGTGTGACAATCAACACTCTGATTCAATAGTGCGCCGCAATTTTATCTATACTTATAATAAATCTGTAGAGAGGTCAATTCTGTACATGAAATATATTTCCAAAATAACTACCAGCGGGTGATTAGTGATCGATACTGACGCCAAAAATGAAATCAGTAAAATTTTTGTCTGTCTGTCTGTATGATCGTTATAGAAACAAAAACCACTCGACGGATTTCAACGAAACTTGGTACAATTGTTCTTCATACTCTTGGGCAGGTTATAGTATACTTTTCATCACGCTACTATCAATAGGAGCAGAGCAGTGAAGGGAAATGTTGGGAAAATGAGTGATTCATGAGAAAGGTTTCAAGCTATAAAACATCACGCTACAACCCTTAGGAACGGGGCAACGCAGGTGAAACCGCGGGCGAAGAACTAGACAACAAAGTAACTATTCCACGCGGACGAAGTCGCTGGCAAAAGCTAGTCCTACATAATTTAAAAAAAGAAATGAAGGAACAGCTACAAAAAACAATAGTCGATAAACATCTTTTTGGATCAGATCTAGCGGAAACATTAAAGGTAGCAAAAACAATATCAAAAACAGGAGCCGAATTAAAATCAACCAGACATGGACCCATCGCGAAAGCTCATCACTGCTAACCAGTCGACTTCCCAACCAAGGAATAATTTAAACTGGCGGGCTCCTCCCCCGAGTCGCAGGCAAACGGGGACTCGGAGGACGAAGGAGCCTGCACAGAGGAATCCGCCCGCGAACGCCTCGCGGACGTCCTATCGAGCGCGGCCGGCGCCATCCGCGCAGAGGAACAACTATCGCAGTCGGCGGTAGATGTCACGGTAAGCAACCATGCCGGCAGACTTTCTCTTTTTTTACCAAACCTCAATCAATTCTCACCTCAGATCCAAATATTTTATCTTGGGTTTCTGGCTATAAAATACCTTTTTCAACAAGGGTAATACAACATACTATTCCTAACAAGAAAAAATATTCATTATTAGAAAGACATTAATAGAAAATATATAGATCAGTTATTGTACACAGGTGCTATTTCCCATTGTGATCCGTGTGAAGAACAATATTTATCGGGCATATTTTTAATCCCGAAACCCAACGGTAAACACAGATTCATACTCAATTTAAAGAATGTTAATAAATTTATAAAGACCGATCATTTTAAGCTAGAACACTTACGTACAGCGGTTAAGCTTGTCTCGGAGAATAGTTACATGGCCACAATAGACTTACAGGATGCATATTTTTTAATAAAAATTAATGATAACTATAAAAAATACCTTAGATTTGAATTTGATAACGAGTTCTATGAATTTAATGTGTTACCGTTCGGCCTCAACACTGCGCCTTTTGTATTCACAAAGATAATGAAACCGGTGATTGGACTGCTTAGATCCTGCGGTTTCCTATCTAGTATATATTTAGACGATATTCTATTGATTGGTAATACTTACGACGCTTGTTTACAAAATGTAACCATTACTGAACAACTGCTATATACCTTGGGATTTATCATAAATAGAAATAAATGCAGTTTAGTACCAAAGACTTCTTGCAAATATTTAGGCTATATTATTGACACAAGAATATTCCAAATTAGTTTACCAGCAGAAAAGGCTATTAAAATTAAAAATAAAATACGGCGTTTCCAAAAAATGAGCCGATGTAAAATTAGAGACTTTGCCAGTTTGATTGGGTTATTATGTTCCGCTTGTCCAGCCGTAGAATACGGTTGGCTTTACACAAAAGAATTTGAACGGTGTAAAGTTATAAATTTAAAAGATGACCCAGACAACTATGACAAGATTATGAACATACCATCACACTTGTCACCTGATTTTGATTGGTGGTCTAACGCATTAAATACTCCAGTTAGCAAAATTAAATATGACACGTTCTGCTTAGAAATCTTTAGTGATGCTTCGACTACGGGGTGGGGCGCGGCATGCGGGAAAGAGACGGCTAACGGGGCTTGGACAATAGAGAAACGCACATGTCATATCAACTATTTAGAAATTGCTTCTGCTTTTAATGCACTTAAAGCTTTTGTAAAAACAATGAGAGACTGTCAAATACTTCTCCGGATAGATAATACTACCGCCATAGCCTACATAAATCGAATGGGCGGGATATAATTACCTCATTTAACACAAATAACAAAGGCCTTGTGGGAATGGTGCCAGGATAGAAAAATAATAGTGTATGCATCATATATTCGTTCTGCGGATAATAGATAGCAGATGCGGAGTCGCGAAAGATACACCCAGATGTAGAATGGGAGTTAAGCAGTTTAGTTTTTAGAAAAATAATAGACACGTTCGGACTTCCCGATATAGATATTTTTGCAAGTCACATCAACAAAAAATGTGTTAAATAATATATCCTGGTTTAAAGATCCTGAGGCCATAGCAGTCAATGCTTTTACCGTATCTTGGTCAAATATGTCTTTCTACGCTTTCCCTCCGTTTTCCATGATCCTAAAAATGCCGCGAAAAATTATAAGAGACAGAGCCACAGGAATAGTTGTACCTTTATGGCCAACACAACCTTGGTACCCTTTATTTAAGAAACTGCTCATATCACGAATTTTGTATTTTGATTCATATAAACACGTAATTTTATCCCCTTACAGCAACAACAATGTCAACCTTCGGTTTACCCTGGCTGCCGATCTCTTATCAGGGACTCGTTACTGAGAAGAAACGTCCCATCATCCGCCATTCATATTATGCTGGTTTCTCTCACAGGTACCTCATTAAGGCAATATGATACCTGCCTTAAAAAGTGGTATAATTTTTGTTTGTCCAAAAATATTGATATTTTTAAGGCATCAATTAATGAAGTAATATTGTTTCTAACGGTTTTATTTGAATCCGGTTCCCAATACGGGTCGTTAAATACGTGCCGATCAGCATTGGCTTTAATTCTTTCAATAAAAATTAGTGACAATGAGGACATAAAAAGGCTGTTCAAGGGTGTCTTCAGACTTCGCCCACCTTTACCTAAATATAATGTAACATGGGAGACGTCTAAAGTCTCCCAATGACAGTTTAGCTTTAGATAAGCTCTCACGAAAGTTAGTCACTTTGCTATCTCTTATTACAGCACACAGAATGCAAACCTTGTCAAAAATAGATATTAATAATATCCAACGGCATCAAGATAAAATCACTATTAAAATTCCGGACATCATAAAAACCTCAAGGATAGGTACTATGCAACCAAACCTTGTGTTACCTTATTTTCGTGAAAAGCCAGAAATTTGTCCTCTGTACCTCTGCGTGGTAATAATACTAATAACCTGTTTATAGGTCTTAAAAAACCACATAGATCAGTTTCAGCTCAGACACTGAGTCGCTGGGTTAAGTGTACCTTACTAGAGTGTGGAATAGATACATCTATCTTTACAGCTCATAGTACACGGCATGCTGCCACGTCCAAGGCCCACAAACTGAGGGTTAATTTAGATTTGATTAGAAAAACCGCTGGCTGGAATAATTCGTCTCAGGCATTTGGGAAATTTTATAATAAAAATATACAAATTACAGAACAGGACGATTCGTTTGGCAGGTTTATTTTGAACAATTCCCTAGAGATAAGTATATAAAGGTCCATAATAATTGGCACTTTTGTTAAGATTTGTTTGCCTATACCCCAATACAAATTGATTAACTAGGCACAAGACAGTTTATGTAAAGAATAATTAATGATAAATTAATTACTGTTGTGGAACTGATTAGAATCAATTCGATTGCTAGATTCCTGCGTTTCATTATTATTTCAGTAGCTCTCATGTATCTGCAAAATACCCAAGACAGGAAACACAAATACCCCTTTACGTATCCCTAGAGAGACCGAAACTAATCAGCTATCATCTACAACACCTGAGGAAGCTAACATCACTTTGAGAAAAAAAACAATAAATCCAAATAATAACGACACAACTTATTCCGACGACCTGAGTTTTTTAGGCGACACCATACCTACGGAAAATAATGATATTATCCACACGGAAAAAATGTGGAAACCATGAACGATACGCATACTCCATTAACAGTGCAAGGTTTGAGTTAACTAATAATCGCACACCTCAAACAAAACAACAAATTTATTATACAAGAATTAAAAAACACAATACATTCAGAAATATATAGTGCTATTACAGAATTAAAACAAGATTTATATTATAAAACAAACGCCTTAACAACACAAAATGACCAAAGAAAACAAGAAATAGAAAACATTAACAGAAAATTAGAAAAACTACAAATAGAAAATGAAATGTTAAAGAAAGAAATAAAGAAGCTAACAACAGAAGTGTCAAAAGTTCCAAATATACAAGAGAATAACCAAAGAAAAATTGTACTCTACGGCCTGAACGAATATTACAAAGAGCCTGAAAGTGCACTCCATAACAGATTAATAGAACTGTTTCGTGATAATCAACGTAGACGTCTCGGGTTATATAGAAGACCTGTACAGACTCGGAAGACCCGGTGGACCAAAAAATCGACCGCTTGTTATCGAATTTATTAGCAAGAGAATGGCTAAATATATTATTAACAATAGCACTTATTTTCAAGAAACTGGACTATTTATATTTATATAGATTTTTTAGATGCAAATGCACAAAAATATAGACCACAAATTCGAGAAGAATTATTTAAAGCCCGGAAAAATGGATCTCATGCAATTATAAGAAATAACCACCTATATATAGACTGAAAGCTGATTAAAATAGAATACAATAAACATCAATACGAATACAACACCCAAATGATACAATATTGAACAACACCAACCAACTTTGCTCGACAAATATATCCGACGAAACTGAGAACCAGACATTTCGTAAACAACGACCAACCATTTAAAATAATGTTCCAAAATTTTCAAAGCCTTATAACAATAAACAAGGTATTCTAGAAGAATTCATTGATAAAAATCCATTATATATAGTAATATGCATATCAGAAACTTAGCTAACTCAAGAAAAACTTGATCTCATAATTTTTTACAGATATAAATTTGTATCTTCTTTCTGTCGAACCACTAGAACAGGTGGCGGTATTTGTACACTTCTACAAGAACATATTGACAGCATAAATAGAAACGATATTTAAGACATGTCTATAGAATACTGTAATAAAAATAAAAAAAGTGAAAATGTGGGATATGGATATGTTGAGTGTTTAACAATACATAGGGTTAAGAATACTATGAGTGGGCTCCAAAATTAAATAATAAAACAATACAAAAAGAAACTCGGGCGCCAGGAGCTCACCACTACAAAATATGCTACCGGAATAGCTAACCATCGGTTGATCCTGAACTTTTAATCTGCCGGTGGGAGGACTTCAATAAAAGACACTACACTCTTTTGCCTGTCTTTTATTTCCCGTAGGTTGCAAAATAATTTAGAATTAAAGTTATCTAGTAGGTACTAAACTACATGCATCACATGGTATAAATATTTTTTGCCTGGTCATTATTGCATCAGTATGAATTAATAATTTAAAACTACATACCGTTTCTGCGAACTAAATGGAAATTAATCAAATTTAAATACTAATTGGAGCTGCTGTCATTTCGGCAAGGCGTGAAGCGGCACGTTCCAGTTATAATGTTATCGTTTATATGAAAAACCGGTTGTAAATAATGAATTTAAATCCCATATAAAATTATAGGTATAAAAATAAGGGAAAAAAAAAATAAAAAAAAAAAACGCCGAGGCTGTAACAAAATAAGCCTGGATTAGAACTTTGAAAACAACTATCTTCTTCAAAATCTTCGTCTAAATTCAATCGGCAATATTGTATTATTTCTGAAAGGTATCAGGTTGTGTCTTACGCATGTAGGTAAATGAAATTGTTATGATGTGAATGACCTAATGAACTTGCCTAGCGAAATCGTACCGTATTCACATCATGTGTTGAAATTGTTAAAGTAAAAAATCAATCCTGCGGCTAAACCGTTGATTATAATTTGATAATTTTTGGTATACGTACTACTAACACGATACCCAGTATGTGGTTTCAATTAATGTCGTATTATCTCCACCGCTCTGTATAACTAATTTCTTGAAAAAAAATATGCTTACACGTCTCAAAATGACTTTCGGGTTTCGTTATTATAATTTATTATGACTCGTTATTCTAACCAACGTGTTCGATCGAGGACTTGCGCTTATTACGCCGAGGCTGTAACAAAATAAGCCTGGATTAGAACTTTGGAAACAACGAGCATATTATGTCGAAAACGTGGTCACGTCCAACACAAAAACTTACCGTTTTTCCAACAAACAAGACCGGGGATTCATCACCACATGGCGAGAATTCGGTTAAAATAAGCCTGGAACAATAGCGAAAGCTGATTGTAGCCAAATCAAACAAGATTCAAATATGAGCAAGTACAATGAACGATTGCTAATAAAAACTTCGACTTACCGATAAAATATGGGTCCAAAACAAAGGAATTATGCCATAAGGCTTTAACAAACAAAATATTGTTACATTATAATGAAGCCTGCACCAAATGAGGCCGGATTAAAAATATTTAATTTTATGTTTAAAAAAAAACGTTCAGGCCACGGCTGGAGAAGGTCGTAGAGTGAATCTGTCAAATTGTGACAGATGACTTTTTTTAACATAATAAATCATGCCAACCTGGGTACCTGTGAAATAATCTACCACAGACTAAAACAATTCAATGAATTACGAAGGTTTTTATTAAAAAAAAACTATTACCATGTAACGAACTAAAAAGACACGTTACAATACATAATAGAACTATGCGCCACGGAATTACCTAAATAAAACTTAGTGATTGTAACTATGTATTGGAATAGAAGGGAGGAGGAAGTATTTTATCAACAATTGAAACAATTCCTAAACTATATAAACAATAAATACTATAAATTAAATATAATAATAGGCGGCGATTTTAATGTTAATATAATATCGGTCAGTTTAAAAACAAATCAACTTTTAAATCTTATGCAGGAACATAATTTTATTCAACATGTAAAAACTCCTACACATATTACACCAAACACTGGAACGTGCATAGATCTTATATTCACAAATTTTAACAACAAAGACTTGTACACTACTACAGAAGAGCTAGGTTTTTCCGACCACCATAGTACAATTGTACATCTAAAAATACCTAAACAATCACAAAAATATAACTGGTACAGGATGAAAAATATTCAATTGCACAAATATATCAAAATTCAAAGAGAAAATACAAAAACTTAATTGGAATGATATTCTTAAAACAAACAATGACATTAACATAAATTATAAATCATTTAATGACATACTTCTCTATTCTAAACCAATGTATACCTTTGCGTAAAATTAAATCACTTTAGGTATAAAAAAATCTTGTTTAAATAAGACTATTAAAGACATTAACAACAAAAACTTTTTCGGCGGTAGTTGCGAAAAAGTTAAGAAGTGTCTCTGAGTAGTGAATTTAATTTAATTTTAATAAATTAATACAATTACTTTTTTAATTAAAATTCTTAGTAATTATTTATCATTAACACAGTACTCACATTTGCAGTGCATTTAATGTAACTGAAGCACAAAAATATTCACCACCTGCCAGCTTTAACTACACTAACTTAAATCTATTAAAGCACTTTAATTATAAATATCACAATGCCACAACTTGCTGAGATACTGTCGGTGCAGAAAACTCTTGAAGAAAGTTTTCTCAGGAAGATGGAAGACCTTGAAGCTCAGATTCAAAGTGTAGGACCGGCCAAGGATACTGTGGCCAAAATCGCCGAAGAGTTCCGGACCTTCCGGGAGTTAATGTTCAGCATGCTTGGGCTACTTCGGAAGCAGATTTTCGAGTGTTCCAGGCAGATTGATGCTATTGAGACCCGGCACAGACGAAAAGCAGTTGTTTTCTTGGGTGTTGCTGAAACGGATAATGAAGATAGCAAAGCAGTTGTCTTAGACATTGTCCATAGGAAGCTGTCTCTGAACAATATATCTGCATCATCAATTAAGGTCTGTCATAGATTAGGGGCTACCAACAAGGAACATCATCTGCCTATTCTAGTCAAGTTTTCCTGCATTGATGACAAATCCTCGGTTTGGCGGGCAAAAACGAGTTTGCGTGGCTCTCCGATCACGTTAAAGGAGTTCCTGACCAAATCCAGACGGACAATCTTTGCCAAAGCTCGTTTGCATTTTGGCATAAGGGCATGCTGGACACAGGATGGGATCATTCATATAAAAGCCCCCGACGGTAGCCGGCACAGACTGACTACTATCGAAGAATTGGGCCCTCTTCTGACGAAGTTTCCTAAAGTTCAGGGCGCATCTTCGGCAGCAAGTAGAAGTGGCGTCGAGTCTGAGGGAAACAAAGCACGTAAATAGTTAATTACTTGGATTGTACATTATTTACTCTACTTTATACGTTCATAAAACATTACCTACCATGTCCATTTATTTACATTGATAGTTGTTTTGTTCGCTTTCTGCTTAGCCCTAATTCGCGAAGGTGTTAGTCTGACCAGTTGACCACTTCTTTACCCTCGTTTTTTATTTAGCCTGTAATGACTCGCCAATTATAAGAACAGATAATGATAGAGGTATCCTTAAAACTGTTTTTAGCCATCCTTCTGAGGGTATAACCAATATCTCTGATTCACAATTTCTCACTTCGCCTTATAAAAAATGTGTATTTATTGTCAATTGTCAGTTGGTTGTCATCACCAGTGGTGGTAAAAACGGCTACTTTTCGATAATGAATTATACTGTTATGTTATTTCCCAACAACTGTTATTGTATACTGTTGTTGTTATTCTGTTGGGTTGCGTCGAAACTACGACGTAAATATTCGGCGGTTAGTCAAAAGTTTTGTCTCAAAACACAACTTTGTTTACGACAAATGTTAGTGTTGATGACATTGACAAATGTCAACTGTCAAAACTAAAAAGCCCACGTTCCATTCCATCGGTTCCATAGATATTGCATACCACAGACAATTTAAGCGCTCTACACACGTGCCAAAGATTTTTAGTTGATTGATGTGACCACCATGATAAAGTTTTATTAAAGCGGATCGTTCAGCTGAGCCCGCGAAATTCAAATTTCAAGTGATTTTTCACTGTTTGTAGGTCTATAACAAGTTCTAGATTCATGACAGTAGTAATCGCGACATTAAATAGACAAAATTCACAACTGAGAACTAAAACCTTTACCTATAGATCCTTATCAAGCTAAAAACTTGCCAAAAACTGTGAAAACTTGTCAAAATTGACACTTTACACAGTAAAGGTTTTAGTTCTCAGTTGTGAATGTTGTCTATTTAATGTCGCGATTACTACTGTCATGAATCTAGAACTTGTTATAGACCTACAAATAGCGAAAAATCACTTGAAATTTGAATTTGGCGGGTTCGGGTGAACGATCCACCTTAAATATGAATATATTTTTAAGAGATGATAAAACATGAACATGTATTGAATGACGAAAAGAAATAAGTCAAATATGATATTGTTGCAAATAAGAATTTTCATTGACGCGTATTTTAAAGTTCATTGATTTGTACATGATTTAATTATTTACATTCTTTACTCTTTATACAAGCTGGTTATTTTACTATATACATTTTTGCATTGGGATTTAAGAACATGATTTGCTTAATATACCTACTTATATATTCTTAGAACTCAATATAGTTAGAAATAATATGAATAACTTTTCTACGAAAAAGTATTTTTATAATAGTTATACGTACCTTTTTAGTCTCACAATCAATTTTTTCAAAATAGTTCCAGCCCTAATTTTCGGCATATTTTTAAATGTTTTACTTATCCTAAAACTAAACTATACCTAAACTAAACCTATCTACAAAAGTCACCAATAATACTTTATAAATATTTACATAACACGATTACACGACCGTTGACAATTTGACAATAACTATAATAGTCAAACAAAGTACGCAAATCGCGAGGAACAAAACAGCACTGAGCACGATGAATACCAATCTATTACTCAGTGTCATAACACTCCCATACATTTATTTTTTCTATGACTTTTCTATGTGTTAAAAAGGACTGCCATATTCCTCTAGATGTCGCTGCCTTAAATTTTACATCCGTATAAATACACATACCTATAGCTAGCATACATACAAGTCCCAGAAAATACCGTTCCGCGTTACGCAGATTATTATTATGAATGTAATTACTCAAAAAGTAGTTATAAATACAAATGAGTATTCGTGATAGAATAACCTATTATATTAGTAGTGAGGTCTTTGTTTCACACAATTACATTGTTATTTTCTTCCTATTTGCTTATTTTTTTATAATAAATATTGAGAATAGAAACGTTAATGCCGCCATGTTTTTTCCAAAAATATGTCGTGTCAAATCATGACCATGTCAATGTCATGTCATTCCGTTTCCGTTTGTGATCCGTGAATGTGCTCCGCTTGTGTTTATATGATTTTTTCAACAACTTTGCTTCATCCCCGGACCCCGACAACTACGCCTATTACACTGGACTTACGCCTGTTAGACTTTGATCTGCCTGACGATTTGTACACGGTTGACCTGTATTATGGCTGCTTCCGAGAGAGGTTGTTGTGTGCCGAAATGCGGTAAAACTCGTAAGTAAATATTGATAAATATGCGTAACATACAAAATAAAAGAAGATAAATATAGTAAAAACTTATGTATGCAAAGCTGTATTACTTTTAATTATAATATCATCTAAATGAGACCGTTTGCAATAAGCATAATTTCTCTAACCACTGTAAATGTGAACATTCTCTTTTAATTGAATTATCTGTTTTTTAGGCAAAGATGATACAGTACTGCATTCGTTTCCTAATCCTGACAAGGATATGGATCGATATCTTGAATGGACCTGAGCAGTTGGAATCAGTATATCGTCTCTGGATCCTCAGTATGTGTACAGAAACCGCAGAGTGTGCCATGCCCATTTTGAAACAAAATATTTGACATGGACTAGAAGGCTCAGCCCTGATGCAGTTCCCACTTTATTCTTGCCAGGTATGAATGTATAGTCTATGTGGGCTTCTAAACACACATGCCAAGTTTTGTATTTCTATACAGTAACCTATTTAGTATTTAAGAAGACACACTTTTTTTTTTTTAAATGAACCAACACAAATTTACTAACTAAAAGGCATAAATTTTGCATATATGTATTTTTTGTATGGGTATCTATCTCCTTTAAGATAGAGAAAAGGACATGGGGACCCATAAAGGATGTGGTTATAATTTGTTATGTTACATGTTATATATAGGCATTGAGGTAGTATATGGAGTAAAACACCTCTAGGAAGTATTAAATATGAAATATCCGCTCAATTGCCAAAAAATATTATACATTTATATGGTTACTGTTAATTAGTCACAATCTCATGAAAGAATTGTAGGACACATTACGTTTCTTTATAAAATAAAACCATAAAGCATCTTTAAAAAAATAAGTCTTGTATGGAATCATTATTTTTTATTGTTAACAAATCTAAGACATATTAATAAAACATTATAAACTAGGAAATCAAATAATCTGCTGACAGTTTTTAACTAGGGGTCAAAAACTGAAAATGTTATAATTTTTGTCATTTCCTTTGACAAACAATGCAAGTTTTCCTTAAAAATCAGTATGATACACAGTCTGCGGATTATAAAAAAATCAACTAAACTTTATAATTATGCTATCCAAAAAAGTAAATAAGTATTAAAATGATACTCATAATGTTAGAAGGGATTCCATTTCAAAATAATAAAAGACTTCCACTTACACACCAAATTAAATTCCTTCCAATAGTGTGTATCATTCAATACTTGTTAACCTTTTTGGATACCTTATAAAGTACTCAATACTCAATACACCTATTCCGTGTAGTGGTAGTTGTTTAGTAGAATATTATATTTAACTTTGTTGTAGGCTTTTGTCATATCTAAAGTCTATTCATTTTTATAAATATCAGTACACTGTGTATCATAATGATTTTTTAAGAAGACTCGTTGTTTGTCAGAGGAAATGACAAAAAAACTGGACATATTATAATTAATTACAAATGTATAGTTTTCAGATTTTTACCTATACCTACGTACTTAAGACGGTATTACTTGCCAAATTTCATAGTACGGAAAATACCCTATAAATTTTGATTTCCTTGAGTGTCGAAAAATAAGTTTTTTGTGGCGTAAACGGCCGTATCTTTTTTTACGTTACCTTAGAAGTTTGATTTTTTCACAGTTTCAAGGGACTTTAGGCTTGAGTACCTATATGGTTTTAATTTCAACTCGATACGTCCGCGCGTTCCCGAGATAAACTGTCTTGACAGACAGACGGACGGATGGACGGACAGACGACAAAGTGATCCTATAAGGTTTTTTCATTTTGAGGTACGGAACCCTAATAATTAAATTTTCAGTTTTTGACCCTTAGTTAAAAACTATCAGCAGATTTGTTTTGATTTCATAGTCGATAATGCTTTGTTTAAAGTTTTTCATAGTTGATAAATATTGAGATAGATCAACGTTTATGCTAGCACACATATCCAGATGCTTACCAGGAGAGTTAGGAAAGTTATTTATATATTCTTTGAAACTTCCTCACTGTGCAGATAGAGAGCGAGATAAACCAACTTTAACGTGTCTCTATCTGCAGAGTCAGTCTCTTCTATCATATTGTGTTGTTGCTTGGGGCGGGTATCAAAAATTGCAAAAACCAATATGTGTGTAATGTTGTTAAACATCGAACAACTCCTGTGGGACATCAATTTTCTGTGCTGAGTGCCCATCTTTATAACAAGGCCCATAATTGGATAGGTATTAATAAACTTAACGCTAGAGAAGCAAAGAACAAGTTCACTGAATGGCTAAAAACCCTGAACTTATACCAGCACTGAAAAATTACTGAACACTATATTGTAAAACCATCAAATTGCGTACGAATATAACACACACTTTAATCCCACATACAAACACTCACACACAGAAAGCAATATCAATAGCAATATGTATAGATTTTATTATATCTATACATATAATAAAATCTATACATATTTACATTAAAATGTAACTGATATCTTTCTGTATATGGAAGATATAATATAAACTATTATTGGGGGCATTAGAACACAAAACAATGATATCTTGGGACACCCAACACACTGCTATCTGATCCCAAACTAGGCAGAGCCAAATTGCACGTAACAGCTAGACTAAATCGCTTACTGTTTCTTCTTCCTGTTACTGTGGGAATTTAATGTTTAACTATAAACTGTACTGTCTCTGGGTTATAGTAGATGACTAGTTATAGTTTCTTACATACTATAATGTGTTGTATTATATTACAGGTGAATCTTCAGAACCAAAGTTTACTGTAAAAACTCCAAAATTGCCTAAGAAAATGCCTATGTTTGACCAAAAAGCATTAATTAAGGCTGTTAATAAGCTGCAAAAAAAAAAGCCAATTATGCAACACGATTAAAGAAGGCATTGAACTTGTCTGAAAACAAAACATTTCAGAACACCTTAAAAAAATTCACTGCCTTGGCTGCTATGTTCACGTTAATGCAGTTTCGTGAAACTGGGAAAAATAAAATGGGACGTAGATTTACTGAGCCTGAGAAAATCATGGCATTAAGTTTATATAAGAGGAGCCTTAGGACTTACAGGTGGCTGCAAAAAACTTTTGTCTTGCCATCTTCTATGACACTAAGCAGACTAATAGCGCGAGCAAATTTAAAACCAGGGATTAATGAAAACCTCCTTAAACAATTAAAAAAAAGAGTAGATAAAATGAAAGCAGATGACAAACTTTGCATATTATTATTTGACGAAATGTCTATTGCACCACATTTTGATTACAATCAAAGAAGAGACGAAATTTCAGGCTTCGTTAATAATGGGGAGTCAAGAGAAAATAAACTAGCTGACCATGCTCTTGTGTTCTTGATAAGAGGAGTTCAAAAAAACTATAAACAACCCATTTCCTACACATTTTGTTCAGGCAGCACAAACTCAGCTGAACTAGCAAGACAATTAAAAGTAGTGATACGAAAACTGCATAGTGTAGGACTACACGTCCTAGCTACTATATGCGACCAAGGTGCATCCAACGTCAGTGCGATAAACTCTCTGATTCAGGAGACAAGAGCTGATTATTTAAGGAAAAATAAAGAATTGAAAAGAGATAATTTTGAAGTAGACGACAAAGAAGTGATTCCCTTATACGATCCGCCTCATTTAATTAAGGGAATCCGAAATAATTTGATGAGCAAAAATTTAGTATGTTCAATAAATGGCTCTAAAAAACTGGCAAAATGGGAACATATAGTCAAATTGTATGAAGAAGACCCAGCATATAATCCTACCAGACCCAGCAGGATTCGACTTGTGAATAAATTAACTGATCGACACATTAATCCAGATAAATTTCAAAAAATGAAGGTGAAATATGCAACTCAAGTTTTGAGGCAAAAAGTTGCAGTTACTATGGGATTTTTAGCAGGTCTGTAATTAATTTTGGAAATATTCCATAAAATATTATATCTGTCGGTATCTATAATATTAAATCAAAGAAGCGCGGTGACACCATCTTAGGGTTCGATTCCCGGTAGGGGTGGGCCATTTAGAATGAACTGAAATGAAATGAACATAATTTCCCAAATTTTCTCCAGTTTTGGGTGTTTTACCGTCGCACCGTTATTTCCGAGTGATCTGGTTTTTTAATTGTTTTGTAAATTTAGCCAGAAATCTTGGCCATTGTGTCTCTTTTTCCGATCTTTAATGGCTTTATATATGTACTAGCTGTTGCCCGCAGTTTCACTCGCGTCAACCAGTTTTCGACACAAAATGTATAAAAAAAAACCTACTTTATAGACTCCGTAAATGTTTCATTAGCATAGCTGTAATATTTTGTCTCTTGTCGCAAACTTATAAAACATTCACATAAACCTTACATATTTCCATACAAAATTTCTCCCCCTATTCCCTATTGTTATTTTACAGACTTGAGGGTAAAACTTTTATAAAAAATAAGTTTCAAACTTCTAGCTCTAAAAATAACGATACTTCCATACAACTATTCATCCCCCTCTTTCAACCCCTTACAACCCTTTTTTCGCATTAAAAAGTAGCCTATGTCCTTTCTCAGGCTCTAGACTATCTGTGTACCAAATTTCATTTAAATCGGTTCATTAGTTTTGGCGTGAAAGCGCGACAGAAAGACTGAGTTACTTTCGCATTTATAATATTAGTAAGGATAATATTAGTATAAATAAAAAAAAGATGATGCATTTAAATTAGCATCAATACGACATTGCAAGCATAATTATGACATTGGTTCCATATTTACTATTTACCATATCAATTACTACTAATTTTGACCTTTTTTTTGTGTTAAAAGCTATAGGTAATATTTTTCAGTTTTCGTTTTGACTATATGTATTTTATAGTTATGCTGTAGTGCTCATTTTTTTTTATTTCAGAAAGGAAAATACTTCCTCCTGAATGTACACAGACTGCTGATGTCATCCTGTTTTTCGATGAACTCTTCGATTCCCTAAATGGGAGTTATGATAATTCGAAGAAAAGGTCTGGAAAAACTTTATTGACCCAAGTAACACCAAAATCAGATCATGGCACTGTTTGGTCGAAAGCTAAAATAGTGTTAAGCTCAATGAAATTTGTAAATAATGATGGTACAACACAGAACAAGCAGGTCACAGTTCCAACAATAAATAATTGGTTACGTACTTTAAATAATGTGGAGTACCTCATAGAAATACTTTTCAAAAAATATAACATTAAATCTGTGTGGATGAGGCATTTTAATCAGGATCCCCTAGAGAATTTCTTTGGGTCGATTCGAAGCCATGGGTGCAGAAATACTAACCCTACTGTAGCTGGTTTCGAATCATCCTTTGCTGCATTATTAATTAATAACTTAAGTGGCCAGCACTCACCTGGGTCCAACTGTGAGGAAGATAGTTGCCAAACAATTTTTAAATCTATGGAATCTTTATTTAAATATGCTGAAAATAAGCCCATGCCCACAGTTACAATTGATTTGGATAATGAAGTAGAATATATAGATTTTGAGGTGAAAAGAAATAACCCCAGAATATTAGCCCCATTACAGTACGTAACTGGTTATTAATTAAGAAAAATGAGGGTAAAAGTTTTCAAAAATTATAAAAAATGTAAAGAATGTTTTTATGACAATAATAATAAAAGTGATTTTTTGAAAATAAGAGAATATAAAAAAGGAAAATCATATCTAACTTACCCTAACAATGAGTTAGTAATGCTTTTTTCAAAATTACAAGACTTAATCACATTTTTTCTCAAAAATAAATCTATAACTGTAAGCATAAAAACATTTTTAAAAACTGTGATTTATTTAAATCTTGATTTTAAATTATTTGATTGCGAAAATCACAAATCGCAAGCAATCGAATACATGTTGGAGCTGTCCTGCAAATTTTTCATTTGTAACTGGTGCCGAGATATTAATAAAATAATAAATGGCACCAGATTAGACGTGGAGAAAAATGATTTAATGAAAATGTATGCTTTTAATTATTATAATAAAAGAAAACATAATAAAAACGCTGTCAACCTACTGTAACTGTAACCTGTACTCTGTGCTATTACTGACGACGTGATGACAACGACGACAACATGTGTTGTCCTGTAATGTGAATGTAACCCTGTTATTAAATAATTATAATTCGTAAAAAAAAAATCGACCTTATTTCGATTTCGTAAAGCTTATATTCGTAAAACACATTTGACTGAATGACAACGAATAGCAATAGCGTTGCTCACTTCGAAAAGAAAATGAACCTTAACATCATGTTGCGTAAGGTCATTATCGTACGCGATGCGCGCGCAGCGCGATCGTGGAAATGGAATTGCATGGCGGCTCGTTTTTTGACAGCGCGTAATTGACGACGTAATGACAACGACAAGTTGTGTTGTCCTATATCCCTGTTATGAAATAATGATAGTTCGTTAAAAAAAATCGACCTTATTTCGATGCCGTAAAGCTTATATTCGTAAAACACATTTGACTGAATGACAACGGATAGCAGTAGCGTTGGTCACTTCGAAAAGAAAATGAACCTTAACATCATGTAGCGTAAGGTCATTATCGTACGCGATGCGCGCGCAGCGCGATCGTGGAAATGGAATGGCATGGCGGCTCATTATTTGACAGCGCGTAATTGATTACGTAATGACAACGACAAGTTGTGTTGTCCTATAACCCTGCTATGAAATAATGATAGTTCGTTAAAAAAAAATCGACTTTATTTCGATGCCCTAAAGCTTATATTCGTAAAACACATTTGACTGAATGACAACGGATAGCAATAGCGTTGGTCACTTCGAAAAGAAAATGAATCTTATCATGATGTAGCGTAAGGACATTATCGTGCGCGACGCGAGCGCAGCGCGATCGTGGAAATGGAATGGCATGGCGGATTGTTATCTGACAGCGTGTTATTGATAATTTCAATAATGAATTAAACATTACGGAAGAAAAGTGCAATGCGTAATTTGTTGTTGTAATAATGACCATCACTGGTCATCACTGTCAAGCGACGTGACACTCCAGTAATTCCACAGATTAGTAATTGCATTGATGGATTTAACATAATTTCTAAATCGTTTGGATACGACAACGAATCTTTTCGGGTCTATTCCAAAACGTATTAGATAAAAGTACACTTATGTCAGGGTGCGTTCCGAAATGTTGTAGGTACATACGAACATTTTATATTTTACTTTCTATTTAATTATGTTAAACTCTTGGTTGTTAATATTCTGTTTATATTATTGTTAGCTGACGGGTGGTGCAGAGACGGTGTACGTATTATTTTATTTGCACTTAATTTAGTCGGTATTATATACTTTTTATTTATATTTTATCTATCCTATATTTATATTGATGATATCAGATGATAATGAATCGTTTTACTCAGCTAATGAATCTGTAACGTCTCTCAATGATAGTTTTTCTTCTATTACAGATACTCTTGGAGATAGTTTACGTAAGAATTTCAACCAAAAAAAAGACCGTCTATTTAATGTCTGCCATCTCAATGCTCAAAGCATTCCTAGCCATTTCTGTGATCTGTATGAGGCGTTTTCTGATACTAATGTTCATGGCGTTCTGATTTCGGAGTCTTGGCTCAAACCTCAATTACTATCCACCTCTTACCCGCTTCCAGGTTTCATTCTAATCCGGAATGATCGGGTTGGAAAGGGAGGAGGTGGTGTTGCTCTTTACCTCCGCAGCGATCTCCCCTATAAAGTTCTTTCTACTTCATCTCCACACTATTCTTCCTCTGCTGAGTTTCTTTTTGTTGAGGTTTGTGTCAAAGGTGCTAAGGCCATTCTTGGTGTTGTATATTGTCCACCTACAGTAGACTATTTCACTGAATTCGAATCAGTATTAGAATCTGTGGGTTCAGAGTATGCACATCATATCATCATGGGTGATTTCAATACAAACCTTCTTGCCCAAAACTCCACCCGCACTGTCAAACTCCTGCGCCTGACCGAGTCAGCGAGTTTGTATGTCCTTCCCCTTCATGCCACTCACCATAATAACGTTGGCGAGGATACCTGGCTAGATCTAATCCTTACCTCGAATACTTCCCTCGTTTCCTCTCACGGTCAACTCATTGCTCCTGGTTTTTCTCATCACGACCTTATTTTCCTTTCCTATATCCTGAAACCCCCTAAACCTAAGCCGGCGGTTCTGTACAGGCGCTGTTTTGGTCGGATGGATGTGGATAAATCAGGCAAGGATGCATCTAATGTAAATTGGAAAGCTCTAGTTGATGCTACTACGGTCGACGACAAGGTTTGTATTTTTAACCGGGTTGTGACCGACATTTATGATGCCAATGCCCCTCTTAAGAAAGTTAAGTTGAAGCGTCCACCTGCGCCTTGGATGACTAGAGGGGTTCAGATGGCGATGAGACGAAGGGACCGCGCTTTTCGGAGATACAAAAGGGACCGTGTCGAAGATAACTGGAAACTCTTCAAGGCTGCAAGGAATCGGTGTAACCAGATGATACGGAACGCTAAGCGCCGCTATATTTTTGATAATATATCTTCTTCTTCTTCTGCCGATATTTGGAAGTTTCTTGGAACTTTAGGTATCGGCAAATCGCGACATTTAGACCTGCCAAATTCAATTGGCTTAGACGCTCTCAACATTCACTTCTCAACCGGACCTTCACTGGATGGTCCTACCAAACAACTAACGCTCCTTTCAATAACTGGTCTAACGCATCCTGTTATAAATCCTTTTCATTTCATTCCAGTTGCTGATGCAGAAATCAAAAAGACAATCCTTTCAATCAAATCTAAGGCAGTGGGCTGCGACAATGTCAGCCGCAGAATGATCGTGACAATACTAGACCACCTCCTCCCAGCTATATCCCATATTATAAATTTCTCACTTGAGTCTGGTTCTTTTCCATCGCTGTGGCGAAAAGCTTATGTACGTCCCCTGCCCAAGATTTCAAATCGTTCTCTTCCTTACCATTTCCGTCCTATTTCCATCCTTCCCTTCCTATCTAAAGTGCTAGAAGCCTGTGTTTATAAACAATTCTCCCAGTTTATTCATCTGAACAAATTATTAAGTCCTTTTCAGTCTGGATTTAGGCCAGGTCATAGCACCACTTCTGCACTCCTTAAAGTGACTGGCGATATAAAAACGGGTATGGAGGATTCTAAACTTTCTGTGTTAGTGCTAGTTGATTTTACCAATGCGTTTAATACCGTCAGTCACGAAATTCTCCTATCTCTCCTCTCTCATCTTATGGTTTCTGATAAAGCGCTGGAATGGTTCCCTTCTTATCTTCGGGATCGTCAGCAGTCTGTCCATGTTGAGCAATCATCCTCAAATTGGTGTAACTTAGAGACTGGCATCCCACAAGGCGGCATACTTTCCCCTCTTCTATTTTCTATATTCATAAACTTCATTACTAACAAACTTCAGTGTTCTTATCATCTTTATGCTGATGACTTGCAGCTATACTGTCAAGCCGGGATGGATAGTTTATGTGATGCGATCAATGCAATAAATTGTGATTTAGTGGCCATCAAAAAATAGTCTGATATGTTTGGGGTTGCGGTGAACCCTGGCAAATGTCAAGCCATCATCATTGGCAGTCAGCGGAATACAGCTAAATTGGGTAGTATCACCCTTCCCCAAGTCATGTTTGATGGTATGGTCATCCCCATTAGTCTCAGTGTCAAACATCTCGGTTTGCATATTGACACTACCCTAAGCTGGAGTAACCAAGTGGCAAGTGTTAGCCAGAAAGTTACGGGATCGCTACGTACTTTATACCACCTGAAAAATCTACTTCCATCAAAGACCAAAGCAATGCTTGTACAGGCCCAACAGGAACAACAACTACGAAGAGTATTGGTATCATGGGGTTACTTTAGAAAGCTCTCATACTTATTTTGTGGAGTTACTTTGCATGTTATGTACGCTGTGTGTAGGTGTTGTTTCACAGAGACTAACTGGTGGAGATGACGATGTACTTGATAGTGAGGACCCGGGACCTTCGACTTCAGGTACACAGGTATCATGCCGATCATGACATGGTGATCAACGAGGAACAGTCGCTACAGTAAGGCGAATACTAGAGGAGTTCGTCGAGGACGACGCAGGGTCAGGACGGCCGAATTAGCAAAAAGCAAAACCACACCGAACGGAGATTATAAAAGGAGGCGCTTCACCGTGTATCGGTCATTTGCATCTCAGCCATCGGACGGCACGGTCGTGCTCGGCGCGACTTGTTTGTTCTGTATAGAAGTTGTTATTTTGTAATTGTAGGTAGATCATTGTTTTTTTTTTTTATAAAGACTTTCGTCGAGTTGCCTAAATGTATATTAAAAAAAAAAAAAAAAAAAAAAAAAAAAAAAAAAATCCAATATTAACAAAATACTACAAAATTTATGATTTTTTTTTTAAAGAAAACTGTCACAGTAGCAAAAAAACTACACTTTAAAAATAAAATGATGCAATCGAACAATAAAGTTAAAACAATGTGGGGAATAATTAATGAACGCACAAACAAGAAACAAAAAAGTGAGAAACACAACATAACCTTACAGATAAACAATAGCTTAACTTCAAAACCCTAAGAGGTTGCAAATATATTTAATAGTTTCTTTGCTTCTATTCGTGGGGATAGCAAAATACCTACCGGCAGCAAACCAAAAAGTCTCCTGGCGAATCCAGCTACACAAAATACATTATATCTTAGCCCAGTCACCCAGTAGATCCTTATGAAGTAAATATAATAATTAAAAATTTAAAAAACAAAAAAGCCATGGAATTTATGAACTTCCACCAACTCTATTAAGACAATGCGCTGACGTATTAACCTTGCCATTTTTCATATTAATCAACCAATCTTTTGAAGAAGGCGTTTTTCCCGATTTATTAAAAAAAATACTTATAAAACCGATCCATAAGAAAAATAAAAAAACAGACCCAAATAACTACCGTCCCATCGCTCTCTTACCAACAGCCTCAAAAATATTTGAGAAAGCTATGTGCGATCATGTTTATGCATTTTGCGAAAAATATAACATATTCAATGATAGCCAAAATGGCTTTCGCAAAAACCGATCTACCGTTCTGGCTGTGTATAAATATATACAAGAAGCTCTTAATATAATAAATAATAAAAAATATGCTGTAGGTTTCTTATTTTTTTTTTTTTTTTAAAACGTTGCCCCACACTAGGATTTTCTCCTGTATCGTGGGTGCGTTTACAAACACAAATTCTCACATACACAAACGCCCAGACCCGGAACAACTACCTGTAGATCATACAAATATTTGCTCCGTGTGGGGATCGAACCCACAACACGTGGCGCAGAAGCCGATCGCTCAACCGCTACGCCAATCGTGTCGATTATTGGACTTGACAAAAGCGTATGATAAGGTACAATTTGATATATAATTAAATAAACTATATAACATCGGTATACGCGGAAAAAGTTACGAATGGTTCACATCTTATCTAAAAAATAGAGAGCAAGTTGTAGAAATAGAACATTACATACACGTCATAAGAAATAAAATTGATTCGATCCCTAAACATGCCAGTAAACGCTTCTATACCACAAGGTAGTGTGATAGGCTGCCTGCTATTCCTTGTCTACATTAACAATCTCCCTAACCACATAAATGAGTCATGCATATTGTTCTCTGATGATATCTCGATCATAACATGTGATAATAATATAAATCTAAACCAAAAATTGAGTACTATACTTAACACTGTAACACACTGGATGAACGAGCACAATCTTGAAATTAACTACAATAAGACAAAAATAATAACTTTCCACCCCCGACAAAAAACACCTTTATGTATAAATTTCAAATATAACTGATCAAAATTAGAACTAGTAAATAAATTCACACTATTAGGCCTAGACATAGATTCACATATAGATTGGAAATCACATATCCAAAAAGTAAGAGTAAATTATCTAAATTTTCATACGCTCTCCGAGAAATCAAGAATCCAACAGACCTCATAACAGCACTAGTAACATACTACGCGTACGCATTTGCATGGCTTAAATATGGAGTTATCCTATGGGGCAATAGTACAGACGCGCCTACATTATTCACTCTACTGAAAAAAATGATTAGAATTTTAATAAATATCGAAGATACAGACTCTTGTAAACCCCATTTTAAAGACCTAAAAATATTAACCCTACCCTGTCTCTACATACTTGAAATTTGTAAATTTGTACGACAACATCCGCAACTCTACACTAAAAGAAAAGATATACAAACTAAAATTGCATTTGACATAAAAGCAGATTAAATTCACGATTAAAAATGCACTCTTCTAGTACATTTCTTATGTCCATAAAAATTTACAATAATATACCGGAATAGATCAAAAGTATAAATAAAAATAATATCTTTATCAATAAATTAAAACAATTTCTAATAAAATTAAAAGCTACTACTCTGTTGAAGAATTTTTTAGCGACAAATTTAAACAGTCTGCGGTAAAAACTACACATACATACTAAAAAAATACTTAACAATATAATTTACAATAACATGATACCTACATTTCATTTTAAATTTAACTCAGAATATAATTTAAAATAATAATAATAACATTCTACAAGGCTTAATAAAGTTGTAAATATCTAGTTTATTATAATTTATAGTTTTAAAAATGAAAACCGTGCAATAAATAAAATAAAAATACATAAACATTATCTAAAACAAATATAGAAATACATATTTTAATGATTCAATTTAATTTAATATATATAGTTCTTATTTTATTTGACAAAGAGCGCCTTCATCCTCTCTCCTATTAAAAATATCTTTGCTGTGCCCGACAGGGTCCATAATTGATCCAATGTTTAACATACCTACCAACTATACATTAGTTGGTAGGTATGTTAAACATTGGACCTACCAACTATACATTAGTTGGTAGGTATGTTATGGAATGCAATAAAGTATTTAGTATTGAGTATTTTCAATACCATGCCCATAAAACAATACAACTTTATGGAGAGAGAAGACTGTCCTGTTCTTCGTGTATGCCCAATACTGCAAATTGATGTTATGGAAAGAAATAATGGCCATACAGTTCTTGTAGGAATGCCTAAAAAGATTGCCCTATTGAATTTCACTCACAATTTTGAAACAACTGTGTCAATGGAAATTGTACCAGCATTGTATTCAGTTGCATAGATGTTCACTATCTATTCAATAACAAATATTAGAATCTCTTGTCAGGTCTGTGTCAATTTCATTACCTATATGCTTAACATGCAGTGAAAATGATTAATCCCTTGAGAGTCACCTGGAGCTATTGGTCCAAAAACAATAGATATTTTAGGCTAAAGTTCTAACATGATTAATAAACATCGGGGTAATTCTCATCACCTACCTAATTAAAAAATCATAATCATCATTTATTTATTTTCAGGCATCTATGGCCCATAGATATATACCTTACAAGCTAACATATATAAAATATATACAAAATAGTGTTAGTAGATAGGGCTTAAGATTATGTTAGTTGCACTTCACTTTGCACTTATTGTCTTTGCGTGCTGTCGTGTGGCACTTGTCCGCGGAAGCAACGAACACCACGTCCTGCGGCCAAAAGTCCTCTTCCATGACGAGGGGCAGAAAGCAATTCGGTACTCGCACCACGAACGCCTTAAAGTTAACGTTTCGGCGCGACTCCAGTAACTGCACCCTCGGCGTGTACTTTGTCTTCTGGCGCACGTACTCCACGATGTCCTCCGCCCTAGTGGTGTAGTGCAGGCGGGAGATATACACCGGTGTGTTCGGCTTGGCGGCACGCAGGGTCATGTTGGGCTCCGTAGGAGCGTTGCCGCAGCGGTTCTTATTGTTTCACATTCGGCGCTTCCTCCGTTGCACCGTCACGAAACCATCATCATTAGTAGGTAAGTATTGGGGGGCTCGGATCAAAGGAGATCCGCGCCCCCCAATACTTTATTCAAAACGATCCTCTTATTCAATTATCTCTATTCGAAATGATCTTTCTATTTAATAATCTCTATTCGAAAAGATTTTTCTATTCAATAATCTCTATTCGAAATGATCTTTCTATTCAATAATCTTCAAGTTTGTACTTCATATTTTTATGAGGTAGGAAATGAAATGAAATAATAATTTTAGCACTATTTTATTTTATATATAAATCTTAAATTACATATTTTACACAGTGACATATAGATACATATTTCTGTGGTCCTAGATCAGACAGTGATAAGTGCATTTTTGCTCAAAATGACTTATTAATATAGGTATAATCGCCAAAAAATGCTCTTTCATTTGGTCATATCATACATTTCCTTAATTTAAAAAAATACTTTTTTTCATATGAGTGTCTCATATTTAGTAGTGTCTTCAAGAGTTCTCAATAATTGAATTGCTTGTCCTGATATTCAATTAATACAGTTTTATCAGTCCGAACGGTTGTCGTGTGTATCATGAACTGTATAGTAATCTGATTGCATCGATTCAGATGCTCGATAATGCTTTGATTATTTTATTGTTGGGATTGTCGTCTTCTGGCAGAAACTCAAAGCGTATGATAATAAGTTTACAAATACCTTTGGAAGTACATTTCACAGAATCTTGCATTGTGGCTAATATCAATTATTTAATTTATTTTTTTAGATTGTTTATTTCCGTTTGTGATTCAACCGTTCAACTACAATTTTAGCAATCGAATGTTAAAAATATATGTAATAAAATTATTATAAACAAGAGATTCATAGATTCATTCATACATTCATTCATCAAACAATCTATCTGTCATCCTTTACTTTAAAATCATTTTATACTTTTCAGTAACATAAAAATATGGATGGGGGATTTAAAAAGTCTAATAATTAAACAAGAAAATATTTATTTAAAATTTTTATTATTTATGCACCATTTATTTAAACACAATACATTTTTCAAAGCACATACAGAGTCATGATAAATACAGTTATACAAATTATTAGAACCTTTATATTGATCATACAAGCTTAAGAAATTAGGGCAACACCTGTCTTCTAAATTACATATATTCTTATTATTATTTCCTAAAATAGTTTTTAGCCACAACACTTTTTCTAAACCTTTAGTATAGATACATTTATCTCTTAAAATATCTGCAATTAAATTTTGATGGCTTGAATAAGGCACAAATCCTTCCCCCCAGCATATCTTTCTATTACGTTCAATCCAATAGACTTGCCGTCTTTCTGGTTTTGTCAAATTGTAAAACGGAAACGGAGGCTTAATTAAAAATACTTGAACTTTTTTATCACATATCACAGCAATTTATTTTAAGATAAATTCATTTGCTTCTGTTTTAAAACCTTGAACGTCTACAATAGCATTCATCATGATAACCTGCGCACAATGTTGCTGAGAGGTTTGTATTCCATAAGCCGATCGTTTATAATCAAACAATAAGCAGTTGTCTTATCTGGTATTGATGCAGAACATTCAATTTCTAACCGCACGTCTACTGGACCTGATTTTAGACTATCGTTTTGCCTTGAACAGTCTAAGATAAAGAGGGGAGCTTTTTCTTTGAAGTCCCTTAAATCTAACAACGGGTCTATCGGACAGTTGTAATAAGACTGACGAAATTTCACATACATTTCATATAATATACTGTATTTGTTCTCGAGAAACTTTAAACTCACAGGTTCATATGGATAATATTGTGAATTCAAAAAAAGAGTAACGTTTGTCACTTCACAATGATCGAATATTGAACTGTCTTTAGTTTTATTGTTTTTTCTATTAGTTTGTAAACCAAAAATGACATATCTAGGTTTTTCTCATTGTGAAGCAGTCTTAACTGACCAAGAATGCTTTGTGGTTTTAGGGAGTAATGGATACTCATATAAATCCCAATTCCTAAAAGCCATTTGAATAGGTTTATCTCTTTCTAAATGTTTTAAAAGCGTCAGTCGTTCTCGATCTGAAACTTTTATGTGGGGAACCCTCCATTGAACTCTTTGTATATCTATTTCAAAATGAATAATATCAGTAAGAATAACACTGTTTAGGTTAGAGTTACTTCTATTCATTATAAGTTCATGTTTACAATTTATCACAATTCTGTTATAATCCTCTGCAAACCCTAACAACTTATTTAATGGTATCACAGCACTAAAATGCCCATCACTTTGGAACCCTCCTAAGTTCCAACCCCATATAGCGGCAACTCTATTTTCTGCTTCATTTAATGAGATGTAAGATTTTATTGTTGACGTTATTCCAGATTTTTTTATGCGGTCTATTTCAATACCATTCATTTCGTATCTGATGTCTTGAAACAGATACATAACAGGGTTATTAGTGAACGTAACAGTTTTCTTGATTGGATTCCCATCTTTACCGATGAGCTTCGCTTGTCCTTCGACGTAAATTGAACTGGTTGATGGTAGCACGTATATGTCTTGCTGGTGGATGGGAATTCTGATTTCATCGTTTTCTCTGAAGCTGTTATTGTAGGGATTGTATGAATGGACTTCATAACTTTCGATCGAAGTGTCGAAGTGAGGTAATTCAGTAATCTGTAGTATATTCATATTTTAAACCCTAGGGCTTTAAGAAAATCTTTATTTGCTTTAGTCAATTTCTTAACTACATATTTTCTTACGTCTTTGCACCTTAGCAATTGCAGAAGAACTAAGTCATGTTTCATTTGCTTGAGTGTTTTTATAATATACTATCATTTTGTTTTTCTTAAATGAAGACGTAACTGAACTTGTTCCTCTCCAAAGTTAATACACTAACCAAATTGATCAACAATCTTAACAGATATGGATGAAATTATATTTTTGTTTACTGGAAAGTATATAACATTTTGTGGTATTTCCATGCACTGATGACCTGGAGTAGTATCAGACACAAATTCATGAATAAAATGTGTTGGTAATCCGTTGCAGTACGAACCGTAAACAAGATCACATTCGATTCTGATTACAGATAGACCTCTGTTAATAATGGGAATATTTGGTCTTGATTTTAATACTGAAAAGTATAGTAAACCGCACTCGTATTGATCTGGTAAATTTAGTGGTGGTTGAAAGTATGTAACCAATTCCGATTTATTTCCAGAGATGGTAACCGTCGTAGACATGCTTGTTGGTTTATTTTATTCCTTTACTATACCAAAAATTCTTCAAAAAGTTTAAACAAAGATGACCACAATTAAAAGGGTGATCACGCTGAATATTATCATAATTATAGCGAACTTTGGAACCTACGTATTTTATAAATTCTTTTGGAGGTTTTTAGAGCTGTCTAAATTAATAACTCCACATTCTCTTTTAAAAGGGTGTTTAGGGAGCTCATCTCTTATAAAGACACCTCTAAAATAGGGAATATTATTTCCATACTTCATAATATCCAAATTAGTCAAGGCTCGTTTGGGTAGCCGATATCTTAGTTTTTTTCATTCGATACAAAAATTCCAAGGCCATTTTTATGTGGTTTAAGGTGAAGTCCTTTTCCAATGCAGAGAGCCTCCATCTTTTCATTGTGTCTCTTCGATTCAGCATACAACTTTTTTGCCATCTTGAATTCATTTATGGTTTTAGCAATACCAGCTGCACCGCCTGCCAAAGCTCCCGCCGCAGATAATCCCGCAAAAATAGGAATTAAAGGTAATACTCCACCAGATTTTGGTATAGGAATAATACGAGGAAGTTTAATGGATGAATCATTAGCTAGCTCTCTGGCAGCGGTCATAGCAAGTTCTATTGCCACTTTTTTGCATTTAGGTTTTAATTTTTTCACATGTCTTTTGGTTTTGTTGATAACATTTTTCACATGTTCATTTTAAATGTATTTTTCAACCCTTTTCCAGATGCAGTTTTTCGCGAACACTTTTTGCTACTTTTTATAAGACCGGACCCAGTTTTAATTTTTGTTGACATAGCGCTACTTACTAAACGTGCTGCTAATTTTTCTCCTACACTCGCATCCGACGCAACTGCTCGCTCTTTCGCCATATTTAACAAAACTAAATCTGCCTTATGGCGATCTTTTAAGTTTGAAGACCTGTGATAAGCAATATCGTGTTCTTTGCAATATTCGTCTAATGTATTAACGCCTTTATCTCCGCGTGTAAGCCTTTTTATTAATTTAGTGCCAGGTCCACAATAATTATATCCTGGTAAATAATACCCATCATAAGACTGATGTATCATAGGTTGAATACTTAATAAATATTCGATTTATCAATCCAACTGTTTTCGGAAGAAGACAAACCTTAACCATTTTACTAAAACTCTATTTCCTTTTTTTCTGAGAACTTTCTCGACTAAATACAAATTGGGATATTTTTTTCTGAGAACTTTCTCGACAATACAAATTGGGATATTTTGTCTTTTGCAGCTCTTGAACATAAAATGCACCTAAAATGGGTTGGCCTCTGATTGCATCTTCAATTAAATAGGTGATAGGAGTTGTATTTTGTATTTTTCTAATTTTAAATATTTCTGTCGACCAGTTAGGGGTATATCCTTTTTCAAACGTTCCTTTGTACTTACTGATACGTACATAATCACCTACTTCAAACTTGCTTTTTATACTATCGGTTTTTACCAACTTAAAATATCTCTCCAATATGCGTTTTTTATTAAAATTACTCACGTTTGCTGGAATTTCATCAATTGTCCGATGATAGGTGTGATTGTATTTATAAATGGACCCTGTTAAGCAAAAAAGATCCAGCCAACATTTTATTACTTTTGAGTAAATGCAGTTTAAAGTTAGGCAGATAATAAAAAAATCGTATGATACAGTACCTATTTAAAATTTAGTAGTGTAATAGGCCATAACATATACATTATTTTGAAAGTAATATATAGTGTATTTTTATATGAAGAGTATTTATTATTCCTGAAAAACTATGCGTGGATCTTTTATGCAAAATACAATATTACAATATAAGTATCGGTTTAATGTGTGGTTCATTTTAGAAGGAGAAGGAAATTAATATATGTACTAATATAAGAACAGTTTAATGACAAAAAATAATACAAATTGACCTTTGAGGTAAAAAAAATATAATAAAACAATGAATCGGCAATCGCTGGTTGGTTTTCCAACTTATTTAAGTAGTATCGCTTTCCTCAGCTTCATACTCTATCTCAAAATCAGGTTCAGCACCAAATCCATCAATATCGTCTTCTACATTATTTTCACCTCTCAGATTTTTGTAGAATGTGTGAGCATCACGTGGAATCAAATGCATAAGGCTTTTGATATCGCTCAATTTCGCAGCTGCTATAGGTTTACCATTTGGCCAAAGCATATTCATCATATCTCTGGAAATGAAAGGTTGTCTTCCACGTTGACGTTTTTTCAGATCCAGTTCTTCATAATCATCCTCTAAACTTTTTCGCATAAACAAGGAAAACATTGCTTCCTTTTTTAATAAAATTTCTTTGGTTTTAAGCCAGGAAATTTTTTCACCAGTAATAGATGTTTTTCTATTGGTGATTGCTTTTTCAAGATTAGCTGATCCAAGAAAATCTTTGACTTCCATTCTGTGCACTTGAAGAGGTTTATTTTTTTTGCAGGTTCTCATTGTGTTCATATAATCTTCAGGTAGGTAAACTCTTTGTTGGTATTTCAGAGCACATTCTATTTTCCCGAAATCTGTGTCATTAGGCAAGAAACTGTGTCCAGACTCTAAAAATCTAATAAAAATTTGTTGTAATGTCGGGTGATCATTTAAAAAAGCTTTAAGCATAAGGGTGAGCTTAATATTCCTATTTTGGCCGCCGCAGGAATCGCTCCACAAAATAAGATTAGTCACTCCTTCTTTCAATCTTTCCGACAGGTGCTTATTCAGACAAGAACCTACTTCTTGGGAGCCTCTCCCAGCTTCACCTTCTACCCAAATGTTACAGTGTCCTTGATCATCTGATCCCGTATGTATGCCCATATTGTACATACAGTATAACTGCCTCTTATAAAATACAATATTCGTAGGAATGCGTGGAAGTGGCAACGTTTTTTCTAAATCGTATGTAATTGTTTCTGTGTAAGGATCAGTCTTTGCGAGAGCCATGTCATTTTTCAATCGTTTTTTAAGATCTTCTGCAGTTTTAAGATGGGCATTATGTTCCTCTATAATCTTTTTCTTAGCTTCTTCATCCGTAATCAAATTCTTTTTATTTTTGTAAAAGTCACATTTATTACAAGTATCTTTATTTAGGGGTTTGGTGCGAAGATTAAATTTTGTCAAGAAAATATGTTTTGCTTTTGGATATGACAAGACATTAATGCCTGCTGAATGTGCTTCTTCAGTGTAGATCTGGTAAATTTTCGAAAATGTAATATCAGATCTTAAGAATTTTGCAGCTCCTACTTTCTCACGACAGTAATGCGAAATGTACGTAGGGAGCTTTTTAACAATACTCATGAAAAATTGTTCGCATTGTTCACTAATTTTATTGCGACCTCCATTTATTCCACGTTTATCCGAAATAGAATCCGATCTCATCTTTTTAAGTGCTGTATCAAACCCTTGGAGTTGTGTAAAACTTTCAAGAAATACTGTCGTGAAAATGACCTATTCTTGGAGCTGTTTTGTGATTGTGATACGTATCGTCGTTTGACTGGATTTTCTTTAACATTAGCTACTATGAACATATTTTGAGCATGATACGAGCCTAATTCATAGAATTTCTCAAATTCAGCTTGCCGGTTTTGAAAAGAAATCTTTTCACTACATTTTTTTACACAGTTACAGTTAAAATCAATAAAAATCTTAGGGCTTACTTCTTTTTTCTTATAATTAACGTAAGATAAGTTTTTATACTTTCTTTGTTTTCTTTCTTCTCTAGTCATTTGGCACAATTTTCTTTTTCTTCCTTTTGAAGGCCTCCCATGTATTCCTTCATCCATAGGCATTTCTTTTTCCAGTCGCATGGGTTCTTCACCAATAGCAGTTGCCTGGTCCAAATCTACTCTACTACTCGTCTCCGACTGTCCATTGTCATGAAAACCGGTTGATATTACATTTCCTGTTTTGACATTAGAAGATTCACCGTGGATAATAATTACTTGTGTCGTAATTATAGACGCTGATTTGTTCGAGCTATCGTCACTAGAACATGCTTCAGCAAAACCATCAATTACATAGTTAGGGTCTTGCACGGAATCATCACTGTCGAAATCTTCACATCCTTCTAAGACATTTAATAGTTCTCTAGTTTTTGGAGACATTTGAGGCATTGGTGACGGAAGAGGTAATGCTGGAATATCAATTGGAGTTAACGGAGAAAAAGCGGGGGCTTCAATGCTCATCTCCCCGGCCTTAAGTGGTGTTGTAGTAGTTATTGAAGGAACCTCCAAAACATCATTATTACCATCACCACAGTTAACTATATTCATGCGCGGTGTTATGGGGGAATACGGCGGGGCTTCTATGCTCTGGTCACCAACTCCATAGCTGCCCACACTAGACATTTCTGTATCCGAAAGCGGTTTGAAAGCAACAGGCATCAATGAATAGCATTCTTTGTTTTGCTGACTTCGAAAAAGCAGATTTGATGGTATTTTTGGTGTTGCATTTTTTTGTTTAGCCAAGTGAGTACCTAGGCAAACAAACAAGCTTGTAAGCAAATTATTAACCAAAACGCGGCTCATCAGTAGTAAAAAATATCATAACTTGTTTAAAAATACAAATGTAACAAAGCAGTGACAAGACTTAGTAAAATAGATTGAATTAAATGTTTAGCCATGCGTAAAACTCATGCCCTGCACTCGTTGCTGCCTTTCTTCGTGTTTTTTTTTTAGGTGGGTTAAAATCATCTAATGACTTCTCTCGCTCTTGGGTGGAGCGAGAGGGCGTGTCAGACTCTTACTGACTAAAAAATCCCACCCCGTTCCTTCTTGCCTATGGTACTGGGGTCGAGCATGCCCTTTTGGATTCGCCCTCGGTCCCCAGTAGGCTTCGGCCCTGCTGGGCCCCTACAGATTGCTGACAAACTCTTTGAGGCGCGCGGGAACAGCGCGCGCCATAGACGACTTGGGCTTGGTCCGGATCATTACCGGACGGTCAGGCGGAGAGCTACCCATTGCTCTCCGCCCGCAAGCCCGCGCTATGGTGGCCGGAAATCGGGATCGGGATCCCGGCGACGGCCGCGGCGACGGTCGCGTCTGAGACGCAAGCGCCGTTGCGCCTTTCTTCGTGTAGGAGTTACAAACATACAAACCGACAAAATTTCGCATTTATAATATGAGTAGAATAATAACAGTATTCCAATATTACTACCAAACTTAATAGAGTTTAATAGACACACCTGACTTTTGGGATCCAATTGGGCTGCTTTGAGGTGAGTTTTCTATAACATCTGCTGACAAGTTATCTGTGTAATACAAAAGTTAATTATTTTTTTTAATGTAAAATTAAATATAACTTATACATCCTTCATACTGCACGCCAAAAAAGCGCCGATTCGTGGAATTGCGGACACTAGCCAGGTTTCAATACAATAGATTCTTTATAAACAGATTGGAAATGTGTAATTCACTTACGACCAAAAATCAGGTACACATAAAACTTAGCTCGGCTCAATCTAGTGAAAAATACACATTTAGTTTGGGTATGCCTCAACTTTAGAGACATTTTAGGACTAACATAATAGATGTACTTTTTGTTATCAACGCCACTTTGAGCATTCAGCATTTGAAAAAGATTGAAAGTCTTATTGAGGTTATAAAATGTAGGAAGTTACTTACTGTCTTTGTTTTCTTCTTGATCGTCGTCATCGGAACTATATCCCAAGTAGGCACCTTTTAAAACATTGTTCGCACGTTCCATATTCGAATATTCAAAAGGTTGGGCTATTATGAGCGCTAAACGAACGTTACACTACACAGACGTCACGTAGTTAATGACCATAGAGCAAGAAATTCTTTGAGTGTTACCAAGTAAAAAAAAATATCATAATCAAATAAACGGATATTACCAAAATAAAGTCATATTTGTTTTATACTGAACAAAAAACAATAGCATATTGAGATTCAAAATATTTAAGTATCCTCAAAGTTCACTTTGAATCTATTATTTTAAATAACAATAAAAAATATTTTAAGCCGAATAAATCCAAACATCATGAATGTGTGAAACAAAGGCAAAGGTCACATTTGATATTATGCAAAATAGATCCAAAGCACTTGGCTTCTTAAGTTTTTGAAATAAAATGAGGTATCTATTATGCAAAAAGATCCAAACCGCATGGTATGAAAATTATACAACAATTATTGAGACTTTTAAAAATTTTAAAAAGATCCATGCAACATGAATCTTTTGAAAACTATGAATCTAATTAATGTCTGTGTCCACGCAACGTGATACTTTTCTACATTTTTCAAAGTTGGTGATTAGGAGATGACCTTTGACACAGTATAACTTTTGTTAGATTAATGTGGTCAAAATGCCTGGATCTTTTGTGCATATATGAAACTTGATGAGTACTTTATGAATATGTAGATAACTCGATTTTAGAAAAAGTGTTGGTTGGATCTTTTCTGCTTAACAGGGTCCAAATAACATTATCATTAACATTAACATTATCCAGTTATAGTTACCTTTTAAATTAAATTCCTTATACAGTTTAGATTTAAATGTTCTGATAAATCGCTCAACTATTGATGCCTTCTTTGTCGAGAAGGTTGAATAATGGTTTATACAATACGATTTCATAATTTTTTGGAACTTATTATTATAAAATTCTATTCCATTGTCCGTTTGCAGATTTTTGGGAACACGTTCTTTAATCAACAAAATCTTGAAAGAGTTGCATACATCATCTTTGGTTTTATTTTTCAAAGCATAAGTCCAAGCGTATTTCGAAAATGTATCAATGACAGTGAGAATAAAACGGTAATTTTATTTTCTTTAGAAATTGATTGCATATCAATTAAGTCTGCCTGCCAAAGATCATCTATATCTTTCATAATAACGTGTCTTCGCGGAAAGTTCAACCTCGCATTTTTATGTATTTCGTTTACCACATCGGCTTTACTCATATTTAGAATTTAGCATATATTTGTCTTGAATCCAGCGGTGATACTGAATGAAAATTATATTATTGCTACTATTTATTCTTTAATTATTTTAGCTTCTTTTAATTCTTCAATTATCGATAAAATTTCATTATCATGGTTTGTATTGCCAGCATCTCTTGAAGCAACTAATAGTTTCAGTCGTTCATCCCAATACACCAGGTCAGTATTGTTTTTGTACTTTTTTAACTTTGGCAAGTTTCCTCCAAGTTTAGTGAGAATATTATCGTTTAAAGTTTCGGAAAACAATGGTTTGATTATTTCACGATATTTTATTCCTTTATCACCTTTTATTTGACCTTTAGGATTGAAGTCTCTCTTATGAGCATTTGTATAATTCAATATATCCTTGTAGACAAGTTTATCTTTGCCAGATATTAATTTTAAATCGGGCTTTTTTTGAAGTAAAAGTTCTTCCAGCCCCGGAGTTAAATTGTAGGATTTATCACCGATTTTAATCAAAATTACACTATCGTTATCCAAACTATCAATTTTAGAAAATGATACTACTGAATTTCCCATAAATAAAGTTTTGTTTTCACTTCTTATTCCAAACGGCACATTTACACTATCATAAATACCACACATATCATGACCCTCTAGTGAAATTTCTAAATTCTCTGGTAATTCCATTTTAGGAGACAAAGAGTCTCCTAAAATGGAATTACCAGAGATTAACCAATTGTGCAGAATTAAGTTTTGGTTCGTGACAGTCTTCAAACTTTGTAGATGAGCTAGTATTAAAGTCTTCTAATTCAATATTTCCAGAATTAGCGAGTGCAATATTTTCTAAATGTTTTATTTTTTCCATAGTTATATTCGAATCAACTAGAGTTTTAAGGGGATCTGTGACAGGTTTAAGCATTTTATCGAGTGACAAGTTCATTGTGTGTTCCTGGTTCTTCATTTGTTTTATTTTATTCTTTATGGAGTCTACAGACTTTATTAATTCTATTTTAATATTTTTCTCCATATTATATTATAACAACCGCGATCAGCTAAAGATAAAATTATACTGAATTTGATTTTGCATATTAATGTCTTATATGTATAAACAGTCATCATCATCAGCCTATGTTCGTCCACTGCTGGACGTAGGCCTCTCCTAATGAACGCCACAGAGCCCGATCTTCGGCTTTTCTCATCCAGTCACTGCCAGCTGCCTTCCGCAAGTCGTCACTCCACCTGGCCGGCGGGCGCCCTACACTACGTTTGCCTAGACGCGGTCTCCACTCGAGAACTCGTTTAGTCCAGCGTTTGTCGGTTCTCCGACAGATGTGACCGGCCCATTGCCACTTCAGCTTGCTGATCCTTTGAGCTGTGTCGGTAACCTTAGTTCTCTGACGGATAACTTCGTTTCGGATTTATCCCTCAGAGAGACTCCGAGCATAGCTCTCTCCATAGCTCGCTGTGCGACTTTAAATTTGTGGACCAGTCTCACCGTGAGTGCCCACGTTTCGGCTCCGTAGGTCATGACTGGTAGGACGCACGCATTGAAGACTTTCGTCTTAAGGCACTGTGGTATGGGTGACGAAAAGACTCGACGAAGTTTGCCGAATGCTGCCCATCCCAACTGAATCCTCCTATCGGCTTCCCTCTCGAAGTTTTTTCTACCTAATTGCAAAATTTGCCCCAGATAGACATATTCCTGAACAAATTCGAGAGATAGACCATCTACGATAACCGGCTTCGGGGTAATAAGATTGTTGTACATAACCTTACTATAATCCGAAACGAAGTTATCCGTCAGAGAACTAAGGTTACCGACATAGCTCAAAGGATCAGCAAGCTGAAGTGGCAATGGGCCGGAGAACCGACAAACGCTGGACTAAACGAGTTCTCGAGTGGAGACCGCGTCTAGGCAAACGTAGTGTAGGGCGCCCGCCGGCCAGGTGGAGTGACGACTTGCGGAAGGCAGCTGGCAGTGACTGGATGAGAAAAGCCGAAGATCGGGCTCTGTGGCGTTCATTAGGAGAGGCCTACGTCCAGCAGTGGACGAACATAGGCTGATGATGATGATGATGATTTATCATAATAAAATTACTTATCCTAAACCTAATGAAGTTCCTATGATATTAAAAGACAACCATGATTCTCCTATTGGTGGACATATTGGTTCTACACGCTTATATAACAAACTTAAAGACTCTTACTATTGGAAAGGTATGAAAAATGACATCGAATCCTATGTTAGCCGCTGCCCACAGTGTCAACAAAACAAGGCGTTGCGCGCAAGCAATAGGGCTCCTATGGAGGTATATAAAACCAGGTATATAAAACAGTGGAGACCCTGAAGACTTGCTAGGACAGTATTCATTAGTCTTTGGAATGTGGCTGGCGCATTTTTTAGACCAAATGGCATTCGAGTATATTCGTAATGACCGTTTGGTACAGAGAAAGCAGCTTTAGGGGAGTCTTCTTCACTCATACAGATTTGATGGTGTTGGATTTAATTGATTCTGTTGAATTTATATTTATGTTATTCGACTTAAGTAAGCAAAAATTAATCGATTTGTATAATCTATGTTCTTTACGATTCAACAATAACAGCTCCTGTCACCTACCTGTCATTCACTCGTGTCATTCACTTCACTTGCTTTCTACTGAAAAATTACTCGCTCACTTTGCTCTGAGACTGCTTAGGCTACAGACGTGTACTGGCTTCCAAGTAAGTAATGATCAAATAATAATTCAATTGAACTATATAAATGTGTTTTTGTTCATAACCTAATCCCAATAGATGGAACCCAGAAGCCAGGTCTTATGTACTAAAATATTTACTATGGCCTAGCTGATCTAGAATATCGGTAATGTTAGGAATAGGATAAGCATCTCCTACAGTAATGTCGTTTAATTTCCTATAATCAATAACTATACGCCATTTCTTTTGACCAGAAGCATCTTGTTTCTTTGGAACAACCCAGATAGGAGAAGACCAGGGAGAATTCGAAGGTCTGATAATTTTTTGGTCTAGCATTTTCTGTATTTGTCTATTAACTTCTTCTTTGTGACATTCAGGATACCTATATGTTTTAACATGAATTGGTTGAGAACTAGTAGTTTTGATTTTATGTTCTAAGGTACTAGTGCTAGTGAGAGTATCTCCTTCTAAATGAAATAAATCTGAATATTCAGAGCACAAACTAAGCAAGGCTTTAGATTCTTCGGAATTCCTTCCCACTATGCCACAGCAATCGGTGGCAATGATCAAAAAGTTGCATGATGTCACCAAAGAATGTCTGCACGCAAAAGACCAATCAACCATTTCATCAAAACCAATCTAACCAGAAAAAATCTTTACATTTTCGTAACAATCAGCAACCATCAAATAATAACCAATATTATAACATGAAAAACAACGTGAAAACTTTACACGCCTCGCGGTCAATCACCTGCGCATTGTGTAATTCGAACCACGGTGTGCTCAATTTTTGCAATTGTCGGATGAGCAAAAATTAAAAACTGTCCACCAATTAAACTGTTGCGTAAATTGCCTGTATAACCATTTTAATAAACAATGTTTTTCAAATAAGCGATGTCGAAAATGCAATGCTAGCCATAACACTTTATTGCATGAGGGAATTATACTAAGAAACAAATCTAGTACATCAACAAAATCAGATCATAAGGCTGCGACTACACTAACGATATGTGGCGCAACGAATAAAGAACACGCATCGACATCAACCCATGTGTCATGGGATGATGTCACGGAAACCCTTTTGTCCACAGCCTTGGTTAAGGTGACGGGGGCAGATGGTATACAACATACCATGAGAGCTCTGATTGATCAGGGTTCTCAAATTTCCTTAATAAAAGAGAATGCTGCACAAATTTTGAAATGAAAAAGGAACCAATGTAAGGGGACAATATTTGGCGTAGGGGAAAAAGAAAATAAATGTAAGGGAGTGATGACTCTTCACATCCAGTCTATTTACAGTGACTTTGCTTTACAAGGAGAAGTACTAATCATGAATAATTTGATCAAAAGCTTACCAAATAAAACATTCACAAAACAACCTTGGCCTCATATTCAGAACATTAATTTAGCAGATCCAGAATTTAATATCAGTCGTTCAGTGGATTTACTTCTTGGAGCAGATGTGTACTGTAAAATAATGTTAGGTGGCATTTTAAGAGGAGATAGTGAGAATCAACCAATCGCCCAGCAAACGCATTTAGGATGGTTGCTTTGCGGGACAATGAAACCACATTATCGGTGTAACGTTGTTCTTAATAATACAGATGACTTACGCCGCTTTTGGGAGAATGAAGACATCAACCAGCAGAATGAAATGTCCACCGAAAACCAGAAATGTTTAATGTATTTCTTGTCGACAACAGAGAGACTTGAAGATGGAAGGTTCCAAGTTCGACTACCTTTCAAACCAGAATTAAAAGATCAACTTGGATCTACTAAACCAATAGCCTTGGCACAGTTTTGTAATCTGGAGAAAAAATTACATAAAGAGCCGGAAGTGCAAAAAGAGTATGCAAAATTTGCAGATTGGGACCTCTGTACATGACGTCATTGAGACTTAATCCTGATAACGATCTCGCAGACGCATTAAAAACAACTCGTAGCTTTGTTGTGGTTGACTCAGCACGTGTCACTCGTGCGAATAGTGCGGGTTAAGTTCAACGTATTCATTTACGTTGAACTTAACCATATGATACCATCAATTACGAATACGACAACTGAGTGTTATTTACCGCACTTGCTAGACGATTCGAAATGACCCTCGAGAACAGCTTGTAGACGTGGCTCAGAAGCGAGATGGGCCTGTAATTCTTTAGGAGAGCTTTGTCTCCTTTTTTAAAGAACAGTATCACCACGCTTCTGTTCCACTCCTTTGGAGTTCTCCCGTTGGTGAGGTCAGAGTTAAATAACTTTTGGAGCTCTCGAAGTACAGGTGTACCTGCCGCTTTCAGAAGCTCCGAAGTGACTCCGTCCTCCCCTGGGGCTTTTCCATTTTGAAGCTCCTTAAGGGCCCTCCCGATCTCGTCGAGGCTGACTTCTGGCAAGTCTTCGGTATAATGGCGGCTTAATGTGGCTCGGGAATCCTCTCGACTGGTTTGTGGTCGTGGAGCATGCGAGTCGTACAATCGGCCATAGAAGTCCTCTATCACGGCGAGAATCTCCGGCTTGGAGGTGACGGTATTGCCAGATGATGTTTTAAGCTTTGTCAGATTGGGCCTTCTCAATTGCTGGGCAAAGACTTTCGACCCCCGATTCTGCTCGATAGACTCCATAATTTGGAGTGTATTTGCGTATCGGAGGTCTCGACGCACCAGCTTGCGGATATTGCGATTGAGGGCCCGCTTCTCTGACGAAGTAGCCTGGACATCATTTCGTCGCTCGTCCATAAGTCGGAGAGTCTCTGCCGAAAGTTTGGACTTCGTGCCTGTACGCTGCAGCGGAAAAAACTTCGACCCTTCCCTCCGTAGGATTCCCACAATTTTTTGTAGGGTCTCGTCAACGTCTGTCGTGGTTTCTAAAGCAGCGAACTGATTTTCCAGATGGAGCTGGAACTATTCCGATCCCACGGCATTTTGGAGCAGATTAGGTCGGAGGTCGGAGTGTAAACAGTCAGTCAAATTTAAAAAAAATATCAAAGTTTTGTCGGTACCTTCCATTATTTAATGGTGATTCTTTGTTGATAAGTAAAAAAATTATAAGGTTTACTCCAAACAGTTTGACAAATATTTTTGAACTCTTTCCATTGTAAATCAGAACTAACATGCTCTTCATAAATATGTTTTAAATTAACATCATTTTGTTTGAATATAATAAGAAAATTAACATTATCACGTAACAATTGCTTCGGAATTTTAGAATAGGTTTGAGATAAATAGAATCGATTTGTTTATGCCTACCCATACAGAAATAGTTGCGGATATTAACTTGATTTTCACACGCAACATCATCAAAAATAAATACAGAATTTGCTAAAGGTTCACTCGGAGAAATTACATCTTTATCATTACTGAACTCATAGAAGTTTATATGTGGCACTCTTTTTAATACTTCGGTCAAAAAACGGTATTTTGGTTGAAAATAAGTCTTAGAGTAAAGATATAGATTTCTAAATTTGAGTCCATTTTCATGCAGCAGTAAACTAATCATGACATTCGTTTTGCCGCAATTTGATGGACCACATATGTATTATACAGCGTATGGTATTTGGCAGTAAAGCGCTATGTCTGATGAAGGAAACAGAATCACTTAATCTTATATTATTAACATTGAGTGATATGGGTTGCTTGATCAACTTCATCTTATCGATTAATTAAAAAAATATTTAACGTGTGTATATATGTTACGGTAAATCTGATTAATTGAAAATTATTAATATTTTTACAAAATTATTAATAATAACCACACATATTTTTACAAAATTATTAATAATAACCTAACCTAACCTAACCAATTATTAATAATAATAGATAATTATTAATAATCTTCAATTATTCACTCTTACCGTAACATATATATTCTCATCTTTCAAAATAAGTACATAATATGCAATCCAAGCTAAAGAGTGAACTTATTATAAAACAAGCAAATCACTTCACTTCGTTGCGGTCTTTTCTATAAGTAAGACGTTTCGTATCGCTTTCGTTTATGATTTTAAGAACATTGTCCAGGTAAATATTCATACATATAATACATATACTTTTATTAATTGATAAAATATATAATGCATACTCTTTTTACAGCATCATGTCACAATCGTCATACTATAGTCCAGTCCTAGATAATATTGACCAGCAATGTAACGTAAGTATCTAAATGACTATTGCTTTAATTGTTCACACACTTAAGTAGGCTTTAAATAACAGAAATTTATCTTTGCTCTTTCAGAATTTGATAAAGGACGCAGATCCAGTTATAAATCCATTCTACTATGCACAAGATAGAGAGAGTTGGTACACTGAACTAGCAGCGAGTGCGTGTGACGAGAGTCGAAAACAAAAAATAGAAGAACAAAAACTGCAGAAGAAAAAAAATAAATCAATCTGTTAAAAACAAATCTTTTATCATACGTAAAGAGCCAGGGCATATTCGCCAGCTTATAAAAATAATTATTCATGATATAAACGGTCATAGGGCCGAAATAGACACTGACCCTGATAGTGCAAGCGTGAATATACAGTACTTAGTGAGAAGTGACTATGACGATATCATGAGTGAAACTGAGCATTTAGTTGGTAAGATAGTTAAAAAGTTAAGCTCGACTTCATAATATGAATTTTGAATGTTATTTATTAGGTATTTGTAAGTTTGTATTTATTTAGAGTTCATTATAATTACTGTGACAGTAAGTTTAGTATAATAAAAAATAAATTATTATAAATTGTGTTTTATTCATTACATTTATTAAAATCGTAAAGCAATTGTGTCTGGTTGGTATTGACAACCTGAACTTTTGTCTTTCTTATTTTTTTAAATGGGTATCTAAGTACAATAAAATAAGTGAAACAGTAATATAAACACGTTTTTTAAAAAAATATGATATACTTAAAGAAAACAATAAACTAATTTAAGTTTTTATTTTAATCTGTTTTGTAGCCACTTAATTATAGTAGGTATATAATTAAGTGGCTACAAAATAATTATGTTAAGGTTACAAAATTAATATTTTAATTATAAGAAATGTTATTATTTATTATACTCGTAACATCTAATTAAATTAATAATAAGCACTGACAAAATCTATAGGGCTCTGTTTAAATTCCTGACGGGTTTTATTTAAAAATTCTTTTAGATGCTGCCATGCAGGCGTCCCGTCATCAGTTCGATTTTTTACAGTTATAATCGAATGCCTCCAGCGATTTATGGGTGCTATGCGTTCGATTTCTGCACAGTCGTAAATTTTTAATTCAACATAATATCTCCCCGTCTTTTTATCATCACTTTGCCTAGACAAGCCATTTGCTACTCGACGAGTGTAATATGAAAGCAGTGGTGGTATTTTTTTACCCTGAGTGCTTCCAACGGCTTCCTCTTCCTGATCATCATCACTGTCGGTGCCAAACAGTTCATACGATGTAGGCTTCATGCAAGGAGAGATGGGGTGGATAGAAGCCTTCTTCCTCTTCTTTTTATTATCTTCTGTTTTCGATGATTGTCCCTCCACCAGTCTCTTCACAGGTGCCGATGATTTAGATGAACCTGACGCCTTATTGCTTTTCTGATGCTGGTGCTGGTGCAGTTCGGCTTCGTCTTCAGATGAGAAGAGATGACTTGCTACTTGCTTCGACCTGAATAGATAAGATAATGTTATAATTTACATATGGGATATTTTAAAGCACTAACTGGATGATCAGATATAAAAATATGTATTTAATTATGGACAGAATTGAAACATTAATGCATGTTCACAATTTCATCGCGTTATTTTATAAAATAAAAACATGAAATAAGTGAAGTGAATAAATCGATGAAATTAATGAGAAGAACGAATTGATGAAAGAAATGAATACAAAATAAGTGAATAGATGAAATGAATGAATAGATGAAATAAATGAATAGATGAAATAAATGAATAGACGAAATGAATGAATAGATAAAATTTAATAGACGAATAAATATTCATTAGAATGTTAAAACAATTTCAGAAAAAATTTGGTAAAAAAAAAAATTGAGTAAAATAATGATAAGTACTTATATTTCGAGTCTTGATAAGTTTTTCTTGATACGTAATTGATAAAGAAATTCGGGAGCACTGAGACTTCCAGAAAGAAATGGTAGTCTAGTTTGTTGGAGATTCGTTTATATAGGTGTAAAATCACGTCACGGATATCCTTATTTGTAAATTGCTGACATAAGAAAAAAATAAGATCATCATTAGGACTTCGTACACTTGTAATATCTACTAATAAAAATAACATAACATTCTATGAAGAAATGCAGGAGCACCAAAGATTTCGAGAGGAGATTTGGTAGCGGAGATAGTTGAGGCTGCGTTTCTAATAGGCCTAAAATCACGTTGTCCATATCCAAATTTGTTGATAAATTGCTTACACATGACTAAAATAAGTGTGTTGTACCTAAAACATCTAATGCCTACTAATATCTAATATAGATGTGAAAGTAACTCTGTCCATCTGTCTGTTACACTTTTACGTCTAAACCACAGCACCGATTTTGATGAAATTTGGTATAGAGATAGATATTGGGACAGGACATTGGCTCCTTAAGAACTTAATTCGCAGATGAAGTCGTGAGACATTTCATAAATTCATAACTTTGTTTTGCACTCGGTTAATTTGAAAAGAACTAGGAATACTAAACAAAGTAAGTTTTATACAAACGTAACCGCAGGTAGAAATAGTATTAAAATAACGCTAAGATAGCATTTTTATATCGATGATCAATTTTAGATTACATTAGTTAGAAGATTACATTAGTACATAGTGATCAAACTAGGGAAGCGGCATTGTAACATTATTATTTTTAAAATTAGACTTAACGTAAATGCTCCTATTACCGCCAGTTTTAGCTGTCTTAGGTTTCACTTTAAAAAAATAGATATAAGCTGTTATGTTAGGAAAGATGTTATAATTTATAATTAATCTCAACGAAGTATTCTTTGCAATTCAGTACTTAAATTCAATATTCAATAACACAATAGTTACTAAATAATTATTTAATCCAAAAGAGTAGTTGATTCTATTACCGACCCATAGAATGCGGCAAGATTCTATTACCGATTTTCCTACTTCTTTTACCGACCACTACGAAGTTGTCACTTCTTCTATACTGTTAAATAAAATAAAAAATCGTTTTTTTTCTTCCTCCTTCGTTAAAACAGTTTGTTTTCTACAATGTTCATATATATTTATTATTTCTCTTTTCACGCAGAGTTGTCCTCGGTATGCCATAGGTTTTTGAAGCTTCGTATATGCTGGTCCCTTCATTTATAGCTAGAAGCGCAGCTTCTATTTGAGCAGAGGCGTACTGCTTGCGCTTCTGCGGCTCCATAATTCTATAAAAGAACACAATCTTTAAAGAGATATAGAATTTAATTCTTCGCAAGAAGCTTTAAAAAGTTACATTGCCCCCATTCCGTCCCGCCATTTTTATTTGATTTGAAAACATATGAAATATAGCCAATGCCATGAAGCCATGAATGAAACTGGATAGCAAATATTATTTTACATTAATAATATGTCCTGAGACAAAATCTCTCAAAACGTCACGTATGCAAGAAATAAGCCAATTTGTTCAAAAATATACATTTTGTTTTTGTGTACTGTAATATTACCGACTCACAGCTATGAGTCGGTAATAGAATCAAGTATGAAGGTTACAATATTCTATTAGCGACCAATAAAATTAATAATAAACAGATAAAATATCCGCTTTATGGAATACTGTTAAATTCGATCTCATTGCTATATTATTTCTTTTAATGACAGTTAGTCTTTAATTCAGATAATAAAGGTTATTTACAGTATAATATCATTAAAATAATAGGGATATTGTCTAACGTTGAATCGAGTTTTACACGAAAACTTTAAGAAATAGCTTTGTCGTTAATAGATCTAACGAAATATAATAATTTTAAGAATTGAACAAGAAAAAAATAAAATCAAATGAGGTAGTTTATAAAAGATAATATGTTAAAATACTAAATGTTTTCAAAGTTTAACAACGCCATGGGTCGTTATTAGAATCAAGTTTTGAAATTTGGATTCTATTACCGCCTTAAATTAAAATATGATTTTATAACACAAAAACCAATAAAAAGTATTATATTATGAGTTAGTTTAGAAAACGAATATATACGTTACAGTTGTAATGTGATAGCAAGAAGACAAATCCATTTTTAGTGTGTTATTTTCCTTAAGTAATATTTAGGTGTACTTACGTGGCCAGAGACGCGACACTATGAAAAGTGCGTCCGCTTCGGGCGCGTCCCACTCATTGTCAAATTATTTCTTTCACTGGCTATTTAAACACACAAACTTTACTCTTTTTGCTGTCCAACAAAAATACGTAACTAATTTTTAAGGTATGACTTTTCTGGAACCCTATATATGTCTAATATGAGTGATTTAAAAATTAGGTCGTTAATAGAGTACATATTTTAGGGGGTCGTTAATAGGAGCTTTTACGTTAACTTTAGAGATATTAAAGACTAAATTTGTTGGTATTTATCGATAAATAATAAAAAATATTATTTTTACGCTGTTGTTGCAAAGCTATAGATGGTTTACCCGCTCGTGTGTACCTACCGTTGCTTATACATACAAACAACTCGGCACGTGGACGTAAGACGAGCTGAAATTCTTTAAATACTTTTACTAAAAAGGAATCAAAAATATAACTTTTTATTATGAACCTTAGTGACAAAAAAAAAGAATATAAATCAGAACGGAATACTTGAAAATACACTCAAAGTGGGACTGCCTGATAATGTCGGTAAGTAAAATAATTAATATGAGTAATTAATACAAAGTTAAATTAATAATTGTAATAATTTAAATAATCAGTGTGATTTATATTATAATGCTTTGTTTCAGGAATCTGGTGATCTTATCATCCCTAACTCAGGATACTCGCCACTGTTTCCGCCTCCAGCTGATCCTGAGATAACCATGCGTCGAAGAGTAGTAAGCGACTATTCGGAAAGAACAATGTCGGTAAGTGTTAATAACATTCTCTATAATAGTATTTTATCCAACAATTAAATATTAACATTATTCACAATAGCTCTCTGGATATCTAACGGTTTATTCTTGACCACGTCTGTATATTGTAATAGTAGTTAATTTAATAATACTTTTACTTTTCAGGACACAGAAAAACTGTTTAACTTTGTACCTATGAATCAACCCGCGGTTCAACAATCACCTGGACAAAAAACGCTGGGTCTTGCTCGTAAGAGACCAAAAACTGAGCAAACGTTTTTTCAATATTGTATAAAGAAACCTATAATGTGCGGGAGAAAAATAATCAAAATAGAAATTTATGATACGGATAGTTTCACAAAATCTGAGCAGTCGATGTGTAATTGTGAAGCTAATGTGTGCATTCAGCATGTCGTGAAGGACATATTATTTGATCAAATATATTCCAGCACTAGGTTATTAATAGCCACCATTCAGGATGACATTGAACCTAAACCATAGATTTAATAAAATTAAGTACCTACATCTCTAAATAAATACAATGTGTATAACCGAAATTCCTGAATCAACATGTATGTAATAATAAATCTGTGGTCATAGGTCAGAATATGATAAATACAAATTCATTACTTTACAGAACAAGCAATTCAATTATTGAGAACTCTTGAAAACACTACTAAATATGAGACACTCATATGAATAGAGATTATTGAATCGAAAGATCATTTCGAGTAGAGATTATTGAATAGAAAGATCATTTCGTATAGAGATTATTGAATCGAAAGATCATTTCGAATAGAGATTATTGAGTAGAAAGATCATTTCGAATAGAGATTATTGAATAGAAAGATCATTTCGAATAGAGATAATTAAATAGAAAGATCATTTCGAATAGAGATAATTGAATAAGAAGATCGTTTTGAATAAAGTATTGGGGGGCTCGGATCTCCTTTGATCCGAGCCCCCCAATACTTACCTACTATCATTGTCAGCCTTTTCCGTTGCCTTAAATGGCTTCATACTAGGAACGCTAGGGACGCTCGCGGTGACGCTAGTAAAATCTTTTGTGATAGGTTCTGCTGCGGCTGCAGGCACTGGCAGCGGGGCGGGGCGAGTGGCTCGAGCGGCGGTGCGCGGAGGAGCCGCGGCAATAGGCACGGAGCTGCGGGGCTCGCGGGACTCCGCAGGCTCAGCAATCGGCGGGTGCGCTGGCGACGAAACTGCTGACGTGGAACTCGATGACGACATGTCGAGGGCAGCTCCGCGACGCGTGTTTACGTATAATGAATCAGTCAGATCAATCACTAGCATTTGCCATTGACCAACCCTTTTACAGCTAAAGTATTGTGAAGTAGTGATTAGATGAGCAACGTTTTCAAATTTCAGTATTATTGAAATATGGCTTGGTATGGTAAGCTTTTAAGAGTCCGGCGGACCGAATTTCCCTTACAATTATAATACCGAAATTAATTGTAATTCAAACACAATTTAATCAGATTCTGTTATTATTCGGATTCCGATACCGTTAATCTAGGTTCCTACTCTACTCTACCATTTAGTCCAAAATATTATGAAAGGAATATTATTTACCAAGTTTGGAACGATTTTTCGGTCTTTTATCTCCAGGGAACTAGTAGTAGACGAAATAGTACCGTAGAAACCTAGATTAACGGTATCCAAATACGTACAATAACATAATTTGATAGAATATTGTCTGGATTACGATTTATTTTGGTATTACGTTTTTGTCGGCAATTCAAGCTCCGCCGGACCCTTAAGGCGCTGTGCATAGTCAACTTTTAGGTATTTGAAAGAAAGAAAGAAAGAAAGAAACAATTTATTCAGCGAATAGCAAAGACAAGTACATAAATAACTATAAAAGAACATAATATTACAACATAATTGCACTATGCCCTTACAATTACGCCGAAAAGGATCTGGTTCAGCATATGCCAGACAAATTTGCCCGATGCTGGTTTTCAACCAGACCCTTAATGACGCACGGACGAAAACCAGTTCCATATAGTACCCAGTATGATAATAATATACGGCAACTTAGTGGTACAATATATAAATAAATAAATGAATAAATATATACATCGTATGTAGTTACATAAATAGCTACATAGCATTACTATTTCTATGTGTGTTTTTAAATAAAAAACAAAAACTGCAGTGGTGACGCTCGCACGCGGTGTTATGGTGTCAACTATGGAAAACCATACGCAATGGGGCCATGCTTGATTCTAGGTATCTAGTCTGTGATGGGGCCTCGGTCACGGTGCACGCGACGCTTCGCACGATCAAAAGTTAAATAATTTAATAATTGTAATGCATAGAAATACGAATGTGTGTGTGTGTCGGTGTACATATTAAAAGGTTTACATATGTTTACCTTAACCTATAATTATGATTATTATGTAAGTATTGCCTAAATGGTTTGTTATCTATTGTTGCTGTTTTTTTTTGTTCTTGTTCTTGGCACAATACATGTGGTACAACATGCGTTATCTGTTTAAAGGCATTCTGGACATTAAGCAAGTTGGGAGAATTATGAATGGACAAAGATGTGAGAGGGGAGTGCGGTTGACCCGGGCTCTCAGGACAGATGACGCATCGACGCGAGACCGTCTCACGTATAGGACATAACAAAATATAGACATATTTGAGGGGGTGAAGCAGATGAAGTGGGGCACGCGTGGTCCCGCCTACTGCGGGGCGCACCGGGCGAATGTCAACGATGCGCGACGTTCTTTAAATACAGAAACATAATTTCCCATAGCACCACTGAGACATATCATAGAAGACATATTTTTTGTGACCTCGGTAAGAATCTATATTTATAACATACCATCATGCCTGTATTCCCCGAAGGGTTAGGTAGAGGTGTACTTAATGTACACCCACAGTTCGCCGGTATGTTTAGGTCCCATGTTATGGGGGGCGAGCCTATAGCCATTAACCGGGCACAAATCCAGACTCCGAGCTGCTAATGAGAATTTCATAGAAAAACCCAATAACAACAATAACATTATATCTTCTTTGTATTTTCCTGTATTTTGTTATGAATAGACCTTGTCTAGTAGCAGTGAATTTGCAGCAATAGTCCCATTAATTTATAAGCGCCTCGGCGGCTACTTGCGTGCTAAACTTACTTAGGTAGCGTCCAATCGTTCATAAGCATTGTGCGAGTTTAAAATTCACGCATAAACTGCGTGCTGTATTCTCAACTAACTTCAGACCAAATGCGAATTCGGCTTTCTAGACGATCTCGGCACCTATAGTACCTACCCCCGAAAATATAACAGTGACCGTCTGAAGTTAGGCGTTGTAAACAGCCGTGTAGGTCAATTAACTTAATTGTTCTTATGTAAAAAATAAAGAAATCAGTAAGTACAATAATCACGAATGCGAAACATTTACGACCCCAACCGTCTGTACGGAAAAACCACTTGCAAATAACTTTCGACGCGCACTATCAGTATTTCGGGGGCACTTTATATGTAAGTATACAATATGTTAAGAAAACCCTGTCCGACCCGTGAAGGTATTGTTAGGTATCGAGATCTGATCCTATTTATATATACATGTAATCATTTTCACTACACGAAAAAAAAACCCTCGGATTTTTTTTTTATTATAAAATGAGGAAACTGCAATGGCAATACTTACGGTTGCAGAGACACCCTCATTGGGTGCCAAACAGAATAAGGCCCATGATGGTTTTATAACATTTTAAAAATTTGCTGGATTTTGGGGTAATTGTGGCAATTTAGGCACGACGACCTTGAATTTTAAACTTCAATAAAATCATACTTACTTAATAATTATGTTTACGGTCATGAATATTTTGATATTCATATTCATTTATTTGCATTCCACAATGCCGTCTTAGATGGTAGGTACATGTATACTTAGAACTAGGAACAATCATGGACCCTGTAGGGCGCAGCAAATTACATTAATAATATTGTAATTATATTTATATATTTCCTATACTTATCAAATACTATAAACTATCTTTTATTGTTGTAGGTTTTAGATGGTACTTTACTATTTTTAATTATTACTATTTTTTAAACATAGTCCAAACTGTCCCCTTGTTCCTAACAGAGGGACAGATCGAACTTTTTTTTCCAATCTGCCACCTTAGGGAACAAAGCAGGGTGACAGATCGAAATAATTCACTAAGACGTAATTTGTAGTAGCAAAGCTATATTTTGTTTTCATTATCTATACTTATAATAAATCTGTAGAGAGGTCAATTCTGTACATGAAATATATTTCCAAAATAACTATCAGCGGGTGATTAGTGATCGATACTGACGCCAAAAATGCAATCAGTAAAATTTTTGTCTGTGTCTGTCTGTCTGTCTGTTTGTCTGTCTGTCTGTCTGTATGTTCGTTATAGAAACAAAAACCACTCGACAGATTTCAACGAAACTTGGTACAATTGTTCTTCATACTCCTGGGCAGGTTATAGTATACTTTTCATCACGCTACGATCAATAGGAGCAGAGCAGTGAAGGGAAATGTTGGGAAAATGAGTGATTCATGAGAAAGGTTTCAAGCTATAAAACATCACGCTACAACCCTTAGAAACGGGGCAACGCAGGTGAAACCGCGGGCGAAGAACTAGGGAACAAAGTAACTATTCCACGCGGACGAAGTCGCTGGCAAAAGCTAGTAATAAATACATGTAATGATATTGGTGAATTCCTGATCGAGTGTCACAGTAGGTACCCAATCCATGATGATTTAGAACTTCCAATCTATAATATCTCTATACTTACACTTAAAATGCTTTATCCTGAATAACTGACTGACGGATCAACGCACAGCCTAAACCGTGGATCGTAGACCTGAAACTTGGAGGGTGTGTTCATTGTATGACGAAGGCATCAAGCTTTTTTTAAAAAAAAACCTAACAACCTAACCTAACCATGGTGGAACATTTCGAACTTTTACCAGTCAGAGTTGGTAAATCTTAGAATTTGCCGTAGTTCGGGCTTTTACAGTAACACATACACGGACATTTGTCTACTCGTCATAATGTTCTGACCTCGTTTTGTTGTTATGCAATAAACTTAGGTACATGTCTCTACTTACTTGCTATATATTAATTATCTGTTTCCCTAATCCATTCATACTATCTAAAGCGGTAGCCGCCCTGATGATCGTTCTGAAATAATCAATTACCATCCCGTGGGACCTGCAACGACATCAAGACGGCGCCATGGAACCTTTCATTCGTCACTACTTGCATGGTTACTTGCATACCTAAATCATTTCTTTCGTCCCGAAAATTTTTTATTTTATTTTATTTGGGAAAAAAAAACGATATTACATTACATATAACACTAGTAAGGTAGGTATATAAAACAAAATCAATGTAATAACAACAACATTTTCCACATATTAATTAAGAAGTATGCTATGATGAGGACTCAAGGAAACATAATTTAATAATTTACATTAAAAACTAACTAACAAATTAGTCAGTTACCACAAGATATTTTAATTATAAGTTGTTCAGTACTTTAATAACTTTACTACGAAAAGCATTTTTATTTAGCATAAATATATCAACATCTATGAATTGTTCATTATATATTTGCATAAGACGCTGAAAGGGTGCACGTTTACCTGCATTTGTTCGGCATGGTGACTGATCAAACAATCGGTAATCGCGCACTCCACGACGATGGATTAGTCTAGGAACTACAATTTTAATAGCATTACTAAGGTCTATACAATTTAGTTTGTTATGATAAAGATCGTGCAGTGTCATTACTTGCAGAAGCATTCGTCTCATTTCGAGTGAGAGTAAATTGTACTTTGCTAAAAGGTCTTCGTAAGGTAAACGTGGAAGTCGGCATCTAGTTGTATACGTGCTGCTCGGAATGCCAGGTCCGCATTATTTGTAAGGACGGAGTAACAATGGTCAACCTTGTAGGCAACGCGATTATTACCCAAGGTCAAGGATGCACGTTGAAAGGGGATACCTATAGTATTTACGCTCATAATAATTTTATCAATCAATTAAGCATTCATCATCATATTGAAGTCCCAGAGGTGTCTGTGCTCAATCAAATCATGAAAACGTCTACACCAGAAAATTTCAGCGAGCCTGAAGATCATCAACTTATTTGAAATCGGCTTAAGGCTCAAATTGACGAGGTTAAGAAACAGTCCTCTACAGATCTGAGCATTCATGACGTCTGTAAGGTTTAGTGTTCAACTCACAAGAAAAAAGATCAAATTTCGCGACCAACGTATATTTTTCCAAATGTAGGTACACTGACATAAAATTAGCGGAAGGAACGTGCGGCGAGTGCAATATCAGTTACATCGACTACCTCGCGTATTAGCTACTTACGGTAGGCTCACGGTGGTACCCGTCCCGCGCCCTTTACGCTCCCCGCACATTCCCTAGCTATGACAAATGATTTTTAAATGGTAATACGCGTCGCTTACATACCCCACCCCAGTGCTGCCCTAGCAGCACTCATCACCTATAGGTAAACGAGCGACGCGTCCGGCGGATCTAGTAAGGACACCAGTGTTCGTCCTAATTTCAACCATTCTGGTTCGACCGTCTTTTCCGGCTAGCGTTTCTTTCACGATTCCTCGCGGCCAAACATTTCTGGGCCCATTAGGGTCGACGATAAAAACCAGGTCTCCTGCTTGTAAAGACCTTTGCTCCTGGTTCCACCTTCTTCGTGGCAGTAGGTCAGGTAACACTTCTTTTACCCATCTTTGCCAAAACATGTCGGCCAGCCATTGTGATATTCGCCATTGTTTCCTTAAGAATGCGTCAGAGTCATCAAATTTTCCGATAACTGGCAGGGTAGAGGATGTCCCAATCAAGAAATGGTTTGGCGTTAAAGTTTCCGAACTCCCAGGCTCGACAGAAACGTGTGTCAGTGGCCGACCATTTACTATGTTTTCCACCTCTGCTAACAGCGTGGCAAGGGTCTCTTCACGTGGAGCTCTCTCTTTAAGCACGACCTTCAAGGACGTCTTCACACTGCGAATAAGTCGTTCCCATGCCCCACCCCAGTGTGGGCTCGCGGGTGGTATAAATGTCCATTTAGTGTAGTGATTTTCCGCCTCATCTTTAAGGGCTGTTTGATTTAACGCCTGCAGAGACCTTTTCAATTCGGCATCGGCCCCTCTGAGGTTTGTGCCATTGTCCGAGTAAATTTGAAGAGGCCAACCACGTCTCGCTGCCATGCGTCGCAGAGCCATGATGAGTGCGTCAGTAGTCAAGCTGGCTACAAGTTCTAAATGGATAGCCCTTACCGTCAAGCACGTAAATAGTACGCCATATCGACGTTCATGACGCCTGCCCACAGTGACCTCCATCGGGCCAAACAAGTCAATTCCACAATAAGTGAACGGACGTTGATGGTGAGCCATTCTAGCTGGTGGTAAGTCACCCATTCTTGGTATCTCTGGTTTGCATTTTCTTATCCTGCAAAGCATACATTTTGACACTACGTTCTTCACTGTTGGTCGTAGTCCTATAATCCAATATTTCTGTTTTAATTCATTTACCACCATCTCCTGGTTTCCGTGAGCAGCGTGGACATGGTAAGATTTCACAAGCAGTCTAGTGACGTAATCTCGACCGTCCAGGATTGCAGGTCTTTTAGTTTCAGGTGACACATCGGCGGCGTCATCAATCCGGCCTCCAACGCGCAGGACTCCGTGGTCGTCAAGGTATGGTGATAAGGTAAGTAATTTACTATATTTTTGTATGTATTTCCCTTTTTTCAGGATGTTAATTTCTTCATGAAATGTTTGTGCCTGTGAATATCTTAACAACAGGCGTTCAGCTTCCTCCATTGTTTCGTGATAAATGTCATTAGTGAGTTTACGACATTTATTAATAAATATCAAAACAGCACGAGTACTTCTAAGCAGGCGCAGCCATGATGAAAATCGTGTAGGGTCTGGCACGGGTAAGTTATTGTCAACAGCTTGTACGACAGATACGCATTCTAATTCAATTTCATTTATTGCAGGTTGCGGGAGATCCATTGGCCAGGTGCGCTCGTCGTTAGATAAGAAGTCCGGCCCGTGAAGCCATTGACCTTGTAAAATTGATAAGTCGTACGCTTCTCGTGTGCCCACATCAGCGATATTAAGTTGCGTCGGGACATATCTCCACTCTTCACTGCAGGTAAGTTCATCAATTTCGCCTAAGCGATTAGCTATATAAGGTTTGTATGTACGTGACTTATTTCTTATCCAATGTAAAACTGTGCTTGAGTCGCTCCAAAATATTTTACGCTCCGCTTTTATTTTATGTTCATTTATTATATTTTCAGCCAATCTAGCAGCTAAATTTGCCGAATTCAATTCAAGTCTCGGTATTGAAGTTGTTTTGTTTGGTGAGACACGGCATTTACTCGCTACAAACGCTTTATTTACTTGCCCGTTATTCTGCCAGCGCCAGTATGCAACCGCGCACATCGCCTTACTCGAAGCGTCACAAAATATATGTAGTTGTAAGTTTCTATAGCAAGCGGTGCTCGGTAGTTGTGACGTAGGCGGGCCGGTCAACGCAAGCGTATCACCTCGCTGTAACGGGTAAGTGGCGGTGGCGCAGACGGCCGCGGCGGCGGTCTCGGCGGGCGCGGCAGGGTTCGAGTTCGGCTCGCTCGCATCCATAGACGCTGCATGGTGATAATATCTAGGCAGCCGTATGTTGCGTAATGATTTTAAACAGCTTATCCAGTGGCACCATTTGTCATATAATGCATTTGGTATCTGGTCATCCCAATCTATGTCTTGCTGCCAACATTCTTGTAGCATAATTTTTCCATTAATCGTGAACGGAGATAAAAATCCATACACATCGAATATGGACATTACTACTCGCAGCATGTCCCTTTTTGTAGGCCTTTGTGTTCCGTTAATTATATTTTCAGATATCTTCTTAAAGGATACATCGAAACTCAGTGCATCTTCATATGGAAACCAAATTAAACCAAGTGTTCTTTCGCTTTCGTATTGTTCTCCGATTTTAAACCTTACTGCCGCTTCACCTAGAGTTTCTTTCGGCAAGGACTGAAGAACTCGCATACTATTAGAAGTCCAGTTACGTAGTTCAAAACCACCCTTTTGATGAATCGTCTTTATATCTCTTATCAGTTGAATGGCGGTTTCTTCATCTGGTACACTGTCTATATAATCATCGACATAATGTTGGTTGTATATGGCTTCGCAAGCGGGTAACATAGTCGACTCGAAATGTTTTGCATTTTTGTTTTTTATGTACTGGGCTATGAAAGGAGAACAATTGGCACCAAATATTAGTGAAGTCATGACATATGTCTTTATAGGACCCTGAGGTTCGCTTCTATATAAAAATCGCAGCGCGTTTCGGTCCTCGTCTCTGATTTTAACCCTTAAAAACATGTCTTTGATGTCGCCGGTAATACCTATTCTTTGCTCTCGGAACCGCAGCATTATTCCAAACAGTGACCTAAGTAGATCGGGGCCCTTCAGCAAGTAATCGTTCAGCGACAATCCATTAGTTTTAGCGGCCGCGTCAAATACGAGACGCAGACGCTTCTTATTTGGGTTATCCACTCCAAAATGAGGAAGGTACCAAGTTTTGTTGGTCACATCGGTATTGTTCAACTCCTGTGCGTAGTCGTTATCAAATAAATGTTGGATGCGGTCGCTGTATCTATCTCGGTACGCACCACATTTCTCCATCTTTCGCTCCACTGCTTTAAGTCGCGACAATGCATGAGGGAACGAGTCGGGCATTATGCTGTACTCGTTCTTCCAAGGCAGACCGACGTACCATCTGCCATCAACAAGAGTAGAAGTTCGATCCAAATGTTCCAGAGCTCGTACCTCATTATGGTTCTCGCGTGGTTTGCTTCCGACGCCCATGGAGTCGAAGGCGAATGAGCGACGTACTTGTTCGTGTAGATCACGCAACAATTGATTGTTATCAGTAACGTCATCACTGACGTCGTTATCACCGATGAAAAGGGTTGAATGAAGCGCGTGAGTCGATGACGTCATACTTGCGGGTGCCCTGCCATGCAAGCACCACCCCAGCGGCGTGTGTGTGGCGCAAGGTTCCTGTGGCTTTCCGGCGACAACTTCCAAAGGTAACAATAGGTGGTAGTTGTCTTGCCCTATTAGCATTTCCGGTTTTAATTGTTCATAACATAGGTTATTTTTAAGTTTTTGTAAATGAGTAAATTTATCACAGTTCACTAAGTTTGCGTTGTTATTAGGCAATTTAAGTTCGTTTACACTCCGCGCGCTAATCGTAAACATATGTCCATGTCTATTAGACAAAGTTATGTCCATCAGGTAAGTTTCGCACACTAGTTCGGCATTGTCCCATGCGCCACGCACACGCATGCACTCTCGACGCCCGGTTAGACCGGCGCGTTCCGCGAGATCGGCGCTTATCAGTGTCACTGTGGATCCGTCGTCGAGCAAAGCACTAGTGCTAATTACACCGTGGGGACCATGAATGTTTATCGGTACTATTTTTAGTAACACTTTAGACGACGAGTTCATATACGCCACTACTTGAGAATTAGGCTCAGTCTCAATCTCTGTCACTTGAACGGTACTGTTATTGTTCTCGGATTGTCTTTCACTAGGCACAAAATGTAACAAGCGGTGATGCGCTTGTCCGCAGTTATTGACATCGCACACAGGTGCGGGGCACATTTGCCTATCGTGATGACATAACAAGCACTTATAGCACAAGCCGAACCGTTTCACATAACGCCAGCGATCTTTTCTTAAAGACTTTTTAAACTTTTTACAATCAGTTAAATTGTGATTAGGTCCGTGACAATAACGACACTTGGTATAACTTTGTCCACTTTGTAAACTTAATATGGTTTGGGAGTGATTATTAGCACTATTGTCTATATATTTGCGTTTATAATTGTCTTTCGGCGCACTTATTAACGTAACACTGCACTGTGATATTTTGATGGCTTCTTCATGAAGGAATTCCGATAGTTGATCGAGTCTAGTCGTGATACTTGCGGTGTTGTGTGAGTATTTGAAGTCGGCCCATTTAGACAACAGGATAGTAGGCAGCTTAGATAACACAACAGCGATTAGACTCGTGTCTTCTAGGTGATTTTCTCGGCCAAGTGCGCATACAGCGGCAACGTAATTTTTTATTTTATTTGAAAATACAACAATGTCTTTGTGGTATTCTGAAGACACTACGTTGAGCTTCTTTATTTCTTGCTTTATACGAAACAAGATTCCATCTGGGTTCCCGAACTGTGGTTCTAGCGTAGACATCAGCGTTTCAGGAGAGGTAGCCGTGATGAGTAACACCTGGACAGCGTCCTTGGCTGCACCACGAAGACATTTTCGCAGCCGCCATAAGTTCTCCGAATCACTAAAATTACACAAGCGGGACGATTCTTCATAGGCCATTTTGAACTGTAGCCATTCCATTGCGTCGCCAGCAAATACCGGCAGATCCCGTGGTGTGCTGATGCGGCTAAGTAAATTCTTACTGTTGTTGTTGTTGCAAACGGAGGTAGTCACCATATCTTTAAGTACACAGGCCAACTGTTGAATTGGACCATCAGTGCCGGTGTTTGAATTTACCGGCGGGCACAGCAAGTCCGTAGGTTCTCCTTGATTAGTGACATGCTGTGACTCCAATTCGATTCGACTGCGTTCTACCCATTTAGCAACTTCACTTTGGTTGTCGGTTACCGACGGTGGACTGTATTCTTCGTTTAGTTCCGCTAGGCCCGCTTCTAAGCGTTTATCGATGAGATGCATTTCTATTCGAGCTTTTGCCTCTGCCGCTTCTAACTCCAGCTTCTTTCTACGCGCCTCAATAGAAGATGTTGAAGATTTCTTTGACAAGGATTTGCGAAAGGTAGGTATTTTGGTTAACGGCATCTCGGACTTTATACTTCCGGCTTCTAACAATATTGTCTTGTCATGCTGCACTTTGGGTTCAACATTTCTTGTTTCACTTGAAGACGGCTTGGCTTGATCAGCCTCCGTAGCTTTCTTTTTATCTTGCTCCTTCCTTACAGTGCTGCGCGTACTGACCATTTTTTTCGACGGCGGTGTGAGGAACATCAAGATCCGGCTCGAAGGACCACTTTGTAAGGTTTAGTGTTCAACTCACAAGAAAAAAGATCAAATTTCGCGACCAACGTATATTTTTCCAAATGTAGGTACACTGACATAAAATTAGCGGAAGGAACGTGCGGCGAGTGCAATATCAGTTACATCGACTACCTCGCGTATTAGCTACTTACGGTAGGCTCACGGTGGTACCCGTCCCGCGCCCTTTACGCTCCCCGCACATTCCCTAGCTATGACAAATGATTTTTAAATGGTAATACGCGTCGCTTACAACGTCCATCATTACACTGTGCAATACCTCAGTGTTGCTTCGGTGATCGTATTAGTCGGCATCGTCGTATACCTCATCAGGAAGCGTCGACCTGTAGCCGGAGTGTCAGCGTCCCCGTTCCCCCAGGGCCATGAGGCTCTTGTGGCGGGGCGAGTTACGGTGGTAGCGGCAGATCCGCTGCCAATGGTATCACGTTCAGCAGAATCAGTGCAAAAGTGCAGTGGAGTTTTTACAATTAGTGTAGATAAGGCTACCTCGCCACCGTTTTCGCGTTCAGTGCACTCACTAGACAGTGATGATTAAGGATATGGGACTTCCGTCATTAAAATAATAATATAAAATCTCTGTGTTCAAGTTCAAGTTCAAATGTTTTTATTTCAAATAAGCTTTAACAAGCGTTTATGAAACGTTATGATTCTAGTTGCTCGGTTCCAAAAGGTTGATCCTATGGAGAAGAATCCGGCAAGAAACTCCATGGACACTCTTTTAAAATAAATTGTGTGTCAACATTTTATCATCCGTTTATACAATGTTACTTTGTTTTTAACTTTAATTTTATTATCAATCATTATTTTGTATATCAATCTTTCAAGTTTGTATCGTTTGGGCGGCAGGATGTACGGAACCGTACATTACTTTAACGATTTGCGCGTCGTGCATTCTGCACACGTTAGCATTAGTACGTAATATTGCAAATATGTACAAATATACTAAAAATAAATCAGTGTTAATCTAACATTTCACCTGGCCGGTGTTCCTTCATCATAATAAAATCGACCTATCATCATATCAGCAAGAAGTGTAGGAATCTCCTACAACGCCTATTATCTGGAACCAGACTTTAGAAGATGCCTTCAATAAATGCCGCCAAAGCATATCAGAGGCTGTACAACTAACATACCCAGTTCAAGGTGCCCCATTATGTATCATGACAGACGCTTCAAGCCTTAGTGTAGGCGCAGTCCTGCAACAGAAGACAAACAATACATGGAAACCACTTTCTTTCTTCTCTAAGAAGCTCAGTGACACTCAGCCAAGATACAGTGTATATGATCGCGAGCTCTTAGCTATCTATATGGCTGTCAAACATATTAGAAGATTAATTGAAGGCAGTGACGTTGTGGTATATACCGACCACAAACCCCTGACACACCAAAACGTGAAAGGCAACTTCATTTTGTAAGCCAATTCTGCAGCAAAATTGGATACATTCACGGAAGAGACAATACAGTTGCTGACGCATTATCTCGCATTACTGCCATCGCTTGTCATTCCGTTTTCGATTTTAGTCACCTGGCAGAGGAACAAAATCGAGAGGAAGACTTGACCCGCCTGTTGAAACAACAAAATCTTCGCTTCATTAAGATATCACTTCTTGGAGTGAAGAAACAAATCTACTGTGAAAACAACTCAGACTCCACGTCCGTACTTACCGAAATCTTTTCGTGAGATTGCCTTCAAAGCATTGCACGAGTTGAGTCATCCTGGTATCCGCACGACAAGAAAAATGGTCACTGAGAAGTAATTTTGGCCTAGAATGAACAGGGACATTTCTTCATGGACGCGATGTTGCACTTCATGTCAACGCGCTAAAATTCACCGACATACGAAAACGCCACTAGTACAGTTTCCTGAGTCGAGAAGATTTGAACACATACATGTGGATATTGTTTGACCTCTTACTCCATCAGAAGGATACCGATACTTAGTCACGATTATCGACCGATGTTCAAAATGGCCTGAGGCGGTACCAGTCAACGATATAAGCGCGGAAACCGTAGCTCGAGTTTTATACGATACATGGATTACTCGCTTCGGTTGTCCATTGCGTATTACTACTGACCAGGGACGGCAATTTGAATCCTCATTATTTCAAAAACTAATGAACAAACTTGGTGTATCAAGCACCACTGTCTATCACCCACAAGCGAATGGACTCGTAGAAAGATTGCATCGCACGTTAAAAACAGCATAGAAGCAATAAGCCTGCCCACATACTGCCAGCGGCAACAGGAGATGAGATGGAAGAAAACCCATATATTACTCGTTCCGGCAGGATGGTTAAACCTACAAGAAAAGTACGGTTTTCTTGAAGGGGGATACTGTGAGAGTCAGTGCATTCATCGCCAAGCTCACACTGGTGACCCGCGCCGTGTGCGGACTAACACAGAGCAGTTAGCCGATGCGAGCCTATTTATGTTGTGCTTCTCGAAGGCGTGAGGAAATCGTACGTGCTCCTGCGATGATCGCCATATATCTACTAAGCAGCGCATCGACCGCAACTAGTTTTTATCCAGCGTCCTCAACGCTGATTGGCGGATAACATCGACGTACGATGATTAGCTAAACAGAGTAGGTAGAATTCTTTTTGCGCCTATATAAATGAAGACGTCGAAATAAATAGAAATTCTCTCATTATTGGTGTTTCACTAAACTCCTCAAATAGTACCCATAACTAAAATAATGCAACTGTAATGCAATTAAACAGCTTTTGTGGACCTATTTCGGATCTAAAGCCGTATATTTTGTGCCCAAATTATCATTACGGTAGCCGTATAAACGTTTCTAATGCTATTAAAGAACTAACTCAAAATGCGAAAACGATACAGAAATGCTGTAAGTCGGCCGTTATACAACTTTTATGTGTTACTTGGGTGGTGACATTAGACAGATTACTTATTGACTTCTCTAGTGCCTTCAGTGCCGTCAGTCGTGATATTCTTCTCTCCATCGTCTCCCAACTTATGGTTTCATCTGAGGTACTGGAACAGTTCAATTCTTATCTTCGAGGGCGTCAGCAGTCAGTTCGGGTCGATGACTCATTATCGAGCTGGTGTAACCTAGGCGCTGGCGTTCCTCAAGGCGGTATTCTTTCTTCATTGTTATTTTCTATTTTCATCAACTCAATCACTCACTGCCTTCGGTGTGCATATCGTCTGTATGCCGATGACTTGCAACTGTATACCCAATCGCGATTCGACTGTTTGACGGATGCTATTGAGTAATTGAATAGTGACTTAGAAGTCATCAATGATCGGTCTCGTAAATTTGGTGTGTCTGTTAATCCTACAAAGTGCCAGGCGATTGTTATTGGTAGGTCTCGAATGCTCAACAAAATTGATCTTGCATCCCTCTCGCCAATTGTATTGTTACGAGCTGGGGTTCGGGATAAATTAAAATCACTCATTTCACCGAAATAAATAGTCACTTTATTCACTACACAAACACACAGGAATCACACGACCAGTCACTATATTAGCACTTATTACACTTAACGTCGCACTGATAATCACTTGTTACTTCACTTCGATCTTCACTTCGATGTGTCCAAAACTGAACTGCCTTGCCGACGCTGTCGACCATTATTTATATGGGCCACGAAATTCTGAAAAATTCTGGATTCGAAAAATCTCGATAAATCTCAAGAATGCGACCCGCCTGCATTCTTGAGACAATAGATGTTTACATCCTTTATTCAACTTGCGAACAATAGATGTTTACAATCGCCATTGTTAATGTTGACATTGAGCCCGGTCTCAAACTATTTTTTTTGTTTGTTTTTATTTTTGTTGCGGGTGCCGCATTCTAGCGTATTCCTCGTGTTTGTTTTCTACCTGCTTCATCGACTAATCCAGAATCTCCGTGACCCATCTCCGTCGTCCTAGTTACTCGGCGTAAGAGTATTTAGTGGAACGGTCATCCCAGTTAGCCCAAGCATTAAGAACCTTGGTTTACACATAGACTCTACTCTTAGCTGGCAGTCTCAGGTTTCTAATGTAAGCCAAAGAGTCGTTTGTACATTGCGATCTCTTAATAGGCTGAGGAACTTTTTACCATCCAGGACAAAAGCAATGCTTGTGCAGACATTGATATTCCCTATAATTGATTATAGGGATGTCTGCTATTATGATCTCAATGTAGATTTTTCTTAATAAGCTAAACAGACTTCTCAACAACTGCATTAGTTTTATATTTAATCTTCGTAAATATGACCATGTTTCTGTTTATAGGCTCCAACTTCACTGGTTGCCCATCCGCCAGCGTAGAAGTTTGCGATCCTTAACAATGCTTTTCTCCCTACTTAACTCTCAAAACCCCTTCTTATTTAAGTCCCTACTTTCAATATTTATGTTTTATACATACTAGAAATCTGCGCTCTTCTAACAATCTTCTTCTTCACTGTCCTCCTCATAGTTCTGATTTCATTCACTCCTCTTTTCATATTCAGTCCAAACTTCTTTGGAATGAGCTGCCTCTAGAGCTCAGGATGGCTGCCAGTCGTCAAAAATTTAAAAGAAAGCTCCGGAAAAACTTCCAGGATAGAATTCTTCATTATCACACATACCCTGACATAAGTATATTTATATAAGTATATATTATATATTTACATAACATAACATACTGTTACGCAGAGTAACTAGGACGACGGAGATGGGTCACGGAGATTCTGGATTAGTCGATGAAGCAGGTAGAAAACAAACAAGAGGAATATGCTAGAATGCGGAACCCGCAACAAAAAGAAAAACAAACAAAACACAATAGCGTGAGACCGGGCTCAAGGTCAAGGATTAACAATGGCGATTGTAAACATCTATTGTACGCAAGTTGAATAAAGGACGTAAACATCAATTGTCTCAAAAATGCGGGCGGGTCGCATTCTTGAGATCTATCGAGATTTTTCGAATCCAGAATCTTCGTGGCTCATATAAATAATGGTCGACAGCGTCGGCAAGGGCAGTTCAGTTTTGGACACATCCAAGTGAAGATCGAAGTGAAGTAACAAGTGATTATCAGTGCGACGTTAAGTGTAACAAGTGCTAGTATAGTGACTGTTCGTGTGATTTCTGTGAGTGTTTGTGTGGTGAATAAAGTGACTGTTTTCGGTGAAATTAGTGATTTTAATTTATCCCGAACCCCAGCTCGTAACAATACCATCACGCCTGTATTCCCCAAAGGGTTAGGCAGAGGCGTACTTAATGTACACCCACAGTTCGCCGGTATGTTTAGGTCCCATGTTATAGGGGGCGAGCCTATAGCCATTAACTGGGCACAAATCCAGACTCCGAGATACTACTGAGAATTTCATAGAAAACTCAATAACACTTTGCTCTACCTGGGGATCGAACCCAGGACCTCTAGTATAGCAGTCGCGCTTGGGACCACTAGACTAATGAGGCAGTCAATTATAGATATATATTTTAATCTAAGTGCGTTTATATTTATGATTCATCTGAAATATCACATACTTAAACTATAACAATAACATTAGTTGTTTATGTTAGTTAAATTATGTTTTCATTTCTTTCCCTTTTGTATAACTTTGCACCTGCCTCATCATATCTCAACAACCCTATGGTTGACTGGTAGAGAATGCCTTAGGCATAAGTCCGCCAATGTATTATTTAAGATGCATGAAGTTTAAATAAAAAAAAAATATCCTACTAAATCAGCAAAATGACGCGCGTGCGAGAAAAGAGCGCGGACTCATCGATGGTGTTGGCTATCTAGCTAACAGCTTATTCGGAGTATTGGATCAAGACTTCGCAGAAAGTTACGAGAGAGACACTAAAACAATTAAGATTAACCAAAATGATATGGCCACACTTTGGAAAAATCAGACCTCTATAGTAGAAGCAGAGTTCAATTTATTAAAGAGAACAGAAACCGTTATGGACAAACAATACAAAGCTATTAATCAAAAGATGTTCAATTCAGATATAATAGAATAAGTATTAGTAGTTTGAGATCCACCGTACAAAACTGCACTAGTATCACTGACTTTAAATTATCAGCATTAATCGCCAATAATCTCTTGCTAGACCTAAATACCATACAAAATAAATTGATGGATACACTTACTGATATCTATCACGGAAAATTTAACTTACATGTAATATCTCCTCAGCAACTGAAACAAGAGTTAGATGTTACCTCTAGTCAGCTTCCAAAAGACTTATCTTCACCAGTGGACGGAATGCAGTTTGCAAAAATTTATCATTTACTTATGATACGGGCCAGGATATCCAAACACTATTTCATTTTTGAAATCAAGATACTGTTGATTACTAGAGATATCTACGAAATACTGACAATCATTCCTGTTCCGTATGAAATAAAATGAAATGAAATCTGACGACCTCTGAGAAGAAACACCGAAACAAACTCAGAGAATCATGGTCTCTTTTAAAGTCCAGACATGGAAGAACACTTATATGCGAGTGCCACGATGTAGGGTAAAGTCTGAAATGACCTTTGAGGAAATAACCATAGCAGCTGTACGGGTAAGGTACATTTAAATGATAAACCAAGAGAATATTAAAAATGCTATATTATTAACACTGGTTACAAAAAGGATAGTAAAAATGCTAAGGGACGCGAGGCGAACTAGTCGGTTCGATGATTTGAACAACTACTGCCGATTACCGTAAAGCGTGAATATTATATATTTAGGCAACTCGACGAAAGTCTTTATAAAAAAAAACAAAAATCTACCTACAATTACAAAATAACAACTTCTATACAGAACAAACAAGTCGCGCCGAGCACGACCGTTCCGTCCGGTGGCTGAGATGCAAATGACCGATACACGGTGAAGCGTCTCCTTTTATAATATCCGTTCGGTGTGGTTTTGCTTTTTGCTAATTCGGCCGTCCTGACCCTGCGTCGTCCTCGACGAACTCCTCTAGTATTCGCCTTACTGTAGCGACTGTTCCTCGTTGATCACCATGTCATGATCGGCATGATGATTGGGCTGTGTATCTGAAGTCGAAGGTCCCGGGTCCTCACTATCAAGTACATCGTCATCTCCACCAGTTAGTCTCTGTGAAACAACACCTACACACAGCGTACATAACATGCAAAGTAACTCCACAAAATAAGTATGAGAGCTCTCTAAAGTAACCCCATGATACCAATACTCTTCGTAGTTGTTAACGTAGTCCGCTCGGTACGCCCATCATGAATTGTACCTGTGAACAGATTAGGCAGGAGGCGTCCCAACTGCCTAAGGTAGATGGAGGCCTCGCTGAATCGCGCATCTACACTTATCATATGGACAGAGGCATCACTGAATCGTATGTCCTAGACAAAGGCATCACTGAATCGCTTATCTACTTTATTACACGGACAGAGGCATCGCTGAATCGCTTGTCTACTTTATTACACGGACAGAGGCATCGCCGAATCGCTTGTCTACTTTATTACACGGACAGAGGCATCGCTGAATCGCATGTCTACTTTATTACACGGACAGAGGCATCGCTGAATCGCATGTCCTAGACAGAGGCATCGCTGAATCGCTTGTCTACTCTGGTGATACCGCAACTGTACCAACCAGATATGAATCACTCGGCAAGAGGTGTTAACTCTCATCTACACTTATCATATGGACAGAGGCATCACTGAATCGCATGTCTACTTTATTACACGGACAGAGGCATCGCTGAATCGCATGTCCTAGACAGAGGCATCGCTGAATCGCTTGTCTACTCTGGTGATACCGCATCTGTACCAACCAGATATGATTCACTCGGCAAGAGGTGTTAACTCTCATCTACACTTATCATATGGACAGAGGCATCACTGAATCGCATGTCTACTTTATTACACGGACAGAGGCATCACTGAATCGCATGTCCTAGACAGAGGCGTCACTGAATCGCTTATCTACTTTATTACACGAACAGAGGCATCACTGAATCGCTTGTCTACTTTATTACACGGACAGAGGCATCGCTGAATCGCTTGTCTACTTTATTACACGGACAGAGGCATCGCTGAATCGCATGTCCTAGACAGAGGCATCGCTGAATCGCTTGTCTACTTTATTACACGGATAGAGGCATCGCTGAATCGCATGTCCTAGACAGAAGCATCGCTGAATCGCTTGTCTACTTTATTACACGGACAGAGGCATCGCTGAATCGCTTGTCTACTTTATTACACGGACAGAGGCATCGCTAAATCGCATGTCCTAGACAGAAGCATCGCTGAATCGCTTGTCTACTTTATTACACGGACAGAGGCATCGCTGAATCGCATGTCCTAGACAGAGGCATCGCTGAATCGCTTGTCTACTCTGGTGATACCGCATCTGTATATGATTCACTCGGCAAGAGGTGTTAACTCTCATCGGTGTATTGATCCTCTATGACCTCGTGTAAGGCATTGGGGGAAATAAATATATGTTGGGTTCGTGAGTCTGTCAGTATGTAGATCAAAATGAAACGTAAGCAATGAACGGGTGTATAAGCAAAAACACTGTAAAGCGAAGTTAACTGGAGGGGTGAATAATAGAGGCACATAGCGAAACAAGTCACCGATCGATTATAACACCAATTGACATAGTCACTTTCAAAGAAAGCAGCGCATGAAGCCGGGCACCACTCTCCATGCCAAGGCACCATATACTCAGCAGCCGCTTGCGTGGTCTCTCCATATGACCCACTGATCAACTTGAGCTGATATCGGCCGCTGGGTAGTACTCGTATTACTTGATATGGTCCTCGCATGCCTGGATCTAGCTTTCCTGTGGACTGGGAATATTTAATCACGAAAACTAGATCATTAACTTTAAACGTGCGTAGTGTACGTCGCTCACGGTTAACATAGGCGTCTTGTTTCGCCTGATTTTGCGCCAACAATTCCTGAGCTCTCGTTCTGCATAGCTCACGCCAACCTTCACGGTCCTGGGACATCTCGATGGCTACGTCACGGACTAATGTACGGATGACAGGTGTTGTGGCGTCAGTGCCGATTAACAGTTTCAGAGCCGAGAATTGCGTGGTCTTCTGCTTGGTCATGTTCAGAACAAGCTGAAGCTTCCATAACTTGTCTGGCCACGCCGAGTTCCTGTGATTCACCTCAACACGTAGCATATTCAACACGGTCCTAACATATCTCTCAACCTGTCCATTTGCGTTATGCATTTCCGGGGTAATGAAGTGAATGTCACAACCAAAGTTTGTGAGGAACGTTGAAATCAGACGACTCAAACATCCGCCCTCGATCAGTTACGGGACACCAAACAACGATATTGCGTTGGTGAACGTTCGCTTAAGTTCGTTTACGTCTTGTCTAAAAATGGGGTGTAACAAACAGTACTTGGTAAACGAATCTACCATTATTAAAACGAACTTAAAGCCATTTGATTCTGGCAAGGGTCCAAGTGCATCTAAGTGGACGGTTTCAAAAGGAACGCTCGACTTTTCCCAAGATGTAATGGGCTGATGTGGAGCTCTAGCAACGCGTTTTTTTGAAACGCACACTAAACAGTGTTTAATGTATTTTGCTTCGAACTGGCGGAGGCCAGGGAACCAGAAATGCTTTAAAATTAAATCGATCGTTTTCTCAGCGCAGACATGCTCATGTTCATCATGAAATACCCTTAACAAACTTAACCTATACCCTTTGGGGATATAACAGAGTAGCCTAGACTGCTGGCATCAGTATGTACTTCCGTCAATAGTGTGGGGTCAAAAATAGATAGAACGGGGACGTTAGTTAAGGTGGTTATAATTTCTTGCCGGACTTTTTCCTGTTCTGGACCCCAATGGAACGGTACGTCCTTTTTAACTAATCGAGATACACACGCCGTTCTACTAGCATAGTCCCGTATGTAACGCCTAAAGTATCCCGCTAAACCCAAGAATTGACGGACTTGCTTCACGTTACGTGGGGCAGGGACATTGACAGGGGTCTCTACTTTGTGTGGGCTCGGCCTAACCTGACCTTGACTGACTACTCGGCCCAGGTGTTCGACCTCTGTGCATAGGAATGAACACTTTTTAAGATTAACTGAAAATCCTGTCTTGGTCAGAGTCTCGATTTATTGGAGCAGTTGTATGCTTTATGGCCTGATAATCCACAAATAAAACATTTTGGTCCAAGTGAACGATTAGTAACCGGCCGTTTAAAACTAGAATTTCGAAGATCTGGTTTAGCACGACTAGCCTTCGCATATATCGACAAAAAGGTCACTAAGTCAGAACAGGGTCAGTTAGCGTTAGTCGCTGCCGCCTTCACCTGGGGATCAGTGATGCCTCGAATAACAATAAGCGCTCTTAACTCGTCACTCAATCCCTTAAGTATTTTGAGACGCATTAAAGTTCTCCTCGCATATTCAGCGTACGTGCTGTATTTATCAGTTAGTTTGCATGGTATTAAACAAAATATTCGCGTAATCTAACTTTCGTGAGCATAAGGGCTTGAACTTTATAATAAAATTAGACCAGAACCTATCATTGGTCACCCATTCATTTAGCCACGTTCGCGCGTCACCCTTAATACATAGTGATACTCGCGATAAACATTCAGCGTTCCCCCATCCGTTACTAAGCCTAGCCCGCTCGACCTCTTCACACCATACATCAATATCGTGTATGGCAGGGTCGAAGTTCGATACAAAATATTTCTGATTCCTTTCGGAACTAAGTGTCCTAATTGCATCAGCCAGCAAACGCGGACTCTACTGATCCTAGTTCCCTCCGAGACCGATTGAGGTCTGACACGTTTGTATCACATTGTATACCAGATGCGGTACTTTCAGCTGGACGAGCAATTGACGCGGCGGTTGAATCTAATACGCGACTTTTAGCCGTCGGGGTATTATTGTAACAGGTCTCATTTTCACGCAACAAGTGCGTCCCTACGACAACGGTGTCGTTTCGTTCTAGCAGAGTCGGAGGAGTATGCGATCTCTCGGATAAGTTAGTTCTAACTAGCTCGTTACGCGAAACGTCAGGCCGGTTGCCTTCGAGAGTATTTAATCGAGCAAGAATAGTATCCAGGGTTCGTTGCATCACTACATCTCTATCGCGAGCAGCGTGTGTTGATCGCGGTCTACGTCGCGAACGACTATCAGTACGTGAGCGATACCTATCACGTGAGCGCGTGCCGTTATGGGAACGGCTAGTATAACGCGACTGACTCCTATCACCCGACCGGGCACGGCTTCTGGATCGTAACCTATCCCGCGAGCTATCTCCGTGTCTCGAGCGAGACCTACTTCGCGACCTAACACGAGTGTCGTCACGACGCGACTTGTTTTTAGAATCTTGCCGCTTATCGGCCATTATTAACACTCAAAAACACTTGTAGCACAGCACCGATAGAGTAAAAGATGTACTTACATGAACGATGCACTCGTAAATCCGTATAAACTTTTGGTGCCTTATTTTGAGATATTTAAAGTTATGATTTAGGGAACCAAATAGAGAAAGAGATTCCCCTCAGGCCCAATGAGCTCTGGGTAGGAATCCCACTTCTGAATTTAGGCAACTCGACGAAAGTCTTTATAAAAAAAAACAACAATCTACCTACAATTACAAAATAACAACTTCTCTACAGAACAAACAAGTCCGTTCCGTCCGGTGGCTGAGATGCAAATTACCGATACACGGTGAAGCGTCTCCTTTTATAATCTCCGTTCGGTGTGGTTGTGGTTTTGCTTTTTGCTAATTATATTATGTTACAGTTCGCTGCGCGTGCTTGTCAGCGTAAAACCTAAACTATAAAATTGTACGGCTTTGCTCGTACATGCTCCCCGACAAGAAAAGAGGCAAATAAGCCAAATTAAATTAGCTTTGTTCAATATGAATTAAAATAATACGTAGGTATACAATGATAAAATTATAAATGTGGACACTACGGGGTACTCGTATACTTAGTGTCTCTATTAGTCTTTCACACCCTATTTAAATCACTCATAAATTTGATACCACTTTGTATGAATCTAACATAGGTGACGTGGCTTTGTCTATCACTCGCGCACTGGTTACCTTTGGTATTTCACATTGGTACATTACACTATCACTAATACTGAGGCCTGGTGCCATGATCGTACAGGACACGGTCGCTGATATAGTCGCCGGCGCCGCCGTGGCTGCGGGCGCTGCTGGCGCGCGACGCACTCGCGCACGCCGCCACGCGTACACTCCAAGTCCTGCTGCTATCACTCCAATCAGTCCATAGATCAGCGTGTAATGATGAATGTCATGAAATGACATATTATCTGCTATTTCTACGTTTTCCTTCATGACCTTAATCTTCTCATCAATGGTTTTTAAATCTGCTTGATCGCGCTCCATACTTGATTCGTTCAAGAACAAAATATGAGGAATGGATATGTTCACAATATGGTTTATGGATGCAACAACTGGTGCGTAAACATTGGCTTTAATGTTAGTATCACTCGTTTTTTGCTTATGTGTTATCACCTCAAAGTTGTCTGCCTTTATTATGCAACCGTTATCTATGGTGACTAATCCAGCGCGAGTCAATTGATGCGCGGTAACTTGATCTTCGCACATTGACCGCAACAGAAATAAATGTAATTGTTTATAGAATGACTTTCTAACCAGACATTCTTGCAAGGATTGATGCTAACTTCACATTGTGATCCCTTTGACAGACAGAAATTATTATCTCCGTGTAGCTTGAAAACTGGTGAGTGTATGTAGCCAAGGAATGTGTTTGTTACCAGACAAGACCGTAGGCTATTTTCCGTCACGTAGGCGTCTTTTTTCAATTTAATTGCTATGAAGTCTGAAATGGGCCTTACATTGAGCATAGTGTTGCGTTCCTTTTCCACAGGAATAGTTAGGACATTAAATATTTCAAATGCGTCGCGACTTATTAATGGGATTTGTACCTCGAAGATCGCATAATTCTTAAGAATTCTTGCTTTAACTTTAAGCAGCTTGAAAATTCTTGCTAGGTCAGTGTGTATGTTGTCAATCGGCAAGGTGACGTCTTTGGACAGATGACTCGCTATTGTGCTCAGCTGAAGCTTGAAGTTGAGTAGCCGTTACAAGATGTGGGTTAAAACGGCCATGATATATGTCCGTAATTGTATCTAAAATTGCACCTTGTAGATCTTTTAAATCATGTAACAAGTTGCTAGCCATAACAGCCGCCATTGAAACCCGATTTGTCAAAGAGATATTTTGAGTTTCGGCTTTTAATGTTTCTAAGGTATTCTCAAATTTTGATAAATGTAGATGAATCAACTTATGTTGTTTGTGCATAGTGGCTTCAGTCCTCTTAAAATTGCTGAATTCAGCTTCTACAATCGAAGTCTGATTTTGCCAAAATGATACTATGTGTTTTTGATTGTTTCGCAGAAGCGTAATATCTTTCTCGTATTGTTCCGCGAATCTAGCGTCCAGTACACCGAACAGGTTGTTTGCAATATATCCGACACCGTCGATAAGCCCGCGCCGCCACCTGGCAGGTCGCGTGTCATAATGCTGACTGAGTAACATATGATTGTTATACTCGAGTTCCTTGAACCCGTGTTGTAATTGCAATAATATTATGTCACAATGGGTTTGATCCTTTATCGACACACATGATTGTTTCAGAGACTCTATACTCTTGTTGAACGCAGTTATTCCTTCCCAATAAGGATCCATGTTATAGTAAATAATTAATTTCCAATCATCCCTTATAATCTGCATATTAGATATCACATCGAAGTATAAATGTTGATTGTCTTGGAACTGGGTCACATTCAGAGCGCATTCGGAAGTAGTCATAAAATTAAAAAATAACATAATGAATACAAACAACGAAGCTATATTATAGCGTGATACTGTGGTCACTCTTTTAGTTTGTTTTGTAGCGTTATAATTTTTCGAGTCATGTATGTCTTGTTGATTATTTTGTGTATTTTCGTGTACGGGAAGTATAGATAATTTGGTGACCGGACGTTTCAGCATTCCGTTTTTAGTTTTCAGGGTGACAACTCGCACGTAACCATCTGAACCGGGATGTAATTCAATTATTCTACCCATCAGCCATTTGTCTGGTGGCAGATTATCATCTTGAATCATAACCACGTCGTTTATGTTGATATTATTTTTGCTTGTCTCCATTTGCTTATTGCTGTCAGTTGAACGAGATACTTATTTTTCCATCTCTTCCAGAGATCTTGTAGAATTTTTTGTGTGAGTTGCCATCGTGTTCGTAAATCTGTTTCTGTATCGCAAAAAATGTCATTTGATCCTCCTGTTAGAAAATGGGAAAATGTTAAGTAATCTATGTCGTCGGGATCTTCTGTAATAGGACTAAGCGGTCTTGAGTTGAGGCAGGCCTCAATTTGTCAGGGAACTACTCGAGGAAGCTGCCTTAGTCCAGTCCTGGATCTGTGAGTCGACGACGGACGGCCCCGTTGACGTCGAGGTGATGGCGCTATGGTTTCGCGGGGCGATGACGCAGATCTGCGACACGTCCATGCCCCGTGTCCACCAACAGTCCGCAAGGCGCCAGGTGTACTTGTGGACTGCCGAGATCGCGCAATTGCGCGTAGCGTGCGTTGCGGCTCGTCGCCAGTACACCCGATACCGGAGACGGCGTCGACGGGATTCCGCCGAGGAGGACGCGCTGTATGAGGTGTACCGCGCGTCTAAGGAGACTTTGTGGCTGGCCATCGGCGACTCAAAGTCGCGTGCCGGGGAGGAGCTGCTGGGGTCCCTAGATCGGGATCCGTGGGGGCGCCCCTACGGTTGGGTACGGAGCAAGTTGCGTCCCTGGGCGCCCCCACTAACGCTTAGTATGGAACCCCAGTTGCTAGAGGCGGTGGTGTCGGCCCTCTTCCCGGAGCGAGCGGAACACGTTCCCCCGACGATGGCTTCGCCCTCAGCCACAGACTCTCCAGAAGAGGAGAGCACCGATGTCCCTGAGGTGACGCAAGCAGAGACGAGAGCGGCCGTGTCGCGACTCCGGGCTAAGAACACAGCGCCCGGACCCGACGGAGTTCTTGGTCGAGCTCTCGTCCTGGCTCTGAAGGAGCTAGAGCCCCAGCTGAGGGGGCTCTTCACGGCATGTCTCGAGCGGGGTCAGTTTCCCAGTGTGTGGAAGGAGGGGAGGCTGGTCCTGCTCAGGAAGGAGGGGCGCCCCGCGGACTCGCCGTCCGCGTATCGGCCCATAGTGCTGCTCGACGAGGCGGGCAAACTTTTTGAGCGAATTATCGCAGATCGCCACGTCGGCCACTTGTGCAGGGAGGTGCCGAACCTTGACGACAACCAATTTTGTTTTCGTCGGGGGCGCTCCACCATAGACGCCATCATGCGCGTGAGGGCCCTGGCGGAGTAGACGGTGTCCCGGGGTGGGGTGGTGCTGGCGGTGTCTTTAGACATCTCCAACGCATTCAACACCCTACCCTGGAGTTGTATTCGGGAGGCACTGAAATACCATCGCGTGCCTCCCTACCTCCGCCGTACAGTAGGGGCTTACCTGGAGGGTAGATGCGTCACCTATCGGGGACGTGACGGTGCCGGTCGGTACCTCATGTCGTGCGGTGTTCCGCAGGGATCGGTCTTGGGACCGCTCCTGTGGAACATCGGCTACGACTGGGTGCTGAGAGGCGAGCTCCCGTCGGGCGCCGACTTGACGTGTTATGCGGACGACACGCTCGTAATTGCCCGGGGGAGCTCGCACAGGGAAGCGACGTTGATAGCCACGGCTGCGGTGTCACAGGTGGTGAACCGCATCCGGCGCCTGGGCCTGGAGGTGGCCCTAAACAAGTCGGAGGCCATAGTGTTTCATGGCCCCCGACGTACGCCGGCGCCGGGATCACACATCGTGGTCAGCGGGGCCCGGATAGCTGTCGAGTCCACCATGAAGTATCTGGGATTGGTGCTCGACAGCCGATGGGATTTCGGGCCCCACTTTCGGCGGCTGGCGCCCAAGCTGATGGGCGCAGCGGGCGCGCTTTCAACGTTGCTTCCCAACTTGGGGGGCCCGAGCGCCGCCTGTAGGCGGTTGTACGTGGGAATCGTGCGGTCCATGGCCCTATATGGGGCCCCTGTGTGGGCGATGGACATGACGGCCAGCACTCTCGCCATTCTGCGCAAACCGCAGAGGGCGATGGCCGTCAGAGTCGTCCGCGGGTATCGCACGATTTCCTACGAGGCGGCTTGCGTCCTGGCCGGATCCCCGCCCTGGGACCTAGAAGCGAAAGTACTCGCGTCATTATACCGATGGCGCGAGGAAGAGCGGGCACGGGGCTCGAGGCCGGTGCAGCGGCAGATCGCGCTGCGCCGAGAGGAGCTCCGTCAGCTCTTGGTGGCGGAATGGCGGCAAAGGCTTCTGCGCCCTACCGCCGGCCTCGCTACCGTCGAGGCGATCCGGCCAGTACTCGACGACTGGCTCGGGAGAAGGCACGGCTCCCTGTCGTTCAGGGTGACGCAGGTGCTGTCGGGGCACGGCTGCTTCGGCAAGTACCTGTGCCGCATAGACAGGGAGCCGGACGCTCGGTGCCACCACTGCGTCCATTGCGGGGAGGACACGGCGCAACACACGCTCGCCGAGTGTGTAGCTTGGGAGGAGCAGCGCCGTGTCCTCACAAATGAAGTAGGAGGCGATCTGTCGCTGCCGGCCGTAGTGCGGAGGATGGTCGGTAGCGCAGAGTCGTGGGACGCGGTGGTGTCCTTCTGCGAGGACGTGATGTCGCAGAAGGAAACTGCGGTACGGGAGAGGGAGATCTCGACTCCCTTCCCCGGCCGCAGAAGGCGCACCGGGCGCAGGAGAAGGGCGGACAACGCCCTTTTCCGGCCCCCATGAATGGGTCCAGGGGCGAGGGACTTGGGACACCGTGTGGTTTTTAGTCGGTAGGTCACCCACTCTGGGTGGAGTCCGACGCGCCCCGTCGCCTCCCCGGGCGGCGGATGTCCATGAGGATTTTCCACACGAAACCAAAAAAAAACTGAGGCGGGCCGCGGTGTTGTGTGGGCGACACTGCGGCTGAAAGTTGAGAGGCCGCGGCGGGAGAGGAGTGCCGGTATTACGGTGCGCCGCTCTCCCTGCCTTCCGCGGCCTCGGCGGGGTCGCAGCCGTAAGACTGCGGACACGGTGGGGCCGCAGGGGGGGAGGAGTGTCGGTATTACGATGCGCCGCTCTCCCTATACTCTGCGGCCAATGTGTGGACGGCGGCGGGGCTACATATCTGTACCGCCGCAGGGAGGGTTTTGGGCAGCGGACTCGGGGTCGTCAGTCGCCCTAGAAGAGGGTCCAATATTGGACGTCCGCGGTGGGATCGCGGAGCATGCGAGAGCGATTCCCGTGATCCCACTACCATGCGGAGGGTGGCAGTGGTGGTGGTTTTAGTCGGTATGCTGGCCACCTGACCGGAGAGCCCGACACAACCGTCCCGCATCCCCGAAGCGGGGCGGCGTGCATAAGGAGCATTTCCCCACCCGAAAAAAAAAAGGCCTCAATTGGTGTAAGCACGGTGTACAACTCCTCGTAGGTAAGAATTTGCTCGCCAATGACTCTTTTGAAGTGATATTTGAAGCTTTTTACAGCGGCCTCCCACAGGCCACCCGCAGAAGGCCAGGAGGGCGCATTGAAGTGCCATTTGATTGCCATATTTAACACTTCTGATATTAGTTCGTTGCTTTTCAATATATTAAGTAATGCTTGATATTCTTGCTCTAGCACTTTGCTAGCACCGACGAAATTGCGACCATTATCGCTATAGATATGTTTTGGTGTTCCTCTTCGAGCTGCCATTCTTTTTAATGCAGCGATGAATGATGATGTGCTGAGATCACAGACAAGTTTTAGGTGCACTGCTTTCGTGGCCATGCACACGAAAACCGCGACATATCCTTTTGTAGTCTTAATCCCACGCCCTTTACTTACTTTGACGTAGATGTGGGCAGTAAAATCCACCCCAGTGTGTTCAAACGGACGTGAAGGATTGCTTCGAGACTCCGGAAAATCACCCACAATCTGCGTTTGAATATCTGGACCTTGTTTTTTGCACTTAACACATCGACGCAACAGTCTTTTCGTTGCAGCAGTACCTCCTAATATCCAATACTTCTGCCTGATGAAACTCAATGTCAATCTTGTACCTGCGTGTAACATATATATTATGTATTGTGTGTATTTTCTATAATCAGTTCAGTTAGCCGTCCTGTATGTGGCAAAATGGGGATGCTTCGTGTCATAACAGAAATGCGCTTGTCTTAATCTCCCTCCAACCCTTAAAATTCCTTCTTTGTCTAAAAATGGGTTTAAGCTTAATAATTTGCTGTTAGAGCTTAATTTGCTTTTTTGCTTTAAATTGCTTATTTCTTTCTCAAATTCTGCTTGCTGTACATGCTTTATAATTTTCTGCTTTGCTTAATTAATTTCTCCTAATGTTAGGTACTCCTTTTTCTTGTCTTTATTACTAGACAAAAACCTCAAAATCCATGCTAAGATACGAGTAATTTTATTGATTGAATTATGCTTATTCAATAAGTCAGTGATAATGCTTGCTTGTTGCTTTGTTGCTATATGAACTTGTGGTGACTTCTTTATTTCTTCCTCTGTAGTATAACTTGTTTCATTTACTTCCTTTATTTCAAAAGACTTGAGCCATGTTGGCCCTTGCCACCACAAAGAACACTTATTTAATTGAGATACTGACTGTCCCCTGCTCGCACAGTCAGCAGGGTTTTCGCCTTATTTAACATATCGCCAACATTGTGCGGGCATTATTTCAGTTATTTGTTTCGTTCGGTTCGCCGCGAACATCTTCCAGCGGCCAGGATCTCCCTGCAACCAACCCAACACCGCGGTAGAATCACACCATCCAAAAACTTTGATTTTATGATCTACTAAGCACAGCTTGACCTTTAACATAAGCTTAGCAAGTAATTGTGCCCCACATAGTTACAATCGAGGTAATGATATTTGCTTGTTTGATGGTACTAGTCTTGACTTCCCTGCCACTATCACGACTGATGATTGTTCGCTGTCAATGACCTTACAGTAAATAACGCAAGCGTATGCTTTTGTCGACGCGTCACAGAAGCCATGTAATTCGATATTGCTTGTTGTTCGAACGCCGTACCATCTGGGTAATTGGAAAGTTATTTATGTCGTTCAATTCATTTTTTATTTTAATCCACTCTTCCCTGATGCTATTAGGAACTTGATCGTCCCATTGTATGTGCAAATTCCAAATTTTTTGGAATAAAATTTTCAATTTTGTCGTCACAGGAACAATCCAACCTAAAGGGTCAAACACCTTTGACATATCCGATAATATGAACCCTTTTAGTTACCTTGGCGTATGAGACTGAATTTTTGATACGAAAGTAAAGCTATCTTGAATAGGGTTCCAACGGAGACCTAGTGTTTTCGTCAAATCGGTTTTGAAACTTCTAATATCATGATTAAAGTACTCTTGACCATCTTGCTGTAAGAGTCGAGCATAGTTAGATGTCCATTTTCTTAAATTGAATCCACCTAACTTCAATAAATTGATTAAGTCTTTTTGTAGCTGAATTGCTGATGATTCCGAATGCGTCCCGTGGACAAGATCGTCCATGTAGAACGATTCTTCGATGACCCTTGCAGCTTCCGGATACTTGCTTTGTTCATCCATTGCTAACTGTTTCAGGGTCATCATTGCTAGGTATGGGGCTGCTTTTGTGCCATAAGTGACGGTTGCTAGTTGATATTCTTGCAACTTATGATTGGGGCTATCTCTCCACACAATATTTTGTAAGAGTTGATCTTGTGGATGTACCCAAATCTGCCGAAACATTTTCTCTATATCAGCAGTGAATTCGTACCGATATTGCCTCCACTTCAAAATTAGAGATTGAAGGTCTTGTCGTAAATTTGGCCCCTTGTACATTAAATCATTCAGACTTTTGTTACTCGATGTTTTTGATGAAGCATTGTAAACAACGCGTAGTGACGTAGTCGTGGAATCTTCACGTAATACACAATGATGTGGTAAAAAACATTCTAACTGTTGATTACTCATTGACGGTTTCATATGTCCGAGCTTTATGTATTCATACATGAATATTTTATATTCATGGAAAATACCCTTATTTTTATGTAATTTCTTCTCTAACTGCGTGAACTGAGCGATGGCCCTTGATTTAGACTGACCCAAATTTTCTTCAAATTTAGTTTGAAGTGGTAGTCTCACTTCATACCTTCCGACTTCTAAACGACGAGTCGTCGATTTATAAAACTCGATACATTCTAAATCCTCAGATGAATGCGACTGCTGTTCGCTGATGTCCTCTACCTCCCAAAATTGCTGAATTTCATCCAGATTGATCTGTACGACATTACATAGTAAAGTTTTCACGCTACCACATAATATCCATCCAAGACGAGTTTGTTGTGCAATCGGTAGTGATTCAGTTGATCTGCAAATCCCTTCCAGAATAATGTTGGAGTATACATCAGCACCAAATAAGATGTCTACTGGACGATTGATATTGTAGTCAGGGTCGGCTAGCTGAATGTTTTCTAAATAGGTGCATGATAATTTGGGGAATGTATATATTGGCAAACTTTTTGTAAGATTTTTCATAATGTATACGTCTACGTTAAACTTATAATATTCGTTAATAATTGACGTGCAATTCAAATTGATCATCCCCTTGCAGCTATTCTTCCTAACACCGATACTACTGATAACACCTTTACATCTAGATCGAGGTAATCCTAACTGCTGTGCAGCGTTCTCAGTGATAAAAGATGTTTGCGAGCCTTGATCAATAAGGGCTCGTAACATAAGATAAGTTCCATCTGCTTTTTGGACCTTTATAATTGCTGTTGATAATAAGATTTCCGGCACAAATTCTTGTTGAGTCACGAGAGCATTGCCCTTTGGTTCACGTTCGTTTTTAGGGCGCACATTCTCTTGCTGTGCACTCGTGGACGGTTTCGAATTTCCTTGCTTGTACGCATCATGCAATAATGTATTATGACACTCATTGCACTCGCGGCATCGCTTATTTGACAAACATGTTTTTCCTTTGTGATCATAGAGGCAGTTTTGGCATATGTTTAAATTAGTTGCACACTGTTTTTTCATTATTGGGGTCATTTCAATGAACTGCTTACAAAAATATAATGCATGATCGTTATTGCATAGTGGACAAACGATTTTATTGTGTTGCAATTCCCTTCCGTGCGATGATTGCGAAATTGCCTTATTGTTAGAATACGACTGTTTAAAATGATAGGTTTTTTGATGATTTGGGTTGTGATCCCCTGAACAACTGTAACGTTGAGACGTGGCCGACCGGGTACTACTCAGTGGAGATAAATTACACTCAGAACACAAAATATACAAATTTTATTGATAATAAGGTTGATTTTAATAAAAACTAAATACGAAGACAAGTGCGAGTAGGGTGAGTTAAGCTCAGGGAGGGTTCGGCGAAGGCTTTGAGGCGAGGTCCGACCGGTAGAGGGCGGCACTTAACTCGGGCAGCTGGAGCAGGGCGAAGGAGGCCCGCGCGTCGTCTGCCGAGCTATTTATAGCGTCGCGCGGGGTGAGGCCTGAGGTGTGGGGAAGGAGCGGCGAGCGCGGACCATGTCACACTCCCCCCATTAGGCCAGAATTTTTCCTAACGGAAAATTCCTTTTCCAGCGCCTGCAGCTCCTCTGCCGGAAGGTAGTCTCTGAAAGCAGTATATGTAGTATAGTATAGGGTAGTTAGGAACTTTGTAGGCGGACATATGACCCTATAAGTATGTGAGTATATTGCCCTTTTAATCTTGCATATTGAGTGAACAATTTGGGACGTCCTATCGATGTGAGGTATTGCACGTCGTGTTTGTAAAGCCTACCCACTTCGATTATGTCGGTGTGTAAGCCAAACATTCACACTGGTATTTTATTTTGATGCGAAGATCTGTTTAGGCTATATACATATAACAAGGACTAACTAACGGGGTAATATGTTTTTTATTTAAAAGGTAAATCTATGTTTTTAGCAGAAAATGAATTTAGAATAAAATTTGTAAACAGATCCGCTCGATGGAAGGATAATAAAAAAACCTATTAGTAAGTAGTTGCTAAGGCAAAACATAACAATTCGCATTATGAGTAGCGAATCGAGTAAACAAGATGACTCATTGGCCATCTGGCGCTGCGCTGTTGCTATGCGTGGAAGAATGCACGCGTGTGTTATGTAGTAGTAAAAGGATTTCTAAATAATGTCATATTAAGTTATTTGTTGGAAGAACTTATTGCAGTGCGCTAAACTTCGGGATAGAATGCGGTGATTAGTACACCAACCGAAGCAGACGTGCAAGGGGGAGTAGACCCACATAAGAAAATAAAACACTCAGCAGACGAGACTCGAACCAGCGGTCGACTCGACAGTGACCTTCTAACCACTGAACTATAGGAGAAAAAAATTGTATATTTAGTTTAGGATTGGAGAATTATAAGATACTATTTAGCATGGTATTTAAGGGAGTATTTAAGTAAAATGGAATGAAACGTATATTTTGTTAGATAGGTTTAGATGGCATTTATGGTAATGACATTGTTATTCTTTGTAGTTTATTAGTTTTAGATCTTTTATGTGCCATTCGCCGAGAGGTTTACCAGACATGTCCGACAGCTTGTATACTAGAGGGGACTTTTTGGCAACAATCTTACACTTTACGAATTTAGGTGCTAGTTTTTTACTAAAATATTTATCTTTGTCACTAAGGTAAAATGTGCGCTTCAATACTATGTCGCCGACATTGAATTCAGCGGGTTTGCGACGAAAATTATACGACTGACAGTTTCGGCGATGGGCCGCTAATAGGGCTTCCTGTACCTTCTCGAAAATAGAGGATAAGTAGCCAAGAGACTCAGCGTAGCTATCCCGGGGCTCATGGATTATATTAGGGTCAGGTTTATTGACAATATAATGTGAACCACATGTGACCAATTCACGACCAAAGACAAGAAAAGATGGTGAGAAACCAGTCGTTTCGTTAATAGCACAGTTAATAGCGAATTGTATTTTAGGAATTAGTGTGTCCCATATCCGTTGATCGTGTTCAATGAAAGTAGAAATAGCTGTTATAATAGTTTTATTATATCGTTCGACTGAGTTTACGTGTGGTGTATACAGCGGTGTGTAGTGTATATTTGGAATTTTGTATTTGTCTAATAATTTTTTAAATGTTGTACTAATAAATTGTTTTCCATTATCTAAGACAATAGTGGATGGTATGCCGTGAACTAAGAATACGTTTTCCTCGAGGATTTTTGTTATAATTTCTGCGGTAGCCCGTTTTATAGGGAAAAACAAACAGTATTTAGAAAAACAACAGCTGATGACAAAAATAAATGTGTTTTGTTTCCTGCTGGGTGGTAATGGACCGATAAGATCTAGACTTAGCATTTGGAATGGTTTGGTACATGATTTAGGGGTACCCATAAGACCTAAGGTGGAATGATTTTGGTGCTTGTGGGCTACGCATGTGTCGCATGAGTTGACAGCTTTAACCACGTCGGAGTACATTCTTGGCCAATAGTAATTTAATGCCAAGCGTTTGTATGTTTTGAAGATGCCGAAATGGCCAGCAGTGGGCGAACAATGGTTTTCAGCTATGATATTAGACCTTTGGTCTGACGAAACCACCTCCTTCCATTGAAATTCTCTAGTGAGTGGGTTTAAGGTTTTTTTGAAACGATATAGTTTATTGTTTATAACCTGATAATCAACGAAGGCGGTCGGGGACGTTTTACATCCGTTGTAGATATTCAAGTACCAAGAATCATTAGTGGAAACTGGCGGATTTGAACTAGAATTGTCATTTTCATCGACGGCGTTTGTAATGAGAGAAATAGGTATAGAACGGGAAAGGAAATCGGGTATTACATTTTCGGAACCTCGACGGTGTCTTATTTCGAAATTATAGCCGGATAATCGAATACCCCACCTAGCTAAGTGACCTGTAGGGTTGTTTAGCTTTAAGAACCACTTGAGAGCAGCGTGGTCGGTATAGACAATCGGCATGGATTTCAAAGGGCTCCGAGTAGTCGGGGCAAGACAGAACAGTGCAAGAAATTAAACATTCTTTTAGTTTGTTGAATGCTTCATTTGCTTCTTGAGACCAACAAAATGGAGGAGATTTTTTTTTTTGTGAAGTTAATTTATTTAATGGAGAAGCGAGAGTGCTGAAATTTGGAATGAATCGCCTAAACCACGACACAGCGCCTAAGAGACGACGGAGTTCTTTTCTATTGGTTGGAGTGGTGTAATTTTTTATGGCATTGACTATTGGGATTAGGTTATGAACAAAAACACATTTATATAGTTCAATTGAATTATTATTTGATCATTACTTACTTGGAAGCCAGTACACGTCTGTAGCCTAAGCAGTCTCAGAGCAAAGTGAGCGAGTAATTTTTCAGTAGAAAGCAAGTGAAGTGAATGACACGAGTGAATGACAGGTAGGTGACAGGAGCTGTTATTGTTGAATCGTAAAGAACATAGATTATACAAATCGATTAATTTTTGCTTACTTAAGTCGAATAACATAAATATAAATTCAACAGAATCAATTAAATCCAAGATTGACCTTATCGGGGTCAGGGTGTAGACCCTTTGAATCGACAACATAGCCCAGGTATTTTAATTTATCTTTGAAAAAATTACATTTGTCGAGATTTATAGTTAAGTTAGCTGTTTTTAGTTTTTCTAATATTCGGGATAGCAGTGCGATATGTTCCTCGAATCGGGAAGATATACAGATAATATCGTCAGCGTAGCAGAACACCTTATTTTTGAATTCAGTACCATAAAACAACATGTCAACAAGTCGTTGCTGAGTTAGCCCACTGTTGGACAGTCCGAAAGGCATACGCTTGAACTGGAATGTACCACGCGTGGGAATATAAAAGGCGGTCTTACATCGATCTGTTTCTTTAATCAAAGTTTGCCAGTATGATTTGGATAAATCTAAATTGGATAAGAATTTGGCATCTCTTAAGTTATCTAAAATTTCTGAAATGTAGGGTAGATTATAAGCGTCTTTTCTAGTTACTGAATTTAGTTTACGACTATCTAAACAAAAACGTAATTCACCATTTTTTTTAAGAACCAAGATGACAGGGTTTGACCAGGGGCTTTCGGACGGCTCCACTATGTCTTCTTTGAGCATCTCGTCGAGATGTTTAATTAAAATGCCTTGTTTGTCGGGAGACATGCGGTAATAACGCTGACGAATGGGGGGGCTATCACCTGTATCGATAGAGTGAGTAATGAGGGAAGTGCAACCAAGACCCCGCTTTTGATAAGAAATGTCGGAAAATTTTGAAATAATGTTGTCAGCGGTAGCTCTTTGGTCGGTTGTTAGATTATCATACGAAACAAGGTGACTATCAACACTCGTGTTTAGTTCAGTGACGTGTGTGTCGGTCTTTTTTAAAAACAAAATAGAATCTAAGTGATTAGGGAACAAACCAAAACTTCTCCAAAAATCCATACCAAGAATTAAGGGGTTTTGTATTTCAGGTACGATGTGAACGACGAGGTTAATTAATTTATTTTGAAATTCAAAGGGAAGTGACACTGACCCTAGTGAATTTAATTTTTCACCGCTTGCGGTAGTTAATTTTAGCTGATGGGAATTATCAACTTGGTAGTGGTCGTTTAAAAAATATTTATGGTAATTATTTCCTAAAATTGTTACACAAGATCCTGAATCGAGAAGGCCGACGCCTTTTTTTCCATTTAGAGTAAGGGGGATATAAGGGGTGTATTCAATATTAGAATTGCGGATTGAAGAAAGATGATAACAGTTGAAAAATTTAGAAATATAAGTTGGACCATTCAGTTTTATTAAATTTTGAATGATTATAATTTCTCCAATCCTTGTAGGTTAGTTTTTTGACGGTGTAGTGCTAGGCTTGGGATTACAAGTAGGACAATCGGACACGCGAAAACCTTTCAAACCACATTTAAAACAGATTAAATATCTCGGCTGGGAGCAATTTCTAAGCGAGTGTGAGGTATTCCTACATCGAGGGCAAAATCGATTATAATTATTATTAAATGGCTTTTCAACTGCGTTAACGTGTGTCGTTGCGTCAAGATTTATGCTAGCTGAGGTATGAAAGTTTTTACCCATGAAACTAGGTGACTTGTAAAAGAAGTTTTTATTTTTGAAAGTGTTGTTATATGGTCTGGAAGGACTGGGAGTATGATTATATGCGAAATCAGGTGCTAGGGTGTTAGCGGACGTCTTAGGGGGTTCGCGGAAGTCCCTACTGCGACTATCGAATTTTTCAAAGTTTCTGCAGACACTTATTAGACTGGGAATGTCGACCACATTCGCGGTCAAAAGAGAATTTGTGTAACAAGGTCTAATATTGTTGAGAAGTATTTCTAGTTTGTCGGATTCATCAATAGGTGCATCAAGGCGGGAAAACAAACCCTGCATTTTAGCAACATATAAGGTTATGTTCTCGTGTTCGCCTTGTGAACGAAGTCTTATTTCTGACATCAACCTATAGTCGAAATTGTGTGTGTGTCAGAATGGCTGGTTGCCTGTGGCTTTGGTCTATGAGAGTTGATTAGAAAATTGCTACATAATTGCTTATATTTGCTACATTTAATAAATAATTGCTACATACTATATATATTTAGAAATAACATATTTTTTTTGTACAGCCATCCTGACGTTTGGTTGGCTGGTCGCCTCCTAGTTTAAAGCCAAGCATGCAGAGTTTCCCGAAATGTATTGTGTCAATAATTGCTACATATTTGCTTCATTTATCTAATTTAGTTGTATCTTCAAACATATGTTAAATAAAGGATGTAGCAATTATTTTAATTATCCCAAGGAAAAGTGCCTGATAAAACAATTAAGGCAAATAGTTGCAGTGTGTCTTCAGTCAACGGTATTGCTACTTTAGGAGGCTATTATTGCTACATTATGTTATGAGTAGATACGTAAGTGGAAGTGGTGGCAAGTGGAAGCACATTAAAAGGATATCGTAAATAAAAACGTCGGGTCGTTCATAAGATTCATTTTAATAATATTACAATTTACTTTAAAAATATTCAACTATTAATTTACTTAATTTCCATATATTATTTTTTCGCATATATTATACAATGTGGTATTAGCTTCTTTTTACTCTTCGTAACTTTTTTCGATTGGTCATCGTAACATTTCCATTCTGAATTTCGTCTGCAATGAGCTTTGTAGTGACCAATTAGTGTTTCACATACTGGGGGCTCGAATTCTATTATAGACAGTAAATCAAACTCTGATCCTTGTAAAAAAAGAGATGTTGGTGTATCATCTATTGAAATGAATTGATTGGAATTAAATTCAAATGCAATAAGATCTCGTAAAGATACACTAAATGATTTAACACCTTTACATTTACTACGCCGGCATTCTGTAAGTTCTTGAGAATTAATTAAAGTATTTGCGGCTTCTTGTAAATCATTAATGGTTGAATTTATATCAACGTGTAGAACAGGTATCTTACGCTGAACTCTATTGATTTCACAATCTGATTCTGTACAATGTTCACTTTCATCTGCACTGTATATACAATCTATTAAAATGCGTTCAAATATATTATTTACATTGCACTCACATCTCACTTCCACAGAAGATTCTTGTTCAACTTTTGAAAAATAGACTTGCGCCATTTCAGATCTTATTTTGTATACTTCTTCTGTATCTCTTCCACTCATGAGTTTGACTAGTTTACAGAATACATTTTCACTCTTATGTATTGTTTGACTTATACGATAGCCATCGATATATGCTATAGCTAAAGCCTGACATACCGAATCAATCGCGCAAGTATTTCTCAATATAATATATTTTTTACCAATTTGTAGCCTGCTTCCGTTAGACAAAAAAATAACTGGCTTCAAAGTTTTTCTTTTTTTAGTAACATTTCCTTTCCCTTTCCAATTTTCGATGAAGGTAGGGTCCTCAGCAAAAATAGAATCAGCAGTAAACTCTTCCTTAGGCTCCTTAGACTGTAATTTACTTTTCCGCGTAGATGTTATGGAATCCCGTTTTATTTCCTTCTTAGGAAAATCTGCTTCAGTATTTCTTTGTACAGTAAGATTCGGCAGTAACGATATTCTCGGTGCAACTTTAACCTCTCCTTTTAAGAATTCTAAATGTTTCATAATGAATTCATCTGTTCGTAGTCTGTGAGATTTGGTGCTTAGATGTAATAGCAGTCTTTTTATAGTTTTAAAATATGATTCAACATTTGAAGAAGTAGGTGCCTCAATATCGGAATCATAAATATTCTTCATTACGTTTGACCACAAAGGAAACAAAGTCAGTAAACGTGATAAAATTCCTATAAAAGCAGGATAATGGTACAAATTGTCATGACTGCCTATATCTTCAGTATCTAGTGTTACGAGTAATTTTTCTGTTTCAATTTTTGTGGTAAACCATTTAAAAAATCTGTTCTCTTCACTTAATTTGGTATTGGTTTTATTTTCAAACACTGATTTTTCCACAGCTTTAGGCAGATCATTTATTTTATTACTATCCTGAATCACTATCTCTGTATCCAAAGTCTGAAACTGATTCAATGTCTTTAATCGACTCTTAGCCAACTCACACCTAGAAGGAGTATTGGATTTATTAATGCCGTCGTGTTCATTCAAACAAACTGTAATAATATCTTTCAAAATTTCTTTGGCTTTTTCAAAATTTACGCATTCCTTCAACGCTAACAGACATTTAATATAAAAGAATTTTACTCTGTTGTCGACATGTTTAAAACAAGTCAAATTAAAAATGATTTTAACAAAATGACTAGTGTCTATTCTAATGTAGCAATCGTCACTTTTTTCGTCTTCCTCCAGTTTTCTGTAAGATTCTGTAACATATTCTTTAGTAGAGTTATGTTTCGTAAATGCTTTTACGCAAGCACCAATCAGCGCGGATGACTCATCGACGATGATTTCGTCTGGTTTTGGATTGCTCACGTGCCATGCTTCCAGCCATTTGTATATAGTGTCCATAGACTGGCTTTCTGATACCATTTGGGTAAGTGGGATACTACTGTGACCTTTATATGTTTTCATGACACATGCATAAAACAAAATGTGTTTGGTGATTGTGACATTATTTAAAGGACCAAATGGTTTGAAAATGCTACCGGTGGCGTCTATACTAACAATCAATTTAGCAGCTTTTTTAAATTCTTTGCAATATTGATCTTGGCAAGGGTCCCAATAATAAATATAAAATGGATACACTGAGATATGTTTAATAGCTTCTTTGTAAGGCGATATTTGGGTCATTAGCCATAATGAAAGTATTTGGTTTCGATGAAAAAGTGAGCTACTCTTGTGTTCGTGTTTTATTTGACGTAAGCACCCTGTTGTTGGTAAATGAGTAGGTTCAGGCTCATCGGAATTAACAACTAAATTTGCCATTGAGTTACGATATGAAATAGCGGATACATGTTTAAGTTCTTCAGCTATTTCAGTTCGTTTTACAGGTGATAGTTTTATTTTTTTCATTGGAGGATGAATGAAATTTTCGTCGTAATTTGTTATTATGCATTTGCACTGAGCTATTTTATCCGAAGGCCAGCTAATAATAACTTTCGCATCAGCTTCACATTGTTTACAAGATCCGATGCACGTTATATTGGTGTTCATAGAAATAGAATACTGTTTAAATGTCCAAGTGTGTGCTATTGGATGGACCTCCCAAATTTTTTCACGCAATTGATGGGCCCACTGATGTTTAGGCAAAAGATTTCTCATTCTAAAAACAGACTCAGATCCTTTATTTAATTTTATGCGTTTAGCTATTGGTTGCAGACGCTCCCATTGATACGTATCAATAAAAAAATCATAAATGACTGTTTTTCCAAGCGATTTGTTGTCCACGTCTTTGCAGTTTTTTTCTTCTCTATTATCACATTTATAAAAAGTAATTGGGCTTGGTTCTTCACAGCAAATATTGTCTTTTGGGCTAAAGAAATAATCAAAATTTTTCTTCACCGAAAGGTACAGTGCCTGTTTCGTAATCTTATTGTCTAAGGCAGTACTAATTTCACTAAACAGTGGATCAGTAGATGCTGGTAATTCGGACTTACTTGAAAAATACTTTTTGTATTGCAAGTGTGACGAATCATACACTTCAGACTGAGTATTACAAGTATTTATTCATCCAACAGTATGTAATTATCAACAATCACTTATCACTTAATCGCTCAATATTTATTAACAATTATACAACAACAGCACTGGCTTATAAGATATTATGTCTACTGCTCAACGCCTCGGAATAGAATGTCTCAGTACAGATTGATCTATTACCAGCCGAATGTTCCCCACTCTTAGACGTAGGCAAACACTCAGCTGGGTTAGACCAATCAGAGCGAAGTACACAGTACGCATGATCAATTGATTAATTTAAATACATTAGATTAACTTTAAATTTAGCAATAGTTATAAATTGATTACACAGACAAATTGATAATATAACACCTACTTATATTTGACTAATTTGTAATAAAAAGGGCGTTTAATAACGAATAGTTCAACTACAAGCGCCATCTGTCGCTCGTGATAAGGAAACCTATATAAATGTCTTGTCATTATTTTATAAAATCATTACATTCGGCCATCCGACAACGTGCGATCTCCTGACGCACGTTATCGTAATTCAATAACATAAGTCATACATACAGAAATATTACATGCTTAAACTGTTTGAACAAACACGAATCAAAAATGCAAAATCATTACATTCGGCTATTCATTGATGTCCGACTCCTTTCTATGAAATAGTTTGTCGTTATCATTATTGCTTTCAGAAGATGGGCTACTATTACGATCTGATGAATCTTTATGGTCAGGCGAAATTATATTTATCCAAGGTCTAACACGATCAGCGGAATCGACACTCTTAAATGAATCTCTACGTTTGCTAAAACCGGAATTTCAGTGATTTTATATCTGTCATTGCCCAAAACTTCTGTGATTTTATCAGATCTATGAATTTAAAAAGTTTTATTGCCTTTATTATTATAGTCAGTTCTGGTAACCTTAGTCAAATCACCTTGTTTATAGGTTCTAGGGGTGCTACCGGCATCATAATAGTGTTTTTCGTGACTTTAGTATTAGTACGACCTCATCTCTTACGCTTTGTAACATGTTTTGTATAATGTCAGCTCCAACATCGAACTTATTGCTCTATCTCTGAATGTCAAAGTCAAAGTTCTTTATTGCTTCATGTGTAAATATACATAGATCTCTAGTTTGGTAAGTATCAACATGAAACCCCGTTGGGGCACAGCATAGAATACATGGGTACTAACAAGTTAATTACATAATTATAATTTAACAAATTACAATATTAGAAAATAAAATTATAAACTTTTACTTAAAATTAAATAACCATTTAGGTAGTCAATTTACAGAAATTTAAGGTATTGTTATTATTTTGGTAATTGTTTTTATTGCACAAAGATTTTATTGTTATTAATTATAATTTAATTATCTTTTATTTTTATCTTCAAAGAATTCTTTTAGCGTGTACATGTAATAACATTATTGTAATAGGTGTTTATTTAGTCTGTTTTTAAATACATCGTCATTTAGGATATCTTTTAGTTATCGAGGTATTTTTATTGTGGTGCCAAATAAAGCCCCTATGGCAGTCTTTTTGGTAGAAGAATTAACTGAATTATTTACACCCTATTGGATTTTGCCAAGACACATTTCCCAATTGCGTTCGTCATTTCCGTCATTATGTTTTGCTAATGCGTTTAAGATGGTTGGGTTATATCTTTCAGTTTGACTTTTTGCCCTGCGACAAACTACAGCGATAGGGACATGTTTAGTGCTATGACTGTCGCAAAAGCTCGTGGAGCTTTCTATTTTCTATTATTGGAGATGGTAAGCCAGTCATTTTTTTTTTTTTTTTGTTTTCGTGTCTTTTACCTCTTTCACATATATATATTTTGTAAAGCAATCAACTATTGTAATAATTTAGGCATTGCCGTTTTTACTCTTTACAAACGAACCAAGATGGTTTAGGTGAATTGTATGGAATGGGACGCTAACTTTTTCTATAGGATACGATTATTCAGTCTTTTGTCTGGATGCATCATCTTTATTATAAGCGTACCGAATGCACCGAATTTCGCCGCAGCCTTGGAAACCAAAAGACAGATTGAATTCTCTCAGTCGTTTTAGAAATGCCTAAATGTCCTATATTATCATGATTATAACGGCATATTTTCCAGCGAGCACAACGAGGGACAACTAGGCGTATTTCATCGTCAATTCTTTATACTCTATGATTTTTAATAACATAATTTTTCCTAATATCTTTAGATTCTTCGTCAGATTCAGGCTTAAGAATTTTTAAGTATACGCGAAATGTCTGGATCTACATTTGTAGTGTTAATATCCAATTGTCAGTCTCGATACTTTAACAGAAGACTCGTCTTTAATGTCAGAAGGCAGAGAATGTTATTTCAGCTTAATGCATCGACATGTGTCATACGAATACCGGGTCTATACTCGTTTGGTTAGTATGGTTCGGAGCGTATTATGGTCTATTTTAAATTCTAATCCCAACAGATAAACACAAAACTTCAAATTTCATTAGATTGTAAATGACGCCTTTCAGGTGTCGTCTGCCTACTAAAATAAGCAACCGGCTTAAGTACCCGAAGGCTAGACTGCCACTGTACTAATATTTCTCCCACACCTAAGGAACTAACATCTGTGTGCAACTCCGTATCAAGTTTAGGATTGTATAAGGCTAGTGTTGGTCTATTACTCAAACTTTTATTTTAATGCTTGAAATTGATCTTCTACCCAAATGATACTATAGGACTAGCACAATCGGAATCGGATTCTTGTATTATATCATTTCGCAACAAGTCATCAATAAATTCTCGTACCTGTCCTCTCTCGAAGTGCGATAAGCGATAGGGTCTATGTGTGACAGGTCTATCATTAAGCAAGTCGATCTTCATTTTAATAGAGTTATTACAACCTATCTCGCTCAAGTTAAATGCAAAAAAAATCACGATACGACTGCAATAATGCGTAGGTAAGGCTTATCCATTTGCCAACTTGAGGGACCGACTTTGATTTCAGACTTTATCAAAGGAGCCAAGTCAGTAATATCTCTCGTGATTTTGTTAGGGCATATAATTCTCTTTTTTTTTTTACAAAAGGCATTGCTTTTATAATTAGAGCATCGCAATGCAACGAATCTTGGGCAAAATTCTTTGGGAAAATTCAGGGTTTGATTAGCTAAATTTGATAATAAGGTGAAATTTACCCATGCTTAGACGATATGTGCCTTGAGGTAAGTTACTTATATTCTTTGCCAAGTTTATTACTATTATAACCTTCTATATAAACATTCCCAGGATAAGAAGAACCTAAATCCGAAACTTCAACTAATTCCGATTTGTTTCTGGTTAATTGAATTAAATCCGATAAGGTAAGCTTTAAGGGGCCCAAATCATTGGTTTGCTGCGAAGCTCAGGACTTTAAAATTTTATCCAATGAGTAACGCAGTCTGCATAAACCCATAATTAACCATAAGTAGATACTTCTACATTCGATTCGATTTCATCAATCCTAAGAACGTACTATATACGGGTGTCACTACCAAAACCCTTGACTATAGGTAATCTCGACACAGTTTTCACGGGGTCAAGGCTATTTGCATCAGATTCACGCATTACACAAGTCAAAAGTCAAATCATCCATTTCAAATAAACCAATAATACAGGTACTTTTGAATTGCCAAAACTAGGTGCACGGTTCCAAATAGTGGGTCCTACTATACCCAATCTTAATAATCTATCAATCCCAACGAAAACTCGATCATTTACCCGGTTGTAAAACTTGTTATTACTGTTACTGTGTGTAGAAGTTGTATGGACTTTACGTTCTATTTCATCGCTTGACTTTGGGTCTGTTCATGGAATTAACGGTGTCGGTTTGCAATTTTCGTTCTAGCGCCCTGTCACACTTTAGACGCTTGTCAAGGGACTTGGGACATCTGGTGTAAGAGTGTTCTTTACGACGACAATTAAAACAAATAATTGGAGGTATCATTAGAAGTCGAAGGCGAGGTATGATCATGAGTTCATGACGCTTTCTATTTGTAGAAATAGGTTCTAACTAGGTATGCTGAGAACTGAGAATATGTAGCGAGTCTTTCCGGTTCATTACAATTTGAAGCTTGAGCTCCATTTCTAATGGATTTATCATAAATGCCGTGAGTTGCACAACCTACAGCCTTTTTATCACTAATATCATATCAGCTTGTATATCAGCATCAATTTATCATAAAAATATTCACGTAAACTTTCATTACTTCATGTTGTACCTTTTCATTTTGACACACATTATTGTAACTCGTAACATCCTAATTATATATGAAAACAATAAAGATTTGAATTTGTACGTACCAATATTTCTTTACCTTTCCTTTTTTTTTTTTTTAGCCCGACAAGTTTTTGTCGGGCAAAATGTATGGTCTGCTTCTCGTCCCATTCATATATTACACACTTACCTTTCATAAACAACCTTCAATACTCTGAGATTTACTGGATTGAACTTCGGTATAACATTTGGTAAATGGTTGTACGACTAAACTGGCGGCTCTTCGTCTGGAGTATGCATTCATTGGTTTCATCATCATTTATTGGTATCATCAGATTCCATGGCCTCAAAACATAAAAATGTATAAGTATTGTTTCAATTTGACACTAACAAGTTAAAAGCTCCTTTTTTTACTATTATTATTAAATTCATTTTATATTACTAAAATATCTACTCGAACTGGTTAAAATTAATAGCTCCATAAATTCGAAGTTATGCATCGTTAGTTAGTTATGCAAAAGATCAATCAAAAATATACGTCTTCCAATAAATGTCTCCCATTTCCAATTTATAAAATTAGAGGGTATATACACAACTATCTGCAACGCACTTAGTCGCATAATAATTCTTTTAATTGTTCTCTTAGTATAAATCATGCTTTACTTACGCGTCTGAGGATAGTTCCGTTCCTATTGGGCACACTTGGCCCAAAACTTTTGACTCACTTGGCCAAAATAACTTTAAGCACACTTGGCTTACTATCTTTAAGCACACTTGGCTTAATAGGCGTACATAGCCTCTAGTAGCTAGAGCACACTTGGCTTCCTATTGTAGGTACACATAACTCCTATTCCTACTGGTATACTAAAACTACTTTATACTTCTTTAGTAGAATCTATTTTGGATTATGCTCTTGATTGCTACGGCCTCACATTTAAAAACCTATATAGATAAACTGGAGAATATCCAAATAAGATTTATAAAACTGCGTGTAGATAAAAAAAAAATAACTTATAGATACCCTACCGTAAAACATTAATTGTGCACTCCATTACTAATTATGTACCTACCTACATGTTATTAAGACTAAAATTGATCCCACAGTCAAACTGTTTGTACAGTTTTGTGGGGCTTATATTACTTCGTAAGACCTAATATGTACCTCATAAAAATTAAATAAATAAAATAAAAATAATTAACCTCTAACAATCTAAGCACACGTGGCTCAATAGGCATACATAGCTTCTAACAATCTAAGCACACATGCCTCAATAGGCATGCAAAGCCTCTAGTAACTCAAGCACACTTGGCTTCCTATTGTAGTCACACATAACCTCTAACAATCTAAGCACACATGCCTCAATAGGCATGCAAAGCCTCTAGTAACTCAAGCACACTTGGCTTCCTATTGTAGTCACACATAACCTCTAACAATCTAAGCACACATGCCTCAATAGGCATGCATAGCCTCTAGTAACTCAAGCACACTTGGCTTCCTATTGTAGTCACACATAACCTCTAACAATCTAAGCACACATGCCTCAATAGGCATGCATAGCCTCTAGTAACTCAAGCACACTTGGCTTCCTATTGTAGTCACACATAACCTCTAACAATCTAAGAACACATGGCTCAATAGGCATACATAGCCTCTAGTAACTCAAGCACACTTGGCTTCCTATTTTAGGCACACATAACCTCTAACAATCTAAGCACACATGGCTCAATAGGCATACATAGCCTCTAGTAACTCGAGCACACTTGGCTTCCTATTGTAGGCACACATAACCTCTAACAATCTAAGCACACATGGCTCAATAGGCATACATAGCCTCTAGTAACTCAAGCACACTTGGCTTTCTATTGTAGGCACACATAACCTCTAGACATACGTCACTCAACATTACTGTATCTGTGGATTTTCTTGTAGGCATATCCCACTTCTGAAATGTGACGAATCATACACTTCAGACTGAGTATTACAAGTATTTATTCATCCAACAGTATGTAATTATCAACAATCACTTATCACTTAATCGCTCAATAATTATTAACAATTATACAACAACAGCACTGGCTTATAAGATATTATGTCTACTGCTCAACGCCTCGGAATAGAATGTCTCAGTACAGATTGATCTATTACCAGCCGAATGTTCCCCACTCTTAGACGTAGGCAAACACTCAGCTGGGTTAGACCAATCAGAGCGAAGTACACAGTACGCATGATCAATTGATTAATTTAAATACATTAGATTAACTTTAAATTTAGCAATAGTTATAAATTGATTACACAGACAAATTGATAATATAACACCTACTTATATTTGACTAATTTGTAATAAAAAGGGCGTTTAATAACGAATAGTTCAACTACAAGCGCCATCTGTCGCTCGTGATAAGGAAACCTATATAAATGTCTTGTCATTATTTTATAAAATCATTACACAAGAAAACCTTTTTTTGCTCTTCGAGTGGCACAACGAACTTTCTTCCCCTCTTCATCGTCACAAACACCAAAACCACTGATTATATAATAGTTACCCAAAACACGAATTAAAAATTGTTTCTATAGGTAGGTACTTGTTCCTTATAATAACATAGATCTATTTAAATTGTCGAATAAAATTAAATAAGCCTAGACTGTGATTCCAATACGATATCTGCACAAGCAATGACTAAGAATAATTGTTATAATGATAATTATTGGATTATTGAGGGTAGGTACATATTTTTTTTTAACGCAAGAATCGCATTACTTACGCTGTTACCAGAGCCTAAACGATTAAACCGATTCAACATAACCAAGTATTTGCCTTAATTGTTTTATCAGGCACTTTTCCTTGGGATAATTAAAATAATTGCTACATCCTTTATTTAACATATGTTTGAAGATACAACTAAATTAGATAAATGAAGCAAATATGTAGCAATTATTGACACAATACATTTCGGGAAACTCTGCATGCTTGGCTTTAAACTAGGAGGCGACCAGCCAACCAAACGTCAGGATGGCTGTACAAAAAAAAAATGTTATTTCTAAATATATATAGTATGTAGCAATTATTTATTAAATGTAGCAAATATAAGCAATTATGTAGCAATTTTCTAATCAACTCTCATAGACCAAAGCCACAGGCAACCAGCCATTCTGACACACACGAAATTGTGGGGGCTAAAATCTCTCTTTAATAATTGACAAAGGTGGCTCCAAGACGAAACACTGTCTTTAATGCTACGGTACCAAGTCAATGCATCATCCGAAAAAATTTCAAATGCAAAAGAGAGTATCTTATCCTCAGGGATGCTCCTACTCGACATGAATTCATTTACTCTTTGTATAAAAGCGCGCACACATGATTTGCCATTGTATTTAAATTTTGATAGATCGGAAAAAAGTTTACGTTCATAGGTAAGTAAACTAAGCGAAACATTTGGAGTACCCTCCATCGAGCAGTCCATCTACAAATTGTGCCCAGAGGGCCGAGAAGTGGGTGGTTTAAGTTGCGAGTATAATGAATGAAATTCGTTCCATATAGCCTCAATGCTGTCCCTGACCGATAGGGCGTCCAAATTCACACGATTCAGTCTATGGTATATATGATGCAAAAGTGACTCGGTTCTAGATGAAAGATTTTTGTCCGGATTGGATTGTAACATTTTTATATTATTGTTTACTTTAAATAATGAAATTTTTACGGCTGCTATATCTTCTTCGGGGGGCAAATATGATTCAAAAAGGTCCTCAGATGGAGAACCTGGAGCGAGCTTCGAAATCTGTTTGCGTAGTTCGTCTACGGTGTTCGATTTCTCACCTCCTCTTATAGAAACTTCGTATTGTAGTTCAGCTTTTTGTAAGTGCGAGAATTTAATTTCGAATGCCATTTTTCCCGAAGATGATATAGGTATCACAACACGAGCAATTGCAAGAAAAAAAAATTGTGGAAATCCGTCCGAGAATAAACGTAGTAAGGGAAATAATTAGAAGTGGGTGGGTTGAAATTGTTATTGCGCCCGCGCGGCGAGACCTCGTGGCACGATCACTCACGAGTAATATCACAAGATTTAAGATAGATGCAATAAAAATGTGGATACACACGTGGATAGACACGTGGATATAGTTAGCACAATATTCACGCACAGAAAAATTCTAGAAAGTATACTTGCCTGGACGGATTTCACACAACACACACAGTAATAGAAAATAATATAGAATATAAGCCGTAAACTCGCGACTCAAAGCCTTCTGCCGTTTTTGATTGGGCGCCAGATGTAACGTTGAGGACACGTTTCAGAGACGTGGCCGACCGGGTACTACTCAGTGGAGATAAATTACACTCAGAACACAAAATATACAAATTTTATTGATAATAAGGTTGATTTTAATATAAAACTAAATACGAAGACAAGTGCGAGTAGGGTGAGTTAAGCTCAGGGAGGGTTCGGCGAAGGCTTTGAGGCGAGGTCCGACCGGTAGAGGGCGGCACTTAACTCGGGCAGCTGGAGCAGGGCGAAGGAGGCCCGCGCGTCGTCTGCCGAGCTATTTATAGCATCGCGCGGGGTGAGGCCTGAGGTGTGGGGAAGGAGCGGCGAGCGCGGACCATGTCACACAACCGTTCACTATCACGCACTACTATTCCTGCAGCACTCGCGATCGTTACAAAGGTGATGATAATACAGTGAAACAACTCGACACGGTTTTACAACTGTTTATTCGGAACTTAAAATTTTACCACCATAGCGAGCCTAACCAAATCGCGGAGAAACTTAACACCGCGATTCAGAAAAGGCCGCTCAACTAAAAACGCCATCTATCGGTTCAGAATGAAACAATATTTCAAACATGCCGCCCACCAAGGGCAAATTAAAGATTTGACCTTACATACATGGATAAAAGATCCGCCCACCATGGCGCTATTATTTAACTAACAAACATAAAATAATCACAAACATAAATCATTAAACGACTACGTGGACATTACAGGTAAGACACAGATTTTAGACACAGATCTTTTTATTACAGAGCTTTTGGTGCGTAGAGATACAACTCTAGTGATGTCGTCTACTCCTGGATGTTTTACAACCACACGACCAAGCAGCCATCGAGAAGGCGGCAAATCATCCTCTTTCACTAAAACCAAATCGCCAATATTTGGCTCTGGAGTTTGTTGATTCCATTTATATCTGTGTAAAACATAGATAAATACTCCTGCGACCAATGTCGCCAAAAGCTTTGCATCATCCGTTGTGTTAGTTGCCATCGGCTTAAACTACTAATAGTGGAAGACTCAAAATTATACTCCGGAATGGCAACCAAAGGCTCCCCAACCAGAAAATGACTCGGAGTCAACGCGTCTAAACCATCCAGATCGTTATCCATCCTTGACAGCGGTCGCGAATTGAGACATGCTTCAATTTGTGCTAATACCGTTGATAATTCCTCATAAGTCAAGGTTGAGTCTCCAATTACACGTCGGAGATGAAACTTAATTGATTTTATTCCGGCTTCCCAAAGACCTCCAAAATTGGGCGAATATGGCGGAATAAAATGCCACTTTGTGCCCTGAGAAGCTAAACAATCAGCCAGCTCCTTGTTTAAGTTGAATTTTTCCGCCGAAAACATCTTTTTTAATTCTTTTGACGCTCCTACAAAGTTGGTTCCATTATCTGACCAAATGTCAGAGCAATAGCCTCTTCGAGATACAAACCTCCTGAATGTGGCCAAAAAGCTTTGAGTGGTTAGGTCACTCACTGCTTCGATATGCACGGCTTTTGTGGCCATACAGACAAATAAGCAAATATAGCCTTTATAGGCATGATGACCGCGACCTTTGGATGCCCTGATGTTTATGGGACCTGCATAATCCACCCCAGTACATTTAAAAGGCCTAGTAGGCGTCACTCGTGCAGTTGGTAGTTGCCTCATCAACTGACTTGAAATAGTTGCTGAATACCTCGCACATACAACACATTTATGCACATGAGATTTAACTAATTCTTTTGCACCAATGATCCAGTATTTTGACCTCAGGTATGTTAGCATGAGTTGAGGATCGCCGTTGTAATATCTCGAGGGTTCAGGTGTTTGGAATTAAACATGTCTTACTCGTTTAGTGTCATTTATTGAATGAATTTTATTACATCTATTATAAAGATACAACAATATGTTTAATTGCGCAGTACATAGTAATATATTGCAACCGATGCAATATTCGCACACGCGATTCTTCAACTTATTGCTAAACTAAAATACATAATATCATATTACATTACAACTCCCCCGAAAAAGGTCTACTACCCTTCCCCTTTTTATGGAAAGGAAAAAAAAAATCAACTATAATACTAGTTTTTTTTTTTCCCAAAGTTACTTAAAATTAATTTATAACATAATAACATTAAAGGAATACAATGCATAACATTAAGTAAAATACCTCTTAGTGTTATTTTTATGTATAAGATATTCTTTATTATCTTTTAAAATCTTAACATTAGGTGAAACTTCCTCAATAACTTCATAGGGACCGTTATAAATGTTTTGAAGTTTATTTCCAGTTTGGTTTTTTATAAGAATAAGGTCACCCTTTTTGTAAGTTACAGAGTAAGTTTTCTTGTCATACATTAACTTTCTTTTTAATTTACTTTCTAACAATTTCTGCTTAGCATCATACTGTGCTCGCTGTAAACGATATTTCATTTCTTTTGGGTAATCATTGTAATTATACAGAGGTTCGACTGAAATTCCAAAATCGGAGGCAATTTGCAACATTTGCCAAACACTAATTCGAATGGTGTGTATTTTGTTTCTGAGTGCACTGTAGTATTGTAAGAAAATGACCAGAACGGTAACCAGTCACTCCAATCAATAGTATTTCTATCACACTGAATTCGAAGATATGATCCTAATTGTTTATGACTGTTTTCCAATGAGCCTATCGTTTCGTGATGATAAGGTGTGGAATTTAAACGTTTAATCTTTAATATTTTACACACATTTTCCATAATACTGGACATAAACTCTGTGCCTTTGTCTGTAATTATTTCTTTAGGCACTCCGTATCTTAAGATAAAATTAGAAACAAATACTCTCGCTACTGACTCAGAATCCTTACCCTGCATGGCATATGCCTCTACAAATTTAGATAAGTCACATTGCAATGTTAAAATGTATTTATTATTGTTAATATCAGTAGGTAGTGGACCCATAATATCTAATGCTACTCGTTCGAATGCTGAGCTTGCAGTATTTGTTACAACCATAGGCTCTTTTACGAGGCGATTAGAAAATTTATTAAATTGACATTGTTGACACTTTTTAACGTAATTAATGACGTCATTCGTCATACCTGGCCAGTAGTAATATTTTTTTAAATTGCCTATCATTCTATTTATCCCTGCGTGACCGCTAGTGGGTAACAAATGAAAATCATTTAATATTATTCGTTTATCCTCGTGATTAAAAATTCTTATTATATCTGTTGTAATTATAATTCTAGGTACCTTTATTTGCAACGTTTTCATATGACTTGCAATTTGTTGCATTTTGTCTATTCTTTATAATTAATATTTCACTTATATTTTCTTTTTCGCACAACGATCCTAAATCACTCGCTAACTCCGTCGGGGTAGATAACGATCGAGTATTTAGGTAAATAGTACAACTCGAAGGTACATATTTTACTTCAGAACAATTATTATTAGAAGTCAAATTCTTAAAGTCTGTCATTAACAAAAACTAATTCTATTACATCATTTGGTTTTTTAAGAATTTCTACAGTCTCAGGTTGATCAGACCTGCTACAGGTAGAAGATTCTTCCGTCAATTTATTGTTATTATCAGTAGATATCTGAGATGTTAACCGTTTTGTCTGTGCTCTCGTCAATACAGAAACTACTTGTTCTCCAATAGATTTTAAATCGTCGCAGGTCATTGTCGTCGGTAGTCGACTTAATGCGTCTGCAGCTGCATTATTTCGACCCGGGATGTGCACAATTTCAAAGTCATATTCTTCAAGATATAGTCTAAACTTAGTCAGTCTGCTGGATGGATCCTTTAAACTAAATAAATATACTAATGGCTTATGATCCGTAAAGATTTTAAATCTCCTGCCATACAGATATGGTCTAAAATGCCTTACTGCCCATACAATAGCTAATAGTTCTAAGTCTATTATCGGGTATCTACTTTCTGCGGGCGATAAGTTACGACTCGCGTAAGCAACTACGTGTCCATTACTATTAGACAAAACCGCGCCTAAACCAGTTTTACAAGCGTCTGTTCGTAACTGAAAAATATTCGTTTCCGAAAAATCGGGATACTGCAATACAGGCGGTGACATTAAAGTAGATTTTAACCTGTGGAAAGATTGGTTACATTCGTTTGTCCATTTAAATTCAGCATTCTTTTTACACAATTTATTTAATGGATGCGCAATATTTGAAAAGTTAGGTATAAAACGTCTATAATAATTAGCAAATGCTAAGTATCGCTTGACGTCATCCGCGTTCGATGGCACCGGATACTTGCGCAAGGCCTCGATTTTGCTGTCGTCAGGAAGAATTCCATATGATGTTATTCTATGACCTAAATATACTATTTCAGTGCGCAAAAATTCGCATTTAATTGGATTTAATTTTAAATTGACTTTTCGTAATCTTTCCAGAACTGTAATTAAGTTTTTATTATGATTTTCCATCGACTTCCCTATCACAACACAATCATCTAAGTAAATAAAAGCTTGTTTATAGTTAATACCTGACATAGCAATAGTCATTAATCTTGAGAACACACTGGGAGATGTTTTCAAACCCATAGGCGAACGCTTCATCTGATACATTTTATCAGTAGTGAAGGCTGTATATTTACGTGAGGCTGGATCTAATTGTAACTGGTACATTTTATCTACACTGAATGCTGTATACTTTCTAGAATTTTCTTCCAAGGACAATTGGTAATAACTTTGTGAAAGGTCTAGTTTTGAAAAATAAATGCTACCTGAGAGAGAATCTAAAATATCTGTTATATTTGGTAACGGAAATTTATCATCTTTAATTCTATTATTTAGCTGTCTGTAATCAATGACTAATCTCCACTTTTTCTCGTTAGACCTATCAGACTTTTTAGGAACTAATAAGACTGGGCTGGACCATTCTGATGTCGCTTTCTCTATTATATCGTTTGCTAACATTTCGTCAATTTGTTTTTGTACCTCTTATTTTAGGGAATAAGGGATCCTATAAGGCTTAATATAACTAGGTGTAACGTTGTCTTTTAAAGATATTGTGTGTGTCATGATATTTGTGGTTGATAATTTATCACCTGGAAGATGAAAAACGTCAGCATATTTTGCACAAATATGTTCGATACTACGTTTTTCCTCTGTGTTCATATTTGATAGATTCAATAGCTTTTGGTGTGTAGGAACACCAATTATGTTGTGTTTGCGAGCAAGTTGCGTTGAGAGAGATAAATGAAATAGTCTTTAGGTAACTCACGGTTATATTGCGGTCCACAACACAGAAATACAATAGTCTCAGAAGGAAGAAAGGCACAGTTTGTCACAAGCACATAAGTAAGAAATAGCACAGCGAAAGCGGTATAAGGAAGCAGAATGCGATAGTTTATTATAATGTTTGATATTGCTAATTACACACAAAATGAACACAGGAACTATAGCGGGCAAATTAGCGGGTACATTTGCATACAAAAAATCGTACAGAGCTGCATAAGCTTCGCGTCGCGTGGCGAGATCTGGAATGAGGACATTGCAAGGTTAATGCCGGTGCGTGTCGTTAAGTTCCCACCTCTTGCAGCGGCGACTACGTCACGCCTATGCTAATCAGGTGTGTGGTTCCAATGCACCGTAATGTTATCGCGACCACATTCGTGCTGATTCATAATTGGTAAATTAGTCTAATGTTGTAATATATTTTATTGAAATGTTTTATTAGAGAAGACCATGTAAATAAATATAAATAATAAATATTTTATGTAATATATAATTTTTATTTGTAATAAATAATTTTTATTTGTAATGTGTAAATATGTGATTGTGTAAATATAGATATAGGTGTATATATATATGTATAATGTTGTTAGTGGATATTGTCAATTTAGGAAATAGGTATTAAGTTTTAGTTGGTAGGGAATCATAGTGGTAGGGAATGCCACAAGCTCAAATAATGTTTTTACGCGATTTACACTATTTGTATATTCCGAAAAATTACAAATATCAAAAAAGTTTATGTCATAAATAGTAAGATCTTGAAAATCGTATTCTACTTCGCTATCCGTAGTGTTTAATATTCTTAAGGGAATACGTCCATTATTTAGTTTCGAAATCATGCCAGCTACGAATACTCCTTGCTGGACTTCCTTTGATAATACTACACAATCGCAACTCGACGACGTTGGAATGAACCTTATCACCTCGCATCGAGGTGGTATCGAATGCCTATACCTAGCGTTATAATGTATTTCAATAGGAATATTTCTATTGTTTTTATAAAGTTGCAAAGTACTATCTCTATAGTTAATAATTGCTTCATAGCGCTTTAAAAAATTATCACCTAAAATTCCATTTGCGGTGCAAGACATATCCTTAAACACATAAAATTTTTCACTAAATATTTCATTGTCATAAACTAGATTTAAAAAGATATAACCTTCTGATTCTAACCTACCGCTTATACCTCTAATGGTTATCCTATCATTACGTAATTGTTGCAAAAGTTGAGGATATTTACAAAGCCATTCGTACTTCAGTACACAAAGACTGGCTCCGCTATCAACTAATAGATTAATTACTTCATTATCGAATAAAAATCTTACTATACTACTATTATTAAAATTAAAAATAAAATCTCTCGAATTAACGAAAAAAATCATTCGTTGCGTTATTGGGAGTCATTATTTCACTCGAATTATTAGTGGTACTACTGTTCGATGATTCCTGGGTACTATACTGAACTGGGACAGAGGGTCTGCGGGTCTTAATGTCATATTGTCTATTATTTTGACCTCTATGAAAAGTTCTACCGCGACCGCGAGTATATTGTCCGCGATGAGACGATAGGTTACTCGATGCCGGTTGTCTCGCGTTACCGTGTTTATAATTAGACGAATAATAATTATTAGTGCGAGAACTGGCATTATAATTTCCACGAAAACTGTTATTAAAATTTCTATGACCGCGATTTGAGTAATTATGACGCTTTATATTCATAATTTCGAATGACGAAGACAAGGATTGTTCGTCCATAGCAGTCCTAATAGCTTCCGGTAAAGATTGAAAATTCCTAGCCGCTATTACTGTACTCAATCTTGGGTCAATCAAACCGTCAGAAAAACGTTTTAAAGCTATCTTTTCGTTAGTTTTTTTGAAAAGGTCATAAGAATTGGGATTGTCTTTTGATTGGGCGATAGTCAAATTAACAAACAGGTTTTCTAATTCATTGCCGAATGATTCGATAGAACTATTACCTTGTTTGCAGTGGTGTAATTTCCATTGTAGTGCTACTTCAGATTTATTTTGTATTAGATATTTGCGCATGTCAGCTAAAAGGTTATCGACGGTATCATAAGTTGAGTTCATACGTAATTTTGCACTCTGAGAAAGTCTAGTTTTAAGTACGAAATCAATTAACTCAGGAGTTGACGTTTCTAAGATCATCTTGTTATATAACTCGATACAGTCAATGAGAGACTTAGTGACAGATTCCTGTCCAGTCATCACAGGCAATAATGCTATAGCAGTTTTTAAGTCAAATTCTTTTTTTGTAGACATTTTTATTTGCGTACTCTCTTGAATATTAGATAAAGTAATAATTTTATTGTATATAGTATGTATATCACTTATTATTTTATGAACAGCAGTGATATCGGTTGTACTAATTTCCTCGCGTTCAATTTGTGAGTGCAACAGAGACAAAATATTATTCAAAGAAGAATACAACTTTTTTGCTTCTTCTATCTTTTTCTGACCAAGCTCTAACTGCCTTTTTTCAGGTCCTAATTTAACTAAGTAGTCTTTAAGATAATTTAATGAATTATGGAGTTTATGTAACTCTAAAATTAAACTTGTCATAATAATTAACTAAGTTATAACAAAACACATTATGTAATATAACTTTTATAAAATACCTAAAGATTACATACTTTTAGTAGCCAATAAAACCTTCGGATTGCGCGTAGACAGGTGCTGGCACGCGGGTAGTGACGAGCGGAGCTGGTGCTTACGTGGCGCTGCACAACGCGCGACGTGCTGCTGATGACTCAGGTTGCAGTTGCGTGTGTTGTAGGGTTGGGCCGGGCTATACCCTGGACACCTCCAAACCTTCTTTCTTCATTCTTGTTAGACAGCACTGGTGGCCAGGTCACCACGAGAGATAGTCGCCAAGTTGTTTCTGTTCAGCTCTCGTTGCATGGTGCGTACATGGTGCTTGTTGCATTTCTTGAGGATGTAGTATACAACGGCGATGACCAATATAACGATAGTTGTAGTCATCAAGATTTCTATAACCTCCAAGCGTTCGGAATGGTATTGCGTAGTCGTTGCCGAAGCTGCTCCATTTGCATTTTGTGCAATCACCACTTGCTCTTTCGACGCAGTTTTTCCCATAGTATTAATCTTCAAAAAGTCTTCTTTCTTCGTAATATTTTGAAATCTTCTTTCTTGAATTTGGGTCTTGTGGTCTTCTTTTCTGCTATCTTGATATAGGTAAGTTCTATATACGGTGCCAATGGCAAGGTCGCCATGTAATATCTCGAGGCTTCAGGTGTTTGGAATTAAACATGTCTTACTCGTTTGGTGTCATTTATGAATGAATTTTATTACATCTTGACGACACGTTTGGCGTAGCGGCTGAGCGATCGGCTTCTGCGTCACGTGTTGTGGGTTCGATCCCCACACGGAGCAAATATTTGTATGATCTACAGGTAGTTGTTCCGGGTCTGGGCGTTTGTGTATGTGAGAATTTGTGTTTGTAAACGCACCCACGATACAGGAGAAAATCCTAGTGTGGGGCAACGTTTTTTTTAAAAAAATAATAATAATAATAATAAAAAAAAAATCTATTATAAAGATACAACAATATGTTTAATTGCGCAGTACATAGTAATATATTGCAACCGATGCAATATTCGCACACGCGATTCTTCAACTTATTGCTAAACTAAAATACATAATATCATATTACATTACACCGTGTAAAGTTTTGTAATGTGCGTCTGCTACTATTAAGTTCGTTAAAATTGACTTTCTTGGCAGTAATATAGGGTGTTTCCGACTTTCACTTAATTCTGACCTCTGCAGTCTTCCTCCTACTCTTAAAATGTTGTTTCCATCTATGAAAGTTATGTAGTATGAAAGTTTCTATTTCTTCTCCAAAACTTTCGGCTTGAATTTTTTTTAATACAAACACCTAACGCTTCTTTCAATTCTTGAGCTGTTAAGAAATCTGATGTTTCCCCCTATCTTTACCCCTATCCTTTTTTCTTTTTATCCACATGCGTCTACAATAGGCAATTACTCTTACCAATTTAGTTAAGCTTGAAAACCGATTCCAGAAATTATCTTCGGTATTCGAAAAGTGTACCTTTACAGCTTCTAAATCTATATCTAAGTCTTTAGGTTTATCGTAAATTATTTGTGTTGAACTTAAAAATGCTGGTCCATTAAACCAAGACGTTTGTTTCTTGAGGTCTGAAGGATTAAGTCCCCTAGAAGCATAATCCGCTGGATTTACCCCCGATCGAACATGACACCACTGCTGCGCATCTAGAGAGGTTAAAATCTCAGATACTCTATTTGCAACAAACGTTTGCCATCGATTTGGGTGGCTATTCAGCCAGGCCAGCACAACAGTAGAATCAGTCCAGGCATGAATTTTCTCCTTCCGAATTTCCATTATGTGAGCTACTTCAACCAACAATCTACAAAGAAGAACAGCTCCACAAAGTTCCAATTTGGGAATCGAAACTTGCTATTAATAGGAGCTACCTTTGTCTTTGCGATCACAAGATTCACAGTTACTTGACCTTTATCGTTTATTTATATACGAATTTAGACAACAGCGGCATACGCTGACTTAGACGCATCGCAAAACCCGTGAAGTTCAACCAGTGTATCATTGCGTTTAGTGTTAATCCACCGAGGTATTTGTATTTCAGACAACTGATACAAGTCCTCCCGGTAAGTAAGCCATTCTTTTAATATTTTGCTTGGTACTTCATCGTCCCAGCCTATGCCTGATAATCAAAGCTTTTGAATTATAATTTTTGCTACTATGACGCTTGGTGAAACCCATCCGAGCGGATCAAACAAACGTGATATGTCCGATATAATTATTCTTTTTGTTACAGGTTCTTTCGTCGGCGGCAGAGTCACCGTGTAGCGGAAAGCATCGTGCTTCCGGTTCCAGGTAAGTCCAAGTAACTTCATAACTTCATCTATTTTAAATTTTCTTTCCTGTTCTTTATTACTTTTCTTCATTCTTTCTAACAAATCTTCACTATTGCTTGACCACTTTTGTAAACAAAATCCTTCTTTTACTAGCCCGTTCATTTCATTGTATAATTGCAAACCTTCTTCCACTGTTTCGACGCCCGTAAGGAGGTCGTCCATGTAGAAATCATCTTTTACCCGACTAGCCGCTATAGGGTATTTATCCTTCTCGTCTTCGGCCACTTGCTGAAGTACTTTAACAGCAAGATAGGGAGCACATGCCGTACCGAAAGTAACTCTTAACAATCGATACTCATTTATTTGACCATCAGTGTCTTCTTTCCATACAATTCTTTGAAAGTCAACATCCTGTTCAGCAACCTTAATTTGGCGATACATTTTAACAATATCCGCAGATAAACAAATTGGATATAATCTCCATTTCATTAAGATATGCCTCAAAGTTGGTTGTAAGGTAGGGCCTATCATTAGAAGATCATTTAATGAAACACCATTCTCACCTTTACAGGATGCATCAAATACTATCCTCACTTGGGTGGTATCTTTGTCTTCCTTAATAACCGCAAAATGGGGTAAGTAAATTCCTTTTGGAGTATTTAATTCTGTTTCAGGAATCTACTCCATATGTTCCAGAAGTAAGTATTCATCTAACACTTTTTGATACTTTGTTTTCATTTCTACATTTTTACTTAATCTCGAAACTAATGAACTAACTCTTTTTTCAGCTATCTTTTTCGAATTCTTTATTTTCAGTTCTGGATTTGTAATTTTAAATGGCAACCGTACAATATATCGCCCATCCTTATCCCTATTAGTTGTATCAGCAAAAAAACGTTCACACTGTTTTTCTTCCTCAGATAAAATCTGTTCTTTGTTAATATTATCCGCCTCTATTTCCCAAAACCTTTTTAATAAATCATTATCCTCCACATAGGAATGCATAACCACCACATCCCTATGCTGTTCATGTGATTTTTCAACCACACCCGATAAGATCCACCCGAACAGAGGTCCCTTCTTCATTCCTTGTTGAATTAAAATAAATAAATAAAAATAAAATAAAAAATAAAAAGCCTTTATTCTACCATAATTTACATAGATATATTATTTTTATCACTCTTAGAACTATCTATAGTTATATGGAAGTCGCCTCTTTGGCGTAGGCCTCCCCCAATTTCCCCCATTTTTCCCTATCCCTTGCTTGCCTCATCCAGTCGGGTCCACATCTCTGTATAAATACATCATCCCAGCGTCGTTGTGGTCTGTCCTTTGGTCAGAAGTGGAAAAAGAACAAAAATCCTAACTAATGGTATTAAAAGAGTAATAGAAGTGGAAAAAGAAATAATAGAATATGTAGACGAATATATTTATCTGGGACAGGCTATTTCATTCGAGGACCATACAGGAAAAGAGATAAATGGAAGGATTGCAATTGCATGGAGTAAGTACTGGAGTCTTAAAGAAATAATGAAAAACAAAGCTATAAATATAAATATAAAAAGTAAACTCTATGAGGTAGCCATCCTCCCTTGCATAACCTACGGGTGTCAAACATGGGCCCTGCGAAAACAAGATGAAATAAAATTAAAAACACATCAAAGAAAAATGGAAAGAAGTATGTTAGGTATAAAAATATCCCAAAGAATCACCTGTCAAGAAATAAGGAAGAAAACCAAAGTAACCGATATCCTCGAAAGAGTAAGGAAATTAAAATGGAAATGGGCTGGTCATATTTGTAGAATGAGCAATGACCGATGGACCAAAAGAACAACGGAGTGGATACCCCGTAATGGTAAAAGACCTTGTTGAATTACTTGACCATAAACCTCGGCACCAAGCGAAATATCGATTTTGTTTGGTGTGTTATATTGTGGATCTGCTAAAGGTAAGTCAAATGTCCATTCCACAGATATCATTTCCTTGCAAGGAAGAAACGTGGTTATTGTTTTCAATACATACGCGGCTACTGAAACCTTGACTTTTGGATCGTGAATAGATGTAAGTATTATTTCTACCATAAACCTTGAACTTACATTAGGTGTTCCTTCCAGTCCTGAAATGAGTCCCTTTACTGGGGTCTTTCTGAGGCCCAAGTACTGAGCAGTTGCTTCTGTCACAAAGGAAGCTTGAGATCCTTGATCAAGCAATGCCCTGATCGTGTGACTCATACCATTTCTGGCTGTAGCGGTTACTAGAGCCGTTGCTAGTAATACCTGCTGATGATGTTTGACGCGAAGTGTGAAGCCACTGTTTGGGAGTTCAACGATCCAGATGATGTAGCATTCTGATGATTCTGTTCAACCGCTATGTCCCTGTCGTCACTCCGAGGTACATTTACACTATTTTTTGTATCTTCTGAACTGACATCGAAATTAGTTTGACCAACCGGATGGAGCAAAGAATGATGTTTACGTTTGCAAACGCGGCATGAAGCTGAGCTCATACACTACTTGGCCGAATGGCTATACCCCAAGCAGTTAAAACATAAACCATTTTGCCCTATAAACTCTCGCCTAGCATTAATATCAGTTTTGATAAATTTTTTACAACTTATTATTTTATGGCTTTCATTACAGAATTTACATTGCATAGTAGATACATGAAATACTTTAGGTTTATCTGTTTGTCTCACTCTGTTTGTATTGGATCCAGCATCCAGAAATTCTAAGGCCCGATATCGACTTGTCAAAAAATCTTTAAATTGATCAAAAGTTGGTAAACTATCAGAGGAATTATCACTTGTAACTTTCAACTCCCACTGCTTTCTGGATTCCGCGTCCAACTTTAAAGTAATAATATGAATAATTATGATGTCCCATGTGCTAACATCAATACCAAGATTAGATAATGCCTCCAAACAATCATTGGTATTATCAATCAACTTGAGACCCACAGCAGATTCGTTGTTTAGATTCCTTTGACTGAGTAACCTTTTCAAGATGTAGTGAGATAAATATCTTTTATTATTATACCGTGCATTCAGTTGTTCCCAGCAACGTTCATAATTAGCGTTTGATATAGGTATTTGTCTCAACAGCTGTTCAGCTTCTCCAGACAAATACCCTTTCAAATATTGCATCCTTTGCACATTGTCCAAAGATGGATTATGGTGTATGAGAGAAAGAAACAAATCGCGAAAGGTAACCCAGTCTGTGTATTTTCCGGAAAATACTGTAATAACAATTTTAGGTAATTTTACTTGACACTGTTTTACATTACTTTTTACACTAGGACTTTCTTTTTGACTATCTTCTTTGACATCGAACGATTTTAGAATAGTTTCCAGTTCCGTTTTATACTGAATGTAGACCTCTTCAGCTACATCATAAATATCTTTTTGAACATATGAACATAGTTTTAATTTATCTGGATCATATTCTTCGTATAATTTACTATGACTGACAGAATACTGATCCCATAATTTCTCTAAATTTTCTAACTAGTCTAACTTTAACATATGGACGGGTTATTCTGTCTTTAGGTGACTTCTTAAAGTTAGTGTAAGCTTTGTTTATCCTAGTATAAGTATTTTCTAATTTATTTATCAAAGACTCCATGTTTATAACTTAAAATTTCAAACTATTCTTTTATTAAAAGGTAAATTACCAGCACGAAATATGTGTAAAATTCTTACGAGTGTTATTGACTTAGATGCAAACAATTAATTAATCAGAAGTCCCTTTACAATATTTAAAAAAAATTACAAGTGTCTATAAACATCGAAAAAATTACAAGTGTTTAAAACTTTAACAAAGCGGGAAAAAATTGGGCATAGGTTCCCCGTCTCAACCGTTTTACCTTAAAATTAAACTAAGTCTAAACAGTTCAAATATTATTCTAAGTTAATGTTCTGATAATTTTACAAGTTTCAGTCTTCATGTAAATAGAGTTCAAAATGAAAGTTAAAAGTTCGGAGTTGCACAGGTATTAAATAAAAAGTTCACTCACAGTTTTCTCTCCAAGTACCACCTGATGAATCCACTGATTGATATTGACGTTGCGTTCCCGCACGTCACCGCATCCTTGAGTCACCCTCGCAGATCCCTGACGATGTCGCCACCTGGCACCGTCTACAGTAAACTCGCTGCTCCGTGCCGCTACTGCTGCTTGAGTTGCTGCTGCTTCTCGTCGCTGATGCGACCTTGACTAGGTTGCGCAAGCGATCCACTTGCCTAGTCAAGAAGTGTTGCAAAAAAACTTCCTCCGGACAATCCGATCCGGCTCGAAGGACCATATGAACAACCGTTCACTATCACGCACTACTATTCCTGCAGCACTCGCGATCGTTACAAAGGTGATGATAATACAGTGAAACAACTCGACACGGTGTTACAACTGTTTATTCGTAACTTAAAAATCTTACCACCATAGCGAGCCTAACCAAATCGCGGAGAAACTTAACACTGCGATTCAGAAAAGGCCGCTCAACTAACAACGCCATCTATCGGTTCAGAATGAAACAATATTTCAAACATCCCCAAAGATTTATTTGATGATTTTTTATTGGAATTTTCCTGCTTCCTTTTGCTTGCTTCCATACTTGTAAATTTGTTTTCTAAAAATGTCAAAAACTCGCTTAAATTTGATAGTTCCCGAGGTTGTTTTACAGCTGTACTATATTCGTTCAATGTCTCGGAATCCAATTTTTGACATAGCATATACACGATCAACGGGTCCCATGAATCTACCTCCACTCCTAGATTTTTGATAGCACTTAGTCTCCTGTGTGGTGTCATGAATACGTTTTATATGATTAATTGACGCTTGTTGTGTAACTGGGATGTTCATGAAAATATTTATATGAGATGTGAATATCATTTTCTTGTGTTATATCTGTGATTTAATATGTTCCAACTCATTATGTCGGCACTAATTGGAAGATGCTGTATAAGGCGCTCAGCATCCCCTCTTACTTTCGATTTGAGAAATTGCATTTTCTGGGCACATGGATCGCTTCCGTGAAGAGATCCTTCAATGATGTCCACTGATGAAAACTGCCACTGAACGTGGGAATTTCCATCTTTGGCGTAATTTTTTCATCGGTCTTGCTATTGACTCCTTGAGGTTTGGAAAACTGCCCTGATAATTGCTGCATGGTACTTGGACCAGCTAAAGGAGTAGCAGGTTTCAGTATTGGTGTCGATGGCCTCCCGTCCTTTTGTTGATAATTTTGAATCCCTGCTCTTATGTTTTCATACCTCTCTTTAACGGCTTCGTACTGATTTGATGTAAAGTAGGTATGTGACTTGGCATATTCGATACCACTTAACTTGATATGATTCGTTTGGAAATCCTTCCAGTAGGAATCCAGAGTCTCCAATCTTCGTCGTAGGTAATCCGATGTCTTGCGATCGGAGCCATCTTTCTTGAAATTGGTGTAGATTTGTTCAGTGAGTAGTTGTTGCTGGTTTGCTAGAAGGTCTTCTAAAACCGACATTTTGATAGATCAATCAAATAAATGGAAAGATCTTACTTGTGGTATTCCAAAGCTTGTTGCTCACCAACTTCTGGGTTGCTTGCTGATTGCTTCTGACTTGTACTGCACTCTTGCTGGCAATACACGACACTCCACTGATAGTTCAGTTCCACTCACACGCGAATGATCCGGCTCGAAGGACCAAAAAATGTACGGGTAAGGTACATTTAAATGATAAACCAAGAGAATATTAAAAATGCTATATTATTAACACTGGTTACAAAAAGGATAGTAAAAATGATAAGGAACGCGAGGCGAACTAGTCGGTTCGATGATTTGAACAACTACTGCCGATTACCGTAATGCGTGAATTTTATATTATGTTACAGTTCGCTGCGCGTGCTTATCAGCATAAAATCTAAACTATAAAATTGTACGGCTTTGCTCGTACAGCAGCTTTGAGTAGACCAGTCCTAACTGCCGGCACGCATGCATCAGTCATCTTGTAGCTCAACCAACCAACCCAATAATTTAGGGAGCTCAACGACCTGTCGCACGACCATACCAGATCAGCAGGACATTCGCGTAGGTCAAATGAAGTTCCCAAAGCCTCCAGACTATAACAAGCTTGTTTAATTATCATGTATCAATAGCCTACATGGTACTCACATCAACAAATTATATTTTTTTATGACTAGAATATAAATGCCACAGTTCAATATGTTAAGTAAATGGAACGTACAATCTAGAATATTCGACTTGTTCGTCTCACCGCCCGCGTCCCGCTACGAGTAGCCAATGGCTGGCTCAAAATGCTCGCGCCCAGCAACGAGTAGCCAATCACAGCCGCGCGTGACTCACCACAGCTGCAGGCAGGCGCGCGCAGCTGTGATCAGGCGCGCGACCACAGCACGTCGCGTCGCTGCGTCGTCTCCGGTGCGCACTACGCACTCTGTCGTCTTCAAACTCTCCGTGAAAATAGATCATGTTTTTCAAGTTGTAACAATGCCGATTTACCAATGCCACGCGACCCCATAAAAGTTGTAGTAATAATTTCAAATATGTTCTGAACTGTTTCTATTGTAATGTAAATTAAAGTTCTTACTGGAAGAATCAAGTTTGGTTTTCTACAATACTATCCTGAACAATGCTGTTGGCGACCGTGACAGGACTCTGTGCGGGAAGCGCAGAAACCTCAGGACTCAATCATCAAGACTGAAAATGGAAGTGCTCGTTTCTTTATACATATCCTTTTCTTATACCTAACCTGTATAGCTTGTCTGTCTGAGTGAGCATGTTGTGTTAATTAATCGGCATTGCATAAAATACCATTCAATTTTCATGAACTGTTACTTACCTGTACTAAGTAGGTACTTACGTGGAAGACTCGATTGTTCACCAACCCGTACCTAAGTTACAGTAGCGTGGTGACCAGAGTCTAGCTACTACCAATTAGCTCTATATTCAAATAGGTATCGGTTTTTATACACGTGTACTTACATGTACTAAGTAGTAGTACTAAAAAAATAATACAACACAGACCCCTAACGATAAATAATCAAGTCATTAATAAAGTAGACAATGAGAAGTACCTGGGTTTAACTTTGGATAGCCATCTAACGTGGAAACCATATCTAAATAAAATAAAAACAAAATTAACAGTCCTCACAGGTATGCTAAAGAATGTCACCAAATGTTTTCCGCGTCAAATAAGATACACAATATATAATTCTCTAATAAAACCACACTTACACTATTTAATAGAAATATGGGGCACAGCCGCTCCAACACATTTAGCTTTGTTACAGATAGCACAAAATAAATAAATAAAAAGACTATTTAATTATGCCTTCCTAACATCAACCCGAAAAATTTATAATGACACTAAAATAATGAATTTAACTCAAACTTATTACTACAATTGCATATTGTTCCGAAAAATTATAAAGAAAGATATACAAACACAAATAATCTTCCATAATAAACAACAATCCTATAAAAATAAGTTAAGACGTGCTAATGATATAAAACTATTAAAACCTCGGACAAACTATGCCAAAAAAAGTATAATGTATGATGGTGCCAAAATATATAATATGTTACCTAAAAACATAAAAGAAGCAAAAACCATGTCACATTTTAAAAAGATGTTAAAACATTACGTTGTCAATAAATAACACAACTACTTTAACTACACTACGCTCACCAAACATACCACATCGAGTTACGCTTGATCCGTGTATTGACGATCACAGAACTGCAATGTTACAAAAAGTATTTGCATATACCCTCAGTCTAGCAATTCTTTTAATTTTTTCACTTGTTACTATTATTGTGAATTGTTTTGTTCTCTGATTACGCCACTCGGCAATTGTTGTAAATGTATATTGTGTTCTCATGTAAGTGAATGAAATTCTTTATGAGAATAAAGTTTCTTAAACCCGAAGTAGGTACGTGGAAGACTCGAACGTTCACCAACCCGTACCTAAGTTGCGGTAGCGTGGTGACCAGAGTCTAGCTACTACCAATTAACCCTATATTCAATTAGGTATCATTCAATTTTATGCACGTTGTGCTCATCAACCCGCACGTAGATTGCGGTAGCGTGGTGACCAAAGTCCAACCATTACACCTTACAGGTGTCTAAGGCTGTGCCCAACAGTGGGACAGCGACCAAAATCGTAAAATCATAGAAAACCCCAACCACGTTGCTCACCTAACCTCTTAACTTCTTGCATTTCATTTCTAACTGGGTCTATACTATTGCCTATTTGTGCCTTAGCCTGGGCTACCCTTGTGCACCTGCATCATTTAACATATTCCCTGTTTTGTACGCTTGCTTTGCTAGAGGATAAACACGCATTTTGCCGGACAATTCCAGCCCAAGAGGAGATCGGTACACCGGGTGCTCCTGCCTGCCTGTCGTGCTGCGTGCATGACCTGAGGCGACTCTCTGGCTGCATTCCCAAGCAAGCAGAGCTCTTCTTCTTGCCGATCTACAGCTGTCTCAGGCTATGGTTTGAGCGGAGAGCAGGTATTTATAACATTCATTATTAACTATTTGTGCCTATTGCATCATGTCTGACACAGAGTTGAAAGAGTTAAGAGGTAGGAGAGGATCAATAAAGGGGAGACTAACTAATTTTAAAAACTATTTAGCTGAATATACAAACTATAAAGATGTTTCTAAACAACAATTAAATGAATTAAAAGTTAGATTAAGTAAAATTGAATCGTTGTTCAACGACTATGATTCAATTCAAACTGAAATAGACATTAAACAATCTAAGATTGAAAGTTCAAATAGTAAAGATACCTCGGATGATTCTGTAACCGGTTCAGACCGGGATAGTACGAAAAGTATATTCTATTTTGTTATTAGTTCAGCGCAAGAACTAATTGAAGTTCATGAAAACAAATTTATTCAAAGTAGTCATGCAGTTGACAGTGTGAGCTCTCATAGCCATGGGTCATGAACCTATGTATGAAACGTACAATGGTCAAATTACCAACTATTAAACTCCCCACATTTGATGGGATCTAAATAGCTTGAGTTCCATGACACATTCAACTAACTTATTCACAATAATGATATAAATAAATTTCAATATTTAAAAGGTTCTTTAACGGGTCAAGCTGCTTCAGTTATAGAAGCACTTGAAATTTCATCTAATAATTATATAGTAGCTTGGAAATTAATCTGTGATCGCTATAACAATAAACAGCAATTGATACATAATCATTTAAAATCACTATTTAATGTTACTACATGTAAAGATTCAGAAAAAGCACTAAGATTTCTAGTTGATCACTTTGCAGAACATATTAGGGCTTTGAATAGCATAGGTGAAAATACTAATAACTGGGATACATTGATCATTTTTATGTTCAACCAAAAGCTAGATAATGTTACTAGTACTAAATGGGAAGAACATAGAAATGGTCTATCCGACAGTCCCTCACTTGATGATTTTTACAGTTTCTTAAGGAGTAGGGCTGATGTATTAGAGATGGTGAGTGCAGGCATCAGTGATAACCCTCGGAAATCTACTGAAAAGCTATCCAAACCTGTTGATAAAAAACAAATAACATTTGTTGCTGCTGCCTGCGACAACAACCCACAAAAGCCAAAATCTCGTTCATGCTTGATTTGTGGTGGTGAGCATATCATTTATCATTGCGGAAAATTTAACAGTATGTCCCCCGAGGAAAGAAATACAGAAATTTTAAAGTTACGAGTTTGCATTAATTGTTTACGAGGTGGACATTTTGCTCATCAATGAAATTCAGGTCCATGTAAATTTTGTAAGAGAAAACATAACTCTTTGCTTCATAAAAATAATCCACAATTACTGAAGGAAGCAGAGAATAAAACTAGTTCTAATAGTGTCTGTAATCCAATTGCACTTTCATCAAGTATTGATAATCAAGTTTTATTATCTACTGCCATAGTAAAATTAAATATCAACAATCAATGTCATAGGGTAAGATGTTTGCTAAATTGTGGCAGTCAGTCATCATTTATAACTACTTCACTGAAAAACAAGTTAGGTATTGAGAGTCAATCTATCAATTCTGTATCTGTAACTGGCATCAATAACCTGTCATTTTCTGCTTTAGAGTGCTGCAATCTACAATTTCAATCGTGTACAAATAGTTACTGTAAGGAAGTTAAAGCTTTTATTATTCCACAACTAACTAGTAATTTGCCTAGCTATAAGATTAATGTACAAACAATAAACATTCCGGATAATGTTACACTGGCAGATCCTAGTTTTCATGAGCCTTCACAGGTTGATCTGTTATTGGGAGCTGACATTTTCTGGGATGTAATTTGTCCAGCTAATCAATCTAAATTGGGTGTTAACGACTAACGCCATCTAGGGGCCATCGCAACGAATGAGCGGACAGAACGGTGGAAGGGCGAGCATTGCGCTGTGTCATTCCACTGAATATCTTTTTTACGACGATCAAGTGTCATCCTTACAACTGGTTATAATTTATATTATTTTGTTCTGTACAAATATACGCAATTTTAAAATCAAAGCAAATACACGAGTCATTTGTCTATCTCCATTTCTTCATCATACGAACGAGGAAAGAAATCGCACTTCACAAGCCAGCCTGACAAAATCACCTAACATATTTTGGTCCTTCGAGCCGAATCTTCATCGAGAAGCACCACCACCAGGAATTAACGGTCAGGCCATTCAATCTTTCCTTCCGAAATCCTGTGCTCAATTTGTGCTTACGTTGTTTCTTTATGCAAAATTACAGTGTTCTTGACCAGTGAATTAGTGCGCCTACCTACATCGCGTGCAAGTGAAAATCATCTACGAAACTGTAAGTGCTTAATTCCTGTTTCTCACATACACCGAAATGACAAAAGAGAGGCATTCGCTTATAGATATTGAAAGTACAGACGATATCATCCGGGATTTAGTCAAGAAACGGGGTTCTGTTAAAGGGAAATTTACTTTATTCGTTAAATTTGTTGAGTCATTAGATGAGTCGAATATAACTGAAACACAAAAAGCAGAGTTACAAGAGCGTTTTCAAAGGACAAAATTGTTATTTGATCAATTTTCGAATTTTCAAGACGAATTAGACTTCATAGTTTCGGGGAGTCAAGTAGACAAAGAATTACAAGAGAGAGAAAGTTTTGAAAATCAGTTCTATGCTATTGTGGCCCAATGTAAGTGTATTTTAAAGGAAAAACCGCAATCTGACATTCAAAATCGTAACTCGAACTACCTACAATTTCTTTGCCGAACTTCGACGGTAGCTACGATCAATGGCTGGAGTTTCGCGATACATTTTTATCAATTATTCACAATAGTAATAATCTCGATAACGTTCAAAAATTTCATTACTTGCGATCAGTTCTCACAGGTAATGCACTACAATTGATTAAGGCGCTAGAATTTTCTTCGGACAATTATTTAATTGCTTGGGATTTGTTAGAGAACAGATATAATAATAACCGTTTGCTTGTTCACAACCATGTTAAGGCTTTATTTTCTGCTCAGTAATTAAATAAAGAATCAGCTTCGCAAATTCGTAAACTAATTGACACCATAATGAGAAATATTCGTGCATTAAAATCCTTAGGGAAACCTACTGACACATGGGATACATTAATTATCCACATAACAGTCTCAAAATTAGATTCGTCGACGGAACGCGAATGGGAACTTCATAAAAGTACCCACACGAATACGTCCTCAAATAAAAAAATGTCGTTGTCTGATTTAATGACTATTCTTAAGGATCGAGCAGATTTTCTAGAAACTGTTAAGCCTTCTCAATGCAAACCAACAGGGGACACACATACTCAAAACACACACATTAAAAAAACGTCGTCGATAAAATTACATAGTCATGTAGTCACACATAAAAATACTAAGCCTTCAAACTCATCACATTCGCAACGTTACAAATGCAATATGTGCGATTCGAACCATCCTTTATATTCTTGTGAAAAGTTCCTTAACTTATCACTTAACGAAAAAATAAAACACGTAGAGGATAAAGGGATGTGTCGTAATTGTTTACGTGTCGGCCACGTAGTCGCGGAATGTTGGTTCGGGCCATGCAAGCATTGTAACAAAAAACACAACACTTTCATTCACGACTTTAGTGACGCTGGTATGTCATCAGCAGTTGCAAACGCATCACAAACATCACCTCAGTCCGTTGCTAATATCACGCACACACATGTATCCCAAACGGCATCTCACACATTTCACACGCTTTATAAAGACGATAATATTAGTTACAATCATTTTCACAAACAAGTATTATTATCAACTGCATTAGTGGAGATAGCTGATAAATATAACAAATATCACACCACTCGAGCTCTCCTAGACAACGGGAGCCAACATTGTTTCATATCTGAAACATTATCCCTAACATTCCATTGATATAGTCCACTGTTCAGGTAATAGGAGTAGGTAATTCCATCACGAAGTCTACCCAATCATGTAACATTAAAATGCGGTCAAAAATAAACTCATATACCACACGCTTAAATTGTTTACTTTTGTCTCGCATTACGTCACAATTACCTTCACTGGGTGTCAATCATAATATTGAAATACCAGATAACCTGCAACTTGCTGATCCCGACTTTTATTTAACAAAAGAAATACATCTATTAATTGGTGCAGACAAGTTTTGGGAACTGCTAAACGAGGGTTTAATTCGTTTACCTAAAGGTCCTTATTTGCAGAACACAAAACTTGGCTGGATTATATCTGGGTCAGTTCACAGACAAGTTTCACACATTAATCGAACTCAATGTAATCTCACACAAACATGGGATACCCAACTTAAACGTTTTTGGGAACTAGAAGAAATAACTTCATGTTCCAGTTCCAAGAAATACACAAAAAATGAAATTGCATGCGAAAAATTATTTAAAAGTACTACGTTACGCGACGATAAGGGCCGTTTTTCTGTACGCATTCCTTTGAGTGAATCAGCTGATGCACTACATGATACATTTTCTATGGCACAGAACCGGTTTCTTGCACTCGAACGCAAATTACTTCGCAGCTCACCTCATTATAGACAAATGTATAATGAATTCATGAGTGAATATTTGCGCTTAGGTCACATGAGTCGCATTTATGAATATTCGTCGCCTTGTTTTTTCTTACCACACCATGGCATCTATAGGGAGCACAGTTCTACTACTAAACTTAGGGTGGTATTTGAAGCGAGTGCAAAATCAACGTCAGGCAAATCTTTAAACGATATACAACACATTGGGCCGTCGTTACAGAATGACATTTTCTCCATACTACTCAGATTTCGACAATATAAATATGTTGCATGTGCCGACATTGAGAAAATGTATCGCGAAATCTTAATCCAACCTGATCAGAGAAATTTGCAGCTAGTTATTTGGAGAGACAATCCATCTGAACCCCTCGGTATATACCAGCTTAATACCATCACATACGGGACGGCATCCGCGCCTTATCTAAGTATAAGATGCTTAAAACAACTCGCTTTAGAATGCAATAATGACATTATTGGACGGATCATCAATGAAGATTTTTATGTCGATGACTTGATAACGGGTCATCAAGATCAACAAAAATTATTAGAAATATGTTGTAACATTTCTAAAATACTAGTTTCCGGTTGTTTCCCATTAAGAAAATGGATATTTAATTTTGCTACTATACAGTCACAATCTTCCTTTACGTATAAGGAATTGTCATTAGGGGACAACTGTCACACAAAAACTCTGGGTATGGGTTTGTTCTTGTTCTCCGGACGAACTGCATTTTAGCACAAAATGCGATTATGAATTAGGGACTAGTACTACTAAGCGCAGTATCGCTTCAACTATTGCACGAATATACGACCCCTTAGGTCTTCTTACTCCTACAATTATTGTTGCTAAGATCATGTTGCAAAGATTATGGTTATCAAAAATAGGCTGGGATGATCCAGTCACTAGCCCTATTTTATCAGATTGGAACAAATTAATAAATAAATTACAGTATTTACAAGATATACGGATTCCGCGCTATGTGCTACAAGATATTAACGCAGGTAGTAATACAAACAAAATAGAATTGCACATTTTTTGTGACGCATCACAAGACGCATATGGCGCCTGCGCGTACGTACGTAGCTATACAGGTACATTGATAACAGTTAACTTATTATGTGCGAAGAGCAAGGTGGCTCCCGTAAAACCGGTTAGCATACCGCGCTTAGAACTTTGTGGCGCTGTAATAGGTACGAGACTGTACGCAAGAATAATAAGTTCATTAAGGCGCTGTGACTAGTCAAAATAGGCATCTTAAAACAGTATTTTAGCAAAAAGTATACATTTTAACACAGCAATTAAAATATATGTTAATCTTGAACATATTTACGAGGGAACCTTTGTTTTCAAAACACGTTTTCGTTAAATTTTCTCGATAAAAAAAAATCATAAAATAACCATTAAAATTAAATTTCTAGCAGTTGTAACTGTATTATTTATTAACAAATCTTGATCAAATTTATAACAGTGACGTAATATATAAAAATAAAGGGAACTGTTGTTTTTATTTTTTGATTGAAATCCTATATTTTTAATAATTAATAAATACCATGATAAATAACTCGCACGAGTCGAAGGAAACATCGCGGCATCGTGGCGTCTTTTTTCTTCTCTTTCATTTCTACGGTAAGCGACAGTGAGCGCTGAGGCGCGCTGCCTGATGGACCTATGTCACTTTGTTCCGCCCGCCGCTCAGAAATAATTTTATATCTGGTCGTTTTGAAAGCTATTTATTTTATTACAATAATAATAATAATATTCATTTTTATTCGATGAAACAAAAACTCATGATAGAAATTATAAAGTAAGTACATACAAATAGATTATCTATAGATTCGTAAATTCGATATGTGAATCTATAGCTCGATTGGTCTAGCGGTATCGTGTATTGAACAGATATGCACTGGTCTTGGGTTCAAACCCCGCAATAATTTTTCACTTTTTGTTGATTTTCTTATTTGTAGCATATAATTGCTTTTTTAAAATTATTATTTACTTTTGTTATCTTCTTGTTTGAAATAAATTTTCAATAATTATTATTTAACTTCCTATTCATTCTCTTTTTTTATAAGCTTTTACTAAGTTTTTTTTTAATTTTCCTGAATCGTTTTTTTTGCATTCTATAGTAAAAAGAATCGTCTGGTGATCTATCCGTCAGTAGATGAACCATCGGAGAAAACTTTTCACGAGTATGCTTATATATGGTGTTACAAAATATTGTAGGTAGTAACCAGTAATGCGAAAGGAGATCATTGTGAGTTGAATGAGGAATATCAACAATGTGCATCAGAATGTACATTGTTGATATTACTCAATTTCTAAATGGCAATTATGACAAATGAAAATTTGTCACTGTCATATTTATATTAGAAAATTTGACATTTTTACAATTTACCATTTGGATACATGTATGCCAATTAAATTAATTAAATTTATATTACGGCCATTTTGAGAACTCGTCATATTGCACCGAAACCCAGTGCTAAGTGATACATACATACCTACTAAAGTTTATAATATTCAAATTATTTGCAGTCTTACAAAAGAGTGTAGAAATACGAAAAGGGGTCATTACAGTCATCACTCATCATTATGAACAACTTTTACTGTGGTGCCAATCAACAAACTATGGTCATTTAGTCTTTTTTTCTTTAACAAAACGAGGTCATTTAGTCGCGGGTGAATGAGCTTTTTCGGCAGATTATTTTTCGCGATTTTAGGGTTGGAGTTATAGTGAAAGTTGTTCATAATGACATTATTATGAACAACTTCGACGACGAAATGACCATAGTTTAGACTATAGCACAATGACGAATTTGTAAAGTGGCCACAATATAAATTGATAAAGTGGCAAATTTTCTAAATGCTAAATGCATAATATTGTGGATATTCATCATTTTCTCAAAAAATCACATGATTTATTTATTTATTTATTATTTATTTAACTAGAACGGTCATAGACCAATTAGGTACACTAATTAAATAGAATTGTAATTTCTTGATTAACTAAACAAATTTCAGAACTACTACATTATAAGCTTCATTTGGCTTTTCATTCATAGAACGATGGTGTAATATACTATATAATTCCAATAATCTAAAACATATCACAGATTCGCACCAAATTGAAGTCGATCATAGATCCCTCTCGCACAACTTCAAGGATACCGTCAATAGCCTCACCCATCCATCCTCAAACAAATCAATATCTGGGCACGAGTTCAGGAGATCGTTGAGTGCAGAGAGTGTGCGCGGTATTGGGGAGTTTGCTCGGGTTAGAGTACGGCAAGTTGGCACTGCAAGCAGTTTATGTTTCCTGCCTCTTAGATAGTTATTAGGGGTAAAGAGTTGACACAGTTAATTAAACAAATCAGGTGAATGAATTTTTCCACGTAGGATTTTGCACACCGTGACAATTTGGTCACGGTTCCTTCTGGTTTCTAGGGAATTGTAATCGAGACAACCCAGGAGAAACTTGGTGGGGTAAAGATATGGGTATCCATAGACCCTCTTGTAAAGATATCTAAGGTATGCCTTCTGTACTTTTTCGAGTATTGAAATTTTTTTTTTCTCAAGGGGACTCCAGATTGACCCACTGGTTTCCAACTTACTACGTACCAGCGCATTATAAATGATTCGAATGACACTGGTATTTTGGAAGTCACGTGCGTTTCTGAGGACAAAACCTAGTCTAATATAGGACTCCGTGGCAACCGCGACTATGTGATCATGGAATGTTAACCCCCGGTCGAATGTAATACCCAAGTCCTTCATGGTCGACGATTTAGGTATAGTTTCGTTCTTTAACTTATAATCGAAAACAACTGGGTGCCGCGCTCGGCTAAAGGTAGCATAGCATTACACTTAGTGGGGTTGAATTCAAGTTTGTTATCAACGCTCCATTTATACACCGCCTCGATGTCGCGCTGGAGTGCCAAGCAGTCCTCCTCGTTTTTAATTGCTGCGCACAGCTTTAGGTCATCTGCATATAGTAAGCATCGTGCGTGGCTGACTGCTGTAGGAATGTCATTGATCATAATAATGAATAGTAGAGGCCCAAGAATGGAACCCCGACTTACCCCGGAACGCGTGTGATAGGGTCTAGATTTAAAGATACCCAATTTGACAAATTGCTGACGGTCTCGTAGATAGTCCGTGATCAGATTGAGAAGTCCAGGGGCAAAACCTATAGCACAGAGTTTCGCCAGCAAAATGTCATTATTGACCCTATCAAACGCCTTCCGGAAATCGAAGTAGAGGACGTCAACTTGGCGCCTGTGATCTAGCTGGGTGGAAATGAAGTCAACAAGAGTTATGAGGTTAGTGTTCACAGATCTCTTGGACCTAAAGCCGTGCTGCTCGTTACATAAGTAGGCGCTAATTTGATCGTTGATATGCTTATGCAAAATGCTCTCGAAGACCTTCGCAGGAGATGACAGAATCGCGATGGGTCGGTATTCTTCGATATCAGTTTTTTTCGAGGATTTAGGTATAGGCGTGACTCTTGAAAGTTTCCATTGTGAGGGGTAATTGCCAGTGCTTATATATATTAGATATATATATATATATTAGATTAAGAATATGACAGAGAGGTTCCGAAATATACTCTTTTGACATTTTGAGGAGACCAGGGGGGATGTAGTCTGGACCTATAGAGCTATTTGCTTTTAACTTTTTTTGATATAAACAATCATGTAAGTATGTCAAAATTTAAAAACTTATTTGCTTCAATTTTACATTCTGAACACGAAAACCCTGGGAAAATCACTTTCAACCTTTGTAGCTCCAGGAGCCAAACCAAAATCAAATTATGTGTAGCAAGTATCGACAGATGGGCGAAGGTCGTCAGTCAATCATGGGAGCTGACGATTCCGAAGAGTTATCCTCCAAAGAGATCGCGTGACAACCACCTATCTGTCTGTCCACCCAGTCATATATCCATTGTATTTGTACACATCGCGTAATTACTGTGATTTAGAATTACTTTGTTGTTTTTTGTTTATAACAAAACAAAAAAAAAATATTTCAGAGAAATCAATGACGATGTGCTATTCGTTGAACCGTCGACAGAATTTCAAGACAATAATACATACTCACCAGTTCATAGTCGAGGAGTCGTTGACATAATGCATTTTATCAGCAGTTGCAAACTATATGTAGCCATAGTTCTTTATTCGATTGTAACTTCTCACAGCTGTCGCTCATAGCAGAATAAAGGATTGGCTTGATCTCCGGATTCAATTTTAGATGCAATATGTGCAAAGACGATTTTATTGTGACAAGCAAAGATTTAGCAAGTACACACAATGTCAACGCTAACGTGGCTGCTGTTACAGGAATTACTTCTGCTGGTATTGGTTATTCGCAATACGAAGAAATTACAGCATGTATGGACGTACCCAAATTCATCATCAGCAAAAAATCCATGACAACAGCAGCTATGCGTTCTTAAAACCTGCTACTGCTGCCACAGGATTCGTCAGATGTTGATTCCCATTTTTCATAAATGATGTCTTGATCAAATCAAATCAAATCGTTTATCTGGGATCTTGAGCATATGTGGTTTTCGTAAATATGGGTATGTCGATACATGCTGTAATTTCTTAAAATTGCGAATAACCAATACCGGCAGAAGTAATTCCTGTAACGGCGGCCACGTTAGCGTCGTCATTGTGTGTACTTGCTAAATCTTCGCTTGTCACAATAAATATTATCGTCATAATTGTTGTCTTTGCACATACCTATTTTATTTTATATTAATTTGTAAATTATAAACTTTAGTAGGTATGTATGTATAACATACCACTGTGCTTAGGCACAAAATGACGAATTCTCAAAATGATCACAATATAAATTGAATAAATTGAAATTTGCATTCGAATTTCAAAATGGTCAATTCAAAAAATACAAATTACTATACAGTAATTTTGAGTAATTCGTCATTCAACTCGCAATGATCTCGTTTCTTTACTAATTACTAGTTCATCGTATGGTTTAGACGCAGAATGCCAAATTCTCAAAAAGGCATAGTTTTTTTTGGCATGTATGGTTTTGCGAAAAGGTTAGACGTAGGTTAGACGAGAAAAAATATTTTTTAGCGATTTTAGGGCAGGCGCCATAGTAAAGATGTTCATAGTGGTGAGTACAATGACCTCCTTTGGTATAACTACAGTCTTTTGTAACATCCTGTATCTGTATTATTTTTCTTCAGAATAAACCATCAAGTTTGGTGACTGTTTTTTATACTACTCTGAAGAAAAATATATACGGGAATAAAAATGTCTGTTTATATTAATTTTTCGCAATTTTGACAATTGCCGTTTTGAGAATAGGCCATTTCTAGAATTGACCATTCTACGCCCAAGCCATTTTATTTATGAATTATTTATTATACGTCTGATGAATCTGTTAAGTTTCTCTATATTCTTTTTTTTTAAATAACAATTATTAATTAATTATTTAAAAAATAAGAAAACAAGTGTGTACATTTTTAAAAATAAAAAAAAACTCATAGTATCTATTGAGATTCGAACTCGTGGAAGCGCGATTTCAAGCCGGACAGCGGCGCGCTAAGCCAAACGTGCACTTAACCAATGTCGCGAAATTATGTTTCTGTATTTAAAGAACGTCGCGCATGGTTGACATTCGCCCGGTGCGCCCCGCAGTAGGCGGGACTACGCGTGCCCCACTTCATCTGCTTCACCCCCTCAAATACCTAAATGTTGACTATGCACCGCGCCTTAAGATTAACAATCGATAACGTGTATTTTTGGTCAGACTCGACAATTGTTTTAGCATGGCTTAAAATGTCACCTAATTTACTAAAGCAATTCGTACAAAATCGTATTATAGAAATTAATGAGATAACAGGTAATATGCCGTGGCTTCATGTCGCCAGTAAACAAAATCCGACTGATTTATTATCGCGTGGAATGCATTTAGACACACTTAAGTCATCTGCTATGTGGTGGTGCGGACCTCCATTCTTACATGTTCCACATAAGGACTGGGCACAAGATATGCATAATTATGATGTTAATCCTGATGAATTACCCGAATTAAAAGCTAATAAAATTTCATTGTTAAGTCAAACACAACCAATTTTTTCATTCCAACTTTTTTCTTGTTTTAACCGTATGAGACGTATTGTGGCATACGTGATACGCTTCATTAATAACTGTCGCAACAAAGTTAAGACACATCGCGTCACAGGTTGCCTCTTAGTAGACCAAGTATGTAATTCAACCAGAATTTTAACACTTATTGCACAACAACAATCATTTTCAGATATTTATGATGGATTAAAATGTAATCGATTGTTAAAATATCCTCGTCATTTATCCAGTTTAAATATATTTTTAGATGAGCATAATTTAATTAGAGTAGGAGGTAGACTCACGCATTCGAAATCATTTTCGTATGATAAAAAACATCCATTGTTGTTATGTTCGAAGCATATATTTACACGACTCCTCTTTCAATATCAGCATAAATTCTTATTACACGCAGGGCCTCAGTTGTTATTAGCTTCAATACGAGAAACCTGGTGGCCTATCAGAGGATCAACTTAGCAAAACAAGTGGTGCATACTTGTGTGAAATGCGTACGTATGAAAGCTAAACCTTTAACCATGCAGATGGGTAACTTACCTTCTGAAAGACTGGAACCAGGATATCTATTTATTCGATGCGGTGTCGATTATGCTGGGTCAATTTTTATGTTAAACCATGCAGGAAGGGGGGCAAGATTAATTAAATGTTATATTTGTCTTTTTATATGTTTTACAACGCGCGCTATACACTTAGAATTGGTCACAAGTCTCACGAGCGAAGCATACATATTGGCATTTAAACGTTTTATCTCTCGGCGTGGTAAACCCATGCAAGTGTATTCAGATAATGGTAAAACATTCGTAGGAGCTTTAAAGGAATTTTCTAAATTTTTAGAGGACACTGAATGTGATATTGTTAACTTCGCTACTAATAATTTAATCAAATTCACATTTATACCACCATATTCGCCTCATTTCGGTGGTTTGTGGGAGGCACAATGCACACTTAACTTATGAGGAATTAAGTACGGTGTTAGCACAAATTGAAGCCGTCCTAAATTCCAGACCTATGTTTCCAATGTCCACAGACCCTAACGATTTGCTCCCTCTTGCTCCCGCTCATTTCCTGATCGGCCGACCGCTCACAGCACCTGCGAGCCAGGACCTCACTACGATGACTACGCAGAGCCTTTCTCGATATGATCGGGTGGAACAAATGTGGCAGCATTTTTGGACAAATGCTATGGGCACAAAAAATAGGTTGGGATGATCCAATACCACATGAGATAAATAAATTATGGAAAAGTTTAATAATAATATACACTATTTATAAATAATTTTCGCAGGTCCATAGCTACTTCTTTCCCTAGTTCGCGAAAATTATTGGCCCATAGGCGGCAGAGCCTTATGAAAAAAGATTTACAGAAATTGCATAATGTGTATTCGAGCGAAGGGAACCGTGATAAAGCAAATAATGGGTAACTTACCTGCTGCTAGAATGAGTCCAGGGTATCCATTCGAAGTTACTGGCACAGATATGGCTGGGCCGTTTCAAAGTCAAAGTCAAAGTCAAATCTTTTATTTCAAATAAACCAATGGTACAGCTACTTTTGAATTGTCAAACTAGGTGCACGGTTCCAAATAGTGGGTCTTATGGAGAAGAACCGGCAAGAAACTCCATAGATACTCTTTTAAATAAAAATCATGACATTGTGGTTGTTTACAATTTTGTTAAGTATTTATAATGTGAGACCCATGTAGCTCGATGTGCAGGATAATACCTAATATACTTAGTTCAAGAGACCACGGTCACTTGCCTTCCAAAAGAGAAAAAAAAATGTCTAGAGCCGATCAATCTCGACAGACAGGTAACCGGCAAGCCCGATATCTATTATTTATAAATGTCAGATAATAAAACGCAACATCATAGCCTACATGATACTCACATTTTACAGCCGTTTTCTGATCATGTAAATCATAATAATAATATCAATAAATGTCCTACGTAATAATAATTATATAAAGAATTACCAAGTACGTCACATGAAGTGGCAAAATGAGTAACAATGTCACAATAACACTAAGAATATTGGTTTATGTCAATAAGATATGTCAGTGTAAAAAAATATCTTTAAATATCAAGTGACTAGTGAACTTGTGGAGCTGGACCAGCAGTTTGCCAGGCATTTTTATCTACAAGGTAATCCTCTAATTTGTAATAAGCTTGCCTGGATAGGGTACGCTTAACAAATGATTTAAATTAATTTTCTGGGAGTTTTAAGATTAACTCAGGAATCTTATTATAGAATCTAATACTGTACCCCATAAATGAGGTAAGGACTTTAGCGAGACGAAACTGTGGCTGCATTAATTTCATTTTATGTCTAGTGTTGTAATCATGTACTTCACATTTTTTGGAATGTAGGTGTAAATTTTTTCTAACATACATTAATTTTCATAGATATACTGATATGGCACTGTCATGATATTTATTTCTTTGAAAAGCTGCCTAAGGGAATCTCGACTACGCAGATTATAAATAGCTCTTATTGCTCTTTTTTGCTATATAAAAATTGATTCTATATCTGCAGCGCGGCCCCATAGTAATATTCCATAAGACATTATGCTGTGAAAGTAGCTATAATAGACTAGTCTCGCGGTTTCTACATCTGTAAGTAGCCTGATTTTTCTAACTGCATAAGCAGCTGAACTCAGGCGTCCTGCTAAAGTTCTAATGTGTGGACCCCATTGAAGCTTTGAATCTAGTTTAATTCCTAGAAAAATAGTTTCCTCGATGAATTCAAGCTTCTCATTATTTAATATTACGTCATGAACTCTACTGTTAACATTTGGCAGAGTAAATTTTATACATTTAGTTTTCTGCCCATTTAATACTAAGTTATTGACTGTGAACCACTCATGAAGCCTGAGAAGAGCGTTATTTAAATCATCAACTTTAGGTGAGCGTCTATCTAGTTTAAAGATTAATGAAGTGTCATCAGATCATCATCATCATAACACAATCTCAGATGCGTTCTGACACATGTACGGTAGGTCATTTATATAAACTAAAAACAAGAACAGGCCCAAAATTGAGCCTTGTGGTACACCTATTTTTACTTTAGAACCAGATGATTTAACCCCATTTATCTGAACTTTCTGAATTCTATCCTGCAAATACGACTTTATCAGCTTTAAAGCATTTTGTGTGTGTGTGTGTGTGCGCACGCACGCACGCACGCACGCACGCACGCACGCACACACGCACGCACGCACGCACGCACACACACACACACACACACACGCGCGCGCGCGCGCGCGCATTTCGTGAAATGTGTTCAAAAATATGGAATGAACCATTCAATTATGTTGTAATATATGTTATAGAAATAAATTTACACAAGTATAAAAGACTGAAAATTTGCATAAATATTTTAGTCTCAATGGAAATTATAATAGCACAATCTCTTCTTCTTCCTATCCTTGATTATGCCGATGTCAGCTATCTAGATCTCACTGAAATCCAGCTAAATAAACTTGAGCGTCTCCAGAACTTCTGCATAAGATTTATATTTGGCTTGCGCAAGTATGATCATGTATCGCATTTTCGTAAAAAACTCAAGTGGCTTCCAATACGTTTTCGCCGGAACTTACACGTAGTGTCCCTTCTCTACAGTATTCTGTTCAGTCCCATAGCTCCCCCTTATTTCAAAGAACGTTTTCAGTTCCTTCATGACGCACATACTAGATATCTAAGATCATCGGAAGATTTAAGGCTTGAGTTGCCAGTGCACTCTACAAATCTCCTCGACAAATCTTTTACAGTGCAAGCTGCACGGCTGTGGAATGCCTTGCCTGTCTTAGTTAGGCGTGCACAAACATTGCCTACGTTTAAAAAAATGGTCAAGGAGCATTATCTGTCGCTGTAGATTATTTGTTCTCCATTATTGAATTAATATATTTATATATATTATAATTATGTATATGTTTAGTAGTATTTATATATTTATCAGTATGTATATATTTTATTTATTTAGTTTTTTCTTGTAATATATTGATAATACGTGTTTAAAAATTAAGAATCCTGTTTCTTTCTAAGTACGCCAGACTACCTTAGTATTCGCCTTTCCTTTTCTCACAAGTCCATCCAAAGGTTGTCTGTAAGAGATCGCTATTAGCGATAAGACCGCCCATTGTACCTTTCTATAACTTACAAAATTGTACTTTACATTAGTTTTTTGGTGTGCAATAAAGAATTTTCTATCTATCTATCTATCTATAAGTGGATAGGTCTACCGTTGGCAGATATATTTAAAAGATATAACAACACGAAACATCGCACTATCCAATGTAAGCCGATTGATGTGAATAAATCAAATGAACCAGCAATAAAAGAAAATATTAAAAAAATATACAATCATGACTTTGTTCAGAAGCCTAAATTCAAAGTTGTTGATTGTGTTCGTATCAGTAAATATAAACATAATTTTGAGAAAGGTTATACTCCTAATTGGTCAACTGAATTATTTAATATAACAAAGATTAATAAAACCTTACCAGTAACATACCAAATAGAAGATCAACGAAAGCAAAATATTTCAGGAGCTTTTTATGAGCAAGAACTTCAAAAATCTAGATATCCTGATATTTATTTGGTCGAAAAAGTTTTGAAAAAGAAAGGAAATAAATTGTATGTCAAATGGTTAGGTCTGAATAATGATGAAAACAGTTGGATTGACAAAGCTGAAATAATGGGTTAAGATGTTATATAACCATTTAAAAAAAATTGAACCATTCATTCTACTTTAAGTAATGCAAGGTGGTGGACTAGTTAATAACATAATTAATAATCTACCATTCGAAGTTCATTTACCAGGATACAATTATTGCGGACCAGGAACCAAACTTTCCAAACGTTTGGCGTTTAATTCGATATTTTAACCATTGTAATGTGTTTTATAACTACACAAGATATCAAAAATTCAATGCAGTAAATTGTGGACATTTATGTTTAGAATACTTGTGGAGTTTTTGGAATAAAAATATATTATAAAATATATGTTTTTCTTTCATTTCAATCATTTGCAAGATGTCGCTCACTTTGTCGATACCTGGAAACTCGTCAGTTTTATCTACATACTATCCTAATACTTTACAGCTTGATTGAGAGTATGAATGTGCTTTATTACACTTTTCAACATTTGATTCTATACCAAACATTGACAAAAGTAATAATAAGTTCTATTATGGACTTAACGAAGTTATAGAAATACCTGAAGGCGCTTATGAATTGCAAGATATAAATGATTATCTAAAATCAGAAATAAAAGATGCATCTATCAAACTACAGTGCAATAATAACACTGTAGAAACCACTATATTCTGTACAAAAGACGTTAATTTTATCAAAGAAGGATGTTTTAGTAAAATGTTAGGCTGTAATAAACAAATCTTGAAAGCAAATAAATGGCACGTGTCACAGTCTCCAGTCAACATTTTACTGTTCGTCACTTGCAAGCACCTGGTCGGTGTTATGTTTCACACAAGAATAAGAATAAGAATTTATTTACAGGAATATAAGTACAATAAATTGTCATGAAATATAAATAGGATCAGTTATACTCTACCAGATGATTTCTGGTGTGGAAATATTAAAAATGATATACAATGGTTGCCATGTCAAATGTGATAAAACAATAGACAATACAATATTAGTTCCATTGGTTGTCAATATAAGTACATAGCGGAATAGTTAAATACTTTACATTTCATTTTGAACTGGCCATAAAAAATAAATTAAAAATCGCAGTCACAGATTATCAATGAAAAACTCCGAAATATTATAATATGACTTATTTAAAAGAAAGTATTTTAAATGTTTTTTAAACATAACCTGTTTAAAAAACATTTAAAATACTTTCTTTATAATTACACTTTATTTATTTATTTAAAATTTTGATAGTCTGTGGAATGTGGTTATATATTATTGGGGCCAAGCAGAATATGCTCTTATGCTTCAAAGCCGTATTAGATTTTATTACACACAGCCTACTATTATCCCTTCTACTTCGATTACTCCAAATTTCCGATAGTTTTTTAAATAACGATGGATTAGTCTTTACGAAAATATGTATAATGAGGGTAGTGTTAATATTTTATATTTAGTAAAATATGGTTTACAGGAGTCTGTTGAGTCCAATCCGAACATTGCTCTAATGCACCTGTAATGATTTTATAAAATAATGACAAGACATTTATATAGGTTTCCTTATCACGAGCGACAGATGGCGCTTGTAGTTGAACTATTCGTTATTAAACGCCCTTTTTATTACAAATTAGTCAAATATAAGTAGGTGTTATATTATCAATTTGTCTGTGTAATCAATTTATAACTATTGCTAAATTTAAAGTTAATCTAATGTATTTAAATTAATCAATTGATCATGCGTACTGTGTACTTCGCTCTGATTGGTCTAACCCAGCTGAATGTTTGCCTACGTCTAAGAGTGGGGAACATTCGGCTGGTAATAGATCAATCTGTACTGAGACATTCTATTCCGAGGCGTTGAGCAGTAGACATAATATCTTATAAGCCAGTGCTGTTGTTGTATAATTGTTAATAATTATTGAGCGATTAAGTGATAAGTGATTGTTGATAATTACATACTGTTGGATGAATAAATACTTGTAATACTCAGTCTGAAGTGTATGATTCGTCACATTTCAGAAGTGGGATATGCCTACAAGAAAATCCACAGATACAGTAATGTTGAGTGACGTATGTCTAGAGGTTATGTGTGCCTACAATAGAAAGCCAAGTGTGCTTGAGTTACTAGAGGCTATGTATGCCTATTGAGCCATGTGTGCTTAGATTGTTAGAGGTTATGTGTGCCTACAATAGGAAGCCAAGTGTGCTCGAGTTACTAGAGGCTAAGTATGCCTATTGAGCCATGTGTGCTTAGATTGTTAGAGGTTATGTGTGCCTACAATAGGAAGCCAAGTGTGCTTGAGTTACTAGAGGCTATGTATGCCTATTGAGCCATGTGTTCTTAGATTGTTAGAGGTTATGTGTGACTACAATAGGAAGCCAAGTGTGCTTGAGTTACTAGAGGCTATGTATGCCTATTGAGCCATGTGTTCTTAGACTGTTAGAGGTTATGTGTGACTACAATAGGAAGCCAAGTGTGCTTGAGTTACTAGAGGCTATGTATGCCTATTGAGCCATGTGTTCTTAGATTGTTAGAGGTTATGTGTGACTACAATAGGAAGCCAAGTGTGCTTGAGTTACTAGAGGCTATGCATGCCTATTGAGGCATGTGTGCTTAGATTGTTAGAAGCTATGTATGCCTATTGAGCCACGTGTGCTTAGATTGTTAGAGGTTAATTATTTTTATTTTATTTATTTAATTTTTATGAGGTACATATTAGGTCTTACGAAGTAATATAAGCCCCACAAAACTGTACAAACAGTTTGACTGTGGGATCAATTTTAGTCTTAATAACATGTAGGTAGGTACATAATTAGTAATGGAGTGCACAATTAATGTTTTATGGTAGGGTATCTATAAGTTATTTTATTTTTTTATTTACACGCAGTTTCATAAATCTTATTTGGATATTCTCCAGTTTATCTATATAGGTTTTTAAATGTGAGGCCGTAGCAATCAAGAGCATAATCCAAAATAGATTCCACTAAAGAAGTATAAAGTAGTTTTAGTATACCAGTAGGAATAGGAGTTATGTGTACCTACAATAGGAAGCCAAGTGTGCTCTAGCTACTAGAGGCTATGTACGCCTATTAAGCCAAGTGTTCTTAAAGATAGTAAGCCAAGTGTGCTTAAAGTTATTTTGGCCAAGTAAGTCAAAAGTTTTGGGCCAAGTGTGCCCAATAGGAACGGAACTATCCTCAGACGCGTAAGTAAAGCATGATTTATACTAAGAGAACAATTAAAAGAATTATTATGCGACTAAGTGCGTTGCAGATAGTTGTGTATATACCCTCTATTAATTTTATAAATTGGAAATGGGAAACATTTATTGGAAGACGTATATTTTTGATTGATCTTTTCATGCATAACTTCGAATTTATGGAGCTATTAATTTTAACCAGTTCGAGTAGATATTTTAGTAATATAAAATGAATTTAATAATAATAAAAAAAAAGAGAATTATATGCCCTAACAAAATCACGAGAGATATTACTGACTTGGCTCCTTTGATAAAGTCTGAAATCAAAGTCGGTCCCTCAAGTTGGCAAATGGATAAGCCTTACCTACGCATTATCGCAGTCGTATCGTGAATTTTTTGCATTTAACTTGAGCGAGATAGGTTGTAATAACTCTATTAAAATGAAGATAGACTTGCTTAATGATAGACCTGTCATACATAGACCCTATCGCTTATCGCACTTCGAGAGAGGACAGGTACGAGAATTTATTGATGACTTGTTGCGAAATGATATAATACAAGAATCCGATTCCGATTGTGCTAGTTCTATAGTATCATTTGGGTAGAAGATCAATTTCAAGCATTAAAATAAAAGTTTGAGTAATAGACCAACACTAGCCTTATACAATCCTAAACTTGATACGGAGTTGCACACAGATGTTAGTTCCTTAGGTGTGGGAGAAAGTACAGTGGCAGTCTAGCCTTCGGGTACTTAAGCCGGTTGCTTATTTTAGTAGGCAGACGACACCTGAAAGGCGTCATTTACAATCTTATGAAATTTGAAGTTTTGTGTTTATCTGTTGGGATTAGAATTTAAAATTGTAATAGACCATAATACGCTCCGAACCATATTAACCAAACGAGTATAGACCCGGTATTCGTATGACACATGTCGATGCATTAAGCCGAAATAACATTCTCTGCCTTCTGACATTAAAGACGAGTCTTCTGTTAAAGTATCGAGACTGACAATTGGATATTAACACTACAAATGTAGATCCAGACATTTCGCGTATACTTAAAAATTCTTAAGCCTGAATCTGACGAAGAATCTAAAGATATTAGGAAAAATTATGTTATTAAAAATCATAGAGTATAAAGAATTGACGATGAAATACGCCTAGTTGTCCCTCGTAGTGCTCGCTGGAAAATATGCCGTTATAATCATGATGATATAGGACATTTAGGCATTTCTAAAACGACTGAGAGAATTCAATCTGTCTTTTGGTTTCCAAGGCTGCGGCGATAAAATTCGGTGCATTCGGTACGCTTATAATAAAGATGATGCATCCAGACAAAAGACTGAATAATTGTATCCTATAGAAAAAGTTAGCGTCCCATTCCATACAATTCACCTAAACCATCTTGGTTCGTTTGTAAAGAGTAAAAACGGCAATGCCTAAATTATTACAATAGTTGATTGCTTTACAAAATATATATATGTGAAAGCGGTAAAAGACACGAAAACAAAAAAAAAATGACTTTGGCTTACCATCTCCAATAATACCTGATCACGAGCTTTTGCGACAGTCATAGCACTAAACATGTCCCTATCGCTGTAGTTTGTCGCAGGGCAAAAAGTCAAACTGAAAGATATAACCAAACCATCTTAAACGCATTAGCAAAACATAATGACGGAAATGACGAACGCAATTGGGAAATGTGTCTTGGCAAAATCCAATGGGGTGTAAATAATTCAGTTAATTCTTCTACCAAAAAGACTGCCATAGGGGCTTTATTTGGCACCACAATAAAAATACCTCGAGAACTAAAAGATATCCTAAATGACGATGTATTTAAAAACAGACTAAATAAACACCTATTACAATAATGTTATTACATGTACACGCTAAAAGAATTCTTTGAAGATAAAAATAAAAGATAATTAAATTATAATGAATAACAATAAAATCTTTGTGCAATAAAAACAATTACCAAAATAATAACAATACCTTAAATTTCTGTAAATTGACTACCTAAATGGTTATTTAATTTTAAGTAAAAGTTTATAATTTTATTTTCTAATATTGTAATTTGTTAAATTATAATTATGTAATTAACTTGTTAGTACCCATGTATTCTATGCTGTGCCCCAACGGGGTTTCATGTTGATACTTACCAAACTAGAGATCTATGTATATTTACACATGAAGCAATAAAGAACTTTGACTTTGACATTCAGAGATAGTTAGAGTAATAAGTTCGATGTTGGAGCTGACATTATACAAAACATGTTACAAAGCGTAAGAGATGAGGTCGTACTAATACTAAAGTCGCGAAAAACACTATTATGATGCCGGTAGCACCCCTAGAACCTATAAACAAGGTTATTTGACTAAGGTTACCAGAACTGACTATAATAATAAAGGCAATAAAACTTTTTAAATTCATAGATCTGATAAAACCACAGAAGTTTTGGGCAATGACAGATATAAAATCACTGAAATTCCGGTTTTAGCAAACGTAGAGATTCATTTAAGAGTGTCGTTTCCGCTGATCGTGTTAGACCTTATAAAATATAAATAAATATAATAAAAATGTAAATATAAATATAAATTCGCCTGACCATAAAGATTCATCAGATCGTAATAGTAGCCCATCTTCTGAAAGCAATAATGATAACGACAAACTATTTCATAGAAAGGAGTCGGACGTCAATGAATAGCCGAATGTAATGATTTTGCATTTTTGATTCGTGTTTGTTCAAACAGTTTAAGCATGTAATATTTCTGTATGTATGACTTATGTTATTGAATTACGATAACGTGCGTCAGGAGATCGCACGTTGTCGGATGGCCGAATGTAATGATTTTATAAAATAATGACAAGACATTTATATAGGTTTCCTTATCACGAGCGACAGATGGCGCTTGTAGTTGAACTATTCGTTATTAAACGCCCTTTTTATTAGAAATTAGTCAAATATAAGTAGGTGTTATATTATCAATTTGTCTGTGTAATCAATTTATAACTATTGCTAAATTTAAAGTTAATCTAATGTATTTAAATTAATCAATTGATCATGCGTACTGTGTACTTCGCTCTGATTGGTCTAACCCAGCTGAATGTTTGCCTACGTCTAAGAGTGGGGAACATTCGGCTGGTAATAGATCAATCTGTACTGAGACATTCTATTCCGAGGCGTTGAGCAGTAGACATAATATCTTATAAGCCAGTGCTGTTGTTGTATAATTGTTAATAATTATTGAGCGATTAAGTGATAAGTGATTGTTGATAATTACATACTGTTGGATGAATAAATACTTGTAATACTCAGTCTGAAGTGTATGATTCGTCACACACCTTTTTTGTCCTTTGATAACTAGTTCCCTATTACACGAATTTCCCCAAAATATAACGCCATACCTCAAAATTGAGCCAACAATACCATGATACGCCGTGAGCAGAGCGTCAGTGCCTAAGATTGGAGCTAATTTGAATAAGGCAAATGCGGATTTACTTACTTTCTTTAGTAGTTCCTCTGTATGTGCTTTCCAATCCAGCCTCCTATTAATTATTAAGCCCAAAAATTTGGAGGTAGCAACGTCTTCTATGCTTTTGTCACCATAATACACTGGTATATTATTTGTTACTATTGGATTTTGGCTAAAGTGGTTTTTTCAATATTTATTCTAAGATCGTTGTTGTCTAACCATGTAATTATCGATTTAATAGTATTATTGACTTCATCTTCATTTTCAAGTTAGTTTATTCTTACAATTGATAGTCACAGTACTGTCATCGGCAAACATTGACATGTGATAATTTGTTGCTGCAGGCAAATCATTGATATAAATCAAAAATAGTAGCGGGCCCAACACACTTCCCTGGGGTACACCATAAGCAGCAGTTCTGTGACTTGAAGCAAATTTTTGTTCACATTTGGTTTTTATATTTGTGTTAGAAATTTCTACGTATTGTTTTCTATTCAGTAAATATGATTCAAGTAATTGTAGTATATTTCCCCTGATGCCATAAGCTTGCAGTTTATTAATTAATATGTTATGTTCCACGTAGTCAAAGGCTTGCGACATATCACAATATACGGCACATACAGGTATTTTGTTGTCAACATTTGCAATTACTTTGTTCAAAAAATCATAAACTGCCATATTTATTGTTTTATTTTTTCGGAAACCCTTCTGGTACTCAGTCAATATTTTATATTTGTCTAAGTATTTGTATAACTGCTCATAAATATACTTCTCAAATAACTTAGAGAATACTGGAACCAGTGCAATCGGTCTATAGGACTCTATTTTTTCTCTATCACCTTTTTTGAAAAGTGGTTTTACCACAGCAGTCTTTAACTGCTCTGGATATTTAACTACCATAATACATAAATTGACAATGTGGCTAATATGAACCCTAATAACGTCCGAAACACATTTAATGATTTTCGTAGAAATATCATCGTGTCCTACACTTTTGGTATTTTTCAGAGATTTAATAATATTCATAATATCAGATTCCGTGCTTGGTGCCATAAACATAGAATTAGGATAGTTAGAAATTGAGAATGTTACTCTGTTACCTGTTTTTGAGATGGGCTTAATTTTGTCTATAAAAAAATTATTAAAAATTTTAGCTATCTGTTGCGGGCGCGTTTCAGTTTTATGATCATTTTTTATTATATCAATCGAATTCTTTGGCAAATTTAGTTTCGCATGATTTATAATTCCCCAAATCGTTTTCGGTTTATTCGTTGATGATTTGATTTTATGTGAGTTTTGAGCGCGTTGTGTGAGTTTTATAATGTTTTTGTATCGCGCAGAGTACTTTTTAATGCTTGTTTATTAATGTCATTTCGTTTAAATCTATAACGCCAGAGAAGTTCCCTTTTTTTTCTACTACATACGCTAATACCTCGGGATACCCAGTGCGGTTTTTTGTACGTTTTTACTGTAAATTTTCTGTATGGAAAACATATGTCATACAAAAAAGAAAAAGTTTCAATGAATTGTTTGTACTCTATATTTGGGTCCTCAGACTCATAAATTTCTGAGAATGAAATGTTTTGTAAACACTCCCTAAATTTTTTAATATTATCATCGCTATAATAATAAATAAATAAAATCGTTTATTTCTCACCACAAAAAGTTACATAATCAGCACCAGAGCAATGTGCGGGATAAAATTTTTGGTCGTTGATTGATCTTATGCTATTACAACATTACGACAGCGTAGTGAGCATTGGTTGTCATTAGACTAAGTCGCCCTATCCACTCGTACTAGTTAAAACTGTATCACGAGCGGATAGTCTTCCTCGCCCTCAGATCAACAAATTCTCGCAAGACATCAGATAGGGAATTGATCAAATTGTCTCAGTTGCTAAATAGTCATTTAACTAATAATAATTATAATAAAAAACTGTTAATTAATAATTAATAATAATGCTTATGTGTAAAGTGTATCGATGTAGTTAAATTAGTGAGTAGGATGGTGTGTGTAGTAGGGTGGTGGGATATTTATGTGTGTTTATAATGTCTATGTGCTTTAAATGTTGTTTAGTTTTTGTGGGCCTTACTTGTTTATATTATTTTTTAGGAGGTTTTCAGTAGTATTGTAGTCCAACAGTTTCAAAAAATTATGAATAGTTTTTTTGCAGGTTTGTGCATTAAGCTGTTTAAGATTTAAATTTTTGCTTATGGTGTTATATAGGCTAGGGCCAAGATAGTTAGAGAATTTTTGCGCAAAAGAAGTCTTTTGTTTCGGTATCTTATATACAATGTCTGTTCTTCTTCTTGTTTCAAATTGTGGTCTAACTCTATGCTGTGCAACAATTGTTAATTTAATAAATAATTTTCGTACCGTTAGCACGTCCAACTCCGAATATAATTGAGTTGTTGGATATGTATATTTTTTACGACTCATCACTTTGAGGATCATGCGTTGAGCTCTTTCAACCAGCAGCATAATGGTTTTTGAAGTGCCTCCCCAGACATTTAGACCGTAGGCCAATATAGACTGGCAGAGGGCAAAGTAAACTTTGCGTAGTAAGTCAGTATCACATGCGTTTCTTATTGTCTTAAACACGTAAATTAATTTTCTTGCTATAATCACGTCGTCTTATGTACCAATGATGTAGTAGACAGATTTCTACTACTTAACGATAACTTAGTAAACTCAATGAGCTCTTTCCACTGATGTCCCTTTTTTACTAGGATGCAAGTTCCCCCTCTTTTGGTATCCTTTCTGCTGTAACATGCTGCCAAGTCGTAGTTTGGTATTACTAGGAACTGTTCGTAGCCGGAAATCATGAAATGTTCAGTAATACAGATAATATCAATGTCCACCTTCTTTTCATTCAGAGAGATTTTTTTATTTTGATGGAATATGTTTACGTATTTTTTGCAGAAAAAACTTATTGGACTGTTGGTCACCTGTACTGAAACGCCTTGCAATAGTGCAACAGCTGTTCATATTTTGACCTTTCTTGATGTCATTTATCAGTTCCCCAATGTCTTTGAAGATAGCGTGCATACCATAATTGTTAATTGATCCTGTTCTTATATTAAACATTTTAAAATCACACGTAAGATTTTTATTTGTATCTAAGAAGTATGCATGCTTATGTGTCCAAACATCATAACAAAGTAGGTTATTAAAAATTTCCACTCTTGAATTGTACATATTTGTATAGTTCCCTAGTCTATAGGTGGGTGCACACAATATAATATTCGTGTGTTTTAGTTTTTCTAATTTGGTTCTTAGGCATGATACCAAATTAAAGTAGTCCCATGTTTTTATGAAGTCCTCTTTACCTAATAGTATGACACAAAAGTCTGACAGTGTAAATGTTTCCAGTTTACTTTCAATACCTTGTATCATTTGTTCTGTATTGCAGAAAGGTATTAAATAATGGCATACTTGATGGTTATTGCCTAGAGTAGATTCTGCAATCGGTTGTATTTTGTTCTTTTTATTTGTACTCAGGATACAGATCTTATTAATAGTAGTATCTTGCTGTAAATGCGACATATTTGCAGGATGTGTGAAAGGTGGTTTGGGCTGAGCAACTTGTTTTATTTGGTTATCTTTATATTTTTTGGTAAGTGGAAGCGGAGATTTTGTTTGGGTTTCTTTATTATTTTTTTCAGCACCTTTTTTGTCTAAATACTGAATTTTAGGTTTCTTAGCAGGACTGCTACAATTTTTTTTGTACAAGTCATTCTTCTTTTTTAAGTCATCATTAATTAGTTTCAACGTGTAAAGGTGACACAAGTGAAACAACCGAATGCTGATTGAATACTGAATATATTTGGATACATAGTTAATATTATGTATAAGTCTATGCACATCTCATCTCCACCGCATATAGAAAATAAAATAAATGACAATTTTATTTTATTTTAATAGTTATCTAGCATAAACTGATTACAATGTTATTAATTACTTACTTACCTGGTTAAATATATGTAAGTTACATGATTATATGATTATTTTTTTTTATAATAATAATATATTTTTGATTACATTTTCTTATATAATAGGTATAACCATGTCGTTATACATAACTACATATTTATAAAATGTTAACATATTAATCAAATAATAGTATTTCCATATCATGAAGAAACAGGTGGTAAATACAATTTTGTCCTGTTTTTATGTACCAAGTAGGTTTTATTATTTTTCATAATTTCCACATTTGGTGAACATTCTTTAATTACAGTGTATGGACCTGAGTAGATGCTTTGGAACTTATTGCCTGTCTCGTTTTTCACTAAAATTAAATCGTTTGGTTTATACGATACCGGATTAATGTTACGATCATACCTAATTTTTCTATTAAGCTTACTAGCAATAAGATTATCTCGCGCCTCTTTTTCTGATGTCTGTATTCTAAATTTTAGTTCTAGTGGATAACTGTCGAAATTATACAATGGATCAATTCTATTTGAATTTAAATTTGATGGTAAAATACACCTTTTTCCAAAAACAAGCTCGAAGGGAGTAAATTTAGTCTCAGTATGCACTGATGTGTTATAGGAAAAACACCAAAAGGGAAGCCATGTGCTCCACGCCTCTGGATGATTTTCCGTTTGAATTCTTAAATAATTACCCAAATGTTTGTGTGAATTTTCCAATGCTCCGATACTCTGATGATGGTACGCCGTTGACTGTAATTGATTTATGTGTAAAAGTTTACATACCTCTTTCATAGTTGTAGATATAAATTCAGCTCCCATGTCGGATGCAAGAGCACGTGGAATACCGTATCTGAGAATAAAATTAGTAACGAAATTTCTAGCCACCTCATTCGACGTTTTGGAAAGTAAAGGATACGCCTCAATGTATTTGCTTAGTTCACATTGTATTGTCAAAATATATGTGTAATTATTATAATCTCTTTCCAAAGGTCCTACTAAATCCAAATAAACCTTATCAAATGCTGACGTTGCTGTGGTGGTAATAACCATCGGTTCTTTTGTATGATGTGTCGAATGTTTTTGTTTTTGACATTTGTCACATCTTTTAACAAACTCTGTAACATCCAGTTCTAGACCTGGCCAAAAATAATATTTTTTTAATATTATTTACCATCCGTCTTATGCCCGCGTGGCCACTTGTGGGCAAAAGATGGAAGTCATTTATAATTACGCGTTGGTCATCCTTATTATCAATTCTCTTGATATCTTTTAAAATACACAATCGTGGTCCGGACCATGTACCTATATTTTGTATCTCTTTTTTCACCTTTTCTATAAATATATGATTATTCTCATTCTTTATAAAATATATTTCCGTTATCTCACATTTTCCACAAAATCTACTCAGCTCCCTCACAAATTCGCCTGGCGATAGTTGCGATCGGGACGCTAGATTAATAAATATAGTATTTATCGAAGGTACAAAACTCAAACATTTATTTTCGTAATTTATTTCTCTTGAGTCACGATATCGTTGCAACTCATTATTAGTAATAAAACGTAATTCCGTAAAATATTTAGGCTTACTTAGCATATCTACAACTTTCGGTTGATCAGGCCGATTGTCGTGAGAAATTATAACATCTTGTGCTTGCTTTGCCTTTTGACGTCGCGTCATTACACTAACAACTCTCTCATTCATCTCTTTTAAATCCTCCGATGTAATATACAAATGTGATAGTGCATCAGCTACTGAATTATTTTTACCTTTTAGATATTCTACTATAAAGTCATACTCCTCCAAAATCATTCTAAATTTCGTCAATCTACTTGAGGGATCGCGCATTCCAAACAAGGCTATGAGCGGTTTATGATCTGTTTGAACTTTAAACCTGCGACCATACAAATACGGTCTAAAATGTTTAACTCCCCAAACAATCGCAAGTAACTCCTTTTCGATTGTTGGATACCTTTTCTCTGCTTTATTCAAGCTCCTACTAGCATATGCCACCGGTCTTCCATCACCATTACATAACACTGCGCCAATAGCATACCCGGATGCATCTGTTTGCAAAATGAACTGGTTACTTTCTGAAAAATTAGGATATTGTAATACAGGATGAGAAATGACGCTTTGTTTTAATAAATCAAATGACTTTTGACATTCGTCGTCCCATTTAAACGTTGCATTTTTTCTACATAAACTATTTAGTGGATAAGCTTTTGCTGCAAAATTTGGAATAAATTTTCTATAATAATTTACGAAAGCTACGAATCGCTTAACTTCATCAGTTTTTGTGGGAACAGGATAGTTCTTTACAACATTTATTTTATTAGGGTCAGGTACCACACCTTCTGATGACACAATATGACCCAGGAAGAGCAACTCTTTTTGTAAGAAATCACATTTTAGTGGATTCAGTTTTAAATTAACTTTCCGAAAACGCTCAAAAATATCTTGAAGGTTTTTTATATGTGAAGGCAAATCTCTACTAAAGCAAACCAGATCATCTTGGTAGACCAAACACTTTTCATACGTCAAACCTGTCATAGCAATCGTCATCATCCTCGCAAAAGAACTAGGGCTAGTCTTCAGTCCCATGGGCATTCTGGTCATTTGAAACCTTCCCGAATCAAAAGCAGTGTACTTACGACTTTCTGTGTCTAAATTAACATTATAGTAACCTTGATATAAATCCAAGTGTGAAAAGTACATGCAACCAGATAAAGAATCCAATATTTCTACAATATTTGGGAGAGGAAATTTATCATCTTGTATAACATTATTGAGTTTTCTATAATCGATGACTAACCGCCATTTTTTATTCCCATTGCTGTCCGTCTTTTTTGGTACGAGTAATATAGGACTAGACCATTCACTTTGACATGGTTCTACAATACCATCTTTTAACATATTACCAATTTGATTATCTATCTCACTTTTTAAAGAATGAGGTAATCGATATGGTTTTGAATATATAGGTTGAGTGTCCTGTTTTAATTTAATGGAATGATGATAAATATTTGTAGTCGATAAACAATCTCCTTCCAAGTAAAATATATCAGAATATTTAGCGCACAAACTTTCTATATTACTTTTTTCTTCCTTATTTAAACGACTTAAGTTTAACTTAGTAAATAGACGTTTAACACGATCTGCATTCTTAATATTTTTGTCAAACAAACAGATATCATATTCTTTCACACTTTCTATCTCTAAATTGATTTCTGACAATGTGACATCCTTCATTGTTGTATTTAGAATACGTACTGGGATTTTACCATTAACCGGAAATGCTAAACTACTCGCAACAAAAATTCCCTCATGTATTTCCTTAGTACATACTACGCATTCATCCGTCAAATTTGTGTTTATGTAGTGTATGGACTCTGACCTAGCGGGTAATGTCATTAAATAATCTTTTAAATTAAATAACTTTAAAATAATTTCACTCTCATTATAACGTAACGATAACGTGTTATGATTAAAGTCGATAACCGATCCGAACTTGCTGAAAAAGTCATGTCCTAGAATTCCATGCGCCTTACACGGCAATGAATCAAATACATAAAACTTATGGACAATGTTTTGTTCATGTGCCAATAACTGTAAACATACATATCCAATAGCCTGGACTTTGCCACCAATTCCATTTATGATTATGTTTTCTTTACAAATCGGAATGTTGAGCTCCTGGACATGTTTATATTTTAATGCAGATATGGATGCGCCTGTATCAATTAACCAACTAAGTGATTGAATGTTATTTACATATAATTCTACACAATAACTACTTTCACAAGCTAAAATATTATAACTTTTAGAGACGAAAAAACTCATTTCCGCTTACGTCCTGCGTATCCTGCTGCGCGGATGTACTAGGTTGAGCCTGTACGTCGTCAGTTAGTACACGAACATGTCCCCGAAACGATTTATTACCTCTATAGTTATTATTATAAAAGTTACCTCCATTTTTTGCTCTACCTCGAAACTGCTGAAACTCTGGCCTGCTCAGCTGCGAACCTCGGCCACGGTACTGGTAGCCACGGCCACGACCACGTTGCTGGAATCCATGATTATACACACCTCGGTTGTAGCCTCTATAATTGTTTTGCTGGAACGGCCTGAGTAAATATTTTACCATAACATCACTCGTACGCGTAGTAATTACGTTATATAAGTCCAATGTCCGTTGTACAGATGCCGTATTTCACCATTTTCATCACACCGAATAAACCATAAGACCAATTTTATGCATTTTCGCTAATTTAAAACAACTCTTATCACATTTACACTGTGACTTCTTCGTTCCTCTCATCCGGATGAATCTATCGTCGTCGCAAGAACGAGCCCCTGTTCCTAGTACTGTGGAACTCCTCTCGAATCCATTGCATATGACACCTCCGGTACATCCGAAATGCCAAGTACACCATGCCGAGTACCGCAAAAAGCATGAAAATTGCCAGTATTATATTTGTAGAAGTTATGTGGTAATTCAGTTCTTCCAAATTTAATTGATTTTCTCCTCCTGCCGCTTTTTGGGCAATTACAACTTGTTTACTTTGAGGCTTTCCCATTATTCTTCTTTTGAGTACGAGTATCGCCGCAACAAGATGTAATTATATTAATTTTAAACATGATTTAGCAAGAGAACATCTGTTTTGAGATATAAATCTGTGTACATACCCATGTTTTGAATATTAAATACTGACCAAACAGACCGAGCGTGTTCATAGTCTTCATCGGTAATTGCCTCATTAGTTAAAGAGTTAAAAAAATATTTTTTAGAGGGTAAACACGTATCTTCATAACGTTCCCATTGAGACATATAGTCATATGGATACACTCCTTTACGGGTGAGTAAGTTAAATTGTTTTTTATTAGGAAAATAAGATTTTAATTGTTTAAAGTCTTGTTTTTTCATTGTACTAACTAACTTTTCTAAGCTAGTTCCTAAAAACTTGAAAGAATCTACAAACCGAACCTGGATGCTTTCCCCGGTAGAAATCGGAATAAACTTAGTGAATGAAATATAGTTTTCTTTTGTTTTAGGTATCACTTTAATAGATCCAGGAGCTTCACCTAATTCTTTTATGAAAAGGTGGCAATCGTATCCGGATAAATTATGAAAAAATACTGGCAAAAATGTTGGTAGTTTGTATTGTATGTTACAGTAACTATGAGCTGCACCACGATATTTACCAGTCAAGTGATAATGATCGCGAACCCTATCGCCCAACAAGAAGTGCTCACAAATATGACACGTCATCGCGTTTTCAAAGTCGCGAGCATTATCATTTGAGTAAATCATAGGAGTATTATTTTTTTAAATATCGTATTTTTTGTGCATCTTTATAGATAGACTTCACAAAATATGACGCATAATCCGCACCGCGATTACACGAGCGTACACGTAATATGATAAGCGTAAGCTACAGGCACATATCGCTGTCGCGTTACAGTACTCGCCTTAGTGGGGTCAGGGTCACAAGATTCATACCGTTCTAGCATTGTTTCAAAATCTGCGTATATAACAAATGGTACAATTTGCTTTCTATTATAATTTTTAAACTGAATGAAAGAACCTGTTGGAGGTAGTTCAGTGGCGACACCTCCACAACTATGCGAACTAAGGTCATCGCATGAATTAAAAAACATTAAACAAACGTCACAAAAGAACAGTTTACTGTGGTGTTTTGTTATTTGATTTTTAACAAGTCGCGGCAAGTCTTTAATGAGACAGTAATGTGACAAATCATCTCTTTCTAAATAAAGTAAATGAATCACCTTTCCGTTCAAGGCTTTTGATTTGTAAAGCGGTCCTATAACGGTATTATTTTTTAAACCATAAATGTAAATACAAATTTCAGGGTTATTCACTTCGAACCGCGCAATATCTAAGAAATTCACTGGAAATGACATGTCCTTTACCTTTAAAACGTTACGAAAATCAGGGTAAAAAGATACTCTTTCAGGGTGACTCTTAGCTGGATATAATGCAGCAACAACAGACCATAAAAAACAATACTCGTCATTATTGCGGACATTAACACATGCTTTTCTCGATTTTATTGCAGGAGGTAATTCGATAAAGCCTGAACCGCGCAACGGTTGATATTTGTTAACATTGACTTCCAAATGAGAACTGCTCAACAACGTCCATCCACTGTCTCGGTCCTGAAATTGTTCTATCTTTTTTGTTAAAGTATTTTTTACATGAGACATTAACGAATCAAATTCATAATTCTGATGCAGAGTAACGTTTTTTGTGGCAAATGATTTCATCTCCTGAGAATCATTTTTAAACATTAAAAACAAAGCAAAATATTCGAAATTAACTTTTAGGCAAGCATGTTCTTTAAGAGATATGTCAATTAACGTTTTAATTTTGTCCCAATTATTATTAAGAAATGGTTCTAGAGAACAATTCTCAGTCGGATCGACAATTCTATAAGAAGCTATACGATTACGAAATGCAGAATGTATTATTTCAACACCTTCGCAAAAATGTGAAATAGTTTTGTTTTTATGATTAGTACTACTTAAGTGACCTGTCCAGTGACTGCGCTCAACAGATGTGTTACAAACAGTACAGAAAGGCATTTTAGATTAAAATAGTTTTAAACTTACTATTAGATGTTGCAATATATTATTACGATTATGATGTACGATCGCAAAGATACACTAATAGAATATAGGTACCTGGTGCCCCAACAACTTAAATATTTATTTTATATTTATATTATCGCTATAAAAGACGGGCTCAGAATTATCGAATAATTCATGAGTCCGTCTCATAAAAACTTGTAGACCGTCCCACTGCGGCGTGTTACGGTTCAGCTGGACTTTTAGGGCCACCGAGGCTTTTTTCCACCGATCCTCTTTAGGGGTGGAGGCAACTTCGGCCTTGTTATAGACTTTTACCTCCACATAGAAGTCCCCGGTTAAGTCCGCCGTTCGCCGCACTTTACCGTTGGCGACACGGCTTGTGAGGGTCGAACCGAAGTCTCCAACTAATGAGGTCGACGACGGAATGTAGTCCTCCAAGCCAAAGAGGTCCGAGCCCGAACTGCGTCTTTTACTGTAAACAATTTAACATATTCTTTATAATAATTTACACAACACATTACATTGCATTAGTTTTAGTTAATTGACGAATTGAGGGTGTATTATATACTCCTCTGTCGAACCCTACGAGGATAGAAAGCATGATGTTATGTTATAATAATTTAACTAACTAACTGTAAACATTCCTGCAAGGAATATAAATGGAAATTGATTTTAGCGCTCTCTGCATTACAGTTCTAAATCCACTAACCAACGTATAACTGTGTATAACATTTTAATTGACATAACATACACAACAAGCACTTAAAGGTACAAGCAGTAACACAAAATTACCTTGATTTCGATTCTGATGGCGTGGTGCTCTCGGAAGCTTTGCGCTTCGTCACCTTCTTTTTAGGTCGCACCTTCGCAACCTCGGCTACAGCTGTGGGTCGTGTCGAAAATTCTGAATCGGAGTCAGACCTGAAATGGAACACATAAAGATTAATTTTGGAACTAATAACTGTGACTTAATAAAGACTACCGATACACCAGCCGGCAGGCAGAAACCAGGTCCGTAGCTGGGTAGCGATTAAATGCATTAGCAAATTCAGTATACTTAGTAGTACTTACTTACATTTTATAAGTTGAAGGTTTTATAATTTAATGAATTAATTATTATAACGGAAGTAACTGGTGTTGATCACTGGAAGATACTGGAGCGAATGTAATATTGTGATCAAAATTTATTGATTTTATTCATAAAAAATACCATTTCAGCAATATTTATTCCATTATAAAATTAAACCTTAATTACATGGTCTCACAGTTGTATGGCTAATTTACGTTACTTACATCTAATTAAATCGTAGTGATTGAAAATCGCTTCCGTCAAATTGCAATTTTATCGTGAGAAATGACATATAAAACCAGCTTTTTACCCTCGCCGACGAAGCTGAAGACGATACATGACACTCATGATTAATACATTATGACATTGTAATAAAGTATGTATGTTTGTTTAATAAACCTTGATGTAAAACTCCACACGACATCACACATGTGAAATAAAAAAATTAAAAAACATTTTTTCAAAGACGCAAATAAAAACGAGCTGAAAGAAAAATATCCTGGAAACATTTTTTTTGTGCAGACTAATCCATGTAAACGAACTCGCGTCAATAAGTTAGTTCACTAATATGCTGCAGTATAACTTGACATTAGTATAAGTAATATCGTCTAACGACTAAAACGAACTTTTCATAATCATTTCATGTAAAGGTTCAGTAGGTACTGATATTAAGATTCATCTTTCAAACAATTCCTAGATTGATAGCACCAACAATTTATTATGAAACATTATAAAATAATAAGCAAAGTTATCAAAACTGGTATAGGAACATCTTCTATTTAAATTAAGTTAAGCATTCGTTAGGAGATCCTGTAAAAATCCAATTTTAATCAGAGACTGCAACATGCACGATGATCATCTTACATACAGTGTAATTGTTAAATACATGGAAATTACTCATACATACGCGTGTTCGTGTAACAAAGCTCGGATACTGCAAATTTACATAATGCAATTTTGCAATCTTTGAGATTCTAAAGAATTATTTACACTGTGTGTGTGTGTGTGTGTGTGTTATACTGTGTAAGCTTAACACGAACCGTTTCGAATGCGATTGTATGAGTGCGAAAGAACGCAACAAGTAACAGCAGAGCAACCAGTAGTTGTTTGTTAACGTCTAAGGTAGTGTTAGCTGTATGAATTAATTAAATTAATATTTGGATGTCCTTGGTGTCCAATCTGGGACCATAGAAATAGAATGTGCGTGTGCCTTTGGGTGCATGCTATTTCTTGCTCTGTGAAGAGGCATGAGACAATCTGTCCCAAATGTTAGTTTAATGTTTACGATATCCTAAAGTACAGATGTCCTTGGTGCCCAATCTGGGGTCATAGAAATAGAATGTGCGTGCGCCTATAGGTGCATGCTATTTCTTGCTCTAAGAGACATGAGACAATCTGTCCTGAATTTTAGGCTAACGGTTCAAGCAGCGAGCGCCCTTATTTGTTAACATGTAAGCTAATGTCGACTGTATGAGTTAATTAAATTAAAATTTGGATGTCCTTGGTGCCCAATCTGGGGTCATAGAAATAGAATGTGCGTGTGCCTGTAGGTGCATGCTATTTCTTGCTCTGTGAAGAGACATGAGACAATCTGTCCTAAATTTTAGTTTAATGTTTACGGTATCCTAAAGTTCAGATGTCCTTGGTGCGCAATCTGGCGTCATAGAAATAGAATGTGCGTGTACCTGTAGGTGTATGCTATTTCTTGCTCTGTGAAGAGACATGAGACAATCTGTCCTGAATTTTAGCTTATTATGCTCGTATAGTTCCATTAGTGAACGAAATATGTGTGAAACTTGTTGTTATAAAACTTGTCAACTAAAGTTATAGTGTTCAATTCGAGGATCTGCGGTACTTGATCGTGGTAAGCCATCGGTAATGATAATATGCTCAGCCTCTTGAACTTATATATTCATTAATCACTACAAACAATTAGTTCACATTATTAAACGTTCAGACTTACACAGTTATTACTCTCTAGTGCTGATATAATAGTGGTTCAGAACCACTGCCCAATTTGGTTTTCAGCTAAAACCTAGAAGTAATAATTTCCGGTCAATAAAATGGCTCCTAGTCCGTAGGATATTATAGGGCTTTCTACCACACCAAAAGTAACGGAGGCGCAGTTATTACTCTCTAGTGCTGATATAATAGTGGTTCAGAACCACTGCCCAATTTGGTTTTCAGCTAAAACTTAGAAGTAATAATTTCGGGTCTATAAAATAGCTCCTTCTCCGTAGGATATTATAGGGCTTTCTACCACACCAAAAGTAACGGAGGCGCAGTTATTACTCTCTAGTGCTGATAAAATAGTGGTTCAGAACCACTGCTCAATTTGGTTTTCAGCTAAAACCTAGAAGTAATAATTTCGGGTCTATAAAATGCTGAAATGTGTAGTGAAACTATGAAAGAATGACAGTAAAGTAGTGTAGTGAAACAGCCAATCGTGTTCACAAAAGGTTCTTTTCAGAACCGCAAATTCACGTCTCTTAAGAGAACTCGTCAAAACGTACCATTATACACTGTATACAGTCTCGAGGCAAACAAGTGAGAAGTAAGAACGGTAAGTAAATCAAGTTTTAAAACGGAAATGTTGAACGGCTCCTACTCCGTAGGATATTATTGGGCTTTCTACCTCACCGAAAGTGACGAAGGCGAACGAAGTGAGACGTAGGAACGGCAGGTGGAGCAGAATGCCCAATAATATCCTACTATCATGGACTCCTAAAACAGACACTCCTTCGTTTCAACACCAATTTTATCTATACCATCTATAACTATGTTAATATTGTGAGCTATCAATGTAGCGATCAAACACTTGCTTTTCTTAGGAATGAACATAGCCTCCTGTGTCATTTTGAAACAAGTAACAAACTTGTTTGTGTCAAAATACAATAGTCTGTCATTATGACGACATTTCAACATGTGCAATAAACTGTTTAATTTATATACATGGTTATTTTCATTTTCTGTCATAGCATATGAATAAGGAAATGCACATAACATTATCTTTCCTATATTTAATTTTAATAAGGTGTCAATACCATCCACAATGTCCTTTTTCTTAATACCTAAACTATTACCTAGTAATAAAACTAAAGAGGAACAATTTTTTATTTGCCTAAATACAATTTGTTTAATGATCTGATTAAATTCAAGATTATGATAACAATAATTAATTACCCTGTGTCTAAGGTGACATTGTAGCAGTGATCCAAAACCAGATCCTATTTGATCACTGAACACAATTACATCTTTACTAAACTGACTGCTAACACTACTTGTTGCTGTTCCAGCCAGGGCAGGTGAGAGTGTAGCATGTTGAGGCTCCAGAGGATGTGAGGAGCAAGAAACGTAGCTACATAAGATATTTTTTTTCAGAGACTTATACCTCTCAGTATTGTACCTCACCAAGTCCACTAACTCACCCGCCTCCAGCATGCGGTCACTCAGGTCTTGTTGAGCAGCCTCATATTTATTAAAAATATCAGACAACATGTTCTCTCTCAAGAATAATTCTTCCCGTAGGGCCTTGGTATCCCTATCATATATTGCCTGTCTGTGTTCCAATTCAGAGTCACATGTTTTTAATTTAATTAACAAATCCAAGCGTTGTTTTCTTAGACATACATTTAATTTAAATAAATTATGTTTTTTTATAGCCATCTTTGTTCGTTTTATTAGTTTCTTAATTTAAATATATATTTTTTTAACTTATTATGACTTAATATAATAGGACATGTGGATGAAGTATCCTCACCAGTCAAATCAATGGTCACGGCCGGCTCACATACATCCCTGAACCCACTGGAACCAACCAACTCATTATACAGACTGTGGGTGTGGGCACTCTGTTCATTGGCTTTTACTGACTCCATGATAGTTATAACTTTGTGAGCCTCGCATAACTCTCGTTCCAATTCAGATATGCGTATCAAAGCTGATTCATGTGTGTCACTACAGTTTTGCAGTTGGTTGTATTGATCCAGTAGGTCCATGTGCTGCACGTGCAGCTCCGCCAGGTCATTTTTGAGCAATGAATTCTTGTCAATAATGTTCTTTACTTCCACTTCACTATTCTCCCTTTCCTGTAGAAGTTGTTGACATAGACATTTAGAAGCCTCCAGTTCTTTAAGGGTCGCTCTCAGCTTCATCTCCATATCTTTTGCAAGTGCAGTGCGGGTGTCTGTTTCAGGTAACTGAAATGTGAAAATAGATAGCTGAATAGCAAGAAATATTAAAGACAAATAGTGAGAAGCAGAGTAGGGGGTAGAGATCAACAGGATATTTAAATTTATAAAATGAAGATGTAATTATTATTTTATAATTAAGTGGAATAAAACATTATATAAAAACAAATAAAATAAACTAGGACTTTGAGAGAGCAATGAGTGGTCACCTCTTATTGTTATTTATTATAAAATTCAAAGTTCAAGATATGTATTGGTTTAACAACTTATCTGAGTGGGTAGGTACACAGATTATTTAGTACAATAGAAGTGGAATTGGTTACGAGATATGAAGATGTAGATATGAACACAATAATATAACACTTCAAACTTACTTTACACGTAGTAAAGTAAGTTTGAAGTGTTATATTATTGTCTGGGCCATAAATTTTACGTCGTCGATTTTGCTTCCACAATATTGTCAAGCAAAAGGAGACATAACATGTGCCGGTGTGAAATTGACGTAGCTCACACTAGTGAGCAGTGAAAATATAGCTTATAAGCTTATTAATTTAATTTTTAAATTTATTAAAATTAACAGCACGTAATTTGACGTCTAGCTGCCAGTCCCGCGCATCGTTCTTTATTAGTGATAGGAAGGGCCCTGCGAATTTTGGTGTGACAATGGTTCCAACTTTGTTGGTGCTAGCCGTGAAATTGGAACATTCTTCAAAACTCACTGTAATTATGTGTCAGAACATTTTGTAGATGAAGGCATTCAATTTAAATTCTTACGTGCATACTCTCCAAACTTTGGTGGTCTTCATGTGGCAGCTGTAATATCTGCAAAATATCACATTAAAAAGGTCATAGGCAATACTCACCTTACTTATGAAGAGCTAGCAACATTGTTCGCTCAGATAGAGGCTATACTTAATTCACGACCCCTGTCTCCTTTGTCTTCCAATCCTCACGATCTGTGTCCCCTCACCCCAGGTCACTTCCTGATCGGCCGAGTGATGACATCGCTGCCAGCGCCTGACCTGCAAGATACAAGTACAAACCGCCTGCACCGCTACGCCAGAATCGAGCAAGCCCGGCAGCACTTCTGGTCTCGTTGGAGTCGTGAATACGTCTGCGAGTTACAACAACGCACCAAGTGGCAGAACAGAAAACCTAATCTAGAACCAGGACTACTAGTATTGATCAAGCAGGAGTCGACACCTCCATTGAAATGGCCTCTAGGACGCGTTGAAAAGGTGTATCCTGGCTCAGACAACGCATGCAGAGTTGCTGATATTCAAACAAGCAAAGGCATCATCCGCAGGGCTGTCACCAGACTATGCCCACTATTGGACAACGATGCTTGAAAGGAGCTTTCAAGGCGCGGGAGATTGTTAAGTAAAATGGAACGTGCAATCTAGAATATTAGACTTGTTCGTCTCACCGCCGCGCCCGCGTCCCGCTACGAGTAGCCAATGGCTGGCTCTAAACGCACGCGCCCAGCAACGAGTAGCTAATCACAGCCGCGTGCGACTCACCACAGCTGCGCGCGTCTGCCACGCGTTGCGTCGCTGCGTCGTCTCCGGTGCGCACTGCGCACTCTGTCGTCTTCGAACTCTCCGTGAAGATAGATCATGTTTTTCAAGTTGTAACAATGCCGATTTACCAATGCCACGCGACCCCATAAAAGTTGTAGCAATAATTTCAAATATGTTCTGAACTATTTCTATTGTAATGTAAATTAAAGTTCTTACTGGAAGAATCAAGTTTGGTTTTCTACAATACTATCCTGAACACAATAATGTCACGGCAAAATAGTAACAAATTCATAGATGTCAAAATTCAATTCAATAATATAAGAGTAATTAAAATTTCAACAATTAAAATGTCATAACAATTAAAATGTCAACATTCAAAATAAAATTGTCACATTACATTTCGTATACACAATGTCAACTAACTAGCATAGTAATAGCCCGGTTCATCAGAACAGCTCAATCCCAAGCATTTTTATCGTTCAAATAATCTATCACTCTATAAAAACCCTTTTTGCATAGTACGTTTTTAATATGCGATTTAAATTTGTTGATGCTTAGATTTTGAATGTGGCTTGGGATTTTGTTGTAGAAACGAATACTTTGACACTTAAATGAATTACTGATTTTTTGGGGTCTGGTCGTATTAGCTTATTTTTATTTCTAGTATTGACGTCATGAATATCGCAATTTCTAGAGTATTGTGTAATATTCTTTTTGACATGAATCAGGTTTTCATAGATATATTGCGATGCGACAGTCATAATTACGATTGAGTGACGCACGCGCTTCCGTACGTGTCGTGTGTCTCTTGGTTGCGCTGTTGATTTATTTTTCTTCCGCAATGACGTCTACGCTAAAGTGTAATAATTGTAATCTTGTCGTGGACGAGATGTTGTCCTATGTGCAAAACAAGTTGTCAATAATAGATGAAGAAAGTTTGATAAAAATATGTTTGTCAACGTTCACGAGTGTGCAGATTGAAAAATCTAAGTGCTTATTGTTTGAATCCTTACCATCGGATCTTCGTAAACCGGCTAGGAAAGGACAAGGCAAAGACAATCGAGTTTTAAATGATATAATTAGCGTGTTCAAGGTTACCGAGCCTGATGTGATGCCTGTGTTTGTGGCCCGTGATTTAAAAAAACTGCCTCCCATAACATTCGATCATTTGGATGTTTCAAAGTTATTAAAAGATATCATTCTGTTACAAACTGAAATCAAAGACATCAAATCATCGTATGCAACCTTGAACCAACTAGAGGAGCTCAAAAAGGACATCAAAACTATGCCTGTTTCTGCCTCACCCCACAACATAAACATGAAAAGGGGAGCGCATCGAGATAGTGAACAGATATTGTTATCACATACAAGCGGTATGACGGAGTATTGTGAAAATCTTGATAGTGCACTGCTAATGCTGAGTGATAATAGCAACGGTGCTGGAGATTCAAAAATTAACAAGTTTCAAGCTGTGGGTAGAAACGACTATGCAGCCGCCGAGAATAAAAACCCGTTATCGAGTACGCAGCTGTTCGCCGGTATCGGACGGAGCGTTGCAACGAATGAGTCATACTCATCGCAGGCAATAGTTATAGATGTAAATGGTCACCTGAGCGACTCGTTGCAAACGCAAAGTAAACAAACTTTTGCAGATAAGGCCAAGCAACAATGTCCTGCAGAAAATGAAGAGAAATTATGTCAAAAAAGCGAGTGGACCTTAGTGCAGAGTCAAAAACAACGTTTAAAGGAACGTTTTATGGGCAAAATGGGCAAAAGTATTGTTGACACTAACGAAAAGTTTAGAGCGGCAGAGCGAAAGGTACCTATTTTCATTACAAATGTGAATAAAAATACTACAGAAGAGGACATTAGTAATTATATTCAAAGGAAAACGGCAATAAATATTGAGTTAGAAAAGATCAACTTGAAAAAACAAACTAATTACAATGCATACAAGTTCTTTGTATTACAACACAATGAGCAAGTTTTCTTAAACAACGAAATGTGGCCGCAAGGAATTATCTTCAGGCGATTCGTGCATTTTCGACAAAAACCTACGAATGGACCTAATGCAGGCTCCACAGACGGCCCTTCCATAACAACTATTAATGGATAGTAAGCTGCACAGGTTTGCGACGTTTAATTGTAAGAACGTAAAACGTTCGATTGATAATATACGGCACTTGTGTAAATCTATGGACATCATAGCTTTACAAGAAACTTGGCTATTGACTCATGAGATATCGTTCCTAAACTCGATAAGTGACGAATTTAACTGTACAGGAACTTCAGCCGTGGACTCTTCCGATGGAATGCTGCGAGGAAGGCCTCATGGTGGAGTGGCGTTGATGTGGAGGCGGAATGTATATAGAAACGTATCTGTTATTTCGTGTGATACCCGCGAATAAGTGCAGTTAAAATAGTGCTGCTGGATAAAACAGTATTAGTGTTTAGCATTTATATGCCGACTGATGTGGTATGTAATTTAGCGGACTTCACGGACGTCCTCAGCGCGGTGAGTGCAATTATTGATTGTAATAGTACTGACAGTGTTTATATACTGGGGGATTTTAATACCCAGCAGAGCGTTTTTACATCGAACTGTTGGATTTCTGTAGTGAACAAGACTGGTTATGCATTGACACTGAACAATTAGGTATTTTTTTTTTTTTTTTTTAAAAAAACGTTCCCCACACTAGGATTTTCTCCTGTATCGTGGGTGCGTTTACAAACACAAATTCTCACATACACAAACGCCCAGACCCGAAGCAACTACCTGTAGATCATACAAATATTTGCTCCGTGTGGGGATCGAACCCACAACACGTGACGCAGAAGCTGATCGCTCAGCCGCTACGCCAAACGTATCGTCAAATCCAATACGTACACATTTATATTATAAGTCAGGCTCACGGGTCGACAAGATGGCTCGACCACTGTGTAGTAACTAAGGCTGCTGCACAAACCGTTAAAAGAATATTTGTGCAATACGATGTCGTTTGGTCTGACCATTTTCCGGTGATTATGGAATGTAATCTTGATTTTGTTATACCTAAGAAATGTATGTCTAATTTACATGTTAAAAACAGGATTATTTGGGGGGAAAGAGACGTGGTACAAATTAGTTTGTATGATACAGAATGTCATAAACGACTTAGGTTAACAGATTTCCCAATCGAGTTCCAAAATTGTTGTGACTATACATGTACCGATTTAAATCATCGACATCTTATTGATGGAATGTATAATCATATCGTTCGGGCTTTATGTGAATCTTCGGTGGAGGGCCGAGATAGTAATACAAAATGTAAGAAAAGAGTTGTTACTGGGTGGAACAAACACGTTGCCGACGCGCACAGGGCTGCTAGAAATAAATTTGTAATCTGGTCGTGGCACGGTCGCCCTTCTTCTGGTCAGCATTATGACGAAATGTGCGAATCGAAAAGAATTTTTAAATCTCGGTTAAAGTGGTGCCAGGATCGGGAAGACAAGATAAAAATAGATATCCTTGCGTCTAAACATCTGAGTAAGCACTTTCGTGGATTTTGGAAGTATACCAACAGATCTAATTATAAACCAGGCCTCCCTGTGTGCGTCGATGGCGCGAGTAATGCTCAGGAAATAGCGGAACGATTTAAAGAAAAAATCGAAGTCAAGTCACCGCTGGGTCCGTCGCAGTCGTTAATCAATGTTAGAGCCTAAAGAGGTATTAGGAGTTAAAATCTCTGCAAAAGACGTCAAGTCTATCATACAGTCGATATCCAGAGGTAAGTCTCCTGGCCACGATGGGCTCAGCATTGAGCATCTACGGTATACGGGCCCCCACTTGCCTCGTGTCTTAGCCTTATTCTACAATCTATGTATGAGTCATGCTTATTTACCCCATGAAATGTTAAAAACCACAGTAGTGCCCGTAGTTAAAAATAAGACCGGTATCCTAACTGATAAGAATAATTATAGGCCAATATCGCTGGCTACTGTGATATCTAAGGTGTTGGACGGCGTGCTTAATGCGCAATTAAATAAGCATATTGAATTGCATGACAATCAATTTGGATTTCGACCAGGTTTGTCCACCGAAAGTGGGATATTGGGCTTTAAGTACGCTGTTAGATATTATACAGACCGCAGGACGCCTGTTTACGCTTGTTTCCTCGACTTGTCGAGTGCTTTTGATCTGATTTCCTACGACATTCTTTGGAAGAAACTTACCGATGCTAATGTACCACCTGAAGTTATCAATATTTTCAAATATTGGTATGGGAACCAGATCAACAGCATTCGATGGGACGGAGCATACTCTAGCTCGTATGGTTTGGAGTGTGGTGTAAGACAGGGGGGCTTAAGTTCTCCCACACTTTTCAATCTGTACACAGACGAATTGATTCGAGAACTGAGCGACACCAGAGTCGGATGTTATATTGACGGCATATGTGTCAACAATTTAAGCTATGCAGACGACATGGTGCTGCTCAGCGCATCAGTTTGTGGTTTGAGGAAACTGGTGAAAACCTGTGAAACATATGCTAGAGAGCACGGACTTTTGTATAATTGTACAAAAAGTGTCGTCATGGTTTTTGGGGCTGGTGGAAAATACCCTGAAATGGTGCCACCAATCAGACTGAACAATGTATCCTTAGCTAGGGTACACATTTTCAAGTACCTTGGGCACGTATTGACCACTCACCTTAAGGATGATGACGACATTGAAAGGGAGCGGAGGGCGCTGTCGGTGAGAGCGAATATGGTTGTCCGCAGGTTCGCGCGAGCCTCTGAAGATGTTAAAAAAACACTCTTCAGAGCCTACTGTACGTCATTTTACACCTGTAACCTGTGGGTGCATTTTACGCCGAAATCGTACAGCGCCCTCCGCGTCCAGTACAATAATGCTTTCAGGATGCTGATGGGGCTGCCTCGCTTCTGTAGCGCATCGAGGATGTTTGCAGAAATGCAAGTTGATTGCTTTTTCGCTATAATGCGAAAAAGATGTGCATCCTTGGTGCGTCGTGTGCGGGCCAGCTCCAATAGTGTCCTGGGCATGATTGCCGATAGGCTGGATTGCTGTATTGTGAATCGTTGCTCCAGAATTTCAGCTGGAATTCTGAGGTAATGATTCATAATTATATTTAATACAAAAAAAAAACCACCTGTCTGTATTACTAACATAGTTTTAAGTAAATATTGTTACTAACACTATGAGTCCTGGTTACTCGAAATAAAGAGTTATTATTATTATTATAATGTCAATTTCTTTAAATTTATCAATCACTGAATGTCTAGATTTAAGGTTATAAATTGCGCGAATCGCTCTTTTCTGCAAAACAAATATAGTTTGAATGTCGGCAGCATTTCCCCACAATAAAATGCCGCACGACATAACACTATGAAAATAACTAAAATATACTAGTCTTGCCGTATCTACATCAGTCAACTGGCGAATTTTAAAGACCGCGTACGCTGCAGAACTGAGCCATTTCGCCAACTTATTTATATGTGGGCCCTACTGTAGTTTTGAGTCTAAAGTGATACCTAAAAACGTCGTGGTATCCACAAGGTCCAACTCTTCCCCATCTACTAATACACTGGTTTTCACTTGCTTAACATTAGGTGTTATAAATCGAATACACTTAGTCTTTTTTTTTATTTAAAAGTAAATTATTAACATTAAACCAATGTACTATTTTAGAAAGAGCGTTATTTACATCGTCAGTTATGGGCTGTTGTCGTTTCAATTTTAATAAAAGTGATGTGTCATCTGCAAATAACACTACTTCTTGACTGTCTTTTATTAGGCTAGGTAAGTCATTAATATATACAAGAAATAAAAACGGGCCAAGAATTGACTCCCATGGTAACCATAGACCCAGTGGACCTTTCTCCGTTAACATCCACTCTTTGAATCCTGTTACTCAAATAAAAAGTAAGAAGATCCAAAGCAATGTTCCTTATTCCGTAGTGCCATGCAATGGAAGCCAATTACTCCACGTTTCAGGGTTATTATCAGTCTGTATTTTTAAAAAGGACTTCAAATTTTTGTGACATACCTCTAGTGCACCGATACTCTGGTGGTGATACGCAGTAGAAGTTAACTGATTAATTTGTAGCAATTTACATACCTCCTGAAATGTGGACGAGATGAACTTCCCTCTATCGGTTGCAATTTCCTTTGGGATTCCATATCTGAGGACAAAATTGTTAACAAAGGCTCTAGCTACTTCTTCCGTTTTTTTCGAAACCAAAGGATACGCTTCAACGTACTTACTCAATTCACATTGAAGCGTAAGTATATATGTAAAATTGTTATTATCTGTCTCCAAAGGACCTACTAGATCTAAATAGATTTTTTCAAATGCTGTATTTGCTGTTGTCGTAACTACCATTGGTTCCTTAACAGTAACAGTATATTTCTGTTTGTGACACTTCGCACAACGCTTTACAAATCTCTTTACATCACTGTCGAGACCAGGCCAATAATAATATTTTTTAATGTTATTTGTCATTCTTCTAATACCAGCATGTTCACTACTGGGTAATAGATGGAAATCATTAAGTATTACTAACTTGTCGTCTTTCGTTTCTATTCTTTTGACATTCTTTAAAATATATTAACGTGGCCCGGGCGCTTCCGCTGTTTTTCTTGCTTCTAAAAATTTTTAAATAAAAATATTGTTCTCTATGTCTTTTATTATAACAATTTCTTCAATACCTAACGTATTACAAAATTTACTCAACTCTCTCACAAATGCGTCTGACGTCATTCGTGATTGAGAGCCTACAAACTTAATGAAAATAGTATCTTTACTCTGTACATAGCATAACGCTTTACTTTCTTCTGTTATTATCCCTAAACTCCTTATCTTTTCTAATTCACTAGCATTTATAAATCGTAACTCAGGGCTACCTTTAGGTTTATTATGTACTTGTATAACTTGTGGTTTCATCATTATGCGGTATGCTAATAGGTGTCGCTTTCTCTACCTGGTTAGAATCTGTTAACCGTCTTACTTGTGCCCTAGTCATCACGTTTACGCAGTTATGCATCTCTTTGAGTTCTTCAGATGATACACATATTCGAGACAAGGCATCTGCCGCTACATTGTTCACTCCTTTTACGTATTCCACGTCAAAACTATACTCTTCTAGTGCTAACCTGAACTTCATGAGTCTACTTGAGGGATCTTTCATGTTGTATAAATAAACCAACGGCTTGTGATCTGTAAAAATTTTGAAATGTTTACCATATAGGTAGGGACGGTAATGTTTAACGGCCCACACTATTGCCAGTAACTCTTTTTCTATGACAGGGTAATTCTTTTCTGCCTCATTTAGACTACGACTAGCAAAAGCTATTGGCCTGCCATCTTTATTAGCTAAGACTGCACCTACAACAATGTTTGAAGCATCTGTTTGTATAGTGCAATAATTTTTCTCAGAGAAATCAGGATACTGTAACACAGGCGGCGAAATAATTAGCTTTCTAAGACTATCAAATGAGTGTTGACAATTCTCATCCCATAAAAACGGAACATTTCTTCTACACAACAAGTTTAGGGGATGTGCAATTTGTGCAAAATTTTTAATAAATTTCCTATAGTAGTTAAAGAAATCTACAAACCTCTTAACCTCATCACAATTTTTAGGTGTTGGATAATTTTGAACTGCCTTAATTTTATCGGGATCAGGTAATATACCATTACTGGATATAACGTGGCCTAAGTACAAGATGTCTTTTTTCAAAAATTCTCACTTTGCTGGATTTAATCTTAGATTAACTTTCCTTAATCTTTCTAACACATCCTGTAAATTTTTATTATGACTATATAGATTTCTACCGAATACAACCAGATCGTCCTGGTAAACTAAGCATTTTTCATAATTTAACCCTGACATCGCCAACGTCATCATTCTAGAGAATGAATTCGGGCTCGTTTTTAACCCCATAGGCATACGGGTCATCTGATACTGCCTATAATAAAAGGCTGTGTACTTTCGACTATCTTTTTCTAAATTAACCTTGTAGTAACCTTGATATAAGTCTAAATGACTAAAATAAATGCTACCAGATAATGATTCAAGAATTTCGTTAATGTCGGGTAATGGAAATTTATTGTCTTCTATTAAGTTGTTAAGCTTTCGATAGTCTACTACTAATCTCCATTTTTTTTACCATTTGGATCACTTTTCTTGGGTGCCAAGAGCACTGGACTCGACCAAGTGCTATTGCAGGGTTCAATGACCCTTCATCTAGCATTTTGTCTAACTGACGCTTAACTACTATTTTATGCGACTGAGGTAACCTATATGGTTTCACAAACACGGAAGTGGTGTTGGGCTTTAATGTAATAGAATGACTGTAAATATCTGTAACATTTAATTTATCCCCCTATATATAAAATAAATCTGCATCTCATTTTCAACAGAGATTTTTTCTTCCTTATTTAAATGGTGAAGGTTGAGTAACGAAAACAACCTTTTTACCCTTTCGGAATTCTTATCAACTTTCTTAAAGATACAGCAATGATACTCATTCAGTTTCCCTATAGAAGGTTTGAAGTCAGTTAATGTTACACTATGTTCCGTAGTATTTAAAATTTTGATAGGCAGTAAGCCATTAACGGGAGAACCTATGGAACTGGCTAGGAAAATACCTTCTTGTATCTCTGCTGAATAAACAACACAGTCATGATCACAATTTGTTTGAACATAGTGAACAGATTCACATCGCGGCGCAATAAACAACGAATTATCATTGTCACATGTTAGATATTATTAAAATAGCAAAATTTAATTTCTGTTAAGTACCTCAAATGACTAAAGTAGGTCATTTGACTAGACCGGGAGTTACATTTTTATAATAATAAAAAGTCGTTGAATTGATTAGAATTCTAGTTGAGGTGGTGGCCATTTTGAACTGTGCGACATTCATTCGTATTGCAGCCGTTGAACGTTCAACATCGCTGAGTAGTTGAATTGCTGTGTGAGGAGTTTAGATAAATATATCTAAAGAGAAACTATATTAATTGCAGTTTCTTTGTCTTCCTACCCTCTGAACATTTCAGTTCAGAAGTGGGATACTAAAAGGATATATATTCCTTCCACGCCTGCAAGTAGCCGCTTGCATTTTAAGCAATCTTTAGTCAAAATATTAAGGTAAGTTCGATTATTTGAATTTTTAACGTAAATTGGTTTTACTAACCACATGTTTTTAAAATTTTGATACTGTAACGCATTTAATTACTAACGCTATTGAGTTCTACTATTTATTCTTACGTGGAATTTTATTGAACTATTAAGACACCTTAAAAATTGCGGTGTTTTAATTATGTGTCCCTTGACAACCATGCCACATGTGATTAAGAAGGCATGAACTAATGCCATTAATCACAAGTTTCAGATCATTGGAAAATATTATGATGTCTGGACTTGAGGAAGCTGATCATGAACGGCCTATGCAGTCGATGACCCCTCCGACCAGGATGCATTGTCATCGAAGATCAGTAAGGCGAAGCTCCTCACGAAGGCGTCGTGATTGTGGGAGTCATTCTGGGTCGCCACGTCATAGACGACACTGTGGGAATGAATCATCTAAGGATCGTCGTACCAAAGATAATAATCGTCCACGACGAGAACAGCGGCGTCAGCGAAAGCAGAGAAAGAGGCGCTTATCAACTGTGAGTACATTATCTCCACCATCTGAAAGCGACTCTTCAGATCTGTCTTCTAGAAATGTTCCTCATAAGAAATCTAGTAAGAAGCGTTCCAGGAGAAATAATACTACTGATCTATGTAACCCCAAAGACGCCGTTACTAATATTTCTGCTCGAGATTTGTTAAATTTAATCAAGTCATTGCCTACTTCACAAAATCACTTTTCTATGAATAATAATGCCATTCCTGAATTCGATCCTTCAAATAAAGAACAAACTGTTGATATTTGGATAAATAAAGTAGAAGAATGCTCAAAGCTGTACGATTGGACTGAACCACAATTGTTGCATTACTCACTGCCCAAGTTGATGGGAGTAGCAAAGGTGTGGTATCAGGGACTACCCTCTGTTAATTTCACTTGGCCAGAGTGGAAAGAAAAACTAATTAAAACATTCCCGACCGTTCAAAACTATGCTCAGTTATTACAAGAAATGTTAGATAGGAAAGTTAAACCCAATGAAACATTAGAGACATATTTTTATCACAAAATGAATTTATTAAATAGATGTGAAATTTATAATAAGAAAGCAATAGATTGTATAATAAACGGCTTAGAGGATAGGAGTATGCGTCTAGGTGCTCAGGCAGCTAACTATACCCAACCCGAGCAATTGTTATCCTATTTAAAAACGGTTAAATCAGAAGATAGTAAATATAATAGTAATAGATTCTATAAAAAGCGGTTTGACGTACAGAACGATAATAATAATAAAACTTTAACGAGTTCGATCAAATGTTTTAATTGCGGTGAAGTAGGGCATCCTAGTTTTAAATGCACCAAACCACTTGTAACCTGTAACGTATGCAGGCGACTTGGGCATCAATCTTCTTCTTGTAGGCGGCTCATTAGGAACACAAATGATAATACGATGAATAACAAAACCGGTGACAAGGTGATATCAGAAGTAAAATTAGCGGGTACCTTAGACGATAAATACATATTAGAAATTAGTGTTAACGGTAAACCGATGACTTGTTATGTTGATCTTGGAAGTCAATGTACACTTATGAGGCAAAGTGACTTTGAAGCATTGGGTATATCATACACTGATACTAAATTACCATCACTTAAAGGGTTCGGCGATTCATACATAAGCCCTATAGGCAAATCGACTGTCAATCTAACGGTGCAAGGGGTGTCTGCTTTAACAGAAGTATTGATAGTAACGAATGAACTGCTTAAACATCCAATACTGTTAGGTCACACATTTACTGAACAGGCCGGCATTATTATAATAAAGACTGATGAACATTTAATTTTACATAAGCAAGTTAGCAATAATGATGTATCGGGAAAACTAAAATTAATAGTCGATTGTGATACAGAGGTAAATTCAATGACGGCTGTTCCAATTCAGGTAGGTAATAGTTATACTTGTATCGTTTATATCCGTGGATCTGTACGTGTAGTTAACAAACATAAGTATTACGTAATGCCTGGTGCTTATACAATCACTGGTGGTTTTGGATGCGTTATATTAATAAACCTAGAACCAAAACCTTTTGTAGTCTTTAAGAATAGTTTGTTAACGAGAGCACAGATTATTAAAAATAAAATGATCGCAGATGTAAATAAGGTGGAGGTTCAGGAACCAAACGCCATTATAGATAAAATATCGTTAGGTGATAAGTTAGACCCTAAAGAAACGCTAAAATTAAAAACTTTATTGCAAGAATATAGAGACTGCTTTTCATTTGGTCTTACTGACTTAGGATTGACAAACTTAACGGAAATGACCATAACCTTGAATGACGCGACACCTGTTGTGTACAGACCGTATCGACTAGCACATACTGAAAAAGAAAAAGTTAAGGGTATGGTACAAGAAATGTTAGATAGTGGTATTATCACTGAGTCCACTTCGGCCTATGCCAGCCCAATCTTACTTGTACAAAAAAAAACTGGCGACCAGCGCTTATGTGTAGATTATAGGGCACTAAACTCCAAGACTGTCAAAGAACACTACCCACTACCAAGAGTAGAGGATCAAATTGACAGTCTTGGGGGATATAAATATTTTATTACGCTAGATTTGGCATCAGGGTACTACCAGATTCCAATCGCCCCTTCCTCTCAGGATAAAACTGCTTTCGTAACACCTGATGGGCAATATCAGTTTACTCGCATGCCATTCGGGTTGGCTAACGCGCCATCTGTTTTTCAAAAAACTATTAATAAGATGTTAAAGAATACTAGAAATAATGAGGCTTTCGCTTTTATGGATGATATAATCATACCGTCTCAAAGTGTTGAACAAGGGATGGAGCGATTGGAAGCGGTTCTCAAATTACTAAGGGAAGCTGGTCTGACTCTTAAAGTTTCAAAGTGCAAATTCTTTTATACCTTAATTGAGTACTTAGGATTCGAGATTTCAAAGGAAGGCGTAAGGCCTGGTATTAGGAAAACTGAAGCTGTAGAACTGTACAAAGCACCTAAAAACCAACATGAAGTACGTCAGTTTATTGGGCTTGCGAGTTTTTTTCGGCGATTTGTTAAAGGATTTGCAATAATAGCTTCCCCACTTACAAAACTTTTGAAAAAGGATAATAAATGGGAATGGGGTCCGGACCAAGATAAAGCATTTTTACTGTTAAAATCTGAATTAGTAAAACGACCAATTTTAGCGATATATAATCATTCGGCCAAAACTCAAGTCCATACTGACGCATGTAAAACAGGTATAGCAGGAATATTGTTGCAAGAAGATGAATTAGGTACATTGCGAGCTGTGGCGTATTATAGCAGACAGACGAATCTTGATGAGCAGAAGTATCACTCTTTTGAGCTCGAAACTTTAGCTGTAGTTGCTTCATTAAATCGATTCCGCGTTTATATACTAGGCATAAAGTTCACAATAGTTACAGATTGTAACGCATTACGAACAACTTTATCCAAAAGAGATATGATACCTAGGATAGCTAGATGGTGGTTACAATTGCAGGAATATGACTGCAATATCGAATACCGGCCAGGGTCTAGAATGAATCATGTAGATGCACTCAGCAGAAATGCAATAGAACCAAGTAATGAACTGGAACCTGTGTTCGATATTTTAGCAGTTGAGACTGAGGACTGGTTAGCAACTATGCAAAATGTCGATGACGAAATTAAGAAAATTAGAGCAATATTGGAAGATCCAAATGCTAAAAATATAATGGACGTTTATCAAAATTACAAGATTAAAAATGGAAAGGTTTATCGGATAGTTAATGATCAATTCAAATGGTTGGTACCAAAAGGTGTTCGATGGCAATTACTTAAGAAAAATCATGATGAATTAGGTCATTTTGGTATAGAAAAGACATTAGATAAATTGAGAGATATGTATTGGTTTCCGAAAATGAGAAAATTTGTAAAGAAATATATCCAATCCTGTCTGGAATGTTCTTACCATAAAACACCCGGCGGAAAGAAACAGGGAATGCTTTATCCTATTCCGAAGATCGAACAACCTTTTCACACCATCCATTTGGATCATTTAGGACCGTTTGTGAAAAGTAGATCCAAAAACACGTACATACTAGTTTTAATAGACGCTTACACTAAATATATTAATTTATACGCTGTTAAAAATACTAAAACTAAGACAACTTTAAAAGTTTTAAACAATTACATTAGTTTGTTTGGTGTACCAAGTAGGATAATTAGTGATAGAGGCACTTCTTTTACCAGTAAGGGTTTTAAAGACTTTATAATTAAATTAGGTATACGTCATGTTTTAAACGCAGTAGCAACTCCTAGAGCAAATGGTCAGGTAGAGCGATTTAACCGCACAATTTTAGCTTCACTTGCTACCAAAAATCACAATTGTGCCGAAAATGAATGGGACAAACACTTAGAGGAGATACAGTTAGCTTTAAATACAACTATTAATAAAACAACGGGTAAAAGTCCATCAGAAATATTATTTGGTATAAGGGCACGAACTAAAGGAGATGGTATGATAGCTTCTTTGTTAGATTGTGATGGAAATAGCTTAAAGTCATTAAATGAAGTTAGGAACGAAGTAAATTTTAGAGTAACAAAAGATCAAAATAAACAAAAAGAAAGGTTCGATCGAAAAAGAAAGGAACCTATAAAGTATGAAGTAGGTGACTTAGTTAGAATAGAGAGAGAAATAGCAAGCAATAACGGAAAGTCCAAAAAGCTTTTGCCTAAAGTACAAGGTCCTTATAGAGTCATTAAAGTTTTAAATAATGATAGGTATATCGTCGAAGATACTCCTTTGACGCGAAAACAGAACAGGAGATATGAGGCAGTCATTTCCGTAGATAAAATGTATCCATGGTTAACATATAACCAGGACTATTCTGATGAAACGGATGGAGGATCGGATCAGGAAAATACTGAGTCTGGCAATGACGAGGTTGAACTAGACAATGACAATGATTGCGAAAATAATATTGATTGTGATGAAAATGAAATTGATGAGGAAAAATGAGTAGGAAATAATTTCTAATAGTAATGCATAATTTGTTATTAGTAATGTGATTGGATTTTGATTGAGAGGTATGAGATGCACATGAGGCCGAGAAGCCAACTGTTGGGAGCATCTTTATACCTATAAGGATCTAAAGTATCTGCATACATATGAGGCCGAGAAGCCAAACAATGGAGTATTGCAGATATATTAGAAACTGTATTTTTACACAAATGAGGCCGATAAGCCAACCAAGGAGTGTAAAAATACTTCAATTGAATATGAAAATGATTTTGAGGAATAGATGAATTTTATTATTATCTTTTTATTTTTTTGTAATGTTTATAATAAGTTTATGAAATGGTTATAATTTTTACATAATTATGTAAATTGATGGAACAATTTTAGTATTGTAGATGGCCGAGGCAGAATGATTTATACATTGTATATGTCTTTTAATGTATTGTGAGAATAATAAAATTTAAATAAGTATTACGATTAAGATTATCAAATAAAATATTTGTAAGATACGAAGGGACTCGTAAAATTCAGAATGGCCGACTGTTAGATATTATTAAAATAGCAAAATTTAATTTCTGTTAAGTACCTCAAATGACTAAAGTAGGTCATTTGACTAGACCGGGAGTTACATTTTTATAATAATAAAAAGTCGTTGAATTGATTAGAATTCTAGTTGAGGTGGTGGCCATTTTGAACTGTGCGACATTCATTCGTATTGCAGCCGTTGAACGTTCAACATCGCTGAGTAGTTGAATTGCTGTGTGAGGAGTTTAGATAAATATATCTAAAGAGAAACTATATTAATTGCAGTTTCTTTGTCTTCCTACCCTCTGAACATTTCACACATTTAGTTAAAATCGGTAATTGTATCTTCTGAAATTCGTTACGTAAAAACAAAATATTTTTATCAAAACCTAAACATGCATTATACTTCATTTAAAAGTCACGCCCTACAATGCCATTACACATAATTGGTAGCGAATTAAAAACATAAAATCTGTGAGTCACATTTAGACCACCCGCGTTTATCTGTAAATAAACATATCCTATTGCGTGTACCTTTCCTCCGAGACCGTTTATGATGGTACTTTGTTTATGGATAGGAATATTTTGCTGCATAACATATTTATATTTTATTGCACATATTGAAGCACCTGAATCGATGAGCCAAAAATATGGATAATTATTTACTGGAAATCTAACAAAACAATTACTGTCACTGGCCAAAATAGTTGCATTATTCGTCACGAAAAAACTGAGTGGTATTATTTTCATTATTAATTTCATCTACCTCTTGATTTTCAAAAACATGCATATTATTACGATTTCTAGGGCCTTGACCTCTACGTCTACTATTATTAGAAAAATAACCCCTTTCACGGGCCGTACGTCCTCGTGTAGTCACGTAATTAAAATTTTGAGAATACTCACCATCCATATGCTGACCGTGACCTTGCCCTCTGTATGCAGAAAATCCTCGGTTAAGCACTCCACGTGAATCTCTAAAATATCTACCTCCACCTTTAAAACTGGATCTAAAATAACGTGTATTCATACCCATTATTTTCCTTTTTTTCTTCGTGGGTAGTTGCAAAGTGAAGGCAAAGAAAAAGCCACTCTCTATTTAAAATTTAGTATTTAATAATTGTATAGTAATTCTTAATATTTAATGTCATTTTTAATTAATTAATATCATTCACTTGCTGGTACAGTGTTATCTAAGCCCTATCTTCACTTCTACTAATTTTATCACATTTGCTCACATCACTGAAACATGGACTCACTAAAACAGTCTCTGACTGAGATGAAGGAATTGTTCCATGCACGGATGTCTGAATTCGAAGGTGAACTGCAGAAGGCCCCATCAACATCAAGCACCACTTCAAACCTGACTACAGAATTTACAACATTCCGTAAGTTCATCACACAAGCTCTTTGCAGCCTCCAACAACAGGTAGAAATACTAGCCCAAAGTGTTGATAGCTTGGAAAATCCTTCTACTGCATGGTGTAATTGAGAAGCCTAAAGAGGATACTGCTGAAGTTATTGCAGAAACAGTCCGGAACCGACTAAATTTATGTGACTTCAGTGCATCCAATATTAGTAGATGTCACCGCATGGGCAAAGCCCTGCCTAACAAAACCAGGCCTATACTATTTAAGCTTGGTAGTCTCGCAATCCGCGACAAAATATGGTTCTCTAAGGCCAAATTCAAAGGATCTAGCATCACTTTGTCGGAATTCCTCACTAAAGGCCGGCATGACATCCTCCTGGCAGCCAGGGAGAAATTCGGTGTTGGCAAAAGCTGGACCAAGTCGGGATATGTTTTCGTTCTTGGCTCTGATGGTAGACGGCAGCGGATTGAAACTTTGGCTGATCTGGAGAGAACTGCGTCGAGTCCCGTCGAATCCACGCGATCACAGACCTCTACGGCTGCGGTGAAGTCATCCACTACAACGAAGACTAAGCGTGCGGCAGCTTCAAAGAAGTGATTTTATTTTATTTTTTTCATTTTTCATTGCAATGTCCGGGCAGGTTGTATTGCATATTGTTTATACCACCACATTATTTAGCATTACTTTATATTGTAGCTGACTGACAAGTCTCAAAGATCGTATGTCATTGTCAATGCCATATCAATTTGAGACCATAGACTACTGATATTCTCAATTCCCTTAATAACCACTTTACTGCTTCGCCTGTTTTTGATAGGACAACTAAACATAATACTTTGAATTATCTTTCCTCTCTTCCGGCTCCCAATAACTCCACGTTTTCTTTTAGTCCATTCACCGCATGTGATGTTAAGAAAAGTGTAGTTTCAATAACTTCCAACGCTGTTGGTAGTGACTGTGTCAGCCGTAATATGATCCTCCCTGTGCTTGATGTTATCCTTCCCGTTATTTGTCACATCCTGAACTATTCCATCTATAGTGGTGTCTTTCCAAGTGCTTGGAAAGACGCCAAAGTAATACCTTTATCTAAGAAATGTCACCCTTCATCCTTTTCCGAATATCGCCCTATATCAATTTTACCATTCCTCTCCAAAGTCCTTGAACGGTTAATTTATAATCAACTGAGCTTTTTCCTTTCTAAATATAACCTCCTGAACTCCTTCCAATCTGGTTTTCGTCCAGGTCATAGCACAACAACAGCTCTTGTCAATATTACGGAGGATATCAGGTCTGGCATGGAAATCGGTAATCTGACGGTTATGGCATTACTGGATTTTAGTAATGCTTTTAATACCGTCGATTTCGATGTTTTGCTTGGCATATTACGCTCTCTTAGCATATCTCCATCGGCGATTGACTGGTTTCATAGTTACCTGTTCGGTCGTCGGCAATGCATTTGCATTGAAGATACTTCATCTTCATGGAGTAATACTTCTGCCGGCGTACCACAGGGTGGCGTTTTATCTCCTCTACTTTTCTCAATTTTTATAAATTCTATCTCTGAACGTCTACTTTCTTCCTACCACCTTTACGCAGATGATCTGCAAGTTTACTGTAAAGCTCCACTTGGAAATTTGTCACAAGCGGTCCACACACTAAACCGAGACCTTTCTAGTATTAGCAACTGGAGCAAAAATTTTGGACTTAAGGTAAACCCTACTAAGACGCAGCTGATTGTGGTTGGCAGTTCCAGAACCACCTCAAGAATTGATTGGAAAACCCTGCCCCAAATTTATTTCGACAACGTTCTTATTCCTTTCAGTGAAAAAGTGAAAAACTTGGGGATTTATATAGACCAAAATTTTACCTGGACTGCTCAACTACAGGAAGTCACTCGCAAGCTGTTCGCGTCTGCTGCAAGTCTGAAAAGACTTCGCAACTTCCTGCCGATTGCGACCAAAGTTGCGCTAGCCCAATCACTTCTTCTTCCAATCCTTGATTATGCGGATGTCAGCTATCTTGATCTTACAGAGGACCAACTTGACAAGCTGGAGCGCCTTCAAAATTTTTGTATAAGGTTCATATTTGGCTTACGCAAATATGACCATGTTTCAGAATTTCGTGCAAAGCTCAAGTGGTTACCAATTCGCCTTCGCCGGAATGCTCATATTCTTTCGTTACTTTACAATGTTTTGTTTCTCCCGTCTACCCCCCCGTATCTTAAAAACCGCTTTGATTTTCTTGGAGACACCCATACGCGATTTCTGAGGTCATCGGATAACTTAAGACTTAAGATGCCAATGCACTCCACCACTTTTCTAGACAAATCTTTTTCGGTTCAGGCTGCTCGCCTTTGGAATGCATTACCGGTACAAATCAGACGTGCCCAATCACTGCCAGTTTTTAAAAAACTTGTGAAGGATCACTATCTGTCACAGTAATTCTATGTACTCGTCGTCGATTTCTTTATGTATTTATGCATTTATTGCTATGTCTGTTATATATATTTATATATTTATTTAATTATTTATATTTATAATAAGTAGGTATTAAATATTTCTTGTATGTGTGTTTATTTTATTTTATGCTATTTATATTAATATTTAGTAAATGCACCGTAAACCCCATTTTTATTCAATTTTTGTTGTGTCCATCCTAAGGTTGCCTGGAAGAGATCGCTGGTTGCGATAAGGCCGCCCATTGTATATTTAAAAATCGATTTATGTCCTGTCTGTAACTTTTTCTTTTTTGGTGTACAATAAAGAGTATATAAATAAATAAATAAATAAATAAATTATTTCTCCGCTGTGGGAAGAACTGGCACTTTCCTCGTCGAGGGCTGCTTGTATGGCGTCCTTCAAGGAACTGTAATTTCTAGCAGTTATTATAGTCCCTAATTTACGGTTGCGAAGGCCATCCGAAAATCTTTTGATAGCATATTGTTCATTTAGCGGCTTTAAAACGTCATAACTACTTGAATTTCCGTTGGCCTGCGCCACTGTAAGTTCAACAAATAACTCGGTAATTTCTTTTCCAAAATCAGCAATTGATAAATCGTTTTGTTTAATTAATTGAAGTTTACTCTGTATGGCCGTGGCAGATTTTTTCGGCAGTAATTCTTTTCGCATATCTGCTATCAACTCATCTACACTGGCGTAACTATTTTTTAATCTTAGTTTCGCAGCCTGAGACAACCTACTCTTTAATACAAACTTAATTAGGTTATCCTTACAACTATCGTTCCTTAACACTGAGTTATAATATTCAATACTATCAATTAATTGCTTTGTGTTGGCTTCCTCATCAGTCATACAGGGTATCAAGTTCAAGGCTACCTTTAATTCGAAAATATCAATTTTTGATTGTGATTCAATTTTTTCAACTTGACAAAACTGTTCAATTTCTTTCAATAAAGACACAAAATCTTTACAACTATTTTCTATTAACAAATTTTTTTCTGAATTAATAATACCTCCTTTTAATTGCTTATGAACGTAACTTAACCAACTTTGATACTTGTCATATACAATATTATTAGCCTCCAACAATTTCTTTTTTAGAATATCGCCTCGTCTTCTTGTTTTTCCAATTTTAATTAAATATACTTTTATTTCTTTTAATTCGTTAAATAATAACTCTAAGCTAATAGCCATAATTTACCAGTATCACCATAACGTAGAAGTCATTCATCTTTTTGTTAACTCACAAACCATTTAAATTCCAAGGACACTTGCATTATCCGGTGATAGGTATTAATTTGTCTATAAAGGCATAACCAATTTTTTCTTATTATTTTTATTTCTGAATTTAGTCTGTATTATGTATTCCCGAAAACTGCAACAGTCCGTGGACCGCGATTTATTACACTGCTTACACTCACGCTATTATATTGCGCGATAATCACTACAGATAAATGGTGAACCTGGCGGCGATTTTTGTCTAGTAGTAGATCTCTGATAAAATGATCTCCTCAACGTCTGTCCATTCATCTCACGCTGTATCCATCGCACATGGCATCTTTCGTATAACCGGTACACGCTGTATAAAACTCCCAACAAAATAACTAGCACAATCACCGCGAGCAATATGTTAGTGGTAGACATATGATATCTGAATTCTTCAATTGTAGCTTGGTTTACGCCTTCAACCGCATTCTGCACAATTATATCTGCTTTATTTTCTTTAGACTGTGGTTTTCCAATTGTTAATCAATTTTCCTGTATTTAATACTATGACAGCACAACTGCACCGAATAATAATAACCAGCGATGTATTAGCAGGCATTGTTCTTAGAATTTGTGAATAGTCCACTATAAATTCTCCACTCCGTTTATGGTATGATCTTCTCAAATTTCGAGCGCGCGTGGACGACTTTTATGGCGCAGGGTCGCCATGTACGGTGGGAGGTAATTAGACCAAATTAAAGGCACGAAGATCGATATAAGACTGCGTTTATTAAATGGATATCATACAATTAAATACATTTACAATACTATAGGGCTGGTTACATACGTACACACTACATCTCTAACACTGAGATAAGCGAACTTAAATTGAAGATTGCACATATTAACATTTTCTATCAATAAAGACTCGGCCACTATTGATGATGTATTTAAAGATTTTGTGGTTTCGACTGGAATGTCAGTAAATAAATTTTCAAATATGGTGGCCACTTCCGAATTATATGCGAGTGTCTTGTTGTTAATACAAAGGCTATAGTCAGTATTCCGGTTCTTCACTTTCCAGTCTCATTGTTTATAATGTTCCAGGTCATTTTTATTTTATTGGAACTAGCTTTTATCTTAGAACTTAAATATCTAATCTTAGCTGCACTACAGATTCATTTAAATAATTTAGCATAATTTTTAACATATTAATAGAATTCTTAGCTCTTATTAATATTCCTTTCTTCATATAACTCATAAAGCCTCTGTCTACTTTTGTAAATTCCAATAGTAGCCCATTCACTGAATGTTGCAGTACCCTTGACCGAGATCTTCTTGGGGACAAATGTTGAATTAAACTTTTTACAATACATAGAAAAAAGGCATTGTACATTTCATTTGGATTCTCACTATGATAGAAATAAGGTAATTTATTAATTAATTTGTTTTTAAATCCTTCCAAACGACCCATTGTCTTAGGTACTACAATAATATTTTTTTTTCCCACAATATTCCCTTGCTTGTCAAATGTAATTAACTGTCCACAATGATCCGAATCTATCTGGTATATAATTTATTGTTAATTGGTACAATGTCAGTAAAAATATTGTCTAAGCATGTAGATGTGGTTACAGTTATTCTAGTAGGTTAGAAAGAAAGAAAGAAAATATATTTATTTGCATGGACAAGACGCACACAGCAGTCATATACAACCAAACAAAAAGCAAACTAAATGTGAAGGTGGGTAAGTATGCGTCACATCCACGCAAAACGGCCATCGCTCAGCTTATTGTTATGACTCGTGCGCGGGGCAGAGTCACAACGCTGGTTTTCAGTGATAGCCGGTGTCGACATATTGACGTCGGACGGTGCATCTTCAAACAGGAATACTTATTAAATTTTGAGTTAAATAAATAGATAAATAAAAAAAAATAAAAATAATAAGTAATAGTAATTTATGCTACTAAATATGAAATAGTAGAATAGAGTACATAAATGATGTATGCTATTTATAACGTTAAATATTTGTCTATGGCAACAAATTAATTACGTGACCGCGGCGCTCGTATAGTCTGTGTATCTTTTAGATTGGTAGTCTCTGACACAGAGTACTTTGTCTCTGGCGTGTACTTAGCAGACAGCGATACGATATCGAGTACCTACGGAGATGTTTGTGTATAAATAATTAATTAATTAATTAATTAATTAATTATTCCAAAAAAATATTTTTAAGATTGTAAGATTTAAACAAGTTTTTAATTTTTGAGCACCTTGGAGTATCTTCCAATAAGTTTATATTGAAGTCACTACAGACTGCAATGTTTTTATTTAATTTGCAAATTTTTGACAGCACATCATTCATGGTACTTTCAAAGCAATAATAATACAACAAGCCGCTCTAATTCCACACAGGCTAGTTCAACAGTTTATTTAATAATATCAAAGAGCTATCATGGAAGAGAAGAGCTATGATGGAGATATGATGGAATCCCAAATGGTTGAGATAGTTTCGATATCAGAATATGTCACTATCAACCTTAATAAAGATGCATTATTATCACTTACAGATATCTTTTTTAAATGATGATTATCTAGTATTAACAGACCCATATACAATGTCAAGGATGACGAAAGCTTTTGTCAGAATTCAGAAAAACCTGGAACATGCAAAACAAAAATCAGTCCATGTCAAAACAAATGGACAGAAATAAATCATTTCGTGTACTTTTGCTGGCAATCATGCCGACTTCGTTTATTATGCCCGGATCAAGTTACCGCACTACAATTGACGCAATCAGGCCTGTTGAGTATAGGTCAGGAATGTGTTATTAAGTCTCAGAACTTTAGCCTGTACGGTCATAAGCAGGGATCAAGTAAAACCGACATTACACCAGACATAGGAATATACAAGATTCCTATGTCTGGTGTAATAAAGATCGCCTGATGGTAAGCGATTACCGCCGCCCATGGATACCCGCAACACCAGAGGAGTCACGAGTGCGTTGCCGACCTTTTAAAAGGGCATTGGGCCTTCGGTAACCTCACTCACTCGGCGAAACACAACGTAAGCGTTGTTTAACGCCGGTTTTCTGTGAGGCCGTGGTATCACTCCGGTCGAGCCGGCCCATTCGTGCCGAAGCATGGCTCTCCCACGTAAATTTTTTTTATTTATTTATTGCAAGGAAGATTTACAGACAAATAACATCATAAACATCTAGATACATAGTTAATCCAGTGCCAATTAAAAATCTTCACAAATAAATTGCAAATTTAGAAAAACATGAGAGCAGTTCACTAATTGAGAACTTAACATAGGATAAAATTAAAAAACGAAATTACAGTGAGTGCAGTATCGAACATAAGGGAATCAAGTAGGAGTGCCAGTCGTAATGATCGTTCACCTAGAACCAACTAATGTTAGTTCAAGGAGAATGATCAATGATCATTAGGGTTGATCACTCTCCCAGAACCAACTAATGTTAGCTCTAGGAGACCGATCAACCCCAATGGGTTTACAAAGAAAAAAAAAATTATTAGCTACGAGTTTTTTAACTGAAGTAGTGCTTGAGCAATATAGGTCAATTTCAAACGGTAATTGATTAAAGGTGTTACATGCACGTGAGATGAAAGTGTTGGCTCTATACTTGGTCTTGGCGGATAGCACAGACAGGAGTGCACGCTGTCTTAGACGGAGGGTGTTTGTTCTCAGACCAATTTTAGACAATAATTCAGGACAATCGACCTTACCATTAGCTATATTCATTAAATAGCAAACGTCATTTATGTCTCTACGGGTTTCGAGAGGTAAAAAATGGTACCTTCTACACCTGTGAAGATAGTTATTAGAGTGCACAGTAAAGGATTTTAAGGGTTTTAATATTATGAAAGTTTGATGACATACGCAAAACAAATCCTAGTAACTTCGATGCTTTCTTAACAATGCCATCAATATGTTTGTCGAACAAAAGTTTCGAATCATGGAACACGCCGAGGTCCTTCATCTCCTGGACTTTGAATACCTTGACATTTTTTAAAGTGTAACTGGATTCAATCATTTGTTTGCATCGGGTAAACGAAACGCAGAGACATTTGGATACATTCAGATCGAGTTTGTTAATAGAGCAATAGGCTTCAAATCTGTATAAATCAGCCTGCAGGTCACCGATGTCAGCCGTACTACGAATCGTCTTGAGTACCTTCATGTCGTCCGCGAATAGTTGGATTTTGGAATTGAAAAAACAATGCCTTATGTCCATAATAAAAATTATAAACAGTAACGGACCCAATAAGGAACCCTGGGGTACGCCTGATGGAACTGGAGACCAGTTCGATGTGTATCCACTTAGCACCACTGCTTGGCTACGGTTATCAATATATGACGTAAACCACCTGAAAAGATCACCATGAATCCCAGCGGAGGCCAATTTATTGAGAAGAATGCAGTGATCAATTCGATCAAAGCATTTACTATAGTCCGTGTAGATGATGTCCACCTGTGCACGCTGCTCCATACCAGCCGTTATATATTCATTGGCAAGTGCAAGATCATACACAGTGGAACGTCCCCTGAGAAAGCCGTGTTGGTCTTCACTAAATGAACACTTCAGCGCCAGGTACACCTGATTATAGACTATTCTTTCTAATACTTTGGCGAACAAGCATAGCTTTGATATGGGTCTATAGTTCTCCACGTTAGAAATGTCACCCTTTTTAAAGACCGGTGTGATAAAAGCCGATTTCCATTTTGAGGGAACTAGGCCTTCGGAGAGAGATCGATTGAAAATTATACATAATGGTATCAAGAGACTATCGGCACAACTCGTTATGAATAATGCAGGGATGTGGTCGGGACCACCCGACTTAGATAAATCTAGATGTTTTAGTATGTGTAGCACAACTCGGGGATCCGCATTTACTGAAGCAATGCTAGCACTGGAGCAATTGACTAGTCCCCGGACTGAAACGCCGCCATCAACAGTGCCCTGTTCATTGAAAGTTGACAGAAAGTATTTACTAAAAAGATCACTTATACTCTGCCCGCTGTTCGCTGGTGTACCCATGTATGTCATCGTGTTCGGGTAGGAGCCCGACTTCTTTTTATTTTTTATATAGGTCCAGAAACTCTTTGGGTCTCTGGTTATTTGATCTTCAATTTTGTCTATATAAGAGGTAAAACACACTTTTTCTAGTTGGTTGGTACGTCTGCGTAACAGAGAAAAGGATTGGTAGTCGCCAAGATTACCATACGTACGATACCGTGAGTGAAATTTCCCTTTTTCTTTTAGTACCCTAATAAGCGCAGCGCTATACTAGGGTGGATATGATTTCGGCGTAACAGTTTTACATGCTTATCCCGGAGCTAGTACAAGCGATCGTAAAAGGAGTTGACGGCTTGCTCCAACGGTATGCCGGTCAATAGGTGATCCCAGTCGGTAGCAAGTAATTCAGCCGATATAGCGTTGAAATTGGCTCGGTTGTAGATAAACTTAGTTATGCGCTCAGGTGGAAGCATATTAATTTAAACAAAATCAGCATGAATACATAATGACCTGTGATGGGGATCTTATTTAATAAGTGGGGAGTCACAAGCGCGGACCGTAACTGTATCGTTCCACAGCACTAAGTCAAGTATTCGCCGATTACAATTAAGCTCATTATTATATTGACCTAAGTTACAGGTGTAGAGGGTATCAACGAAGTCCACAAGATAATCCGAATTGAGGGTCAATTCCGCCTTCAGTTCCTCGATACCCGATTGTTTAACCCAGCTAATGTGACCCTGGAAGTTAAAATCACCCATTACTACAAACTTATCCAGCGGATGGGATAATACCAATTGGGTTCACTTATCCATAAAATTCGCCAATTGGGATTTGTAACTGAGACCACCCTTCTCCTCTATCAAGTAAACAGTACAAATGTGTGTGTTATACGATATAGGAGGCCGCTTATTACACGTCGTAATTGTAATCCAAATATCCTCCGCTGAACTAGCCCAGTCCCTCCTCTCAATTACGGTCAAGTTGCGTCTAGCCGCCAAAAGAACCCCACCACCCAGACTCTGGCCTAGGCGTCCATAATCTCGGTCACGTCTCCAGACAAGGTAGCGGTCGTCCAATAGTTCATTGTTAGATAAGGCGTCCAACAACCATGTTTCAGTTAGAGAAATGACATCGTAGTTACTGAGACTGGCAATTCTAAACAATGTATTAGTTTTGGAACGTAGGCCGCGTACATTCTTTTTTTTTTTTTTTTTTTTTATTCGTGATAGGCTTACGCTTGACCGCTAGTTTGCCTGATGTTAAGCGATACTGCGATCTACGATGGAGCGCGCTTGCCTAGAAGAAACCGATTCACTCGTGATTTAAAGACACCCAGATTATATCTATCAGGGAAGACCCACTCGGGAAGTGCATTCCATATTTCAGCAGTACGCATTATAAAAGTGGACTTAAAGCGTTTCGTTCGGGCTTTTGGAATTTCCACCGTGAATCGATGACGCTTTTTCGTGCTTCTGGTCGTACGATAGTGGAAAGGGCTAGGGGGAATAAGATCGTGGAGATCTGATGCACACTCTCCGAAATGTATCCGATAAAAAACGGATAAGCTAGCAACTTTGCGGCGATGTTCAAGACTTTGGAGTTTAGCCCGGACAAGGGAATCGTTGCCAATGAGCTTCTTGGCACGTTTCTCGATGTACTCTAACGCCTCGAGCTGGTACTTAGCCGATCCATCCCAAAGGTGCGAACAGTACTCCATGCACGACCGAACTTGTGCTTTATACAATGCGAGCAATTGTTCCGGCGTGAAGTAACGCCGCACCTTCGAGAGGATACCCAGCTTTCTGGCAGCTATTTGAGCTTTGGACTCTATATAGGGGCCGAAGTTGAGGGTTGACGTCAGAGTGACGCCCAAGAGCACAAGGTGGTCAGTCATCGGCACAGATACATTCCGGAAAGTAGGAGCCAGTTGGAATGGGCTCTTTTTGGCGGAAAACAGACACGTCTGGGTCTTGGCAGCGTTGAATTTGACCAGATTGGCATCGCCCCATTCGGAGACAGCCTGAAGGGACAAACTCAGACGCTCGACCATAGCCTCTCTTAGAGACTGGATTTCAGGTCCACCGGTCCGTGCGCTGGCTGTGTAGCTCTCTACAACGGTGCTGTCGTCTGCGTACCCAAAGATACCGGGCTTCAGCAGACCATCGATGTGCAGCAAAAAGAGTGTCGCAGAGAGTACCGACCCCTGGGGAACACCGGCATTGATATCCATTCGATCGGACGAGCACCCGTCTATGACGACTCGTATCGATCGATTCCTCAGGAAGTCCGATATCCAAGCAACGAAACCAGTGGGCAAGCCATACGATGAAAGCTTACTAATAAGGCTATCATGCCAGACCCTGTCGAAAGCCTTCGAGATGTCAAGAGAGACGGCAAGCGCTTCCCCGTGTTCCTCGATGGCCTTACTCCAGATGTGAGTGACGTACGCTAGAAGGTCCCCAGTAGACCGCTTTCGGCGAAATCCGTATTGACGGTCACTGAGGAGAACATTTGCTTCTAGGTACGCCAGGAGCCTGTTGTTGAGGACACGCTCCATAGTCTTACAGAGTATGGACGTGACCGAAATAGGCCTGTAGTTAGCAGGTTCGGTGGGCACGACTACCTTTTTTGGGCACGGGTTGCACGTTAGCCAGCTTCCAGGATTTTGGCACTTGACCAGTCTCAAGAGAGAGACGGAAGAGGCGTGTCAGCACTGGAGTCAACTCAGGCGCACATGTCCTCAGAACTATGGCTGGAATACCGTCCGGTCCACTGGCTTTATTCACGTCAAGACTGCGTAGCGTTTTCCGAACCTCCGATTGGCGTATGCGGTTTTAGGACATAACTGTCGTGCTGCCTGGCGAAGTTGGAGGTTTCGCACTACCAGAGTCTAGACGCGAGGACTCCGCGAAAAGAGAGGCAAACAAGTTGGCCTTCTCTTCTGCGGTATGAGCCAGCGACCCATCAGGTTTCAGCAGTGGAGGGAGTGAGGGGCGGCAGAAGTTCGCCTCGACTGATTTAGCTAGGGACCAAAACGCTTTACTACCAGCTGGGTATGAAGCAAGTTTGTTCCCTATTCTACTAATGTGGTCAAAACGAGCCTTCCGAAGGACCTTTTTACAAGTCTTTGCAGCCCTGTTAAACGCCCTTTTCCTCTGACTCACGTCTCTCGCCTTGCGGTGTCGAGCATCAACCCACGCCAGGTATGCCTCATGCTTAAGCGCTTCAGCGCTTTTGTATTGAGGGCCAAACCAAGGGCGAGCTTTGCCGGACAATGGCACGTCGGAATATGGGATGAAGTACTCCATAGCCGTACGTAGCACATCAGTCACGGCATCCGCGCAGGTGGAGGGGTCATCAGAGGAAAAGCACAGGGGCTGCCAAGGATAAGCGGCGAAAAAAGCTCGCATCTCATCCCAATCTGCTGACTTGTATCGCCATACTCGCCGAGTGCCTCTAGGGCTGGGATCGGGTGGCGAGTAGACAGATACAGATTTCACCAGACAGTGGTCGGATTTACCAAGCGGTGAGGAAATCGACACTGAGTAACGGTCTGGATCGGTTGTCAGCAGAAGGTCCAGGCAATAGGGTGTGTGCGACTCAACGTCAGGTACCCGCGTTGCACCTTGGACCAGCTGGGTTAGATCTAACGCTAAAGCGAGCTTTCGCGTCTGTAAGCCAGCATGGTCAGTGTCCCGGTATGGGTACAGCCACTCCTTGTGGTGGCCGTTAAAGTCCCCCAGTAACACCAATTGTGCCGAGGGGTACTTTAGTTGAGCCGCATCCGCCGCCTCACCTAAGTAATTAGTGAGCCTGGTCGTCTCCAAATCTCCACTGTGTGACCGGTAGACACAGGCATAGAGAATTTTCTCCATTCCTATGTCCACCAGTACCCATTGCACAGAGAATCCGGGGTCCTCAAGGTGACGGAGACGACGATAACAAATTCTGGTAGTAGATGTTAAGAGACGCCATTTGTGATTTAGAACCAACTGTTACTGTCAATGAGACAGTACGATGAATAACTGCCATTGACATAGGTACCAATATCAACAACACATCCAGCCCGCTCATGGAACACCTCATATTGATAACATAATATTATAATAGACATATTAAATACCTTTAATGAAGCACAAGGTCGCCCTCCTCCGTCATCTACTGAAGGATCAGGACATAGACGTGGCGCTCATAAGCGAGACGCTCCTGGGACCAGCCGACAGGATCAAGTTCCCGGTATACCTCGCTTATAGGAGGGACGAAAAGTCGAGTCACAACATCGCATACCGTAGTAGTGCTAGTGAAACGAAGAGTCGTTCATCAGGAGATTCCACCGACGTCGCACAGCAGCTTCTACGCGCTGGGTATGCAACTACATGTGGCCGGCGAGGACATGGACGTCTACGCCGCATACAAGCCGCCCGCGGCCCATTTGGACTGCTCTGAGCTGCGGGCCCTTTTTTTTTTTTTTTTTTTTTTTTTTTTTTTGGTTTCGTGTGGAAAATCCTCATGGACATCCGCCGCCCGGGGAGGCGACGGGGCGTGTCGGACTCCACCCAGAGTGGGTGACCTACCGACTAAAAACCACACGGTGTTCCCTCCTGCACCTGCGGCGTCGGGGGCTACGGGAAACAGACAATTCGTCCGCGGCCCCCGACTGGTGCCGGCCCGCCGCTGCGGGCCCCATCTGTACATATGTAGGGGGGGAGTGAGGCATTGGACTCCCCCCCATCGCCATTGAGGGGCGCGCGTGGAACACTACGCGCCACCGCCTCGGGTCCTAGAAGGGGGGGTGTGGCGGGCGTCCCCGCGCCCGCCACCCCCGGACCCATTTAGGGAGGCTGGAGGAGGGCGTTGTCTGCCCTCCGCCGACGTCTCCCGGTGCGCCGGGAGCGGGTCGGGTCAGTGCTGGCACTCTCCCTCTCCCGCTCCGCGACCTCCTTCTGCGAGACGACAGTTTCGCAGAAGGCGATCACTGCGTCCCAAGACGCCGCGCTGCCGACCATTGAGCGAACGACGGCCGGCAGCGACAGGTCGTCTCCCACCGCAACTGCGAGGACACGGCGCGGCTCCTCCCAAGCGGCACACTCCACTAGCGTGTGCAGCGCCGTGTCCTCCCGATGGGCGCAGTGATGGCACCGGGCGTCCGGCTCCCTGCCTATGCGACACAGGTACTTCCCGAAGCAGCCATGCCCCGAGAGCACCTGCGACGCCCGAAACGTCAGGGAGCCGTGCCTCCTCCCGAGCCAGCGCTCGAGCACTGGCCGGACCGCCTCGACGGTAGCGAGGCCGGCGGTAGGGCGAGAGAGCCTGTCCCGCCATTCCGCCACCAGGACTTGGTGGAGCTCTGACCGGCGCTGGACTATCTGTCGGTGCACCGGTCCAGCCCCTCGCGTCCACTCCTCCTCGCGCCACCGATACAGTGACGCGAGCGCTTTCGCCTCCAAGTCCCAGGGCGGGGATCCGGCCAGTACGCAAGCCGCCTCGTGGGAGATCGTGCGGTAGCCGCGGATGACTCTGACGGCCATCGCCCTCTGCGGTTTTCGCAGTACAGCGATGCTGCGGGCCGTCAGGTCGGCCGCCCACACCGGGGCCCCATACAGGGCCATGGACCGCACGACCCCCACGTACAACCGCCTACAGGCGGTGCTCGGGCCTCCCAAATTGGGAAGCAGCGTTGATAGCGCGCCCGCCGCGCCCATCAACTTCGGCGCCAGCCGCAGGAAGTGGGGCCCGAAGTCCCACCGGCTGTCGAGCACCAATCCTAGGTACTTCATGGTGGACTCGACAGCAATCCGGGCCCCCCCCACCTCGATGTGTAATCCCGGCGGCGGTGCCCGTCGGGGGCCATGGAAAGCGATGGCCTCCGACTTGTTGAGGGCCACCTCCAGGCCGAGGCGCCGTATGCGGCCCACCACCTGTGAGACCGCACCCGTAGCTAGCAACGCTGCTTCCCTGTGCGAGCTCCCCCGGGCGGTGACCAGCGTGTCGTCCGCGTAACACGTCAGGTCCACCCCCGGTGCGAGCTCGCCTCTCAGCACCCAGTCGTACCCGATGTTCCACAGGAGTGGGCCCAACACCGAGCCCTGTGGAACACCGCACGACATGGCGCGCTGAACCGTGCCGTCGCGTCCCCCGCAGGTGACACACCTGTCCGCCAAATAGGCCCCAACCACGCGGCGGAGGTAGGGAGGTACCCTGTGGTACCGCAGGGCCTCCCTGATACAACTCCAGGGCAGGGTGTTGAAGGCGTTGGTGATGTCCAAGGACACCGCCAGCGCGACCCCGCCCCGGGACACCGCATCCTCCGCCAGGACTCTCACCCGCATTATGGCGTCCACTGTGGAGCGCCCACGCCGAAAACCGAACTGGCTGTCGTCCAGGTCCGGCCCCTCTGTGAACAAGTGGCTGACGAGGCGGTCTGCTACTATCCGCTCGAACAGCTTGCCCACCTCGTCCAGCAGCACTATGGGCCGATACCCGGACGGCGAGTCGGCAGGGCGCCCTGCCTTCCTGAGCAGGACCAGGCGACCCGTCTTCCACAAAGTCGGAAATTGGCCCTGCTCTAGGCACGCCGAGAAGAGTCCTCTCAGTTGGGGCCCTAGCTCCTCCAGAGCTAGGACGAGAGCACGGCCCGGCACTCCGTCGGGCCCCGGGGCGGTATTTTTGGCCCGGAGCCGTGCCACGGCTGCTCCCATCTCTGGTCGTGTCACCTCGGGGACGCTGACGACAACCTCGCCTTCAGGCTCTGCGGCTGAGGGCGGTGCCATCGGCGGCGGAGCGTATACTCCACGCTCAGGGAAGAGAGCTGCCACCACATTCCGCAGCAGCTGCGGCTGGAGACTCTCGGTGAGTGGGGGGCCCGAGGCACGGAGCTTGCCCCGGACCATGCGATACGGGCGCCCCCACGGATCCCCATCCAAGGTCTCCAGCATCTCCTCCCTGGACCGCGTCTTGGAGCGCTCGATGGCCAGCCACAGAGCCTCCTTCGCCGCGCTGTACGCCTCATACAGCGCGGCCTCCTCTTCGCGGGTCCGTCGACGTCGTCTTCGGTACCGAGTGTACCGGCGCCTGACCGCCACACACGTGACGCGCAGCTGCGCGATCTCGGCAGACCACCAGTACACCTGGCGCCTCGAGGACTGCGTGCGAACCCGGGGCATGGACGCGTCGCAGATCTGCGTCATCGCCCCGCGGAACCACTGCGCCTCTCGTTCGACGTCGACGGGTCCGTCGGCCGACTCCCTTATCCAGGCCTGTATAATGGCCGCCTCCTCAAGAGCTTCCTTGTCCATGCGCGTGAGCGCCCAGCGTGGGCCGTCCCTCCGCGGAGCCGATAGGCTGCGGCCGCCCGCGGTCTGGGCGGAGAGGTCGAACCGGATGTAGCGGTGGTCCGACAACGTCTCCACCTCCCGGGCGACGCGCCACTCGCGGACACGGTGCGCTACAGCGGGGCTGGCGAACGAGACGTCCACGATGGACCCGCCCCGCTGCCGCACACACGTGAAAACCGAGCCCCGGTTCAGGACGACCAGGCCCGTCATTAGTGCCCACTCTTCCAACACCTCGCCCCTGGGGTCCGTGACCGGGGATCCCCACGCCGCAGACTTGGCGTTGAGGTCCCCGAGTAGCAACACGGGGCGAGGGTGGTGCCGGGCCACGACGGCCCCTAGCTCGACAAGGAAGCTCTCGAAGTCGGCGAGACTCCTGTTGGGCGAGAAGTATGCCCCGATGGTGACTGTGTCGTCCACGAGGGCGGCCACCCAGCCGCGACCTCGGGACGCGTTAACAAGAGTCCCGCCGATGATGGCCACCGAGCCACTCAAGTCACCGACCCAGTTATCTCGGTCGGGGACGAAATATGGCTCGGCGACCACGGCCACATGGATCGACCACTCCGCCATGCTCTGAAGGAGAAGATCCTGAGCTCTGGCGCAGTGGTTGATGTTGCCCTGGAGGAAATGGTAGTGCGCCATCGTTAACACTCCATCTCCTCGGCAACCCCTCCTTCACTGGGCCGGGAGTCGGCCGAAGTGCAAACAGGCTGCGGGGGGGGTGTGGGTCCCCCGGCAGCCTTGTTCCCCGCCTTCTTTTTCTTTTTCCCGCTGGTGGGAGCCTTGCCGCAGGCTTTTCCTCCCATCCTGTGCTCCGCGGGCTTTCCCGCTGCTGCACAGATGCAGCAGTTTGCCTCCGCGGAGCACTGGGATGCCTTATGGCCGGGTCGACTGCAGCGAAGGCACAACTCGCTGCGGTCCGTTTCGGCGGTGCACTGAGCCCTGACGTGCCCTACATCAAGGCATCGGTAGCACCGCATGACCCTGGGTTCTACGAGTTTGACCCTCGCAGAACCCCATCCCACCAGCAACTGCCCAGCGTCAGCGACTTTTTTAGCAGCCGCCGCTGGGCACCTCACCCAGGCCGTGCCGAGCCTGCGCGCGCCGCGCCGACACGCGATCTCTCCGGCGGTCACGTTCTCAGGCGAACACCCGCCGCCCCGAGCGATGGCCAGCACGAGCTCCTCCGAGGACACGGAGTCCTCCAGCCCCTCGACGCAGATCTCTGCGGATTTTATGGGCTGGTGCACCCGCGCGTCCTCAGGCCTGAGGACCTCGCGCAATTTAGCGGCTAGGGCGTTCGCCATTTCGCCGCTCGCGGCCCCCGGCAGCTCCAGAATCCGGCCACCCGTGGCCGCCGTTCTGAAGCGGAGGCCAGTCTGGATACCAAGGTCGTCTAGCTTGACCTTGGCTCTGGCCTCCAGCAGGACATCCCTGTACGTGACGCCCCGCTGCACAGCTTCCGGCTGCAGTGTAATAACTACAGCCGCGGAGCGCGGGACGTCGATTCTGGGTGTCTTCTTGCCGCCCTGTGCGGCCCCGGTCGCCGGGCCTGATTTGGCCTTGCGCCCTCCTCGGCGTCGGCGCTTCTTTTTAGTGACCGTGGTCCACCCCTCGGGGTCTTGAACGACCACGGTCGCAGGCTGTGCAGCCCCCTCCACGGGCTTCGCTCCACCCTCCACGGGCGGCTGCACGGTTTTGTGGGGGGCCCCCTCCACGGGCTTTTGGCCCTCCGCGGGCTTTTTGGCCCCCTCCGCGGGCTTTTTCGGCCCCTCCGCAGGCTTTCTGGCCCCCTCCGCGGGCTTTTTCGGCCCCTCCGCAGGCTTTCTGGCCCCCTCCCCGGCTTTTTGGGCCCCTTGTGCGGGCCTCGATTTTGGAGGCTCCTCCGCCCTCCGTTTATCCGCCGCTAGCGGCGGCCGGAGGGTTTGTTTAGGGAGCAGCCTCGGCTCCAGAGCCTCAAGGCGGGCATTTATCATGCCCCCGACTTGGAGCAGGACGGCCCGCACAATTTCTTCGACCTGGGTCGACCTCGGCGGCCCAGGTGTCGTGGTGGAGGCGGCGGCGGCGTAGGATGGCCGCTCCTGTTGCCGACCGAAGTCGGCCCTTAGGGCGGCCATATCCCGCTCGAGGGCCTCCACTTTACTTTGGAGACGGCCGTTCTCCTCCAACAGCTTCGCCGTCTCCTCCGAAGTGGTACGGTTAAGGAGGACCCCCATCGCCTCCTCGATCCCGTCGGCCGCCTCCTTCAGGGCCCGCGTGAACGTCCCCTTCAGGTTGCCAGATTTCGTGGCCACCTTCAGGATGACGTCCACGCCATCCGTCACCTGGCGGCTTAAGGCCGCCGATGTCAGGCCTTCCGTGGCGGTCGCAAGAGCGGACCGCCTTTCCCTGGCCTGACGCGCCATTTCGGCGACCTCGTCGGTCGCCATAGCCCGCCTCTCTTCCCGCCTCGCGGCCAGGAGGTCCGCCTTAGTGCTCACCAGCACAGCGTTATGCTGCGTCTGGGTCGCACTGGCGTCACTCTCTTCGCTGTGCAGCGGCGTGTCCGGGCGCTTGATAAAGCGACCCCGGGCGTCACGCGACAGCGACGAGCTAGACGCCCGCCCTCTCCTGGCCGTCGGCACTTTGGGGACCGACAAGTTCTCCTCGCTGGAGGAGAGGCCCGTCCCGGCCCCCGATACGACCTCGTCGTACGGGCGCTTATGTCGCCGACATTGTCCTTTCGCCGACCCTTGGTCGGAAAGGATTTCGTCCCCAGAGGGACGTGAGCCTCCTTGGCTCCCATCGTCTATTTTTTGTTTTAAATTTTTCTTCATTTAGAATCCCACGAGTATGGGGGAAATAACAGTCCACCCGGGCAGTGCCCCCTGTACCCGGGTAAGCGTAGAGTGTAACCCAACCAGGGGGTCCGCAAGTACCCTGGAGGGGGTCGCACTAGTGACTGGTTACTCCGAAGAGCCCCGCCAGCCACACATCCCCTCGCGGTGCGCCGCCGCTTGAGATTCAGGGTAATTTGTTCTCGAGGTTTTCTTCCCCGCAGTCCGGGCGACGAAGCCAAGACCGACGGAGGGTACCTTACGCTGAGCCGCGAGACATGACCACGACACCCAGCATGTGTAAGAGTACCCTCCGATTTAACGACGGAGGCAGGGAAGACACACTCCCACTGCCCGCTCGGCGGTAGGTTAAGTACACGCCGAGCCCGTCCTTGCTCCTCCACTGTGCCCTCTGCTAGGTCAGAGGGACACGTGGAGCAACGCCCCCATGGCCAGTGATGGCCCCTCCAATGCCAGACTATCTGCCACGAGCAATAAGAGTCCCCAACTGGAGAAAGTTATTACTCGTGCCCAGGGTGCACCGGCTCCATAACGAACGACTGCTGTTCCCCCCGGACGTATCCAGGCGGGACCAGCAGCCGGGAGCACACGAGGAGGTTGTCTGGCCCAGCACCCCGAGCTGCGGGCCCTAGTCCAAGCCTTGCGGCGGCCCACGTTGATCGCCGGCGACATGAAATGCAAGCACCCAGCGTGGAACGCCATGCAGACGAAACCCGAGGGAAGACGGCTCTTCGCGGGCGCGGAAGCCTATGGGTACACGGTGTCCGGCCCAGAGACGCCCACCCACTACCTGGACCAATCTATGCTCATGCCGTACCTGCTGGACATCGTGATCTACCCAGGAGGATCCGACTACCAGATCACGCAACAGGTAATAGATGACGAGTTCCAGTCGGATCACCAACCCGTACTCGTCGTCGTGTCGGGAGTGCCGACTCGACTCGCTCCCCCTGCGCCACGTCGAAGAACGAACTGGACGAGGTTCAAGGCCGAGATGCGGGCGCACAGCTCAGAGGGCTGGGAGTCACGCATAGACGCCGCAGAAGGCGATTGGCTGGCGGTACACAGATTGTGCCGCCAACCCAGCAGAACACTCCAGTGCGCCCCCTGTTGGACAGCGGCAGGGCCGTGAAATACTCCGTGGTCGACCGCGCGGAGATATTCGCCGAGCACCTGGAGCGTCAATTCTAGCCGAACCCGACCGACGACACCGAGCATGTCGCAATGGTCGAGAGGCACCTTGGAGACTACTTCGCCACGCCGATAGCACCTGACGAAGAGCCCATCCACTTCTCCCCCGGCGCGGTCAGACGCGCCATCCTCAAAACGAAGCCGAAGAAGGCCCCCGGATCCGACGGGATCACCAATACAGCGCTGCGCCATTTGCCGCACCGGACCGTGGCAACGCTGGCGCGCCTGTATACGGGGGTACTACGCACGGGGACCTTCCCCAGCATCTGGAAGGAGGGGCGCGTCATCATGCTCCCCAAGCCTCAGAAGAATGTGTTGCGGCCAGAGAGCTATCGGCCGATTACACTCCTGCCCACTATCTCCAAGGTGTTTGAACAACTCCTGTTGCGACATCTCACGCCACATGTCACACCGCGCCCAGAACAGTTCGGGTTCCGCGCGGAACATAGTACGACGCTCCAGTTGTCGAGGGTACTGCACCTGCTGGCGTCAACCGTCAACAAAAGGGAGAACGCGGTTGCAGTATTCCTCGACATGGAATAGGCATTCGACCGCGTATGGCACGCTGGCCTGCTGTACAAGCTAGCCACGTCGAGTACGCCCCGCCGCTTAGTAAAAGTAATCCAGTCCTTCCTTGCCCACAGAATTGTACTAGTGGTGGTCGACGGAGCGCTATCCAGCGCCCATCCGGTGGCAGCCGGCGTCCCGCAAGGCAGCTGTATCTCGCCGGTGTGTTACTCACGTTACACCGACGACATCCCCACCACGGGGGACACGACGCTCGCGCTGTATGCGGACGACGCCGCGTACATCACGACCTCGCTGAACGCGAGGCACGCGGCGGTCTAGATGCAGCGCGCCCTCGACCTGCTCCCCGAGTGGCTCTCCAAGTGGAGGCTCTCAGTTAACGTGAGTAAGACGCAAGCGCTGCTCACCGGATACGCCTCGCTACCACCACCTCTGGAGCTTCAGGGAGCCGACATCGAGTGGTCGCCGCAGGTGACATACCTAGGTGTCACCATAGATCGTCGGCTCACCATGGGACCGCACGTCCGCAAGGTCGCAGCGACAGGTAGGACAACCCGCGCTCTCCTACGCCCAGTGCTCACATCCCGCCTCCCGTTACGCGTCAAGCTGGGTATGTACAAGACGTACATACGCCCAGTCCTGACGTATGCCGCCCCAGCTTGGCTCGCCCTCACGAGCGAGACGACCAAGAAGATGCGCCGTGCGCAGCAGAGCGTGACGCTGCGCACCATCACTGCAGCCCCTCGCTTCGTGAGGAATGACGTCATCAGGCGGGATCTCAAGGTCGAGAGCCTGGAGGAGTTCGTGGTGCATCTATCGAAGAAGATGTTCGCGTGTGCCGACGCCTCGGCCTGGCCCCATGTCAAGAACCTGGCGCCGTGGCACGCGCGCCCACCCGACGCGAAACGCCTACCGCGCGACCTGCTGTCGAACGATGCCTCCCCCCACCCGGATTTAACGCCTGAGTAAGTCGCCTACACTCACACGCGACCTACTCAAACAATAGACTAACCTAACCTAACCTAACCTAACCTCCCCCCACCCGGATTTAACGCCTGAGTAAGTCGCCTACACTCACACGCGACCTACTCAAACAATAGACACTCCACATACATAATATACACCAAGTGTACGTTAGTTAGTTGCGTAAGTTAATATAGGCACGTCGTATACTTTAACCACACATGCATCACTGCACAGACGCCCAAACACAACGCGTTGAACGTGCCGCGCGGGCGAGCAGGAAACGCAATCACTGAGCGGCGTTACACACAAATACAAGCCGCTCTTACACACACAACGGGCCCCCACCCCGAGGCGCGACCGGCTCGCCCTGGAAACGTATCGGGTGGGGGCTCCCAATCCACTGTGGGGAGCGCCCCCAAAGTCGCCACCTCTGTCGCTGGTCGTCCCTCGCCGGGCCTCTCCCGGGCAACCGGGAGTCTCACCTGGCGGGGCCCGACCGCCGAGGTGGCGTGAAGATAGCGAAATATTTTTCGCGGCGCTCCCACAGTACACCTAGTACAGCCACACAATAGGTGCGCTGCGGCCGGATGGCCGCGCGCTCAGCTTGCCTGCCGCAATAGGCTACCAAATTACGTGCCCGTCGTCACGGGCAGAGGGGACCACCTCGGGCAGGGGGCATAGCCCCGATACCGACTCGCGCGCCCCCTTGCGGGAGCGCAGCGATTTCCATGAGAGAGATCGCCCTTCACTTTACGCTCAGCTCGCGGACAAGACGTTTGTCTAGGTCTCGGGTACGCTTTCGATCTCGTGATGAATGTGCTGATGATGTACCTCGTAATTTTTATCGAAATAGATCTGGTGATCGGCATACACCACCAGTAATCGAGCGCCACATGCATAGTTCGGTAGATTATCGTCGTAGGTTATCTAGGCACCGTAGTGCCTCACGCAGCTCTGAGGGTAGTTCACATCGCGAAGATTGTCGCCAAAACACTACGTGTAATGTGGCTTTAGATCAAATCCTTGCTAGGTTAGAGGGGATTGAAGGTAGGTTGCCAATTATACCAAGTACTCACAGTCCGTTACATCCGACTAATGAAAACCAATTATTGTCAACTTTGCCGATTGCAAAAACGCTTGGCAATGAGCGAGGCTCAGCGGTAACTGAGCAGGTCACCGATAGAAATAACTTGTGTCCGCAAGAACCGAATATTAGTGGAAATAAAAACGAGGCGAACAGCGTTGTTAGTGCTCTAACAGCACTTTTTAAAGCTAAGTCTCACAATTTTTACATATCACCTTTGGACCCAAGTATTCACGATTTTGATGGCTGGTGCGTTGAGGTTGACCGTGCTCGATTAATAAATGATTGGAATGATTGGGAGTGCCTTGGGCGAATAGGTGGTTGTTTACGTGGAGATGCAAAATCGTGGCTAAATGATTGGGTGACCATTGATAGTTCTTGTACCAATTTTAAAATCGACTTTAGGTCGTTATGCCCACGCAACATTGATGTCGCATCAGTTCTTTTTGAGGTGTGTATGAGCACTAATTCAAATAAGTACACAACTTAGACTTTTTTAGTTTTAGTTTTAATTGTATTGTTAATGTTTAAATTCCAAAAAATATGATCGTTTTAATACGTGTTAATGTTACAAAGTATTGTAACTAACTGTAGGATACATAAAGTTGATTTATTAGTGGTGAAATTTAATTACAATACAATCGTTTATTTGCTAGAAGTGTTTTACATTTCCTTAGGTTCTAATCAATAGATATCTAGTCTAGGTACCTACTACGTTTACAACACAAAGGAATAAATGTTTTCTTAAGAACTCCACACTAGGTCGAGCCTGTCTCGTGGAGTCCTTTGGTGGTATTACCATAAGAAAAAGAAACGCTCTTAGGGGGACATTAACTGTTACATTATTGTTGGTTTATATATGTTGCATTATTTAATTAGGAAGCTACATTCATGAGAGAGCATGAATTCTTGCATGTGTTGGGCAAAGGAAGTTTTTGTAGTGACCGATGCACATCTGAAAACTCGACGCATGAGGATTTGCGGATATTCTGGTGACTGGGTTATGATCCTGTGTTGTTTCAGTACTATTTTTTGGATGTATAATTGTCGAACGTTGAGTACTGTGGCTTCTTTGTATAAGAGGTCTGTTGAGTATCTAAACGATTTTTTATGCATGACTTTCAAAACTGATCGTTGGGCCCGTTCAATTTGAACCATTGTGGTAATTCCAACTCCACCCCATATTGTTATACAATAACAAAGAATTGATTCACATAATGCAACATAAACCAAGTGCAGAATCTTTTTGTTTGCAGTGTTACGCAACAGTTTCATTATGTGAATCAGTTTTCTGGTCCGCTTGGCCACTAAGTCAACGTGGTGCTTGAATGTGAGTCGTTGATCGATTAAAACCCCCAGATATTTGACGGTATCCACCTTTTTTATTGCCTCGCAGGTGCACAATGAATGGTCACAAGTAGCCGAGTGGATTTGGATGTTTACTTGATGTTTCGGGGCGGATGCCTGAGTTTTGTGGAAACACAGGTAGCTGGTTTTATCTACATTTATTGAGAGAAGGTTGTAGTCAAGCCATTGCTTGACACAAGTCATGGTATTTTGGGCTTCTTCACCCACCGAATCCCAGGATTTTCCGTTCAGAATAATCGCTGTGTCGTCTGCATAGCTTATGATATCTGCGTTTTGGGTTATTGCACGGTGTATATCATTCATGTAGACAAGGAATAGGGTGGGCCCGAGAACGCTACCCTGCGGAACACCAAATTACATATTTGCTTGAGAGCTGACGCAATCGCCTACCCTCACACATTGACGTCTATTTGTCAAGTAGCTATCAAACCAATTCAAGGGCAATCCCCTTATTCCGATGACTTCCAGTTTTTTTAATAGAATTGGAATTGCAACAGTGTCGAATGCTTTACTGAGATCCAAAAACACTCCCAGACATTTTTTATTGTTGTCTAAATTGGATGTCACTAATTTTGTTAGAAGGCTCACTGCATCTTCTGTGGATTTTCCTTTCCTAAATCCAAACTGTTTATTGGATATCAGATTGTTTATTTCCAAAAAGGACATCAGGCGTTTATTTACTATCCTTTCAAGAATTTTAGAGAACACTCCTAACAAGGATATAGGCCTATAGTTGGCAGGGTCTTGTTTTGATCCACTTTTATATATAGGAGTGACCCGGGCTTCCTTCCATTTGGTAGGGAATACACCTGAGCTTAAACTAAGGTTGAATATATAAGTTAGCGGGTTTATTATTTCACTTCTTATCTCTTTTATAAGTTTTGGTGTAAAACCATCTAAGCCGGCAGCACTATCACTATTAAGATTGGTAATCAGTTGGTCCACCTCATAAAAATCAGTGGGTTGCAGATAGATTAATCCCTAAAGGCTCTCCCAGTTTTTGTTTGGAAGCCACTGACTCTTGAGTTTCATTTATCTCTGATAGAGTTTTACTGGCTAAATTTGGTCCTACAGAAGAGAAGTAACGACGTAGTAAAGACTTAGACCTGAAAAAGGCGTTTGACACACGACACAAACTTAAAAGCATTGGGATAACCGGTGTTGCACTTGTTATGTTCTAGTCGTATATGACGAATAGATTCCAGGTAGTTAAAAGTGGGAATTGCCAAAGCGGGCCGAAAATCACCTGTGGAATTCCATAGGGATCGATTTTGGGCACGTTATTGTTTATAATATACATAAACAACGTATTTGAACTAGACCTTAAAGGAGAAATCGCATTATATGCCGACGACACGTGTTTTTTTTACTCCGGACCATCTGCAGATGCAATCATGGATAGTGCGCAAAATGATCTAAATCTACTCAATGTGTGGTTCCAGTGTAATTTATTAACTATAGATGGGTCAAAGACAAATTATACTATATTTAAAGATAAAATTAAAAAGATAAACACTACTAAACAACTCAAAATAGACGGTAAACCTATAAATGAAACAAATAAAGAAAAATATCTAGGGCTCCTATTAGATAACCATCTTACGTGGAAACCGCACCTTGAGCGATTACGTTCAAAACTGGCATCACTCTCGGGACTCGTACGGGGTATATCTGGGTGCCTACCTCGAAAAGTGAAATATATTATCTATTACTCCCTTGTTAAACCGCACCTGGATTACCTGATTGAGGTGTGGGGCACTGCCGCCAAAACGAATCTACAACTTATTCAAATTGAACAAAATAAAATTATCAAAAGTCTATTTAATTATGATTATCTCACGCCTAGCTATAAATTATATAAAGAAACAAAAAAATATTACCACTCCCATTTTTATATATATTCGAACTTTGTATCTTTGTACGTAAAAACTTAGCTTTATTTCAAGTACACAATGATGTTGTAATAAGGAAAAGTCGAAATATCCACAAATTATGTACACCCCAACAAAGAATTGAACTATTTTCGAACAATGTTTACTGTATGTCAATTCAAATTTATAATAAATTACCTAATGTTTTTAAAAGTCTTAACCTAATGACATTTAAAAAGACTACTCAACGAATGAATTTTTAAATGAAAAAATTGATTCTAAATTTAAATTAGACGACGACATACCTCTAAATAATTGAATGGGCTTTCATTTCAATGACATTGTATTGATTTTTTTTTATATGATTACAAATTCTCGACATTATAAATAATAACCTTTGACATTGTATTTAATCATTCTTGACATTATAATGAATATCTCCCGACATTGTATTTTTGATAGTAGGTAGTTATTAATTTTCTGGAATATTTGTACGCTGGAAACAGCAGAATATTATGGACATTATCTTATGTGTAATTTGCCAAACTTCTTGGCAGTATATGATTAGGTATAAATGAGACAAAGTTGTAGTATAGTCTGGTTATAATTATCCAAAGGTGCATCTTATATACTAACGACTACGTGTTGATCACGGATAGTAGAAACATTTAATAGATATTGAACGTGCGATAAAGATCATAAGATTGCGATGTAGATTGTAGATACAGCACAAAGATATTGTACTGTAACAGTACACCCCCCTTTAAAAAAAAATTATTATGGTAATAGTGTTTACAATACAAATTTGACCTAAACCTTACTAGTTATTTGCTGATGTATATAAATAATAATGCTATTGTACGCGGTGGAATTTGATGACGCCTGTTGTGGTGTGATTTGCTGACGTATGTAATTTTGACTTAGCTGTTGCACGAGTGTTTATAATTTTTTTTCCGTTAAACTCTTCATTCTTCTGTCCAGTGTTTTCATTATGCCGTAAAGTAGGATCACGCCGATTGTTAAAATAATCTGTCCCATTGCAACATTTCTTGTCCACCGTAACTCCTCCTTTTTTTTTTTTTTTTTTTTTTTTTTTTTTTTTTTTTTTTTTTTTTTTTTTTTTTGGTTTCGTGTGGAAAATCCTCATGGACATCCGCCCGGGGAGGCGACGGGGCGTGTCGGACTCCACCCAGAGTGGGTGACCTACCGACTAAAAACCACACGGTGTTCCCTCCTGCACCTGCGGCGTCGGGGGCTACGGGAAACAGACAATTCGTCCGCGGCCCCCGACTGGTGCCGGCCCGCCCCTGCGGGCCCCATCTGTACATATGTAGGGGGGGGAGTGAGGCGTTGGACTCCCCCCCATCGCCATTGAGGGGCGCGCGTGGAACACTACGCGCCACCGCCTCGGGTCCTAGAAGGGGGGGTGTGGCGGGCGTCCCCGCGCCCGCCACCCCCGGACCCATTTAGGGAGGCTGGAGGAGGGCGTTATCTGCCCTCCGCCGACGTCTCCCGGTGCGCCGGGAGCGGGTCGGGTCAGTGCTGGCACTCTCCCTCTCCCGCTCCGCGACCTCCTTCTGCGAGACGACAGTTTCGCAGAAGGCGATCACTGCGTCCCAAGACGCCGCGCTGCCGACCATTGAGCGAACGACGGCCGGCAGCGACAGGTCGTCTCCCACCGCAGCTGCGAGGACACGGCGCGGCTCCTCCCATGCGGCACACTCCACTAGCGTGTGCGGCGCCGTGTCCTCCCGATGGGCGCAGTGATGGCACCGGGCGTCCGGCTCCCTGCCTATGCGACACAGGTACTTCCCGAAGCAGCCATGCCCCGAGAGCACCTGCGTCGCCCGAAACGTCAGGGAGCCGTGCCTCCTCCCGAGCCAGCGCTCGAGCACTGGCCGGACCGCCTCGACGGTAGCGAGGCCGGCGGTAGGGCGAGAGAGCCTGTCCCGCCATTCCGCCACTAGGACTCGGTGGAGCTCTGACCGGTGCTGGACTATCTGTCGGTGCACCGGTCCAGCCCCTCGCGTCCACTCCTCCTCGCGCCACCGATACAGTGACGCGAGCGCTTTCGCCTCCAAGTCCCAGGGCGGGGATCCGGCCAGTACGCAAGCCGCCTCGTGGGAGATCGTGCGGTAGCCGCGGACGACTCTGACGGCCATCGCCCTTTGCGGTTTTCGCAGCACGGCGATGCTGCGGGCCGTCAGGTCGGCCGCCCACACCGGGGCCCCATACAGGGCCATGGACCGCACGACCCCCACGTACAACCGCCTACAGGCGGTGCTCGGGCCTCCCAAATTGGGAAGCAGCGTTGACAGCGCGCCCGCCGCGCCCATCAACTTCGGCGCCAGCCGCAGGAAGTGGGGCCCGAAGTCCCACCGGCTGTCGAGCACCAATCCTAGGTACTTCATGGTGGACTCGACAGCAATCCGGGCCCCCCCCACCTCAATGTGTAATCCCGGCGGCGGCGCCCGTCGGGGGCCATGAAAAGCGATGGCCTCCGACTTGTTGAGGGCCACCTCCAGGCCGAGGCGCCGTATGCGGCCCACCACCTGTGAGACCGCACCCGTAGCTAGCAACGCTGCTTCCCTGTGCGAGCTCCCCCGGGCGGTGACCAGCGTGTCGTCCGCGTAACACGTCAGGTTCACCCCCGGTGCGAGCTCGCCTCTCAGCACCCAGTCGTACCCGATGTTCCACAGGAGTGGGCCCAACACCGAGCCCTGTGGAACACCGCACGACATGGCGCGCTGAACCGTGCCGTCGCGTCCCCCGCAGGTGACACACCTGTCCGCCAAATAGGCCCCAACCACGCGGCGGAGGTAGGGAGGTACCCTGTGGTACCGCAGGGCCTCCCTGATACAACTCCAGGGCAGGGTGTTGAAGGCGTTGGTGATGTCCAAGGACACCGCCAGCGCGACCCCGCCCCGGGACACCGCATCCTCCGCCAGGACTCTCACCCGCATTATGGCGTCCACTGTGGAGCGCCCACGCCGAAAACCGAACTGGCTGTCGTCCAGGTCCGGCCCCTCTGTGAACAAGTGGCTGACGAGGCGGTCTGCTACTATCCGCTCGAACAGCTTGCCCACCTCGTCCAGCAGCACTATGGGCCGATACCCGGACGGCGAGTCGGCAGGGCGCCCTGCCTTCCTGAGCAGGACCAGGCGACCCGTCTTCCACAAAGTCGGAAATTGGCCCTGCTCTAGGCACGCCGAGAAGAGTCCTCTCAGTTGGGGCCCTAGCTCCTCCAGAGCTAGGACGAGAGCACGGCCCGGCACTCCGTCGGGCCCCGGGGCGGTATTTTTGGCCCGGAGCCGTGCCACGGCTGCTCCCATCTCTGGTCGTGTCACCTCGGGGACGCTGACGACAACCTCGCCTTCAGGCTCTGCGGCTGAGGGCGGTGCCATCGGCGGCGGAGCGTATACTCCACGCTCAGGGAAGAGAGCTGCCACCACATTCCGCAGCAGCTGCGGCTGGAGACTCTCGGTGAGTGGGGGGCCCGAGGCACGGAGCTTGCCCCGGACCATGCGATACGGGCGCCCCCACGGATCCCCATCCAAGGTCTCCAGCATCTCCTCCCTGGACCGCGTCTTGGAGCGCTCGATGGCCAGCCACAGAGCCTCCTTCGCCGCGCTGTACGCCTCATACAGCGCGGCCTCCTCTTCGCGGATCCGTCGACGTCGTCTTCGGTACCGAGTGTACCGGCGCCTGACCGCCACACACGTGACGCGCAGCTGCGCGATCTCGGCAGACCACCAGTACACCTGGCGCCTCGAGGACTGCGTGCGAACCCGGGGCATGGACGCGTCGCAGATCTGCGTCATCGCCCCGCGGAACCACTGCGCCTCTCGTTCGACGTCGACGGGTCCGTCGGCCGACTCCCTTATCCAGGCCTGGATAATGGCCGCCTCCTCAAGAGCTTCCTTGTCCATGCGCGTGAGCGCCCAGCGTGGGCCGTCCCTCCGCGGAGCCGATAGGCTGCGGCCGCCCGCGGTCTGGGCGGAGAGGTCGAACCGGATGTAGCGGTGGTCCGACAACGTCTCCACCTCCCGGGCGACGCGCCACTCGCGGACACGGTGCGCTACAGCGGGGCTGGCGAACGAGACGTCCACGATGGACCCGCCCCGCTGCCGCACACACGTGAAAACCGAGCCCCGGTTCAGGACGACCAGGCCCGTCTCTAGTGCCCACTCTTCCAACACCTCGCCCCTGGGGTCCGTGACCGGGGATCCCCACGCCGCAGACTTGGCGTTGAGGTCCCCGAGTAGCAACACGGGGCGAGGGTGGTGCCGGGCCACGACGGCCCCTAGCTCGACAAGGAAGCTCTCGAAGTCGGCGAGACTCCTGTTGGGCGAAAAGTATGCCCCGATGGTGACTGTGTCGTCCACGAGGGCGGCCACCCAGCCGCGACCTCGGGACGCGTTGACAAGAGTCCCGCCGATGATGGCCACCAAGCCGCTCAGGTCACCGACCCAGTTATCGCGGTCGGGGACGAAGTACGGCTCGGCGACGACGGCCACATGTATCGACCACTCCGCCATGCTCTGAAGGAGGAGATCCTGAGCTCTGGCGCAGTGGTTGATATTGCCCTGGAGGAAATGGTAGTGCGCCATTGTTAGCACTCCATCTCCTCGGCAACCCCTCCTTCACTGGGCCGGGAGTCGGCCGAAGTGCAAACAGGCTGCGGGGGGGGTGTGGGTCCCCCGGCAGCCTTGTTCCCCGCCTTCTTTTTCTTTTTCCCGCTGGTGGGAGCCTTGCCGCAGGCTTTTCCTCCCATCCTGTGCTCCGCGGGCTTTCCCGCTGCTGCACAGATGCAGCAGTTTGCCTCCGCGGAGCACTGGGATGCCTTATGGCCGGGTCGACTGCAGCGAAGGCACAACTCGCTGCGGTCCGTTTCGGCGGTGCACTGAGCCCTGACGTGCCCTACATCAAGGCATCGGTAGCACCGCATGACCCTGGGTTCTACGAGTTTGACCCTCGCAGAACCCCATCCCACCAGCAACTGCCCAGCGTCAGCGACTTTTTTAGCAGCCGCCGCTGGGCACCTCACCCACGCCGTGCCGAGCCTGCGCGCGCCGCGCCGACACGCGATCTCTCCGGCGGTCACGTTCTCAGGCGAACACCCGCCGCCCCGAGCGATGGCCAACACCAGCTCCTCCGAGGACACGGAGTCCTCCAGCCCCTCCACGCAGACTTCCGCGGTTTTAACGGGCTGGTGCACCCGCGCGTCCTCAGGCTTGAGGACCTCGCGCAGTTTGGCGGCTAGGGCGTTCGCCTTTTCGCCGCTTGCGGCCCCCGGCAGCTCCAGAATTCGGGCACCCGTGGCCGCCGTTCTGAAGCGGAGGCCAGTCTGAATACCGAGGTCGTCTAGCTTGACCTTGGTTCTGGCCTCCATAAGGACATCTTTATAAGTAACGCCCCGCTGCACAGCTTCCGGCTGCAGCGTGATTACTACAGCCGCGGAGCGCGGGACGTTGACCTTGGGCGCCTTTTTGCCGCCCTCTGCGGTCGCCGGGCCCGATTTGGCCTTGCGCCCTCCTCGGCGTCGGCGTTTCTTTTTTGTGACCGTGGTCCACCCCTCGGAGTCTTGTCCGACCACGGTCGCAGGCTGCGCAGCCCCCTCCACGGGCTTCGCCTTACCCTCCACGGGCTGCTGCGCGGCTTTGCGGGGGGCCCCCTCCACGGGCTTCTTACCCTCCGCGGGCTTTTTGGCCCCCTCCGCGGGTTTTTTTCGCCGCCTCCTGGGCCTTTTGGGCCCCCTGTGCGGGTCTTGTATTTGAGGACTCCTCCGCCCTCCGTTTGTCCGCCGCTAGCGGCGGCCGGAGGGTTTGCTTTGGAAGGAGCCTCGGCTCCAGAGCCTCGAGGCGGGCATTCATCATGCCCCCAACTTGGAGCAGGACGGCCCGCACAATTTCATCGACCCCTGGTGACGACCCAGGTGTCGAGGTGGAGGCGGCGGCGGCGTAGGATGGTCGCTCCTGTTGCCGACTGAAGTCGGCCCTTAGAGCGGCCATATCCTGTTCGAGGGCCTCCACTTTTCTTTGGAGACGGCCGTTCTCCTCTAGAAGCTTCGCCGTCTCCTCCGATGCTGTGCGATTGAGGAGGACCCCCATCGCCTCCTCAATCCCTTCAGCCGCCTCCTTTAGGGCCCGCGTGAACGTACCCTTCAGGTTGCCAGATTTCGTGGCTACCTTCAGGATGACGTCCACGCCATCCGTCACCTGGCGGCTTAAGGCCGCCGATGTCAGGCCCTCCGCGGCGGTCGCAAGAGCGGACCGCCTTTCTCTGGCCTGACGCGCCATTTCGGCGACCTCGTCGGTCGCTATAGCCCGCCTCTCTTCCCGCCTCGCGGCCTGGAGCTCCGCCTTGGTGCTTACCAGCGCAGTGTTATGCTGCGTCTGGGTCGCACTGGCGTCGCTGTCCTCGTCGCGTATCAGCGTTTCAGGGCGCTTGATGAAACGACCCCGGGCGTCCCGCGACAGCGACGAGCTAGACGCCCGCCCTCTTCTGGCTGTCGGGACTTTAGCGACCGCCAGGTTCTCCTCGCTGGAGGTGAGGCCCGCCTCGGCCTCCGACGCGACAACGTCATACGGACGCTTTTGCCGCCTATGTTGTCCTCTCGACGACCCCTGGTCGGAGAGGACTTGGTCCCCAGAGGGACATGAGCCACCACGGCTCCCATCGACACTTTTAAATTTTGAAAAATTTTCCATTAGAAATCCCACGAGTATGGGGGAAATAACGGTCCGCCCGGGCAGTGCCCCCTGTACCCGGGTAAGCGTAGTGTGTAACCCAACCAGGGTGTCCGCAAGTACCCTGGAGGGGGTCGCACTAGTGACTGGATGCTCCAAAGAGCCCCGCCAGCCACTCATCCTCTCACGGTGCGCCGCCGCTTAGGATTCGGGGTGATTTGTTCTCGAGGTTTTCTTCCCCGCAGTCCGGGCGACGAAGCCAAGACCGACGGAGGGTACCTTACGCTGAGCCGCGAGACATGACCACGACACCCAGCATGTGTAAGAGTACCCTCCGATTTAACGACGGAGGCAGGGAAGACACACTCCCACTGCCCGCTCGGCGGTAGGTTAAGTACACGCCGAGCCCGTCCTTGCTCCTCCACTATGCCCTCTGCTAGGTCAGAGGGACACGTGGAGCAACGCCCCCATGGCCAGTGATTGGCCCCTCCCATGCCAGACTATCAGCCACGAGCAATAAGATTCCCCAACTGAGGAAAGTTATTACTCGTGCCCAGGGTGCACCGGCTCCATGACGAACGACTGCTGTTCCCCCCGGACGTATCCAAGCGGGACTAGCAGCCGGGAGCACACGAGGAGGTTGTCTGGCCCAGCACCCCACCGTAAGTCCTCCTGGATCAGGTTACGGAGTTTGTCCACTTCGTTTTGATTGAGGCAACTGTCCGTATTGTATGTTATCTGGTCCTTAGAACTTTGATTTCCCATTTTAGATGTCTTGTTGTTACGAGTAGTTGTGAATTAATGGTATATGTTAAGATCTATGTTAATATATATACGAATAGCTTGCTTATATCAGCGATTTTTATAGACGTACTACTGGCTTTACTTTACGTCCCGATCGTGTAGTGTACGTGTGTGAATGTCTGTAGAAATCCTTTGAATCTGGCACGTAGTTTGATTCGTCATTGATCATGAATGCTGGTTTCAATCTATCAATTGATATCACTGTCTCTTTATCCCTAATTCTAATGCAAAATGTTTTATCTGTTTTACTAATTACTGGGTAGGGTCCTTCATACGGCGGTGTCAGGGCTTTCTTAATTCTATCACACCGAACAAATACGTGTGAGCATTCTTTGAGTTCGGGATGCACAAATATAGCTTGGTTGTGGTTTTTTCTTTTCGGAATTGATGTCATTTGTGTGATGTCCTTTTGAATTTGTTTTACAAACTCTTCGTACGTTGATAACTGTGCTGCTGATGACTCAAAAAATCCTCCAGGGAGTCGTATTGGCGTTCCATATGTCATCTCTGCTGAACTATAACCTGTGTCTTCTCGCAAGCTACTCCGCAACCCGAGTAAAACTGTTGGAATTTCTTTTAACCAATTTTCGTTGGATTCTCTTGTCATTAACGCCACCTTTAAAGTTCTATGAAATCTCTCTATCATTCCATTGGATTGCGGATGATAAGGTGTTGTCCTAATTTTATGTATTCCCAAAAATTGTGAGAGTGACTCAAATATTCTTGATTCAAACTGTCGGCCTTGATCCGTAGTAATGCGCAATGGACATCCAAAACGAGTAATCCATCCTTCGAAAAGTGTCTTGGCTACTGTTTCTGCAGTTATATCTTCTACCGGAAATATTTCGGGCCATGACGTACAACGATCTATGATTGTGATTAAATATCTCTTCCCTTGTGAAATCGGAAGTGGTCCGACGATGTCAATATGTAAATGTTCAAAACGTTGCGCTGTCATAAATGTACCAGGAGGTGATATCGTATGTCGTTGTATTTTTGATTTTTGGCAGGCTATACATGATCTACACCAATTATTGATATCTTTGTTCATATACGGCCATAAATACCTTTGGGTTATCATTTTTCTCGTAGTTCTTTTTCCTGGATGGCTCATACCATGAATGGTATCGAAAATTTGTTTGCGAAATTGCTTTGGTAAGTAGGGGCGGCTTTTTCCAGTAGACGTGTCGCAGGTGATGTTTATTGTGGAACCCGGAAGCGTAATGTTTTTGAATTTTAATCTTTTATTGTCACGTAATTTACTTAGTTCATTATCTGTTGATTGACATTTTTCCAATTCAGCGTAATCGATAGGTGATGGCACGTATATTTCCTCTATTCGAGATAATGCATCGGCGGTAATATTGTCACGTCCGCTTATGTGTTGAATGTTGGTACTGTATTGTGAAATGAAATCTAACTGCCGGACCCGTCGCGGTGTATCGTTTGATGATGGTTTTTGGGAGAATGCGTATGTCAAAGGTCGGTGATCCGTAAATATTGTAAATTCTCTTCCCTCGATTAATCTGTGAAAATGTTTGACGGCCATGTATATTCCTAACAGCTCTCTGTCAAACGTAGAATATTTTTGTTGAGTTTCGCTCAATTTTTGTGAAAAAAAACCTAATGGTTCCCAATTGCGTCTGGATTTTTGTTGTAAAACTCCACCAACGCAAGTAGCACTAGCGTCGGTCATGAGCGCTAGTGATGCGTTGCGGGAAGGATGCGCTGTTAACACTGCGTTTTTCATGCTTTCCTTGCATTTTTCGTAAGCTTTGTCTGCTTCCGTTGTCCAAGGAACAGGTGAATTATCGTTCTTTTTTGAACCATGTAGATATTCGTTTAAAATTCTTTGATTTTCCGCTGCGCGTGGAATATTACTTCTGTAGAAATTGACCATGCCCAAAAATCGTCTTAATTCTTGAATTGTTTTCGGTTTGGGAAATTCCATGATTGCTTTGTAATTTTCTTCGGTAGGTTGTATTCCTTGGCTCGTTATATGATAACCTAAGAAATCTATTTCCCTTCTGAGAAATTCGCATTTTTCGAGATTAATGGTTATTCCATTCTCGTGTAAACGTTTGAAAACCGTTTCTAAATGCTGATAATGCAAATCTTCGTTGTCCGATGCGATGAGACAGTCGTCTACAAATATAAATACGAAGTTTAAATCTCTAAATAAGGAATCCATGAATCGTTGAAATGTTTGTGCCGCATTGCGTAATCCGAAAGGCATTCTTAAGTACTCAAAAAGTCCGAAAGGTGTGATGATGGCTGTTTTTTCTATATCTTTAACAGGAATACAGTGGTATGCTTTGCGTATATCTATCTTGCTTAGTATCTTCTTATTTTCTAATATGTATGTAAAGTCAGTTAATCTTGGTAGTGGGTATTTGTCCGGTACTGTCGTGCTATTGAGCATTCGATAGTCTCCGCACGGTCTCCATTCGCCATTTTTCTTTTTTACCATATGTAATGGGCTTGCCCATGGGCTATCTGACGGTCGGCAAATTCCGAGCTCTATCATATTTTGAAATTCCTTTTTGGCTATGTCGTATTTTTCTGGGGGTAATGGTCTTGCTCGAGCTGCGACGGGTGGTCCTGTAGTGATAATGTGGTGTTCAATCTTATGTTTAGGCGCATTGCGTAGAGAGGACTCTTTCGTGATGTCTTCGTATTTGTTTAAAAGTTGCGTAATACGTGAATTCGTTCCCACTGCGATAGTACGAATTGTTTGTTGTGTCGCTTTTTCTGAAGTTACATGCGTTGTCAGCTCTGTAACTTTGTCGATAAGTTTGCGACCTGCTATGTCGACTAATAGTTTATAGTGCTCTAGAAAATCTGCTCCAATTATTGGTTGTGTAACATCGGCGATTATAAAATTCCATTTATAACATCGTTGTAGTCCTAAATTCAAGGTAAGCGTCTTCTCGCCGTAAGTCCTAATTTTAGTCCCATTTGCAGCGTATAGTGTGTATTGTTCATTTTGTAAAATTGAATATCTCTGTTGCTTGCTAATGACTGAAATATTTGCGCCCGTGTCAATCAAAAACTTCATACCACTTTTTCGGTCGGTAATGGTGAGGCGATTGGATGGGTGGATTGCACAGAGTTTCGCCGTTGTCTGTGCTCTTATTCGTTTCCCTGGTTCCGTACGTAAGTCATTGGTTTCCAACCGCATGGTTTAATGCAGTTCCTTGCATATTTTCCGAATCTTTCGTGGTAGTAACAAAATCGATTTGCTCCTCTATAGTTTGTTCTCGGCCTCATAATCGGGAATTGTTGACGTTTCTTGAAATGATTGTGCGTGCTGGGTCGATAGCCATATTGACCTTGCTGAATTGCGTCAATATCTATCTGTAATTTTGCTAGCTGGGCTAAAATGCATGCTGTATTGTTGTCGTTTGAAGTGTCGTTGCTAACAGCTGATATTTCGGTTACTTTTGAATTCATTATTATTTTGTCTGCAATTTGGCTCAGTTTGTCAATTTCCATGTCTTCCGTAACTGCTAGAACCGTAGTAACTGATGTTGGTAAAAGCCTGAACCATAGTAGTTTAATTGTTTCGTCACTGATTTTTCCTCTCCCGAGGACTCGCATTTGACGTAATAACTGCGAAGGTTTTTGATCACCGAGTTCTGTCTCTGATATTAATTTTTGAAACTGTCGCTGTTCTGTTTCTTCGTAACAATCAATTAAACGTTCCTTGATGTTTTTATATTTATCTGTAGTCGGTGGTGAAGTGATTAGGTCACTAACTTGTAGTATTTCTTCCTTGGATAATTTTGCTATTACTGTACAGTATTTGTATTCGTCTCCTTGCTTCTGTGGTGCTAATATGGCTTCTAGTTGCGTGAACCATAATCTTGGTTGGTCTTTCCAAAATTCCGGAATGCGAGATAAAACCGAGGTGCCAGCAGCTACTTCAAGTGTTCCTTGCTGATTTATGTTCGCCTTGCATGGTGATTGTGCCATGTTTCTTGCTGCGTATTCGTTCGTCGGGGTCACCAATTTGCCATACTTCTTGGCAGTATATGATTAGGTATAAATGAGACAAAGTTGTAGTATAGTCTAGTTATAATTATCCAAAGGTGCATCTTATATACTAACGACTACGTGTTGATCACGGATAGTAGAAACATTTAATAGATATTGAACGTGCGATAAAGATCATAAGATTGCGATGTAGATTGTAGATACAGCACAAAGATATTGTACTGTAACATGTAACACCTATGTAACAACAATATTCTAACAAATAAAATCATTATTATTATATTATTATTATTAAAAATATTTAATATTGAAAAGAATTACAAGTACAACACATGCATATTAATATATAAAATACTACACAATAAAATTCATACTGAAATAAAATTTACAAAGAAATATAGTAGACATAAGCGCAATCTTAGAAATGCCAAAGATATACAATTACCCATACCACGAACCAACTACGGGAAAAAAATCTTGTGTATGAGGGCGCGCAACTATTTAATAAATTACCTAAGCATATAAAAGAATCTACAGTACGCGCGACATAACTTGGCCGGACTGAAGTTAGCTGTTTGTCAGTTTTTGGTTGCGCAGTACACAATTTTTAACGTAAACAATCCACTGCGCATTAAAACGGCGAACTTCACTCCGGCCAACTTATGCCGCGCGTACTGTAAATCGTTACAAATATTTAAAAAACTATTAAAACAATACATTATAAGCACAAATTAAAATAAAAAATAATACTACCATTATAACACTATTGTGTGTAGTAAGTATATTTAACTACGCTCAGGTACTACTTCTAGGAATTTCACATCTTCGCGGAACCGGCCGGTCGCCCGGGCGCCGCCGGGCGGTCCGTATCCTTTTGACGATTCATATGCAACTACCTACTTGTTCATAACAATATTTTACTGTCTTGTGTTCTCGGTGGTCTTATGTTAATTTAAAAGTAACTAAATTATAAGTCAAGGTGTAATGTAATCATTGTGAAAGTGATAAGGAAATTGTATTAAGTATTGTATGTTAATGTTGATAATACCTAGTCTTGTTTTGTATACCTACGTGCGTTAAATGATACTACTTGTAATGTGTGTTTCTCATGTAAGTGAATATTTTATTCTTATGAGAAATAAATCATCTTATACCACAAGTACTTAACTTACGCCGAATACCCTCGTAAATCCTTACTGCGCCTTAACATTGTGAAGGGCTTATCCGACGAATTGAAGTCTGCCATTGTCGTACGGGGTATCACCGATCCCCAAGTTATGGCTGCGGCTACTAACGCTAAACTGCCATTTACAGATTTAGTAGAGTTTTTATCTGTTTACATTAAATAAACCTAGAAATGATTATCGTCATTCTAACAATGCTGTTCGTACCCATAATAATGCGGCTTTTCACCGTAAACGTGATGCATCGGGGTCGGACGTAGTAGTAGTTTGCCTTAATTGCGGCAAGACGGGTCACAAAAAATGGTAATGTCCTAAGAAATTTAAAGATGAGAGTAGTTCAGAGAATCGCGTCTTAAGTACTCTTAAATTAAACTCGACCACATCAAGCGATAAAACTGTACGGTCAAATAAATACTGTACTTTTTGCAAGCTATAAAATATAAAAACTCCTTTATTAGGTATTGATAGGGATAGATTATTAACAGTCATTCAAGAGTTTTCAGATTTATTTATTTCTGGTACGGCTACCTCCACAGTGAACACAGGTAGTATGGAAATTAAATTAACCACTTCTACGCCTGTTAGTCATCGTCCTCATAAACTCTCTGTAGATGAAAAGAACAGAGTTAGAGATTATTGTCACCGATTTGCTTGGCAAGGGTATCAGTTCGGTGCGATCTGTCATTGACAACGGACGCGCTTACGTCGTACGCAATCATTAATATTTTTCGTCGAGCGCGGCGAGAGCCGCTGCTATTTCATCATGCGTTCGGAAGAACTCGTGGCGAACGAGGTCCTGGCGTTTCTGCAATATCAACTGGATGTCATGGACGAGGTTAGTGTTACCCAAATATGCACTACCAACTTCAGTGAAGAGGAGATACGCAGGGCCAAAACTCTGCTGTATGAGTCGCTAGAAATAGCCGACCGAATGCCGTCCCGCAGGAAGGATGAAAAGGGAGAGAGAAGTCTCCAAGACATAATAAAAATGTTGAAGGAGACCGAACCGGACGACGTGCCCACTTTTGTGGCAAAGGATTTGCGCAAGCTGCCCCCAGTCACATTTGACCACGTCGACGTCACCAGGTTGCTGAGGGATATTACGTCCCTAAAATCAAGCCTAGTCGAGATGCAGTTGAAGTTAGAAGCATCGCAATCCACCATCAGCGAACTACGTACCGAAGTGGCAGATTTGCGCAATTCAGTTTCTAGGTCACATGAGCTGGCTAACAACTACAACGCACGTCACGGAGAGGTCAATGCATCGCATCTGAGCTTCGAGTCAGCAAAATTCAACTCGTCGCCGGCCGCTGTCACTGCAAGCGTTGCACTACGACACCACGCCCTCCCCGCGTCCCCCATCGTTGGGATACCGACGAACGCTAGCACGTCATCGCCAAGACGATACTCGGATGCCGTTATTGAAGCTCCCACAAAAGATCAGCGGCAACCTAAATCAGCCCAGGTGCCACCCGTGCCAGTACGCAGCGCAGTACCATCAGTAACTAGGCATGGGCAGGCCGACGAAGAAGGCTTCATGAAGGTAGAGAAGAAAAAGAAGAAGCCTGCTTGTTGTAATCAGTGCGGAACTGCACTGACCGGACCGAACATGTTATTGCGTCCCGCTACACCTACGACGCAACTTTACGTGTCGCGATTACATCACACCACGAAGGCAGAAGAGATCGTGGAGTACGTAAGAATAAAAACTAAGTTCACCGTGAGGGTCGAGAAGTTGGAGTCGCGCCACAAAGTTAACTTTAAATCTTTTGTGGTGCGTGTCCCGAATAGTCACTTGGAGACCTTCCTAAAAGAAGAATTTTGGCCGAAGGGAGTCGTGTATCGGCGTTTTCGCGGAAGGCTACATGACACCACGACACAGCGCACTACGTCGCCGAACTTACTACGTAGTTAATAGATTGTACTTATATAGATTTTATGTATTAGTGTATTATTATGGTTTGTATATATGTGTATTGTTTTCTATGGGTCTTTGTTACCTGAAATAAATGAATAAATAAAAAAAAAAAAATTCCCCTTTATTATATATATTTTTTAAAGATTGAAAAAAAAAATCGTGAATCAAAGTCAGATTACGCAAGTCCTGTCATCCTCGTCATAAAGAAAGATGGGAGTGACAGGATGTGAGTCGATTACCGGGCACTGAACGCAATTACTATCAAAGAGAGATTTCCTCTGCCACTGATCGATGACCATATCGACAAGCTTGGCAACTTTGAGATATTCCTTAGCCTTGATATGGCTACTGGATTTCATCAATTGCCGATGAAGGATGATGACTCTATAAGCAAAACTGCATTCGTTACGCCTGAGGAGCATGGCCAATGCTCCTATTGTCTATCAAAGAGTCATAACAAAAACATTAAATCTACTCATAGATGCTGGGACAATATTTAGCTACATTGATGATGTCCTAATTTTAAGTCATTCGGTGGACGAGGGTTTTAAATTATTGCGAGAGGTTTTACAGGTACTTAAATCAGCAGGTTTTTCAGTAAATTAAAAAAAAATTAACCTTCTGTCTGATTTACAGACTTATTTGTGGTGTGTCAGGTAAGTGTGAGGAGCTGAAATATCAAACTCGATTGACGACGATGAATTTATTCTGATTTTTACAATTTATACGTTAATACTAATTACCTTCCATATACAAATATTACAAACTAATGTGTCGTTCTTCCTAATGAGCGACGCAAGCGCTTTTATAAACTCGCTTCGGAGGAGGAAGGGAGCCCCCCCCCCCCGCACCGTGTAGGGTTAGGCGTTAACATACTCCCCACGTCCCCCTCCCTTCAACTGTCCTTCCTTAGGCTCGAACAGAGGGCACAGGCGATTTACAGCTCGACGAATTGTGCCATTAGATATCATCACATCAGCTACTCGGGAGACACCATCATTGCCCATGTGCAGGGTTTGTATACGTCCAATCTTCCATTTTAAGGGAGGCAGGCCTTAATAATCAGGTGTCTCCAATACGTAAGGCAGTATCAGGGCTTCGCCATTTGGTACGATGCTGTAACTCCGTTATGTACTCATGTTGCCATCTCGTCCAAAAATGCTGTCGCATCTGTTCCAATTGTTCATATCTGTGGAGTCTGTGGTAGTTAATATTTGTCAATACTGGAGAGGGAAGCGCTATAAGAGGTTTACCGACGAGAAAATGCCCGGGAGTCAGAGGATGGAAATCATTGGGATCGGATGACATAGGAAACAAAGGTCGGGAATTCAAGATGGCTTCTACTTGGACAAATAACGTGGACAGTTCCTCGTAAGTTAAATGTCTATCTCTTAAAATTAACTTGATATGAAACTTCGCTGACTTTACTCCCGCTTCCCATAATCCCCCGAAAGGACATCGACCATCGTCCATACATCATGGGGCCCACAACTTGATGAACCGTTACAAATTCCAAATTAGTGGCATTAGTTAGATAAATGCCTGCCTCATTAGTCTAGTGGTCCCAAGCGCGACTGCTACACTAGAGGTCCTGGGTTCGATCCCCAGGTCGAGCAAAGTGTTATTGGGTTTTTCTATGAAATTCTCAGTAGCAGCTCGGAGTCTGGATTTGTGCCCGGTGAATGGCTATAGGCTCGCCCCCTATAACATGGGACCTAAACATACCGGCGAACTGTGGGTGTACATTAAGTACGCCTCTGCCTAACCCTTCGGGGAATACAGGCGTGATGGTATTGTCGGGGGTGGACTGTATATAATGTGAATAATCTTGAAAATAAAATAGCCGGTCTTCCAAGTAATACGAGTTTATTCTCCTCTCTTCAGTTATTTCCTTTCTGGAGTTGTTTCCAGAGCGAGAGCTTAAGGCGAAGTGCATGCCAGCGTGCCACTTGTGTCGTCTCATCACCCCGCATGGGGTGCGAGGAGTCGGTGTCGGGGCGTTGGCCCCCTGACCGAGGCGTCAGTCGCGGGCTAGGACGCTAGCCCGGTCATTGGGTTGGGTAAGGAACCCCTTTGAGTGTAGGATGTGGGGGCGCGCACACGCGCGCGCACGCGAACCCTACCGTTATTTTGGCTCGGCTTTCGCTTCGCCGGGAGTCGTTGCTATGTGTTTTTCGGCAGGAGCGCCCTAAGTGTTTCACGCTGCCCGTGCGACCAGATCCCCGCTAGGTGAGACCCCCGGTTGCCCGGGGGAGGCCCGGCGAAGACCGATCAAGCAACAGGGCAGCGACTTTAGGTGGCGCCCCCTGCGAAATCGGTGTCTGACCCGGTTTTTACAGTGAAATCAGGGCTAGCCAAAGACACTGCAAGAACCGAGACGAGGTGGTGTACTGGGCGACTTTGTGTGTGTGTGTACGTCGCTCAGTGGTTGCTACGGCGTTCCCGCACTCGCCCGAGGGCGTCGCGCGGGTAGCCGCGCGTGAGTCATCGCGATTGCGGAGTAATGTTTTGTATGCGCCTCGCGGGCGTTGCGCCTATGTTAACTTAGACAGCAACGCGCGCGGCGGGGGTGTGTGTTATGTGTTTTGTGGAGTCTCATTGTTTGAACGGGTCGCGTGTAGAGTGGGTGCGGCCCGTTCAGGTGTCAAGTCCGGTGGGTGGCCCGCACTGTGGTCTACGGGCAGGAGGTCGCGCGGGTAGCGCCTGGCGTCGGGGGGGCGCGCGTGCCAGGGCGCCATGCCCTTGATGTGCAGCCAGGCGGAGGCGTCAGCACGCGCGAACATCTTCTTCGCCATCCCTTCGACGAAGTGCTCGATGCTCTCAACCCGGAGGTCCCTGTGGATCACAGAATTCCTCACGTAGCGAGCCGCGTGAGTGATTTGGCGTAATGTGGTGTTCTGGATTGCCCTAAGTTTCTTTCTGTGCGACTCGCACGTGAGGGCGAGCCAAGCTGGGGCAGCGTACGTGAGCTGCGGGCGAATGTAGGTCTTATAGACGCCCAGCTTGACTCGTAGGGGCAGATTCGAGGAGAGCACCGGCCGGAGCAGGTGGCGCGTGGTCTTCACCCGCGCGACTGTCTTCCGGACGTGCGGGCCCATGGTGAGCCGATGATCGATGGTGACCCCCAAGTACTTGGCGGTCCGGGCCCATGCGATATCGGCCCCCATGAGTTCAAGGTTGGGTGGGTGAAAGTCACCGCGTCCTGTGACTGATCGCCCGTGTCTTACCCACGTTGACCGACAGTCTCCACTTGCGGAGCCAGTCGGGGAGGTCGTCCAGCGCGCGCTGCATCTTAACGGCCGCGTGGGCCGCCGAGAGCGAGGTGGTGAGGTACGCGGCGTCGTCCGCGTACAGCGCGAGCGTCGAGGAGTGCGTGGCGGGAATGTCGTCGGTGTATACTGAGTATAACACAGGCGATAAACAGCTGCCCTGGGGCACCCCCGCGGAGATGGGGTACGCGCCAGACAGCTGGTCCTCCACCGCAGCCATTGAACCGTCTGTCCTGTAGGAAGGAGGAGACCACCTGTACAAGTCGACGGGGCGTGGTCGTGTGCGTCAGTTTGTAGAGCAGACCGGTATGCCAGACTCTATCAAACGCCTTCTCCATGTCGAGGAATACTGCGGCGGCGTACTCACGCTTATTGACAGCCGCTGTCAGTATGTGCAGCACCCTCGACAGCTGAAGCGTCGTGCTGTGTTCAGCGCGGAACCCGAATTGTTCTGCCCGAGGGGTGATGTGGGGTATCAGGAATCGCAGCAGGAGCGCCTCAAACACCTTAGAGGTGGTGGCCAGCAGCGTGATCGGCCGATAGCCCTCCGGCTTTCTCATGTTTTTCCCCGGTTTGGGGATCATTATGATTTTCCCCGTCTCACGCATGCCAGCGTGTAATTGGCCTCGTCTTTTATACCATTTCCCTCAAAAAATGTAGGCGCCCTGATTGGCCGACCAATCAGAGGCCGCGAATTTTTACCAATCACCGCTTGGGTGCGCGGGCGTGCACTTAGCTTATTAGGCTCGGAACTTTACCGGATCGAGAGCCGTTTGCCTTATTTCTATTTATTTTACTACAAAATATGGTACATTCATTAACAACAATGTTGAATTCCTACATGATCTTAACGTATATCGAAGGAACAAACGGACATAATATTTATTAAAACTTAAAGTATTTACCTAATTACATCTATAAAACTTATTAAGGGGTAAATAAACAACAAAAATATCAATCGTTTTAATAACACCATATCGTGTAGTAAACCTTAATCCTAGATCTATTTAATTACTATACACATATAATACATAAAGCTACGTCGTCCGTTACATCCTCCCCCCGGCGCAGGTATCCCGTAGCCTTAAGTCTTTACCGGAAGGACGACCAGCTTCGTGACCGGTCTTCGGAAGGTTCCCGCTGAGGTCCTCACGTCGGCTGAGCGCACCTGACCGTCTGGACCAGCGTAGACAGTCTCCACCACTCCTCTGGGCCACACTCCGCGAGGCAGAGTTGAGTCGACCACTATGACCAGGTCGCCGACTTGTAGGCATCGCTGTTTGCTTTGCGACGCTCCCCGTGGTACCAGCGTGGGTAGGTATTCTCTGACCCAACGCCGCCAGAAGTGATCAGCCAGCGCTTGGGTCATCCTCCACTGCTTGCGGTTATCTTCTTCGCAGGGCCCAGTGTATGGGAGGCCCGACGATGTCCCGATAAGAAAATGGTTGGGGGTGAGCGCTTCAGGATCCCTAGGGTCGACAGAGACGTGTGTTAGGGGCCGAGAGTTCACTGCATGCTCAGCCTCTGCCAGTAATGTCGATAGCACCTCTTCCTTTACTGCCCGCTGATGGAGCGTGGCTCCTAGCGCCGTTTTGACGGAGCGCACCAACCGTTCCCACGCTCCCCCCATATGGGGAGCTCCAGGCGGGATAAATTTCCATCTCATACGGTGTTCGAGTCCAAAATTGGTGAACTCTTTAGTCCACTCCTTGTAGGCGGCTTGCAACTCCGCGTATGCCCCTCTAAAGTTGGTTCCGTTGTCCGAGTACATGACTCGGGGCCAGCCTCTTCTCGCCGCCATTCGTCGAATTGCCATCACCGCAGAGTCTGTAGACAAGCTGGATACTAATTCCAGGTGCACCGCTCTCGTGGTCAGACATGTGAAGAGCGCACCCCAGCGTTTTTCGTGTCTCCTACCTATCACCACAGTCATCGGGCCAAAGTAGTCGACCCCGCAGCTTGTAAAAGGTCGCTGGAACTGTGTCAGCCTCTCTACGGGTAGATCTCCAATTGTCGGTCTCGCAGGCATTGCCTTCGTGATGCGGCAGGTCTGACACTGATGCGCTACCGCTCTGACCGTTGGGCGTAGGTTGACCACCCAAAACCTTTGTCGTAATTCGACATTTGACTATCCTTTCATTGTTCGCATGTCCTGCCTTGCGATGCGCGTGACCCACTAGCAGCTTGGTAAACGGATGCCGACTGTTCAGGATCACGGGCATTTTCTGACCCTCGGTTACTGCTGCCCGTCCAATTCGTCCTCTGACTCTTAGAATACCGTCGTGAAGCATTGGATCCAGCTTGTATATATGGCTGGACTTAGGTATTGTCTCGTTCTTCTGCAGCAGTCCTGTTTCCGTGGCGTAGTCATCGAGCTGAGCCTGTCTTATCCAGATGTCTTCGGCCCTTTCAATTAAATCGACGGTCATCTGCTTAGACCTGTCTTTACATTTTCCTCGGAAGAGCAAGGGCACTGCTGTCGTTCGCAATAGCTTTTCATAGGAGGTGAATTTGTTTGCATCCGGTAGATGCGTCGGGGCCTCTTTCTTCATTATGGCTGTTGCGTACGTCGCTTCCTCTTCTCGATTATCGTGTTTGCGCTCCTCCTTCGGCCATACGTCCTCGTCCTGATATAGGAATGAGGGCCCGACGAACCATCTGTCGCTTGTCCTCATGTTAGTCGCATATATAGGGCGTGTGGCGTCGTCTGCAACATTCAGGTCTGTTGGCACCCATCTCCATTGAGTGGCGTCGGATAACTCGGCGATCTCTCCCAGGCGATGAGCTACGAACGGTGTGTACTTGACGGCGTCCTTCTCTATCCATCTTAACACGGTCTGGGAATCCGTCCAGTACACGACGCGCCTTGGCTTGTCCCGGTGTCCTTCTATAATGGTTTGTGCTAGACGCGCTCCTATTAGCGCTGCTTGTAGCTCCAGGCGGGGAATGGTCACAGCTCGCAGTGGAGCCACTCGCGCCCTCGCTGCCATCAGTCGCACAGACACTTGCCCGTCCGGGCGTTGGATCCTCCAGTAGGCGGCCGTCGCGTACGCCTGTTCGCTGGCATCACAGAAAATGTGTAAGTCTATGACGTCCGTGGGCGCTTTATCGTAACACCTGGGTATGCGCAGGGAGGCCACTTCATCTAAGCTTCGCATCCATTCTTCGAAATTTGTCGCGTCTGCCTCAGGGTTCTCTTCGTCCCACCCCAAGCCATTCCTCCATAAGTTTTGGAGCAGGATCTTCCCGGCGATGGTGAAGTGGCTGATGAGGCCCAAGGGGTCGTAGACCGACATCACTGCGCTGAGGGCTTCTCGTTTCGTTGGCGGCCTGTTTCTAATCCTCACTTCAGGTGCCACTCGATTGAAGCCGGTATTAAAACTTAACTCGTCTGAGTTCGTTTGCCATAGCAAGCCCAACGTCTTATCTGTATTTTCTTCTCTTGAGCCCAAGTTCACCTCAACATGGGTTGCTGGCGTGCCCACTGTTATGCTCTTCACTACCGCCTGCCTTTTAGAGCACCACCCTCTCAGATTGAAGTGCGCATTTTGATGGATCTTCACCACTTCGCGCGCTGTCTTGATCGCCTCTTCCTCTGTAGCGAAGCTGTCCACGTAGTCGTCCATGTAGTGGTTTAACGTGATGGCTCGCACTGCTTCAGGGTATTCATGCGAGTACAACTTTGCATTGGCGTCTCGAACAGTGTGCGCGATGAAGGGTGAACAAGAGGCCCCGAAGATCATGGACGTCATCTTGTACTTCACGGGTGACTTGACGCGTTCTTCCCCTCGCCAAAGGAACATCTGCGCGGGCTGATCCTGCTCTCTGATCTTGACTTGGAGGAACATCTCTTGGATATCCGCGGTGACCGCCACGGGGCGTTCCCGAAATCGAAATAAGATCCCAGGCAGCGGTCTCAGGAGGTCAGGGCCCTCTAGTAGGAAGTCGTTTAAACATACTCCACTATAGCGATGGGCAGCGTCGAACACCATTCGCACCTTTTCTGGTTTATTCGGGTTCACAACCGGAAAATGTGGTAGGTACCACATCTTCTTACTTTGATCTTCAGTGCCGTCGCATTTCTTGGCGTACCCTTTCTTCAATAGGTTTTCGACTTGGGCGCTGTATCGTTCTGCGAAGATCGGTGAAGAGTCCATCTTTTTTTCTAATGTCTTCAGTCTTCTGAGAGCACTGTTGTCGTCGTTGGGCATCGTTTCTTCTTCATTGCGCCATGGGAGCCCGACTTCAAAACGACCGTTGATCCTTTTCATCGTACGATCAACGATAGCTATTGCTTGTGTATCTTCCGGCTTCATTTTCTTCGATAGAGATACCCCGAGGTCATCTATCTTCATATTATGTCCATCTAAATCATGAATAATGATTTTTATGAGGTGACGAGCACGCCCTGGCTCCTTACGTATTATAAAAGACTTATTGTTCAGAGTTCTTGATTTATTTTTTCTCTTTTTCAACGTTTGTTCTGCAGCTTTCTGCTGTTGATACTCCTCATGTGATCTTGCCGCTACTTCAGTATACCAGCTCTCTATCTTGAGCGAAGTTAAAAGGATTCATTATTGGGTCAAAAGGATTCATTATCGGGTCTGAATCACCAACCAAATTCTGAAACAGAAAGAACAATAATGTTAGAACTAAATAAAGAAGGGTGAATTAGCCAGTCATTTTTTTATCGTATTCTCTGAAACAAAAAGATCCTTATGAGTGAATACCAATAATTGTACATATCTATTTAATAATAATAATATAAAATCTGATTTGTAACTCACTTGTAAATTTATTCTCTGGTTCGTATCCAAAACCGGACTGTAGCTCGGTGACATCGACATGATTCTGAAATGAATAACGATATAATGAAAATAAGCTAAATTAAAAAATATAAGTAAATACTGGTTTCTACTTTTTACGGCAACATCTGGCTGCAGAGCTTTAACATGTCAAACAAGTACTACATGACAACAAGCTCCGAATACCGCGCCCTCGTCACAGAAACCGCGTGAAACGTGCCACAGTCGAACGCCTACCTGCTATATTACCATATGTTAGAGGAGTCACAGACAAGATTGGCTATATTTTGAAGCGAGCTTCAATCAAAATATACTTCAAGCCGCTGAAGAAGATTAGTCAGTTCCTACCACCTGTCAAGTGCCATGTTACAGTACAATATCTTTGTGCTGTATCTACAATCTACATCGCAATCTTATGATCTTTATCGCACGTTCAATATCTATTAAATGTTTCTACTATCCGTGATCAACACGTAGTCGTTAGTATATAAGATGCACCTTTGGATAATTATAACTAGACTATACTACAACTTTGTCTCATTTATACCTAATCATATACTGCCAAGAAGTATGGCAAATTGGTGACCCCGACGAACGAATACGCAGCAAGAAACATGGCACAATCACCATGCAAGGCGAACATAAATCAGCAAGGAACACTTGAAGTAGCTGCTGGCACCTCGGTTTTATCTCGCATTCCGGAATTTTGGAAAGACCAACCAAGATTATGGTTCACGCAACTAGAAGCCATATTAGCACCACAGAAGCAAGGAGACGAATACAAATACTGTACAGTAATAGCAAAATTATCCAAGGAAGAAATACTACAAGTTAGTGACCTAATCACTTCACCACCGACTACAGATAAATATAAAAACATCAAGGAACGTTTAATTGATTGTTACGAAGAAACAGAACAGCGACAGTTTCAAAAATTAATATCAGAGACAGAACTCGGTGATCAAAAACCTTCGCAGTTATTACGTCAAATGCGAGTCCTCGGGAGAGGAAAAATCAGTGACGAAACAATTAAACTACTATGGTTCAGGCTTTTACCAACATCAGTTACTACGGTTCTAGCAGTTACGGAAGACATGGAAATTGACAAACTGAGCCAAATTGCAGACAAAATAATAATGAATTCAAAAGTAACCGAAATATCAGCTGTTAGCAACGACACTTCAAACGACAACAATACAGCATGCATTTTAGCCCAGCTAGCAAAATTACAGATAGATATTGACGCAATTCAGCAAGGTCAATATGGCTATCGACCCAGCACGCACAATCATTTCAAGAAACGTCAACAATTCCCGATTATGAGGCCGAGAACAAACTATAGAGGAGCAAATCGATTTTGTTACTACCACGAAAGATTCGGAAAATATGCAAGGAACTGCATTAAACCATGCGGTTGGAAACCAATGACTTACGTACGGAACCAGGGAAACGAATAAGAGCACAGACAACGGCGAAACTCTGTGCAATCCACCCATCCAATCGCCTCACCATTACCGACCGAAAAAGTGGTATGAAGTTTTTGATTGACACGGGCGCAAATATTTCAGTCATTAGCAAGCAACAGAGATATTCAATTTTACAAAATGAACAATACACACTATACGCTGCAAATGGGACTAAAATTAGGACTTACGGCGAGAAGACGCTTACCTTGAATTTAGGACTACAACGATGTTATAAATGGAATTTTATAATCGCCGATGTTACACAACCAATAATTGGAGCAGATTTTCTAGAGCACTATAAACTATTAGTCGACATAGCAGGTCGCAAACTTATCGACAAAGTTACAGAGCTGACAACGCATGTAATTTCAGAAAAAGCGACACAACAAACAATTCGTACTATCGCAGTGGGAACGAATTCACGTATTACGCAACTTTTAAACAAATACGAAGACATCACGAAAGAGTCCTCTCTACGCAATGCGCCCAAACATAAGATTGAACACCACATTATCACTACAGGACCACCCGTCGCAGCTCGAGCAAGACCATTACCTCCAGAAAAATACGACATAGCCAAAAAGGAATTTCAAAATATGATAGAGCTCGGAATTTGCCGACCGTCAGATAGCCCATGGGCAAGCCCATTACATATGGTAAAAAAGAAAAATGGCGAATGGAGACCGTGCGGAGACTATCGAATGCTCAATAGCACGACAGTACCGGACAAATACCCACTACCAAGATTAACTGACTTTACATACATATTAGAAAATAAGAAGATACTAAGCAAGATAGATATACGCAAAGCATACCACTGTATTCCTGTTAAAGATATAGAAAAAACAGCCATCATCACACCTTTCGGACTTTTTGAGTACTTAAGAATGCCTTTCGGATTACGCAATGCGGCACAAACATTTCAACGATTCATGGATTCCTTATTTAGAGATTTAAACTTCGTATTTATATTTGTAGACGACTGTCTCATCGCATCGGACAACGAAGATTTGCATTATCAGCATTTAGAAACGGTTTTCAAACGTTTACACGAGAATGGAATAACCATTAATCTCGAAAAATGCGAATTTCTCAGAAGGGAAATAGATTTCTTAGGTTATCATATAACGAGCCAAGGAATACAACCTACCGAAGAAAATTACAAAGCAATCATGGAATTTCCCAAACCGAAAACAATTCAAGAATTAAGACGATTTTTGGGCATGGTCAATTTCTACAGAAGTAATATTCCACGCGCAGCGGAAAATCAAAGAATTTTAAACGAATATCTACATGGTTCAAAAAAGAACGATAATTCACCTGTTCCTTGGACAACGGAAGCAGACAAAGCTTACGAAAAATGCAAGGAAAGCATGAAAAACGCAGTGTTAACAGCGCATCCTTCCCGCAACGCATCACTAGCGCTCATGACCGACGCTAGTGCTACTTGCGTTGGTGGAGTTTTACAACAAAAATCCAGACGCAATTGGGAACCATTAGGTTTTTTTTCACAAAAATTGAGCGAAACTCAACAAAAATATTCTACGTTTGACAGAGAGCTGTTAGGAATATACATGGCCGTCAAACATTTTCACAGATTAATCGAGGGAAGAGAATTTACAATATTTACGGATCACCGACCTTTGACATACGCATTCTCCCAAAAACCATCATCAAACGATACACCGCGACGGGTCCGGCAGTTAGATTTCATTTCACAATACAGTACCAACATTCAACACATAAGCGGACGTGACAATATTACCGCCGATGCATTATCTCGAATAGAGGAAATATACGTGCCATCACCTATCGATTACGCTGAATTGGAAAAATGTCAATCAACAGATAATGAACTAAGTAAATTACGTGACAATAAAAGATTAAAATTCAAAAACATTACGCTTCCGGGTTCCACAATAAACATCACCTGCGACACGTCTACTGGAAAAAGCCGCCCCTACTTACCAAAGCAATTTCGCAAACAAATTTTCGATACCATTCATGGTATGAGCCATCCAGGAAAAAGAACTACGAGAAAAATGATAACCCAAAGGTATTTATGGCCGTATATGAACAAAGATATCAATAATTGGTGTAGATCATGTATAGCCTGCCAAAAATCAAAAATACAACGACATACGATATCACCTCCTGGTACATTTATGACAGCGCAACGTTTTGAACATTTACATATTGACATCGTCGGACCACTTCCGATTTCACAAGGGAAGAGATATTTAATCACAATCATAGATCGTTGTACGTCATGGCCCGAAATATTTCCGGTAGAAGATATAACTGCAGAAACAGTAGCCAAGACACTTTTCGAAGGATGGATTACTCGTTTTGGATGTCCATTGCGCATTACTACGGATCAAGGCCGACAGTTTGAATCAAGAATATTTGAGTCACTCTCACAATTTTTGGGAATACATAAAATTAGGACAACACCTTATCATCCGCAATCCAATGGAATGATAGAGAGATTTCATAGAACTTTAAAGGTGGCGTTAATGACAAGAGAATCCAACGAAAATTGGTTAAAAGAAATTCCAACAGTTTTACTCGGGTTGCGGAGTAGCTTGCGAGAAGACACAGGTTATAGTTCAGCAGAGATGACATATGGAACGCCAATACGACTCCCTGGAGGATTTTTTGAGTCATCAGCAGCACAGTTATCAACGTACGAAGAGTTTGTAAAACAAATTCAAAAGGACATCACACAAATGACATCAATTCCGAAAAGAAAAAACCACAACCAAGCTATATTTGTGCATCCCGAACTCAAAGAATGCTCACACGTATTTGTTCGGTGTGATAGAATTAAGAAAGCCCTGACACCGCCGTATGAAGGACCCTACCCAGTAATTAGTAAAACAGATAAAACATTTTGCATTAGAATTAGGGATAAAGAGACAGTGATATCAATTGATAGATTGAAACCAGCATTCATGATCAATGACGAATCAAACTACGTGCCAGATTCAAAGGATTTCTACAGACATTCACACACGTACACTACACGATCGGGACGTAAAGTAAAGCCAGTAGTACGTCTATAAAAATCGCTGATATAAGCAAGCTATTCGTATATATATTAACATAGATCTTAACATATACCATTAATTCACAACTACTCGTAACAACAAGACATCTAAAATGGGAAATCAAAGTTCTAAGGACCAGATAACATACAATACGGACAGTTGCCTCAATCAAAACGAAGCGGACAAACTCCGTAACCTGATCCAGGAGGACTTACGGTGGACAAGAAATGTTGCAATGGGACAGATTATTTTAACAATCGGCGTGATCCTACTTTACGGCATAATGAAAACACTGGACAGAAGAATGAAGAGTTTAACGGAAAAAAATAATAAACACTCGTGCAACAGCTAAGTCAAAATTACATACGTCAGCAAATCACACCACAACAGGCGTCATCAAATTCCACCGCGTACAATAGCATTATTATTTATATACATCAGCAAATAACTAGTAAGGTTTAGGTCAAATTTATATTGTAAACACTATTACCATAATAATATTTTTTTTTTTAAAGGGGGGTGTACTGTTACAGTACAATATCTTTGTGCTGTATCTACAATCTACATCGCAATCTTATGATCTTTATCGCACGTTCAATATCTATTAAATGTTTCTACTATCCGTGATCAACATGTAGTCGTTAGTATATAAGATGCACCTTTGGATAATTATAACTAGACTATACTACAACTTTGTCTCATTTATACCTAATCATATACTGCCAAGAAGTATGGCAAATGCCACATACCTCTGCAAGATGCAGGTGTATACAAGCTAGATTGTGATTGCGGTCTCTCTTACATAGGCCAAACTAAAAGAAGTATAGGGACCCGCGTAAAAGAACACATCGCTGATGTCAAACACCGCCGTTTCAAGAAGTCAGCAGTTTGTGAACATACTCTAGACAAGGCCCAGCACTACATCAGATTTGATAAACCACAAGTCCTCGCAAAAGAAAACCGATTCCTTCCCAGGATGATCCGTGAGGCTATTGAAATTAAAAAACATCCAAATTTCAATAGAGAAGATGGCTGGGTCTTACCACCTGCTTGGAACCCCATTATAGATTCCAAAAATCAAAATCCTAGCCCAAAACTGCAAGACCAAAGCATACGGTGAGCTCGTTCTGCGTGAATCGGATCGCCAATAATTAACAAAAATGTAAGGTAGCTGTTAGTAATTGTAACATTAAGACGTCCAACAACTTAGTCTACCCGTGACCATGGATGCTGTAAAGGATCCGAAACGTCGGGAATCAAATAATATCAATACAACGCGATAAAATCCGTAAAAAGTAGTTTTATTTCAATGTCTAATATTCGCGTGGTAGGGTTCGCGGTGGCTTAGAGGTCAGAGCGTCTGGTATATCAAACCAGAAGACGCAGGTTCGAATCCTGCCCGCGATTGAATTTTTTCCTTTACTAAAAAATAACTTAATAATCATAGCATGGAAAATGCAAAAAATTCACAAAAAGATAGTTAATAGGTAAGGTGGCATCGTACGACACTGAACTAACTGTAAAGTAAGTCGTGTCGGTTGAGAGGTAAGGTAACTTACCTCTCATAGATGTCACCAACGTCACCTTATGACGTAAATTCAGAATGTGAAGGCAAAATTTCAATCATGCGGGTAGGGTTCGCGGTGGCTTAGAGGTCAGAGCGTCTGGTATATCAAACCAGAAGACGCAGGTTCGAATCCTGCCCGCGATTGAATTTTTTCCTTTACTAAAAAATAACTTAATAATCATAGCATGGAAAATGCAAAAAATTCACAAAAAGATAGTTAATAGGTAAGGTGGCATCGTACGACACTGAACTAACTGTAAAGTAAGTCGTGTCGGTTGAGAGGTAAGGTAACTTACCTCTCATAGATGTCACCAACGTCACCTTATGACGTAAATTCAGAATGTGAAGGCAAAATTTCAATCATGCGGGTAGGGTTCGCGGTGGCTTAGAGGTCAGAGCGTCTGGTATATCAAACCAGAAGACGCAGGTTCGAATCCTGCCCGCGATTGAATTTTTTCCTTTACTAAAAAATAACGGCAGCATATGTTAAGGACTCATACCATTTTGTCAGTGAAATAAAACGTCTACATCTCACCGACAATGAAACTATGGTCCGTTTTGATGTTCAGTCGTTATTTACATGCTTACCAGTTGAAGACTGCATCAGAATTGTATCTAAGAAACTGTTAGAGAATAACATGCCCATTGAATATGCTGAACTATTAAAACATTGCCTCACATCTGGCTATATGTTATGGAATAATAAATTCTACACGCAAGTGGATGGTGTAGCAATGAGCTCTCCAGTATAATTTAATTTTTTTTATATATAATTTATTTATTTGACTTTAAAATCATAGGTTACAGTTATGTACAAACATGAAACGTGATCAATTAACAAAATTACAAGCTTATTATAAAGACATCTGTGTCTGAATTAGATATAAGAATATATCTGTATCTCAGACATCAGCGTAATTCAGTCTTCCTCTTGAGTAATGCTATAGTTACAACAGACTTATAAAATAAAGTACATATCATTTAACTTAAGGCCTTTCTGAATCTAATCTAAACATAATAAACATAAGTACATAAACAGGAATGACAGTAGAGTATTGTGAAGTCCTCTCGGTGAGTAGAATGTGGGTGTGTGAGTGTGTGTGAGAGGGTGAGTATCCTTCCTAATTATTTTAACTTAGAATACTTAATAATTTCTCAGTCTCATCGTATGTCAGACTATGAACATACCGGAAAACTGTATTTTTACAATGATACAGGTTCAGGGAATATATTTCCGTAATTTTATTTATTTGATTATACAAATATGGGCCAAGGAAACAAAAATAATTATTCACATATGGATGTTTAAAGTGAGCCTGATCAGTATTAGTGATGGCTCTACGTCTTCTCGTATGATCGCCTTTATTGTATTGTAGCCTAGAATGCTGTAATAGAACCGTTAATAAAACAAAAAGCTGACGAACGGACAAAACCTCACAAGACTTGTATAGAAGATGTGTTGGATATCTGAAAGGACGGAATGTACAAACCTTCAGAACAGCCCTCTGAGCTATCTCAAGTAAAATAAAAATACTTTTATGGGCACCTCCCCAGATAGTAATGCAATATTGAAGGATTGATTGACCTAGGGCTAAGTATACTTGTTTTACTAACTTTGGAGGCGCGACATGTCTCAAGTTCTTGAAAACATAGATTAGTTTTCGAAGTCTCGTTACCATTAAGTCAATGTGGGCTTTAAATGTCAGGTTATTATCCAGGATAACTCCAATGTACTTAAGCGAAGAGGTCTTGGCCAAGGGCGAGCAAGAGCAGATTGAGCTGTTACAACAGTTATGTGCAGTTAAAGAGTAAGATGGAGGTGGTAGGTTAACATTTCGCATTGAAAAAATCATATATTGAGTTTTAGAAAAATTAAGAGTAAGCGAGTTATTCTGTAACCAATGTGTCACAACGTCTAATCCAAATTGTGCATCTGTAAAAACATCGTCCCAGTTTTTGCCAGAGAATAATAAAACTGTGTCATCTGCATACGATACTATTTTTCCACCCAAAATATCTATGTTACACAGGTCATTTAGATATGCAAGGAAAAGGGTCGGTCCTAGAATGCTACCTTGCGGTACACCGTAATTGACTGGAAGTTCCTTTCTGGTTAAATCATTAATTTTGACGCACTGATAACGATTTGAAAGATAGTCTTTAATCAGTTTTAGGGGAGTTCCTCTTACTCCTAAATATTCCAATTTACGGACGAGCAGGGTCGTAGAGACCGTGTCAAATGCCTTTGCTAGGTCAAGGAATATACCTATTGTTTTATTCTCAGCATCAATGCTCCTTACAATGTATTCCTGAAGAGTGTGGATGGCATCATTAGTAAACTTACCAGTTCTGAACCCAAACTGGTTATGTGATAAAAGATTATTTGTTTCAAGGAAATTTACTAGTCTGTTGTTTATGATGCGTTCCAACAACTTAGAAATCGCTGGCAAGATAGATATAGGTCTATAATTTGTGACACGGTCTCTATCGCCCGATTTGAAAATTGGGTGAACTACAGATTTTTTAAGTAAAGTAGGAAATATGCCTTCTGTTAGACATATGTTGAAAATATGTGTCAGTGGGGGGAGTGTTTTTTGAGCAGCAGTTGTTTTAATCCAACCGTGTTTTTATATTTTTGACCAGCCACGATTATAAATTGATCGCTAATTGTTATGGGAGCAGAACCTAGCATCAATTCATCACGTTCTACTCTGACCCCAAATGGAATATCTGCCAACGCTTCTGAAGATACTGACCAGGATGATGTGTCACATTCTTGATTTTGATCAACTATGGATTCATATGAAGAGTCACTGTTAATTTCTGATTCATCTTCATCCCCATCGGGTCCTTCTTTCTGCAAGGTTTCGTCTATAAACGGAACTTCAGACTCCTCTTCTTCAATAGTATGTAGGCGAGGAGTTGGTTTGCTGCTATTAGCAATTAAGCTAAGAGATTCTGTTACAGGCTTAAAAACTGCATCCAGTGCTTGTTTACGATCAATCTCAAAATTTCGCATTTTTCGTACTTTCTTCTTTACAGCTTCTGCAGCATTTACAATTTGTCTTTTCAATGATTTATCCATATTGGTAAAAATTGATCGTAATCGGTGTAGCGCCGTGTGAAGAATGATGAAGTCATGTTGGTGCAGTCTTTTATATTTGTATATCCTTAATCAAAGACTACAAAAGTGTCAAATTTATTTCTGTAACAACCTTTATTTTTGAAGCAATCTTTATTAATTACAACATAATTGAATGGTTCACTCCATATTTTTGAACACATTTCACGAAATTCACTCCAGGTCATGTCAGTATTGACGTGTTCTTCATACACATGTCTCATATTAATTTCATCTTGTTTAAAAAGTACGATTAGGTTTGCGTTGTCTCTGACCAACTGCTTAGGAATTTCACTATATGTCTGATTTAGATAAAAGCAATCGATAAACTTATGTCTGCCCATTGCAAAATAATCACGCATGTTGCTTTGATTTTCACAAGCCACATCATCGAATACAATGACAGAATTGGATTTTGCGTCGTGAACATTAAGTACTTGCTCATTTTCATGATATTTCTGAAATGTGATACCTAGTACACGTTGCAAAACTTTTTCTAAAAAATTGTACTTGGGTTGTTGCACGGTTTTCGAATATACATAAACATTTTGAAATTTTAAACCATTTTCATGTATAAGAAGACCAATTAATAAATTAGTTTTTCCACAATTTGAGGGCCCGCAAATGATGCATCGTATCGTGTTAGGTAATAATTCTCCATGGCGAAAACTAGTGTTTCGTGGCTCAACGCAGAGTTCGTTTAAATGTGACGATTGTGGTTGTTTTACAAATTTCATGACGACTGTTTAAACGGTTTATTGAATAATGAGAAAATTTACCAACCACGTCAATATTTATAAAGTGAAACAATGAACTGATATCTCGGTTTTTGTATCTACTTAAGAATGAGTTATTGAGATTTGGTGAAGACAACGTCTGTCTAGTAAAAAAATAATAAAAAAAAGACGATTATGGCCCATGAGGGGATCGAACCCAAGACCTTCGCGTTATTAGCATGATTCTCTAACCAACTGAGCTAATAGGCGATGAGAGCTCTCTACTAAAACAAGATCCTCATGGCTCTCATGTCAATTGAGTTTTACGGAAACGAAAATAGTGGAACAGCGCCCATTCCGTAGGATATTATTGGGCTTTCTACAACACCGAAAGTGACGGAGGCGAACGAAGTGAGACGTAGGAACGGCAGGTGGAGTAGGATGCCCAATAATATCCTACTTATTACATCTCTCAGAGCAACGCATATCAGATCAAAAACGAGTGATTATTAATAATAGAATGATATCAGAAGCAAGGCTAACAGAACTAAAATTATATGCAGAAGGTGTATTAAATCAAACAGATTCTTACATGGAATCAATTGATCATATCTCACAATCAACTACAAAAGACGTACAAGAAATACTACTTACAAATAACAACACACAGCTCACAAACATTGAACAATAACACACCCAGGAAACGGAATTAGAAAACGACCCCAATTATTTAAATAGCATTGGCATAGAAGCCCTGACAAACTCCACAGCAAACACATACCACACTGACACAAATATAGAGATAAGAGCCCAAGCAAATCCGGAGCTAGAAGAAATATTTGCAAATACCCTTCTACACTGTACCAATCCCACTAAAAGAAATTATATACCTAAACAAAAATTGTCAAAATCATCGTCGTTCTCGTTCTGCGTGAATCGGATCGCCAATAATTAACAAAAATGTAAGGTAGCTGTTAGTAATTGACGTGTTGACGACACGTTTGGCGTAGTGGTTGAGCGATCGGCTTCTGCGTCACGTGTTGTGGGTTCGATCCCCACACGAAGCAAATGTATGATCTACAGGTAGTTGTTTCGGGTCTGGGCGTTTGTGTATGTGAGAATTTGTGTTTGTAAACGCACCCACGACACAGGAGAAAATCCTAGTGTGGGGCAACGTTTAAAAAAAAAAATTAACATTAAGACGTCCAACAACTTAGTCTACCCGTGACCATGGATGCTGTAAAGGATCCGAAACGTCGGGAATCAAATAATATCAATACAACGCGATAAAATCCGTATAAAGTAGTTTTATTTCAATATAAGTAAATATTTTATTGGAAAATACTTACATCAAAATAGCTGTTCACACCTCAAACCGCAATTGCAGAATGATGTAATTGGTCCAATATCATATGAGATAGCTACAAATTGTGTAATATAAGAATAATTACTCAAATAACATAAATGATGTAACAGTATAGTGATTCATCTTGTCGATACAAGTCTGAACCTGTCAAAATGGAATGTGTTTTATGGAGCCTCCACATAGCTAGTCCTAGATATTAACGCTATATATATATATTTGAAGGATAGTAAGAAAAAGTGTAATTGACAAGATGACGTTGGTCAAACAACCCATATCAGTGAACGTTTAAATATTTAGGTTATCCATTCATTGTAGTAATCAGCATCATGAAGTTGATCAAGCAACCCATAGCTTTGCAAGTTAGTAATATCGATGTTAATGAATCTTCTCACCAGGTCAGACACAGTGCTTTATTGCCTAATACGATTCGATGTATAATATGTGGTCCATCAAATTGTGGTGAAACCAATGCCATGATTAGTTTACTGTTACATGAAAATGGTTTAAAATTTAAAAATATTTACTATTATAAATATATACTATTAATTTAATTCAACAATGATAAAGAAGTTATATCTCCAAGAGAAGCTTTGGCTAATTCTGTATTTATTTTTGATGATGTTGCCTGTGAGAATCAAATAAATATTCGCAATTATTTTTGTATGGGTACATAAACAAATCGATTGTTTCTATTTATCTCAAACCTATTCTAAAATTCCGAAACAATTGTTACGCGACAATGTTAATTTTCTTATGATATTTAAACAAGATGATGTAAATTTAAAACATATTTATGAAGAACATGTGAGTGCTGATCTACAATGGAATCAGTTTAAAGACATTTGCAAAAATGTTTGGAAAAAACCTTATAATTTTTTAGTTATTAACAAAGAATCATCGTTAAATAGTGGAAGGTACAGGCAGAATTTTGATACGTTTTTTAAATTTTAACAAATAATTGTAAATATAAGGAAAATAACATGCTAAACAAATTTAGTGTTAAATCTTCTTCCGATGAGCGCGCTTGTCAAAAGTAATTTAACATGGAGAAAAATATTAAAGCAGAATTAATGAAGTCTATAGACTCCATAAAGTACAAAATAAAACAAATGAAGGACGAGGAACAATCACTAAACTTGTCACCCCACAAATTACTTAGGCCTGTCGCAGAACCCCTTAAAACCTTGGTTGACTCAAATATATCATTGAGAAATATAAAAAATAAAGAAAATAAAACATTCGATACTTCAGATGTATCTGAAAGTTCTATACCTATTGAATCAGATATAAATTGTGAAAGCACTTCTACTAAATATGAGGATTTTCATGACACTGATATCAATTATTCAAGCTCTCCTAAAAAATAAATAAAAGATAATCTAGAAATGTCATTGAAAAGTGAAGATATCTATGGTATTTATGATGGTGTAAATGTACCATTTGGAATAAGGAACTACAATAAAACTTTAATGATGGGTAACTCCATAGTATTATGGGTGGGGTGGTAGGTGCACAGTCCAAATGAAAATAAATAAGTCTTATAAGTCCCACTACACTTCACCAATTTATTTAACAGTAATCAGTTTGTTAGAAGGCCGGAAGGGTATCACAAAGTGAAAGAAAGCGCACAGAAGTCAAGCGTTAACAAATATAACAGTAAACTCGAGTAGCATAAAGCGAATTTAGTAAGCGCGTGAAGATACGGCACGGAGGACAGGCATACGTCCGGCGTCGACAAGCATAGGCTGTGACTGGTGCGAGAGGCGCGCCGACCGGCCGGCCAGCTGGTACGATCACGCGGCGCATGCATGTGCACTTTGGAATGCGCGTGCGCCTACGTCACACGGTGCAGCGATAAGGCGTGTGTCCAGTGTCTGTTGATATTTTATGTAATATTTTTGATGTGATTTTTGATTATGTTGTGCGTTTGTGTACATGTGCGAGTGAATGTGAGATGAATGAATGAGTTGTATGATTGATTTAAAATATGTAAATAATTTGTAAATATAATTTTGATTGATTTTATAATTTAGGTTTTATTATTGTTTGTTGTGTGTAAACAATGTATGTGGTGTATGTGAGTCACCCACAGTATCATTTTCTAAAGTTCAAAATATTGGCAGCAATAACTTAAGCTACAGGATGCAATAATTTCTCCCATTTTTTCCAAATTTATACTTATTATTATTATCATTATAAATGTTAAAATTGGAGATAAAAGTTATGATTTAACCCCGGGACTAAAAGAACTTTTACTTCGAAAAAAACCTGATTTAAAAAATATAACTGAAATTGATAGACTTGTCTACAAAGATATACTACATTATACTAACGCTCATAAGAGGGATTTTAATCCTAGTGGTCAAATAAGAGGTGACAAAGGATTCAAATATCGAGAAATAATCAGACCATTATTTTCTGAGACTTTATTGGAAAACAATCAGAATAAAATTGGAGGCAGTTTGCCAACGCTTAAAGCATACAAAAAGGATACTGATTTAATATATGGGGACGATCCAAATGAATTAGTTGAAAGATTAAAATTATTAATAGCTTCAAGAGATGCAGGTAATACAAACCATGACAATGAAATTTTATCAATAATTGAAGAATTAAAAGAAGCTAATATAATTAAGAATAAATACTGATTATCAGGAAGCTTTTCATTCAGTATTGCAATGTCAGTCATTCATTCAGTCAGTCAGTCATTATGAACATTTAAAAAGTTGATGCCTTCTATAATTATATATATTATTGTACCCAGAATATGTATAGCTATACAACAATATCTAATTAAAATATATTCGAGATTTTTTTTAAATGAGCAAAGCGGATGTGGTAAATGAAATTCATAAAAGCGCTAGAGTGAATTTCCCGCGAAGACAAGTTATTATGAAGGATATAGATGATCTATGGCAAGCGGATTATATATATGCAATCAATGTCAAGAGAAAATAATAATTATAAATATATTCTTACTGTAATTGACACATTTTCAAAATATGCTTGGGCGCTCCCTTTAAAAAGTAAGAACAGAGATGAGGTGTATAAGGCATTTGTAATTTTACTGAATAATAATCGCATTCCTAAGAATTTACAAACTGATAACGGTACAGAATTTTACAATAAGAAATTTAAGTCTCTTATGCAGTCTTACAGTATTAATCATTATTCAACATTTTCATCAAAAAAAGCTTCTATTGTGGAGAGATTTATAAGAACATTAAAATCTAAATTGTACAAAGAGTTTAGTTTAAAAGGTAATTATACTTGGATAAAAGACGCTGGAAAATGTTGTTCACAAATACAATCATACCTATCATCGCACGATTAATGAAATACCAGCAAATGTCAATAATGTAAATAAAAAAGAAATATTAAAAAGGTTCAATAAATTAGTAAAAAAGCAAGAGAATATAAAATGCAAGTTTAAAGTGGGTGATTACGTTCGTATCAGTAAATACAAAGGAACATTCGAAAAAGGTTATACTCCCAATTGATCAACAGAAATATTTAAAATTAGATATAAGCAGAATACTACTCCTATCACTTACTTAATTGAAGATACGATCAGAGGACAACCTATCCTAGGAGCATTTTATGAACGAGAACTTCAGAAGACAAATCATCCCAATGTATATCTAGTCGAGAAAGTTCTTAAAAGGAAAGGGAATAGAGTTTTCGTAAAATGGCTTGGTTTGCATTCCAATGAAAATAGCTGGATAGATAAGACAAACGTGCTTTGAGATATAAATAAACCTAGTTGACTCGTTAAACTCCTTATAATATATTATAAAGTGTTGAGTCTTTGATTGGTCAGTCTTATGATGTGTACTGAAGAGAGTAGTCTTCTTAACTGGCTAATAAACCACCTACCTTTTGAATTGCATTTACCGGGTTATAATTATTGTGGTCCTGGTACAAAATTAATTAAAAGACTTAGACGTGGAGACAAAGGTGTTAATAAATTGGAAGAATATTGTAAAGACCATGATATTGCATACTACAAGTCGTCAAACTTGGAGGATCGTCATAGCGCTGATCTAGTTCTATTAAAAATGACAAAAGAACGATCACTTGCTCCTGATGCGAGTACAGGAGAGAAACTTGCAGCACGTTTAGTAATAATACTATTTTAGCAAAAATTAAAACCGGCACTGGATTAAAAACTCGTCGCCAAAACTCTTCACCTAAAATTATCGGTGGTAACGGTCTTAAAAAGAAATTGAAAAATGTAATATCTGTTACGAAAAAAAAAAATTAAACCCAAAATGCAAAAAAACTGCAATAGCCATTAGCTATGGCTGAGAAATAGAAGTAGCTAATGATTCATCCATTAAACTTCCTCGGATTATTCCAATACCAAAAACTGGGGGGGTGTTACCTTTGATTCTTATTTTTGCTGGATTGTCAGCTGCGGGAGCTATAGCAGGTGGCGCAGCTGGTATAGCTAAAACTATGCGAACTCATTCATAGTTTTAGCTATACCAGCTGATGAGATGGCTAAAAAACTGTACGATGAATCGAAGAGACATAATGAAAAAATGGAGGCTCTTTGCATCGGAAAAGGACTACATCTTAAGCCACACAAAAATGGACTTGGAATTTTTGTATCAAAGGAAAAAAACTAATACATCGGCTACCCAAACGAGCCCTAACTAACTTTGACATTTTAAAATATGGAGTTAATATTCCCTACTTTAGAGGTGTCTTTATGAGAGATGAACTTCCTAAACATCCTTATAAAAATGAATGTGGAGTGGTTAATTTAGATAGTTCTAAAAATCCTGGTTCTCATTGGGTAGCCTATGCAAAATACAGTGATTATATTGAATATTTTGACAGTTATGGAAATCTAAAGCCCCCAAAGGAATTTGTAAAATACTTAGGTTCGAAAATTTGCTATAACTATGAAAATATACAGGGTGATCACCCTTACAAATGTGGACATCTATGTTTACTTTTTTTAACAAATTTTTGAGTAGACATAGAATATAATAAACAAAATTAATGAAAAGTGTTCAGTATGCAACTATGTCTATAACTGTGACTATCTCTGGACACAAAGCAGAATTAGAGTCATATTTTCAACCACCTCTTAGTTTATCTGAAAAATATGAGTGTGGCTTACTGTACTATTCAGTATTAAACTCTGTATCAAATGTGCTTTCTAGTAATACTCCGTCTATAATCAAAATTGAATGTGATTTAGTATATGGTTCTTATACTAACGGTATACCAACCCATGTTATTCATGAATTTGTGCCTAATACTACTGCAAGACATCACTACCTAGAAACGCCTCAGAACGTTATTTACTTCCCAGTGAACATCAGTTCGACCGCAGCATTCCTTTTATAGAACATATTCAACTACGTCTTCATTTAAGGAAAATAAAATGATATTATATAATATAAAACCTCGCCTCAAAATAAAACACCTTACTTCTTCTGCAACCAGTAAGGTGCATAGACGTAAGAAAAAAGTGAAGAAATTAACTAAAACAAATAAAGACTTTTTAAAAGCGCTGGGTTTTAAAGTATGAATATACTACAAATTAGCGATTTACCACACTTCGATACTTCAATCGAAAGTTATGAGGTTCATTCCTACAATCCATATAACAACTGCTTTAGAGAAAACGATGAAATCAGAATACCCATCCATCAGCAAGACATATACGTGTTACCATCAGCCAGTTCAGTATACATCGAAGGCCACGCAAAGCTGTTCGGAAAAGATGGAAAACCGATTGAGAAAGCTGTCAAATTTACTAATAACCCTGTTCTGTACTTGTTTCAAGATATCAGATACGAAATAAATGGCATTGAAATAGATCGCATCAAAAATTCGGGTATAACAACAACCGTAAAGTCATACGTTTCATTAAATGAAGCCGAAAACAAAGTTGCGGTCTTATGGGGTTGGAACTTAAACGGGTTTCAAAGTGACGGTCACTTTAGCGCCGTTTTACCATTAAATGAGATTTTAGGTTTTGCGGAGGATTATAATAAGATTGTGATAAATTGTAAACATGAACTTATATTGAACAGAAGTAACTCTAATTTAAACAGCTTTACACTGACAGATGATATTTCTCACTTCCAAATAAATATCGATAGAGTACAGTGGCGAGTACCGCACATTAAAGTATCAGATCGAGAACGTCGAACACTTTTAAAATATTTAGAAAAAGATAGACCTATTCAAATGGCATTTAGAAATTGGGATTTGTATGAGTAGGGGAAGTACGTACAAAATGACATACAGTTTTGGTTTTGGGTCATAACTCTTTAATGGTAAATCACAGCGCATTCATATTGCACACCAGTAATCTTAGGTTTCATATCTTTGAATTATAATAGACACTTAAAAGATAAACCAACTAGAAAAAATTATATTTTTAAATTTAACTGAGATCAACGAAATCCATTTTGTCCATATGCTATGGACAAAATGGCATACCACATACGGACTAAATGACATACACGGCAAAAGATATAAAATTACAAGCAAAGCTCACAAATAAACCGCTTGGTTCGTTTAGAAACGTCCGCGCAAGAAGCGTGGGCCCAATGCGAACATTTTAAACACCGCAACCAGTCTTCTCCAGGTTTTGATCGCGAATAAAGATCGTTGCAATAAATGCATGCGTAATCCTCTTCGTCATCTTGAGCGTAGTTTGGACAATTTTCTTCTTCGCTGTCTTCTTGAAATATGGTTTTGGTAACCTTTCGTCTCTTCTTCTCTGAAGAAGCTTTAGGCTCATTTTTTGCCTTAATTTCTCTCATATTGGGAGTAGAAGTCAAAACTAAAGAGGTTTGCTGTTTATTTGGTTTACGTTTGCCTTGGCCACTTACGTAAAGTCCTTGTGGGACAGGAGATATTACTTCAATAGGCACTGCTAAAGTATGGGATGAGGGATGTTCTTCATTACCAATAGATGGGAGATTTTGATTTGCAGCAGGTAAAATAAGGCCTTGACCAGTGTTTGCTGTTGAATTGCCAGCTGGTTCAGTAGAGTCGGTTGTTGGAACTGTTGTGTCATTATTGTCAGGTGTTACGGCGCAGATTATTTGTTGCTGAGTTTCAGAAGCTTGGAGATCGTTTGTTCCGGGAAGTGACAATAAATCGTCTGGCTGTTGTGTCGAGGGTCCTGCTATGGGAACTGGAATAGGACATATTTGCTGATGATATTGCATATTGGAGGTGTCTTCCAGTGGAATGTTTGTAGTCTCTGCAGGTTCGTACATATGATCGGGAAATATTTCAGGGTTTAGAGGTCAAATCCCAGTGCTTTTAAATCCGTTACAACCATTTTGCACTGTAGCTGCCTTACCATAAGCTTCTTTGAACAAGCCAGCAATTTGAAACTGTGTAACAACACGTCCTGGGTGTTGTTTAAGCCATTTGGATGTCTCTTGGTTGAAATATGTCTTCAAAGGCGCAAAAAATGAGACATCCAAAGGCTGGAGACGATGAGTGCAATGTGGAGGTAGACACAGAATAATAATGCCGTTTTGTTTCGCATTTTCTAAAGTTTCAAGCCCTTTGTGGCTTACATGCCCGTCAACAATCAATATAACTTTATCGTCAATAGATGATTTAACAAATGTTTGAAAATGTTTGAGCCATTTCAGAAATAAATCCGTTGTCATCCATCCTGATGGTTGAGCTACACCTAAAGTTTTCATATTTTTCCTAGAAAATATCATCATCGGCGGAACAAAGGTACCAATAGCATTAACACAACAAACAACAGTGGTGTTAGTTCCACGTTCTGCGCTAGTTATTACACCAACTTGCTTCCTACCAGTAGTAGCCAATATCTTTTGGGGTTTTTGTACAGTAGACAGGCCTGATTCGTCAGTATTATAAATTCTGTGTGGCCTAATGTTCTCAGATTCCAGCAGATGTCCGTAAATCTCAAAAAACTTATTGACTTGAGGTCGATTAAAAGCCTGAGCACGAGCAGCTGAAGTAGCTCCTGGTTTGCGTAAAGAAACATCTTTATTTCGTCTCAAAAATCCTTCTAACCATTCTTGTCCAGCTTTTCGTTTTTGCGGGTTAAATTTGTGAGCAAATCCGTTTTTTTCAGCCAACTCAAAAGCTAATTCTTGAACAGACGTTCGTGTCAGTCCAAAATAAACGAGATTCAAGTAATTTCAAATGCTCAACTAATTTTCTTTCCACATCAGGTGTAAAAATAGCTTTCCAACATCCTAGACCCTTTGCAGAGGACTCCAAAGTTTTGTTACTATTCAAAGCATGTCTTCTTAGTGTTGCTTGTGGCACTCCAAATGTCTTCGACGCTAAAAGCCAGCCCATTTTATTACTGCGGACTGCTTCTATAGCTTTACGCATTGATTCCTCACTCCAGGATTGACGATCAGTCTTGCGCTTATAATTACGCGGCATTGTTATATCTGTAAAGAAATTAACAGCTGATTAACGAGAAACTGGTATTGGGTACCTACAATGAACTCATTGAGTTCTTATGGACAAAACAACATACCTATGTCATTTTGTCCATTACATATGTATGTCATTTTGTCCATAAAGCGTTATAAAAAAACAAAATTCAACAATAAATGCAAAATGATTATTATTTACGGAAAAAACTATTTGATCGCGACAATAAATACTTAAGGGATGTAATAAACGTAAACACAAGATAATATTATGAAAAACATAATATTAATACACAAAACTCCCTGCAGTTAAAAAAAAATCGTAACTTACCAAAGTTTATCTTCGTCCATGACACCCAAACGAAAGACTGGCGCGAGTTCACGTTTTGACAGGTTAGTATTACCGGCTGGAGTCACGTGATGTAGTTGTCTATGGCGGACTAAAAGCGGCAGAATTTGAAATATCATGCCTGTGTCATTTTGTCCGTATATGTCATTTTGTACGTACTTCCCCTACCCTTTACTACCTAAAACAACAAAGCATTCATGGTCAGTTAAAACTGCATCACAATTGGAAAAGCCTAGATATGTTATTTTCTGTTTACAAAGTAATAGAAAAAGTAATAAAATAAAAGATAGTTCTCTCTTCGATCACTGTAAAGTAACAAACGTTACGCTCTTTTTGAATTCACAATATTATCCATATGAGCCATTAGGTTTAAATTTTTCTGAAAATAAATACAGTATATTATACGAAATGTATGTGAAATTTCGTCAGTCGTATTACAACTGTCCAGCGGATCCCTTACTTAATCTAAAGGACTTTAAAGATAAGGCTCCTCTGTTCATCATAGATTGTTCAAGGCAAAACGATACCCTAAAAGCAGGTCCAGTAGACGTTGAATGGTCCAGTGGAAATTGAATGTTCAGAGCCAATACCAGACAACACTATGCCTATGCATATTGTTTGATTATAAACGATCGACTTGTGGAATACAAACCTCTGAGCAACATAGTGCATCGATTATCATGATTGCCATTGTAGACGTCCAAGACTTTAAAACGGAAACAAATGAATTTGTGCTAAAAGAAATTGCTATAATGTGTATTGACAAATTGCAAGTGTTTTTAATTAAGCCGCCATTTCCATTTTACGATTTGACAAAACAAGAAAGACGTCAAGTTGCATGGATTGAACGTAATAGGAAAATATATTGGGGTGAAGGATTTATACCATTTTCCAATTATAAGTGTTTAATTTTAGATTTTTTAAAAGATAAATATATTTATATTAAAGGTAGTGAAAAAGTGCTATGGTTAAAAAATATTTTAAATAATAATAATAGTAATGTGATCAATTTAGAAGATAAAGACTGTCCTAGTTTTCTAAATCTGTATGATCGATATTCTAATGATTTGTATAGTTGTATTTATCATGACTCAATATGTGCTTTAAAAAATGTTTTGTGTTTAAAAAAAATGGTGTTTAGATAATAAACTATGTAAATATTTTTTCTTGTTTTATTGTGACATTTTTTTAATTCCCCACCATTATTTTTAAGTTACTGAAATTTATACAGTGATTCCTAGTAAAGGATTATAGATAAATTGCCTGGTGAATAATCCTTAATAGATGCTATTGGCAATGGAGCCCGAGTAATAATATAATAAACGTTTAAAATCATTTTATTACATCTATTTTTAACATTCGATTCCTACAATTGTAGTTAAACGGTTGGATCACAAACTGAATTAAATAATTTAAAAATAAATAAAATAATTGCTATTAGCAACAAAATGCAAGATTCTGTGAAATATACTTCCAAAGGTATTTGTGAACTTATTATCAAGAATGCAAAAGGTGAGATTATATATGTTGGTGATAATATGAAGCATGCTCATAAAAAATCGAGCACAGATTCATCAAAATATCAGGTCAGCGATACAATGCAAAAAGGTTCATTTTACGAAAATATGATTGATACTGAAACGAACATAATACATGAAATAGTGGTACCTGATTCAGGTATCATATTACGCTTTGAGATTTTGCCAGAAGATGAAACTCCTAACAATAAAATAATCATGTAGATGCTACAACGCAAGACGCTCTTATAATTCAATTGCAAGATAACGTGTAGGACCGAAATAGAATTGGGGGTTCAATTGGGTGGGGGAGGGCTAGCAAGTGATACAGAACCCCCAATTCTAACCTACTTATGGATGGCGCTTTAAGGAGAAAGGGAATGAAAGTGAATGTAAGTAAGACGAAAGCTATGGTTTTTGAAAGAGAAGAAACTATGACAGTGTGTAATATTTTGATAGGTGGTATAAAGATGGAGTTTATATATCTGGGTTCTATGTTTACTAGAGATGGTAATCATGAGAGCGACATTGAAAGGAGAGTGAGTGCCGATAATCAGGTGAATGGGGCGCTACATACCTTCATGAATAGCCGTAAAGTTTCCGAAAAGGCGCGGCGGGCTGTAATTGGGGGAGTGCTGGCGCCGACATTAATGTATGGTAGTGAAAATTGGGTATGGCAGAAGAAACATGAAAGAAGAATAAATGCCGTAGAGATGAGAGCTTTGAGAAGTATGTGTGGGGTAACCTTGAAAGATAGAGTGAGGAACAGCGTGATAAGGGAGCTATGTGGTGTGAAAGAAGATGTAGTAATAAAGATTGAGAAAGGTATGTTAAGATGGTTTGGGCATGTAGAGAGGATGGATGAACGAAGATTGACGAAACAAGTATACATGGCCAATACGGATGGAAGAGTTGGAAGGGGCCGACCTCGGTGAACGTACCACAATCAAATTACGGACGTTGTCAAAAAAGGTCAGGTTAAAAGCACCTTAAACCGACGATCATGCATGAGGAGATTAATGAACGTGGATGAACGATAGTCTCTGCCCACAATGGGAGACAGGCGTGAAAATATGTATTTATGTATTTCACCCCAGGTACAACATTAATTATTTTAGCTGCAAACAGAGGAGATATGCACAAAAATGACCTTCTCCGGTACTTTGATTTACTTTTGAAACTTAATTTAAGTAAAATTGTAATGTTTACACTTCCATATATCTACAGTTTGCCACAAATAGAAAATGAAGCTAGATATAAGATAAACTTAACATTACATACATTATCATATAATAATGATTTTTTTCACCTCATAGACACTAACATTTTTCAATTCAATTCAATTCATTTATTTGCCTAAATATGGGTACAGATAAAGATGTTGTAAGTTACTTAAGGTATTTTTAGTTCGCCATATTTTAACCTAAAAGGTGTGCAAAATTATTAGAGTTAGTGCAGAAAAAATAGAGTTAGTGCAAAATTATTAAAATTAGAACAAAATTATTAAAACATTACATATTAGATTATTAAACATGTTAAACAAATAATAGACTAAAGAATATCTGTCATTAAAACGTATTAAAATTTATGTATGTAGCATTTACCGATTTTATCTATATAATGTCTAAATTGTATAATCATCCAAAAACTCTTTTATAGAATAGTAAGCTTTGATAATTAAAAACATTTGTATGTTTACTATTGTTTAATAAATTTTTGGAATTTTATTATATATTTTTATCGCCATGAAGAATGTACTGTTATTAAACAAGGTAGTTCTACGGTTGGGTAATTTTAATATATTTTTATGTCTCTTACTATTTAAAGTGTCATAATTGATACATAAATTTTTCTTTTATATACAGGGCGGATTCGAGGATATAAATCGAAGCGAGGGTTAGTATTTTTAATTTTTGAAAGTATGATTTGCAGGATTCCGTCTGTTGCAGCTTACACATTGATCGGATACATTTCTTTTGTGTTTTAAAGGAGATGTCCTTATCAGTGGAGTTTCCCCAGAACAATACTCCGTACCTGAGTGTGGATCCTACAGAGCCATGATAGGCAGTGAGGAGCGCATTTTCGTTGGCAACTTTTCGATGACAACATGTACAGGGCATATGAAAACTGGTTTAGCTTCGTACACATGTGTTCAATATGTGGCTTCCATGATAATTTTGAATCAATATAGATACCTAAAAACTTTGTATATTGGACTTCTTCAATTTGTTTCCCTAAATAATTAATATTTAAAAAATCAAATTTGGAATTTTTATTTTTGAATGTCATTAAATTTGTTTTGTCAACATTGATCTTTAGGTTGTTTGAGTGTAACCAGTCAATAATAGATGCTATATAGTTATTTATGTCACTTTCATATTCATTGTCAGTATTATCCGTAAATATAGCAGTACTGTCATCGGCAAACGTAATCATAGGGTGATTTATAACTCTAGGGAGATCATTAATATATATTAAGAACAACAGGGGTCCTAATATACTTCCCTATGGTACTCCAAATTTGACTACCCTACACTGTGACAAGTAATTGTTTTCAGTTTTGCTATACATGTCTAATCTAGTAATTTCTGTTAGTTGTTTTCTTTCCGATAAGTAGTCTTACTTATCGGAAATATGTATAAAATTGAGAGCATTTCTTCTGACATACACTTCTAGTTTTTTTAATAGTTTATTGTGATCGACACGATCGAATGCCTTACTCATATCCATATAGAGAGCAGTAATTCTTTTTTTGTTATCTAAACCATTATGTATCTTTTCGAGGAAGTTGAGGATAGAGTCAATGGATTTAGCTTTTCTGAACCCGGCTTGCTCTGTTGCAAATATATATCGTTCTTTTCAAAATAACTGTTTACCCGGATGGGTGGAAATTGACTAGAGTGACCCCGGTTCCTAAAGGGTCTCCCAGCACGGACGTAAGTGGATACAGACCTGTAGCAGTATTGTCTACTTTTGCGAAGGTTTTTGAGTCTGCACTATCGGCATGTATAACCCCACAGGTGAGCGCACATCTCAGTGATGCCCAGCATGGATTTCGCGCGGGTCGCAGCACTAATTCCAACCTCATGTGTTTTATGCACTACGCGACACCGGTACTTGACTCAGAAGCTGGAGCGCAGTTAGACATTGCTTATTTTGATTTTAGAAAGGCTTTCGACAGCGTAAACAATAATGTTCTCTTAATGAAATTCGCCATGGCTGGGTTTACTCCAGATCTGCTACAGTTCTTTGCAAGTTATCTCAGGAACCGTAGGCAATACGTAGACTACAATGGATATGTCTCAAATCCATACCGCACTCTGTCAGGCGTCAGTCAGGGAAGCAACCTAGGCCCATTAGAATTTGTTCTAATGATTAATGACCTACCAGATGTAGTGAAGAACGCGCATTGCTTGCTCTTTGCGGACGACTTAAAACTGTTTATGCGTATTGCCGACGAATGGGATTGTGAGCGCTTGCAGAATGATATTGATCTAGTAGTGGAATGGAGTCGAGAAAACAGACTGTTTTTCAATGTCACTAAGTGCAATATTATGTCCTGCACACGTGCGGTCTTGCCCTTACACCATCAGTACCATATGGAGGGGACCATCATTCCTCGTGTAGCATCAATGCGTGATTTAGGAGTGCTCGTCACTAATGATTTGACGTTTCGAGAACACGTTGTAAAAGCCTGCTCTAAAGCGTACAGAAATTTAGGCTTCATAATGAGAGCGACAAAAGATTTTAATAATATATCGGCAATGAAGGCATTGTACAATGCATTGGTTAGGAGCCAATTAGAGACGAGTGCTATCATCTGGAATCCACATGAAGTTAAATATAGCCTCATGGTCGAAAAGATGCAAAATAAATTTACACGATATCTATACCTTAAACAATATGGAGTGTAGCCTTATTATCCACTTATGTACCCAACTCTATTTGTCATAGGTATGGTTGGATACTATAAATTGGAAGTTAGGCGCGAGGTAGCGCTAGCTAAGTATGTGATCGAGGTTTTCCGGGGTAAATTAAACAATTCGTCCGTATTGGCTTCTTTGAGGCTGATTGTCCCAAACAGTAGGTTAAGATTCGGTGCAAGGCAGAGGCTATTTGAGGTCCCCGCGGCCCGCACTAATTTAGGCAAATATTCTCCAGTGTCTAGGGCTATAAAGATAATTAATAGGGTTGGAGGGAGAATAGATGTTTTTAATTGTTCATTGGCGGAATTTGTAAGGGTGACTATTGACATTGTTAGTTCTGTCTGACTTATAATAAAGAGACAGCATAGTTATGTATTTAAAGGTAATATACTTATACATTTTTTTTTTTTATTATTATTGTTATTTCTAAAGTTGTTATAAATATTGTTAAAACTAACCTTATTTTGTTTAAATGTTTAATTGTGTTTAAGTTCTTTAATATTTCTTTATATTTTAACGTATGACAACGTTATCGCATTGGGTGTAAACCTGTTAGGATGACGTTGATATTTAAATAAATAAATAAATAAAAATAAATAAATAAAACTATTAAGAAAATTAAAAATAACCTTTTCAAAAACTTTGGAGAGTACAGGCACTCAAGCAATAGGTCTATAAAACTGCATATCGTCTTTGTCTTGTTTTTTAAATAGTGGTTTAACAATCGTAGTCTTTAATTTACTGGGGAATATGCCATACTCAATGCTTTTATTAATTGTATGACTGAGTACTGGTGATATAAATTCAGAAAAGCGATTAATGATTTTAGTACATATATCATCGTACCCTGTGCTACTTGTATTTTTTAAAGATTTTATTATATTTATAATATCACATTTATTTGTGGGAGCCATGAAACATGAATTTGATTGAGTATGGTGTATTATTTTTGGGATATTATTACTAATTATTGCATCCTTTTCAATTTGATCTACGAAAATAATATTAAAAGACTGAGCAATTTCTTTTGGATCCGTGATTATTTTATCATTAAATTTTATTGATGTAATATCATCTCTCGGGTGATTTTTCTTACTTTTATTTATGATGTCCCATACTGCTTTAGATGTATTTGTTATAGATGTATTTGTTTAGATGTATAATTATTCTGTGCCTTTTGTGTTTGTTTCATAACAGCTTTTAGCCTTCTGGAGTAATCTTTAAATATTTTTTTGTTATTATCATTTGGAAAGTGGCGATATTTCCATAACAGACATCGTTTTTTATTTGCACAAATTTTGATACCTTTGCTTAGCCACTTAGTTTGTTTACGCAATGGTATTTTAATTTTCTTAATTAGAAAATTCAGATCATATAATAATTTAAATATTTCAATAAAGTTATCATATGCTTCGTCTGGGTTTTCAGAGTTATGAAGTCATAAAACGAGAGATTTTTTATACAATCTATGAACCTACTTATGTTTTCTTCGCTGTAATCACGTTTCCATCTAAAGAAGTATGCAATAAAGTAGCTTTTTTTGACCGGACATTGCAAGATGTTGGCTGTGTGGTCTGACAAGGCAAGCTCAACAACAGATATTTTTTCAACCTCTCATGTTATGAGCAAAATTATCTAGACATGTTTTGCTACTGTGTCTTGTTGATTGGTTAAGACACAATTTGAGATTGTATCCTAATAATATTTGTTCAAATTGTTTAGAAGTGGGATTTCTATTAAGACGATCGATGTTAAAGTCCCCGCAAATAACGACCTTCTTATTTTTATAGCATATATTTTTTAGGAGTTTATCAAGGTTTGAAAAAAATGAGGCTATGTCTGCTATCTTAGTTCTTGGAGATCTGTATATACAAATTACTATGATTTTATGTTCCAATAATTCGATTGCACTACATTCAAATATATTGTTAGTGCTCAGCGAATTAATGTCTGATAATGTTTTATATTTATGTTGATTATAAATTAGTGACTGCCTCATTAGTCTAGTGGTCCCAAGCGCAACTGCTACGCTAGAGGTCTTGGGTTCGATCCCCAGGTCGAGCAAAGTGTTATTGGGTTTTTCTATGAAATTCTCAGTAGTAGCTCGGAGTCTGGGTTTGTGCCCGGTTAATGGCAATAGCCTCGCCCCCTATTACATGGGACCTAAACATACCGGCGAACTGTGGGTGTACATAAGTACGCCTCTGCCTAACCCTTCGGGGAATACAGGCGTGATGGTATGTTATGTATGTTTATAAATTAGTATGCAAGAACCGCCATTTCTATTATATCTGCAGTAATTAGCAGTTAACGTGTAGCTTGGAATATTTAATCATGTTATTTATTTATTTATTTATAATAAGCACACCAACAATACAATCGCTTAAGATCTAAGACAATAGTAACTATTTAATTTGAGTTTCTAGCAATCGTACATATAACAGGTATGCATAGCATACTGGTTTCTGACACGCGAATATTAGACATTGAAATAAAACTACTTTTTACGGATTTTATCGCGTTGTATTGATATTATTTGATTCCCGACGTTTCGGATCCTTTACAGCATCCATGGTCACGGGTAGACTAAGTTGTTGGACGTCTTAATGTTACAATTACTAACAGCTAGCTACCTTACATTTTTGTTAATTATTGGCGATCCGATTCACGCAGAACGAGCTCACCGTATGCTTTGGTCTTGCAGTTTTGGGCTAGGATTTTGATTTTTGGAATCTATAATGGGGTTCCAAGAAGGTGGTAAGACCCAGCCATCTTCTCTATTGAAATTTGGATGTTTTTTAATTTCAATAGCCTCACGGATCATCCTGGGAAGGAATCGGTTTTCTTTTGCGAGGACTTGTGGTTTATCAAATCTGATGTAGTGCTGGGCCTTGTCTAGAGTATGTTCACAAACTGCTGACTTCTTGAAACGGCGGTGTTTGACATCAGCGATGTGTTCTTTTACGCGGATCCCTATGCTTCTTTTAGTTTGGCCTATGTAAGAGAGTCCGCAATCACAATCTAGCTTGTATACACCTGCATCTTGCAGAGGTATGTGGCACTTGACAGGTGGTAGGAACTGACTAATCTTCTTCAGCGGCTTGAAGTATGTTTTGATTGAAGCTCGCTTCAAGATGTAGCCAATCTTGTCTGTGACTCCTCTAACATATGGTAATATAGCAGGTAGGCGTTCGACTGTGGCACGTTCCACGCGGTTTCTGTGATGAGGGCGCGGTATTCGGAGCTTGTTGTCATGCAGTACTTGCTTGACATGTTGAAGCTCTGCAGCCAGATGTTGCTCATCACAAATCCCACGCGCTCTCTGAAACAATGATTTACCGACGGTAGATAACCGTGTTGGGTGGTGGTGTGATTCACCATTTAAGTATTTGTCTGTATGGGTTTTCTTTCGATATACTGTGTGACTCAAGGTGTTATTGGGATTACGAATTACCAAAACATCCAGTATCTCCCATTGTTGCTGATATCTTCATGGAGGATTTCGAGGAGACTGCCCTGCAATCTGCACCTGTAACACCAAAGTTCTACAAGCGGTACGTAGATGATACTTTTACCATACTACTGTAATGATTTTATAAAATAATGACAAGACATTTATATAGGTTTCCTTATCACGAGCGACAGATGGCGCTTGTAGTTGAACTATTCGTTATTAAACGCCCTTTTTATTACAAATTAGTCAACTATAAGTAGGTGTTATATTATCAATTTGTCTGTGTAATCAATTTATAACTATTGCTAAATTTAAAGATAATCTAATGTATTTAAATTAATCAGTTGATCATGCGTACTGTGTACTTCGCTCTGATTGGTCTAACCCAGCTAAGTGTTTGCCTACGTTTAAGAGTGGGGAACATTCGGCTGGTAACAGATCAACCTGGACTGAGACATTCTATTCCGAGGCGTTGAGCAGTAGACATAATATCTTATAAGCCAGTGCTGTTGTTGTATAATTGTTAATAATTATTGAGCTATTAAGTGATAAGTGATTGTTGATAATTACATACTGTTGGATGAATAAATACTTGTAATACTCAGTCTGAAGTGTATGATTCGTCACATTTCAGAAGTGGGATATGCCTACAAGAAAATCCACAGATACAGTAATGTTGAGTGACGTATGTCTAGAGGTTATGTGTGCCTACAATAGAAAGCCAAGTGTGCTTGAGTTACTAGAGGCTATGTATGCCTATTGAGCCATGTGTGCTTAGATTGTTAGAGGTTATGTGTGCCTACAATAGGAAGCCAAGTGTGCTCGAGTTACTAGAGGCTATGCATGCCTATTGAGCCATGTGTGCTTAGATTGTTAGAGGTTATGTGTGCCTACAATAGGAAGCCAAGTGTGCTTGAGTTACTAGAGGCTATGTATGCCTATTGAGCCATGTGTTCTTAGATTGTTAGAGGTTATGTGTGCCTACAATAGGAAGCCAAGTGTGCTTGAGTTACTAGAGGCTATGTATGCCTATTGAGCCATGTGTTCTTAGATTGTTAGAGGTTATGTGTGACTACAATAGGAAGCCAAGTGTGCTTGAGTTACTAGAGGCTATACATGCCTATTGAGGCATGTGTGCTTAGATTGTTAGGAGCTATGTATGCCTATTGAGCCACGTGTGCTTAGATTGTTAGAGGTTAATTATTTTTATTTTATTTATTTAATTTTTATGAGGTACATATTAGGTCTTACGAAGTAATATAAGCCCCACAAAACTGTACAAACAGTTTGACTGTGGGATCAATTTTAGTCTTAATAACATGTAGGTAGGTACATAATTAGTAATGGAGTGCACAATTAATGTTTTATGGTAGGGTATCTATAAGTTATTTTATTTTTTTTTATCTACACGCAGTTTTATAAATCTTATTTGGATATTCTCCAGTTTATCTATATGGGTTTTTAAATGTGAGGCCGTAGCAATCAAGAGCATAATCCAAAATAGATTCCACTAAAGAAGTATAAAGTAGTTTTAGTATACCAATAGGAATAGGAGTTATGTGTACCTACAATAGGAAACCAAGTGTGCTCTAGCTACTAGAGGCTATGTACGCCTATTAAGCCAAGTGTGCTTAAAGTTATTTTGGCCAAGTGAGTCAAAAGTTTTGGGCCAAGTGTGCCCAATAGGAACGGAACTATCCTCAGACGCGTAAGTAAAGCATGATTTATACTAAGAGAACAATTAAAAGAATTATTATGCGACTAAGTGCGTTGCAGATAGTTGTGTATATACCCTCTATTAATTTTATAAATTGGAAATGGGAAACATTTATTGGAAGACGTATATTTTTGATTGATCTTTTCATGCATAACTTCGAATTTATGGAGCTATTAATTTTAACCAGTTCGAGTAGATATTTTAGTAATATAAAATGAATTTAATAATAATAGTAAAAAAAAGGAGCTTTTAACTTGTTAGTGTCAAATTGAAACAATACTTATACATTTTTATGTTTTGAGGCCATGGAATCTGATGATACCAATGAATGATGATGAAACCAATGAATGCATACTCCAGACGAAGAGCCGCCAGTTTAGTCGTACAACCATTTACCAAATGTTATACCGAAGTTCAATCCCTCCAGTAAATCTCAGAGTATTGAAGGTTGTTTATGAAAGGTAAGTGTGTAATATATGAATGGGACGAGAAGCGGACCATACATTTTGCCCGACAAAAACTTGTCGGGCTAGCAAAAAAAAAAAGGGAAAGGTAAAGAAATATTGGTACGTACAAATTCAAATCTTTATTGTTTTCATATATAATTAGGATGTTACGAGTTACAATAATGTGTGTCAAAATGAAAAGGTACAACATGAAGTAATGAAAGTTTACGTGAATATTTTTATGATAAATTGATGCTGATATACAAGCTGATATGATATTAGTGATAAAAAGGCTGTAGGTTGTGCAACTCACGGCATTTATGATAAATCCATTAGAAATGGAGCTCAAGCTTCAAATTGTAATGAACCGGAAAGACTCGCTACATATTCTCAGTTCTCAGCATACCTAGTTAGAACCTATTTCTACAAATAGAAAGCGTCATGAACTCATGATCATACCTCGCCTTCGACTTCTAATGATACCTCCAATTATTTGTTTTAATTGTCGTCGTAAAGAACACTCTTACACCAGATGTCCCAAGTCCCTTGACAAGCGTCTAAAGTGTGACAGGGCGCTAGAACGAAAATTGCAAACCGACACCGTTAATTCCATGAACAGACCCAAAGTCAAGCGATGAAATAGAACGTAAAGTCCATACAACTTCTACACACAGTAACAGTAATAACAAGTTTTACAACCGGGTAAATGATCGAGTTTTCGTTGGGATTGATAGATTATTAAGATTGGGTATAGTAGGACCCACTATTTGGAACCGTGCACCTAGTTTTGGCAATTCAAAAGTACCTGTATTATTGGTTTATTTGAAATGGATGATTTGACTTTTGACTTGTGTAATGCGTGAATCTGATGCAAATAGCCTTGACCCCGTGAAAACTGTGTCGAGATTACCTATAGTCAAGGGTTTTGGTAGTGACACCCGTATATAGTACGTTCTTAGGATTGATGAAATCGAATCGAATGTAGAAGTATCTACTTATGGTTAATTATGGGTTTATGCAGACTGCGTTACTCATTGGATAAAATTTTAAAGTCCTGAGCTTCGCAGCAAACCAATGATTTGGGCCCCTTAAAGCTTACCTTATCAGATTTAATTCAATTAACCAGAAACAAATCGGAATTAGTTGAAGTTTCGGATTTAGGTTCTTCTTATCCTGGGAATGTTTATATAGAAGGTTATAATAGTAATAAACTTGGCAAAGAATATAAGTAACTTACCTCAAGGCACATATCGTCTAAGCATGGGTAAATTTCACCTTATTATCAAATTTAGCTAATCAAACCCTGAATTTTCCCAAAGAATTTTGCCCAAGATTCGTTGCATTGCGATGCTCTAATTATAAAAGCAATGCCTTTTGTAAAAAAAAAAGAGAATTATATGCCCTAACAAAATCACGAGAGATATTACTGACTTGGCTCCTTTGATAAAGTCTGAAATCAAAGTCGGTCCCTCAAGTTGGCAAATGGATAAGCCTTACCTACGCATTATTGCAGTCGTATCGTGATTTTTTTTGCATTTAACTTGAGCGAGATAGGTTGTAATAACTCTATTAAAATGAAGATCGACTTGCTTAATGATAGACCTGTCACACATAGACCCTATCGCTTATCGCACTTCGAGAGAGGACAGGTACGAGAATTTATTGATGACTTGTTGCGAAATGATATAATACAAGAATCCGATTCCGATTGTGCTAGTCCTATAGTATCATTTGGGTAGAAGATCAATTTCAAGCATTAAAATAAAAGTTTGAGTAATAGACCAACACTAGCCTTATACAATCCTAAACTTGATACGGAGTTGCACACAGATGTTAGTTCCTTAGGTGTGGGAGAAATATTAGTACAGTGGCAGTCTAGCCTTCGGGTACTTAAGCCGGTTGCTTATTTTAGTAGGCAGACGACACCTGAAAGGCGTCATTTACAATCTAATGAAATTTGAAGTTTTGTGTTTATCTGTTGGGATTAGAATTTAAAATAGACCATAATACGCTCCGAACCATACTAACCAAACGAGTATAGACCCGGTATTCGTATGACACATGTCGATGCATTAAGCTGAAATAACATTCTCTGCCTTCTGACATTAAAGACGAGTCTTCTGTTAAAGTATCGAGACTGACAATTGGATATTAACACTACAAATGTAGATCCAGACATTTCGCGTATACTTAAAAATTCTTAAGCCTGAATCTGACGAAGAATCTAAAGATATTAGGAAAAATTATGTTATTAAAAATCATAGAGTATAAAGAATTGACGATGAAATACGCCTAGTTGTCCCTCGTAGTGCTCGCTGGAAAATATGCCGTTATAATCATGATGATATAGGACATTTAGGCATTTCTAAAACGACTGAGAGAATTCAATCTGTCTTTTGGTTTCCAAGGCTGCGGCGATAAAATTCGGTGCATTCGGTACGCTTATAATAAAGATGATGCATCCAGACAAAAGACTGAATAATCGTATCCTATAGAAAAAGTTAGCGTCCCATTCCATACAATTCACCTAAACCATCTTGGTTCGTTTGTAAAGAGTAAAAACGGCAATGCCTAAATTATTACAATAGTTGATTGCTTTACAAAATATATATATGTGAAAGAGGTAAAAGACACGAAAACAAAAAAAAAAAAAATGACTGGCTTACCATCTCCAATAATAGAAAATAGAAAGCTCCACGAGCTTTTGCGACAGTCATAGCACTAAACATGTCCCTATCGCTGTAGTTTGTCGCAGGGCAAAAAGTCAAACTGAAAGATATAACCCAACCATCTTAAACGCATTAGCAAAACATAATGACGGAAATGACGAACGCAATTGGGAAATGTGTCTTGGCAAAATCCAATAGGGTGTAAATAATTCAGTTAATTCTTCTACCAAAAAGACTGCCATAGGGGCTTTATTTGGCACCACAATAAAAATACCTCGATAACTAAAAGATATCCTAAATGACGATGTATTTAAAAACAGACTAAATAAACACCTATTACAATAATGTTATTACATGTACACGCTAAAAGAATTCTTTGAAGATAAAAATAAAAGATAATTAAATTATAATTAATAACAATAAAATCTTTGTGCAATAAAAACAATTACCAAAATAATAACAATACCTTAAATTTCTGTAAATTGACTACCTAAATGGTTATTTAATTTTAAGTAAAAGTTTATAATTTTATTTTCTAATATTGTAATTTGTTAAATTATAATTATGTAATTAACTTGTTAGTACCCATGTATTCTATGCTGTGCCCCAACGGGGTTTCATGTTGATACTTACCAAACTAGAGATCTATGTATATTTACACATGAAGCAATAAAGAACTTTGACTTTGACATTCAGAGATAGAGCAATAAGTTCGATGTTGGAGCTGACATTATACAAAACATGTTACAAAGCGTAAGAGATGAGGTCGTACTAATACTAAAGTCACGAAAAACACTATTATGATGCCGGTAGCACCCCTAGAACCTATAAACAAGGTGATTTGACTAAGGTTACCAGAACTGACTATAATAATAAAGGCAATAAAACTTTTTAAATTCATAGATCTGATAAAATCACAGAAGTTTTGGGCAATGACAGATATAAAATCACTGAAATTCCGGTTTTAGCAAACGTAGAGATTCATTTAAGAGTGTCGATTCCGCTGATCGTGTTAGACCTTGGATAAATATAATTTCGCCTGACCATAAAGATTCATCAGATCGTAATAGTAGCCCATCTTCTGAAAGCAATAATGATAACGACAAACTATTTCATAGAAAGGAGTCGGACATCAATGAATAGCCGAATGTAATGATTTTGCATTTTGATTCGTGTTTGTTCAAACAGTTTAAGCATGTAATATTTCTGTATGTATGACTTATGTTATTGAATTACGATAACGTGCGTCAGGAGATCGCATGTTGTCGGATGGCCGAATGTAATGATTTTATAAAATAATGACAAGACATTTATATAGGTTTCCTTATCACGAGCGACAGATGGCGCTTGTAGTTGAACTATTCGTTATTAAACGCCCTTTTTATTACAAATTAGTCAACTATAAGTAGGTGTTATATTATCAATTTGTCTGTGTAATCAATTTATAACTATTGCTAAATTTAAAGATAATCTAATGTATTTAAATTAATCAGTTGATCATGCGTACTGTGTACTTCGCTCTGATTGGTCTAACCCAGCTAAGTGTTTGCCTACGTTTAAGAGTGGGGAACATTCGGCTGGTAACAGATCAACCTGGACTGAGACATTCTATTCCGAGGCGTTGAGCAGTAGACATAATATCTTATAAGCCAGTGCTGTTGTTGTATAATTGTTAATAATTATTGAGCTATTAAGTGATAAGTGATTGTTGATAATTACATACTGTTGGATGAATAAATACTTGTAATACTCAGTCTGAAGTGTATGATTCGTCACACTACCATCTCATAAAGTAACAGCATTTTTAGACCACCTTAACTCCTTAAACTCCAAAATTCAATTTACTATGGAGGCAGAGGCCAAGAACTCTTTAGCTTTCTTGGATCTGTTAGTAATTGTAACATTAAGACGTCCAACAACTTAGTCTACCCGTGACCATGGATGCTGTAAAGGATCCGAAACGTCGGGAATCAAATAATATCAATACAACGCGATAAAATCCGTAAAAAGTAGTTTTATTTCAATCTTTGCAAATTGTGATATAATAGATATTGGTCTATAGTTAGTAACGTCATTCGAACTACCAGATTTATAAATGGGAACAATATGTGAGATTTTCCATAAGTCGGGAAATTTTCCCTCACTAAGGGATTTATTGTATACTAGCTTTTGCCAGAGACTTCGTTCGCGTGGAATAGTTACTTTGTTCCCTAGTTCTTCGCCCGCGGTTTCACCTGCGTTGCCCCGTTCCTAAGGGTTGTAGCGTAATGTTTTATAGCTTGAAACCTTTCTCATGAATCACTCATTTTCCCAACATTTCCCTTCACTGCTCTGCTCCTATTGATCGTAGCGTGATGAAAAGTATACCATAACCTGCCCAGGAGTATGAAGAACAATTGTACCAAGTTTCGTTGAAATCTGTCGAGTGGTTTTTGTTTCTATAACGAACATACAGACAGACAGACAGACAGACGGACAAAAATTTTACTGATTGCATTTTTGGCGTCAGTATCGATCACTAATCACCCGCTGATAGTTATTTTGGAAATATATTTCATGTACAGAATTGACCTCTCTACAGATTTATTATAAGTATAGAAGATTATTTGTAATGGCTCAACAAGAGCGTCCATACAGAGACGAACAAAAATAGGAGGAACTCCATCAGGGCCCGCTCCTTTATTTAAATCAATTTTTTTTATACTTTCACGTACTTCATTCTCAGTAATAATGATTGACGAAATACTGTAATTCAATCTGGAGAAGCCTAGCAACAGGCTACCAGTTGCTTGATTATCAGCGTAAACAGAGGCCAAATATGTAGTTTGCAAATAGATTCACCACATTACTGATTAGGGACACCTCTGTAAGATTTATTAGACTTTGTATAACGCCAAAATGCTTTTAAGTTGGATTTTAGTTCATTTTCGATTTTCGCAATATAATCTCTAAAACAACATTCTATGTCTTTCTTGGCTCGAGTACGAAGAGAAACAAAAGTATCATAGTCTTGAGGATTTTTATACTTCTTGAAACGAATTCGGTATTTGTATTTTTCTTTTAAAATTTTAATTAATGAATTAGAGAACCATACAGGGTGACAGTTGTTTTTAGATTTTCCCTTTGGAGTGTATTTATCAATCTTTTCCCACAATATATTATAGAATGTATGAACGAAGTCATTACAATTCAAATTGCAATTATTATTAATATTATTATTATTATCTTTATTTCGGAAAAAAATATCCATATGTTGTTAGTAGAGAAACTTATTACCTAGTGTTACCTCTGAATAAAAAAAAATATTAACGGAGAGTGTAAGCTCTCAGCCACGGTTTTCAGGATGGTGTTCCGACTGTCTCTCACTCGTCTTAGCAGCGACGCTGTTTTTTTGCGCACAATCGCGTGAAAACCATCAGTGCGCGCTTGCGCAAACATCTCCGACGCACCGCAGTACCGAGGCAGTCCTAACAGCATCCTGAAACCATTATTATACTGGACGCGCAGGACATCTAGCGATCTTTTAGTGTAACGGACCCACAAATTGCTCGTGTACAAACTCTGACAATAGGCCTTGAAAAGTGTAATCTTTACTAGATCTGTACACCGTGCAAATCTGCGGGCCAACATATTGCACTGGACCGCCAGAGCCCTGCGCTCCCTCTCAATGTCTACATCATCCCTGAGGTCGGCGCTGAGAAAGTGTCCTAGGTATCTAAAAGTGGACACCCTAGTGATAGGTGACCCGTTCATAAATAACCCGGGTCCATCCTCCCGGGATTTGACGCCGACCTCAAAGACCATGTAGTTACATTTCTTAACATTGTATGTTAACCATGTTATTTCTTAACATTGTATGTGCAGCAGCATAGGCTTCACAGACTTTAAGGAGCTCTCTGGTTGCCCCTGGAAACGGACCCAGCAGCACCATGTCATCTGCATAGCTGATGTTGTTAATCCTAACTCCATCAACACTGCATCCAACACGCATGCTGCTGAGTCCGACTATGAGGTCATCTACGTATAGGTTGAAGAGCCTGGGAGACGTCAAACCTCCCTGCCTCACCCCGCACTCCAACCCATACGGCTCAGAGAGCTTACCGTCCCATTTCACATGATTGGTTTGGTTTCCATACCAATACTGAAACAGTCCACATATTCCATCGGGAACGCCCCTGTCTCCCATCTTTCTCCACGCGAGCACATCATACGAGACAAGGTCGAATGCCCTGGAGAGATCAAGGAAACAGGCATACACCGGCGTCCCGCGATCTATGTAATATTGAACTGTGTGCTTGACACTCAAAATAGCACTCTCGGTTGATAGTCCGGGAAAAAAACCCAAACTGTGCATCATGAAGATGTATGTAATTATTTAAATAAGAATCAAGCACACCGTCCAACACTTTTGCTGTTACTGTCGCAAGTGAAATGGGACGGTAATTGCCTTTATCCGATATATCACCTGTCTTGTTTTTCACAATAGGAACTACGATGGTTTTCATTAGATTAGCAGGTAAGTAGGCATGGCTAATACACATTGTGAAAAACATAGACAGGACTCGTGGTAGATGGACACCTGCGTGTGACAGAAAGGGGCTATATATTACCTATACATATATATATATAGGTTAAATATGTAAATGTCAGGATTATGATATGATCAAAGTTATAACTACGTGACCAAGTTATTGGTAATCTGCTAATAAAATAATTATTGGAAATATTTGCCATGGATAATTATAAGGAATGAAACAATGCATAAATTGATTTTAACTTAATATATTTCTCAATGGAAAGTCTAATATATTTCAATCTGATCATTAATGCTCGGTTCCAAATAGTTTACTATGGAGAAGAACCGGCAAGAAACTCCATAGCCATATTCATTTGATATTTAGTACAGTATAGTACAGTCCAACATAAAACAACTTAAAACAACTATCACATAATTTGTATCATCAGGAACATAACACAGCATAGTAACAGTGGCATAATAACACAGCATAGTAACAATCAGAATACTTAACTTTAACATCCAGCAGCCGATCCTTGATTAACTGTAGCTCTAACTATAACTCCAATACAACTCAACTACTAACTACTGACTACCCGATTTTGAGGAATTCCTCCCTTTTTATACTTTATCCAAACAATGGCACCATATTAGCAATAAGGCGCCATATTCTACCAATCACAGATCGTCATACATTTTAGCCAAATATCTATATACATTAAAAATAATAATAAGATACAATTCAGTAGAACCATCTTAAAACATCATAGGATAATTAAGCAAGTTTGAAAACCAACAAATGTATTAACCGTAAGCTTTAAGTCGATAAACATTACATCAATTTACTGTCTTATATATATTAAATTAACAAAATAAAACCCGAGGATCATTCTAAATATCATTAATTAATTTATAGTAATTAAACATATTTATCACAATAAATATGTACTTCGTATTATATAAATAGTACCATAGATCATAACTTTCGTTCCGAAATCATGATCTATGTTAAAGAACAACTTTACAAGTAAAACAGTTCAGAAATATATAAAACAAGAACCGAGGGATATATACATATACTGACACGTGCTTGAAGTGCTCAATACTGAGCCCGTCATGTCCCGGAGATTTACCTCGGCTCATACCGTTAATAATTGTGCGTACTTGCTTAGTAGTGAAATGTACCAGAGGTTTGGCTCCACGACTGTTGGGCTCAATATCGTTCACCACGGTTGAGGGACCTAGTGGGGATTGAACTTTAAAATGTTCCTTGAACATATTCGCTATTTCTTATCATTTATCCCTTCGACACACGCAGGGAGACCAGGCTTCGCATCCAACTTAGCCGTTGACTTCCAAAACTTGGAAATTTTTTTAGTAGCTCGTTGTTCCGCTAACCTATTCATAACAATTTGCTCGGCGTTATTTTGACAATATTTTAGTTGGGACTTAAACACACTTTTCGTTTCTCACACATATCATCATAAACCGGGCCTGAAAAGGGACGATTGTTTAATGTCCACACCTGCAAGCTAAACCTGGCCTAGTACTATATAATTAACTAATATAAAGATATAGTTCCAAAACCATGAAAATATATTTTTGTCCACCTAGCTTGTTCTACGCCGGACACTGTGCGTCTGTAGGATACTCGAGATTAGCTAGGGTTATCTTATATCGATATTCTATCGCTATCGTGCGTGAGCGATCGCGGCTAATCAAGCTATCAAGCCTCATCGAGTATCCTGAACCTAAGGATTGCTGCCGGGAGAGAACGGGATCCAGATATCGACCCCAGAGACCGATATGAAGTTTATGTGAGTACACTTGAATTATTCCCTGTGTTGCTTCCTGTGTATTCCTGTCACTTTAGCCTTCAAAATTTTCCACCCAAGGAACTTAGGACCTCGAGCGTCTACACCGCGTAGACCAAATCGTAGGCAATTAGAATTAGATTTAAATAGGGATTTTAATTTAGGTTCAGATATTTTATTTGAGGAATCTACTATGGCGCACGACCCCGATACAATCCATAAGGCTTTGCGCCCAGTTCCCGAGTTCGACGGGAACCCCAACGTCCTCACTAGATTCATTAAGTTATGTGACCAGATAGCTGCTACGTACCTTAGTAATGTTCCTGGTAGTGAATTAGGGAACTTGTGCTTAATAAACGGAATATTAAATAAAATTACAGGCCCCGCGGCGAGTCGAATTAATTCAAACGGCATTCCGGATAGTTGGGCAGGAATAAGAAATACTTTAATTAACAGTTTTGCTGATCAAAGGGACGAAACGGCCCTATACAATGACCTCTTAGTATCAGTTCAGGGTAACAGTACACCGCAGGAGTACTATGACCATTGTTAGTCGTTATTTAGCACCATTATGACTTATATTTCATTGCATGAAACTCTGCCTACTACCGTAGAAGCGAAGCGTACATTATATAGAAAACTAACGATGCAAGCGTTTGTACGTGGCCTTAAAGAACCGCTAGGTTCGCGTATACGATGTATGCGCCCGAATTGTATTGAAAAGGCGTTAGAATTTGCTCAGGAGGAATTAAACGTAATGTATTTACAAAATCGTAGCGATAATTCACACGTAAAGAGGCCGCTCATCTCAATGCTCAGATACATAAATCACCGTTTCATCCTACAGGTTTTTCAGCTATGCCTATTACAAAACCATTTAATCAACAGCCTAATTCTAACTGGCAACGCCCTTTACCATCCCAGAATAATAATTGGAGGCCTAACTTCCAAGCCCATGGTTTTCAACGCGCACCTAATGGACCTAATATTACACGTACTCAGCAGATGTTCCGCGCGCCGCCGCCTAACTATAACGCTAATAGTAATTCATTTAGAATACAACCACGTCATCAGACTACAGGCCCTCAGCCAATGAGTGGAGTTAGCCACTTTGTAACTAAACCTATGCCATTTAGGGGTCATGACTGGAATAGGTCTGGCAACCCACCACCAACTAACTACTTTAAAACCCGCGAAATGAATTTTAATCAATCTAATGAGCATGACTACTACTATCCAGATAATAACTATTATTCGTACGACTCTAATTACGACCAAACCGACTATACCGACTACTTAGACTATAATTTACACGACGGTCATGAATACGAGACACCTATGCCTTATTGCCAAGTTAACGAGTTACCTGACAATTATGATAATCCTCAGCCTTCTACTAGTAATGCAGATCAGGATTTTCATTCGGATCACCCCTCAAAGCCCTCAAAATAGAGGTTAACTTACAAACACAGCGTCAGTTACCTTACATAAAACTTTCAAATCCTCCATTGAAATTTTTTAATAGATACTGGAGCCAATCAGTCATTCATTAGCCCCTCAGCTGTAGAAAAATATTACTCTAACGTACCCCTTAATTATGACCCCTTCGAGGTAACTAACGCGCGTGCTACGAGTAGAAGTGACTATTCCATTACTATACCCGCATTTCAAGAATTTAAGGACCCTAGTGACATTAAACTATTTATCTTTGACTTTCACAAATTTTTCGACGGACTTATAGGACTAGACCTACTAAGTAAATGGAATACTAAGATTGACTTAAAAGACAACTTATTAATTACAGATAACGCTACAAACCCTATAACAATGTTTAACTCTCGAAATGTCAACTTATATGAGGAAATTATACCAGCTAATACTACTAAGCTTATTCGTTTGCCCATAAATGCCCCGGACGGAGATGTGCATATACCGCAACAAAAATTCCATCATTGTAGCATAAATGAATGCATTACAACTGTCACTAACAATCGAGGATTAGTTGAAGTAGAAAATACATCGCATAACGATATAATTTTATCATTATATCATCCTGTAGAAGCTGTAAACTCTAACATCGAATGTATGATTATAGAACAAACGTTGGACGCCTCTCGCATTAGTCAAGTTTTATCACAGTTACGAACCGACCATCTTAACGCAGAGGAAAAAGTTAACTTACAAAATATTTGCTCACGTTATGCGGATGTCTTTTATATTGAAGGTGAACCTCTGTCTTTCACCAACAAAGTTAAACATCATATACGAACTATAGATGAAGTACCTATCTATACGAAAAGCTATAGATATCCTTTTGTGCACCGCCAAGAGGTTAGAGATCAAATTTCAAAGATGCTGGAGCAAAATATTATAAGACCATCCGATTCAGCCTGGAGCTCTCCTATTTGGGTCGTCCCAAAGAAGACTGATGCCTCAGGGAAACAAAAATGGAGACTAGTAGTAGACTTTCGAAAGTTAAACGAAAAGACTATTGACGACAAATATCCTATCCCGAACATAACAGATGTCCTTGACAAGCTAGGCAAGTGTCAGTACTTTACCACCCTAGATTTAGCCAGTGGATTCTACCAGGTAGAAATGCACCCCGATGACATTCAAAAGACAGCATTCAATGTAGAACATGGGCATTTTGAATTTTTAAGGATGCCCATGGGACTTAAAAACTCCCCTTCAACTTTTCAGCGCGTTATGGACAATGTGCTGAAAGGTCCTCAAAACGTTATCTGCCTCGTCTACATGGATGACATCGTAGTGTTCAGTACCTCCCTCCAGGAACACCTGGATAACCTGGAAAAAGTATTTCAGAGACTCCGAGAATCTAACTTTAAAATTCAGATGGATGGATGGAGTCGGAATTTTTAAAGTTAGAGACTGCTTTCCTAGGCCACATAATAAGCGGTGAAGGCATTAAGCCTTCACCGCTTATTATGTGAACCCAGACAAAATTGATGCCATAAAAAAATATCCAATACCTAAAACAGCAAAACAAATAAAACAGTTTCTTGGACTCATCGGTTATTATCGTGAGTTCATACCAGACTTTGCCAGGATTACAAAACCCTTTACTCAATGTTTGAAGAAGGGCAAGACTATTACACTTAATAAAGACTATATTAACTGTTACGAACGATGTAAAAGACTTTTAACTAACGACCCAATCCTACAATACCCAGACTTCACTAAAGAGTTCATCCTGACTACTGACGCTTCTAACGTAGCTTTAGGAGCTATACTATCGCAAGGGACAATAGGGTCCGACCGACCAATATCATATGCGTCGCGTACCTTAAACGAAAGCGAACTAAATTATAGCACAATAGAAAAGGAGCTCTTAGCTATTGTGTGGGCTACCAAATATTTCCGCCCTTATCTTTTCGGTCGCAAGTTCAAGATAGTTACCGACCATAAACCGTTGCAATGGATGATGAATCTAAAAGAGCCCAACTCACGACTTACCAGGTGGAGACTAAAACTTAGCGAATATGACTTCAGCGTAGTGTACAAAAAGGGTAAAAACAACACCAATGCCGATGCCCTATCTAGAGTTGAAATTCACAATGACGAAATTAGTTCAATCATAGCAAACCCCTCAGAAAAACCACCTTCAGTGACTGACTCGAATACTGAAACAGCTCATACAAGTAATGAAAACCCCATACTCGAAGTTCCCATAACTGATAAACCTTTGAACGTATTCCATCGACAAATAGTCATGACAGTAGTAGGAGATATTAAGAAAAGACCGACAGTGACTAAGACGTTTGATAAATACACACGCGCTTCTATTCAGGTTTCACAATCCAATTTAAGAGACGACGTTATCAACGCTATAAAAGAGTACGTTAATCCGAAGGTTAAGACCGGTATTCTCCTAGACCCTCCTCTTAGTATGTACGATATAATTCCCATCATCCAAGACACTTTCAAGAGCTCCGCAATGAATCTGGAACTTTGTAAAACTGAACTGGAAAATGTTAAAGAGTTCCTTAGACAACAAGATATAATCCGGCATTACCACGAAGGTAAAACGAACCATCGTGGGATAAATGAATGTTATTTAGCCATCTCAAGCAAGTATTTTTGGCCTAAGATGAGAGAACATATCACTAAATATATTAATGAATGCACAATATGTGGTCAGGCTAAATACGATAGAAAGCCATTAAACAAAAATTTTAGATAGTACCTCCAGCAACAAAGCCATTAATTAAAATTGAAATTATTCATATGGACCTTTTCACTGTCCAAAATGAGAAATATTTAACATTTGTAAGGTCCTTCAAATTTTCGTAAGTCTTCATTTACATTTGTACCAGTTTTTATAATAAAATATTTTAGTTGCTCATTTGACTATTACCGATTGTACGTCACGCGGTTGAAACCACGTGACGTTCGTTGCACTTGGAAGGGGAAATAGGCACGATCGGGAGAACTAATGGTCGGTAGATTCATTCTGTCGAAGGCAGCCGAGTGGCTCGGAAGCTAAAAAGATATTATTTATATAAACTCGAGCAAGTTGTGTAAGAATAATCGCTGATATATAAGTTATATAAGTGAGTGTAATAAATAAGTGGAATTACTAATATAGTGTCCAAAAAGTACTGTTTGCAGTTTGATTTGGGTGCACGTTTCTTACACATTCATAGACGTTTTCTCTAAGTATGGACAAGCGTACCTTATGAGAGATGGTACAGCGCTTATATTACAAGGTTTATTACAATTCTGTACTCATCATGGTTTTCCGCAAACTATAATTACAGATAATGGCACCGAGTACACAAATCAACTGTTTTCTGAATTCACTAAACTCCATAAAATAAACCACCATAAAATCTTAGCACATAGCCCTAACGATAACGGCAATATAGAAAGGTTCCATTCAACATTGCTTGAACACCTCCGAATTTTACGTTTAAAACATAAAGATGAACCCGCAATTAATCTTATGCCTTACGCTTTAGTTGCTTACAATAGTTCGATCCACAGTGTCACTAAGTGATGTAATAACCGGTCACTTTGATGCCCGAGATCCTTGGGACATCGATTTAGGTAGTCAAATATTACAACAGTATATCCTAAACCATAAAGAACAGATGAAAACGGTATACGAAATCATCAATGAAACCTCTCTTAATAACCGTACCGCGATTATCGAAAATAGAAATAAATCTCGAGAGTCGGAAGAGGAGTACCAACCACAACAGCAAATTTTTGTAAAGAACCCAGTCGCCTCTCGACAGAAACTAGCCCCTAGATACACACATGACGTAGTTTTAGCTGACTTACCCATTCACATCTACACCTCAAAGAAACGTGGCCCCATAGCAAAATCACGACTTAAACGAGTACCTAAGACCGCAAAATTGTTTCAGGATGCTGCTGATACTGACCGTACATCTTGTACGAAGCCAGGAGATAAGACTTGAGACTTTAGACTCGGGAACTGGACTCTTACCGTTCAGACTTGGATCGACTAGAATAATAACCCACTACCATACGTTCCTACAATATGTAAAACTAGACGACATCGAAAATAACATTTCAGCATTGAAAACTCAGTTACAAGATCTGAAAACACACATGATTAACGATACCTATTCCCTATACGAATATCAGATAGAATACTTAACGATTAACTTGATTAAAGTCGACAATCAGTTACATTCATTAGAACCCAGCCGTTTTAAAAGAGGTCTGGTAGATGGCCTAGGGTCTTGTAACAAACAATCCGGCTCGAAGGACCAGAAAAATGTTACAAACAATCCGGCTCGGCGGACCGGACAAATGTTGCGATCCGGTTCCGAGAACCAGAAGAATGTTAGGTATACTCGAAGAAGTAGAAGAAGACGACTGCTTCGCCTAGTGACCTAAAGCTCGTGTTCCTAAGCGTTCAGGTGCAATAGGCTCGTTTCGACTACTCACTTATACCTACTATTGTTGTTGCGCCAGCGGGATCTATCTGCGCCACAATGCCTGATCACTGGTTGCCTTTTGGTCTAAGACTATTCCTAAGGGGGTTCTGGGCTATTATATTATAAACACTCGTCGTGGTTCAATAAAACAATCTATATTTTACACAAGTAATCACACTGATATAGGTACAACACACTAGATAAATACACACAAGACACGTAAATATAGTCAATAGTTTATAATATTCAAGCAAGAGTTCAGTCTTAGTCTGATGGCGAGTATATACAATAATCAGTCAGAATCCGAAACTACTTACACGCATTAGCACATATAATTAGGTACCCGCACTGAGTTTATATACAACACAACATAACAGGTTCATACAGTAATTACACAAATCAGCGGTCTTTACAAGTTTACAATGTTCTCATTATCACTTAAAGCGTCTAATGGTACAATAGGGGGCTTCGCTCAGGCCTCTGCGCACTGACTAATCTAGCCTAGTTGCCGCACGCCCGCTTCACTTAGGCGGTCGTGGGCACCCTATTACTGTATAGGTTTCTCTTAGACCTAACACAGCAACCTACGCTTAATAGAACGTATACTTGATCACAACTTATACTTATCCCTATTACCTAGCCGCAGCTTCACTTAGGCTACGACTAAGACCTATATTGAGAGACAATACACTGACTTTACTGCACTGTTAGCTGGTGTTATTCTGCCGAATTATTGGAAAATACTACTTTAATTAAAAAAAAAAAAATTTCAAATTTCTTTTATTAGTGTATAAGGAATATTTACATTAAGGGAAGGGTACTATGCGCTAACCTTAACTAGAGTAAACTAAACTAATACTATGTAGGTCTCAGACATGATCTGCCTACAACCCTATCTACGTGTTAACAATAAAAATGCTTTTTTATATTTTTAATTTTTACAATATTGTCTTAAAACTATGACCAGGAAAGCTGGGAAAACCTGGTTTGTAACAGTGAAAATACTTAAAAACTAGCTTACAGAGTAGTGACTAGGGTGGGTAAATATATACATAGATAAATAGGGATAAATACATATATATGGTTTTATATAGTAGAATCAACATATTTACAAATCAGCCGTTGCCTAGGATATTGGTAGGTATGGGCCCTAGGGGTTGGCTGGGAGGGGTGTGGGCCGGGGGTGGAGGGGAGGGGAGGGGCAGGGGAGGGGGGGGACTGACCCATTTGTCAGTTTTGTGTTTACATTCTTAATCTTACTTAACTAAACCAACTAACCATTGGTTTTACATAATATTAGGTTACATACTATATATCCTATTATAGGTTGAAAGAACTCGAGTGTGTTTATGAGTCTAGTGATATGTACCGGTGATGGGGGAGCGGGTGAATGTACCGTGTTTGACTAATTGAATACTCAGAGAGATTTCTCCGCCGGCACGTCGCCAGGAGGGCGGGGTTTATTCCGTCCTTGAGACGGCGTAGCCTACGGTAGAAATGTTCGCTGGATTCGTGTATGTATTGAGTTAAGAGAGGGAGTTTGTTTTTATTTTGCAGTCTAGTTAAGTTGGTTCGCGGGTGCGTCCGGTATATCGCGCGGACTGCTCTATTCTGAATGACTTGTAATTTACTATAGTTTCCTTTGTTTGTTGTGTTCCATACCGGACATGCGTACGTTAGTATGGGTCGTATGTATGACTGGTATAGTGTGCGTTTGTTTTTGATGCTTACTTTTGAGTTTTTGTTAAGGAGGGGCCTTAGTAATTTGAGGCCAAGAAGTGCTTTGGAACGCGCGTGCATGACGTGTTGGTTCCATGTTAGACGTTTGTCAAGGACGAGCCCTAGGTATTTAACTTGTGAGCTCCACTCTATTGAGTGGCCATTTATACTGAGTTTTGGGATAGTTTTCTTGGGTCTTTTCCAAGAGAAGGCGATGGCTTCAGTTTTTGAATCGTTGATTTTTAATTTCCATTTTTGGAAATATTGAGAAGATAACACAAGGGCTTTATTTAGATGTAAGATAACAGGCTTGTGACTTTTGCCACTTGCGAGGTAGGCAGTGTCGTCGGCGTATAGTGCGAGTGTGGTGTTGGGGGGCTTGGGTATGTCATTGATATATAAAGAAAACATCCTGGGGGCGATCAATGAACCTTGCGGTACGCCGGCGGTTATGGGGTGGGCAGGAGATAGGTCATTTTTGACTCGGACTTTTAGAAATCTATCTGTGAGGAATGATTGTATTATTTTGCAGTATTTATAGGGGATATCTGCTTGAAGTAGCTTATGGACCAGTCCATTGTGCCAGACTGTATCGAAAGCTTTCTCGAGGTCGAGTAGTACCATACCAGTCTGATGTTTCAGATTAAAGTTGTGTGTGATGTATTCAGTGACCCGTGCCAGTTGGTGCGTGGTTGCGTGGGACTGTCTAAAGCCGAATTGTTCGTTCGGTAGGCGAGATTCTAATTGAGAGTTAATTCTATTATTAATTAATGATTCTAATATTTTACTCATCGTGCAGAGTAGGCTAATAGGTCTGTAGCTAGCAGGAAGGGTGGGATCTTTGCCTGGCTTGTGTATAGGTTGCACTATAGCTACCTTCCATGAGTTGGGGAAGTAGGATAAGCGGAGGCAAGCCATATAAATGTTGGCGAGAAAATCAACGGCCTTTGAGGGGAGGTGTTTTAACAGTATATTTTGTATGTCATCATGTCCGGGGGCTTTGCGGGGTCTAACCCGCCAGATAATGTTTCTGACTTCGCGGGCGTAGACTGGCGCGGGGGCCGGGGGGCCGTGTATACTATGTAAGTGGGCTAATGACTGTGAGACCTCCGCTTCGGTCGCGGGGTCAGTGTTGCCGGAGGTCAGCATATGCTGGGATTCATAGTGCGCGCCTAGAGCCTCTGCTTTCTCCGCATCCGACTGGGCTAGGCCGTCGGGGGTACGGAAACAGGGGAGAGGGGTGTGTGTGTTTTTAATTCTGTTCGCGAGTTGCCAGAGAGAATTGTCGCGGATATTTAATGACTCTAATTTTTGTTTCCATTCGTTAGTCGAGAGGGCTTTGATTTTGAAGGAGATTTCGTTTTGTAGTGAATTAATTATTGTGTTGAACCGTCGCGTGTGGAGTCTTTGTGCTTGGTGTCGGAATTGATTTTTTAATTTGATTAGTTTTATGATGTGGGGTGGGAGTTTTTGCTTAGGCTTGGGGGTGAAAGAGGGGATGTTATCTTGCCTAGCTTTAATGATGGAGTCAGTAAGTACTTGTATTGCACTGTCTATTGAGTGCTGGTCATTTAAGTGAAGTGAGCCTGGGGAGGTGAGGGTATCATTGATTTGTTTTTTGTAACGATCCCATTTTGCTTCTCCGTACATAAATAGGGGGCGAGAGAAGCGCGGAATGTGTTTCGAGATTTCGAAGATGATAGGACAGTGGTCTGAAATTACATCTTGGGTGAGTGGGTCTGTTACATTAGAAACATTTTTGACAAGTGTGAGTTGCAGCTTAGCGCCAGAGTGGCGGGGGTTAGCTGGAAGGTGAGTCAGTTTGTCAGGGATGAGGAGGTCATAGTCGTGACCGGTGAAATGGTTAAAGAGGCGCGTGCCATTGGGGTTGGCTCGGGGGCTATCCCAGTGACGGTGCCGCGCGTTGAAGTCCCCGGAGCAAATTACGCTGCTACCGAGTGCGAGGGACTGAGCGATACCTAATGTTATTCTGTTATCCTGCTTAGGGCAGTAGAAACAGACTATGGTCAGGGGGGATGGGTCTCTGGTATTTAATTTGATCGCGACTATATCACACACCTCGTGTACCACCGGTGGGAGCGGGTAGTGTGGTATGTCGGATTTAATGAGGATGGCGACGCCTCCTTTAGTGCGTGCGTTTGTCTGTCTGTCTTGTCTATAGCATGTGTATCCGAGTAGTGAGAAGTTACGTTTGGGTGTGAGGTGTGTTTCTTGTACGAGTGCTATGTCGATGTGTTGTGTACCTAACGGGTGTGCAAGTTCTCTTTTCCTACTTACAATACCGTTGATGTTGAGTGACGCCACTCGTATAGGATGGGCGGCGTCGTTCTGGTGCGCGGCGCTGTCCTCTTCATTCGCGAAAGCGTGAGCGGCGCAGAAGGGCGTTGGTCTCCCCCAACGTGTGGATAGTGCTGTTGGGGTTCGGGTGCCGCACTTTGGACGGGCTGTGGGTAAAAGTTGGGTAGGGGGCCGGTTGGTTTGAGGCCCGGGAAGTGCTGTTTGCCCGAAGGCAGTACACCTGAGAGTGGAGGAGGGGTGGGCAGAAGGCCCTGTGGCTTGCGGCCTGTGTTGGGGGTGGTGTTGGCTACCGATGCCCAGCCACGACCGTCCGCCATGTTCGATACAAACTGGCGGGGTCCGGCTGGGGTGTGTTTGTGTTGGCGCGGGGAGCGCCCCTGGCGCTCTCTTACGGCCGCCAGGTAGGCCTGGCGTTGGGGGCACTGCCTGTACGAGGCAGCGTGCTCTCCGCCGCAGTTGCAGCAGCGTACGGGGGACGCCGGTGCCTTGTCGCAGTCAGCGGTGATGTGATTCCCCATGCATTTGACGCACCGGGGGGCTCGGCTGCAGTTGGCAGCCGCATGGCCGAAGCACTGGCACCTGGAGCACATGGTGCCGAATTTGTTATTATTCGTGTATTTGTATACACGTACTGACTGGTCAAGCAGCTTCGTGATTTTCCTGAAGGCACCTATGTCGGCGTCCTTCTGGAGCGTTACTTGGTAACGCGGGTGCACCTCGTTGTCGCCTTTAAAGGGGGTGACCTTAATTGGGCGGAAGCCTTTAGCCATAAGGGCATCGGCCACCTCGGTGGCATCAGAATAGTAAATCCCCTGTATTACTGAAACGGGGGATTTGTCACATTTCTCAGTTAATGTGTGAAATTCGTAAGTGTTGGTTGCCTTAAGGGCAGCCATGGCTTTGTACTTGTCCGTACGTGTTTTTAGTATTAGGTGTGCCGAAGATGGCTTAAAATTAAATGTAAAATCTTTAATGCCCGCTGCCTTAAGGGTAGAGCGGGCATTGATGATACAGAAGGTATCATCTCTTTTTAGTATAATGGGGGTGGGCCTCGCTTGCAGCGGCGAGGCCGTTACCTTGGCTCCCGGTGTCTCCTGTACCGGGAGCTGCTTGAAGGCGTTTCCTAACGCCAGGGGTGCGGTGCGTCCTTCAGGACAAGGTTTGGCCGCGCGGCGCTTCGACACCACCATCCATTCCGGCAGGCCCGCCCCGGGGGGAGGCATGCCGATCTCGGACGGCGGTGGCGAGGCCGCGCTGGCCAGCTCCATAAGCTCGTAGGGCGGCGGGCTGGGGGCTGCGCCGGTCAGCGGCGGTGTCGCAGCGGGCGATGTATCATATTCGGACGTGTCCGAGTCCGATGTGTCGGCCTCCGTTGCGGTCAGCTTCGGTGCCGGGGCTTTGGGCGGGCTACTGGGAGCCCTCTTCATTTCTGCGAACACAGGCACGCACAGGTGTTAATAATTACACTTCACAAAACAAAACAGGTATTAAACTAATGCACGTGTCAGAATGGGGGGGGGTCTATTCAATAGAATGTTAAATATGTAAATGTCAGGATTATGATATTATCAAGTTATAACTATGTGACCAAGTTAGCAGCTAATCTGTTAATAAAATGATTTTCGGAAATATTTGCCAAGGATAATTATAAGGAATGAAACAATGCATTATATACTTCTCAATTTCTCAATGGAAAGAGTATTATATTTCAATCTGATCGTTAATGCTCGGTTCCAAATAGTGTACTATGGAGAAGAACCGGCAAGAAACTCCATAGCCATATTCATTTGATATTTATAGTACAGTTTCACATTTCACATAAAGCATAAAACAATTATCACATAATTTGTATCAAACAGTAACATAATACAGCATAGTAACAGTGGAATAATAACACAGCATAGTAACAATCAGAATACTTAACTTTAACAACCAGCAGCCGATCCTTGACTAACTGTAACTGTCACTCTAATCAACTAACTAAACGATTTTGAGGAATACCTCCCTTTTTATACTTTATCCAAACAATGGCACCATATTAGCAATAAGGCGCCATTTTCTACCAATCACAGATCGTCATACATTTTAGCTAAATATCTATAAACATTAGCAATAATAATAAGATACAATTCAGTAGAACTGTTTTAAAACATGATAGGATAATTAAGCTAATTTGAAAACCAACAAATGTATTAACTTTAGCTTTAACTCGGTAAATATTGCGTCAATTGACAGTCTTATATAAATTAAATTATACAGAATAAAACCTGAGGATCATTTTAAATATCATTAATTAATTTATAGTTATTAAACATATTAAACATATTTATGCTAATAAATATGTACTTTGTATTATTATAAATAGTACCATAGATCATAACTTTCGTTCCGAAATCATGATCTATGCTATATAACAGCTTTAAAGTAAAATATTACAGAAATATTTAAAAACAGAACCGAGGGATATATACATATCTAACACGGCCATACTGACAATACTTCGTCCTCGAAGTACAAATCTATTTCGCTTTCAGTCTCATACAATATGTATAATGACAATTGTAATCATGAATCTTAGTACAGTGCCAGTGTGTCAAATAATTACTTAAATACAACTATTAATTAATCTTACTGTAGCATTTCGTTATAAAACACATCCCCACAATATCGAAATTGTTAATTTATGTTAATGTTTACATTGTGGTGAAAAATTGAAATTGAATTACAATTGTAATCATGAATTTTAGTACAATGCCAATTTGTTACTTGTATATTGCTGCTGCACAAGAGTAATAAACTAATTATACTATACTTGCATAGACATGTTGGTCCCCTTCAATCGCTGCTTATTGAGATAGACCAACACCAAACAAGTATGAACAGCGTTTATTTGCCAAATACATAGAGATGCTCAATCACATTCACCCGCTGCCGGTGAGACCGATTGGCACCAAGTAATTGGCCGACCAGCGGATAGTAGTGTTATTTGCCAAATAAATAGACATGCTCAATCACATTCACCCGCTGCCGGTGAGACCGATTGGCACCAAGTATTTGGCCGACCAGCGGATAATAACAGTGTTTATTTGCCAAATAAATAGACATGCTCAATCACATTCACCCGCTGCCGGTGAGACCGATTGGCACCAAGTATTTGGCCGACCAGCGGATAATAACGGTGTTTATTTGCCAAATAAATAGACATGCTCAATCACATTCACCCGCTGCCGGTGAGACCGATTGGCACCAAGTATTTGGCCGACCAGCGGATAATAACACACCGTGACATAGACCTACTGATACCCGCTGACAATGAGACTAATCAGTACCAAGTCATGGCAGAACAGCGGTTATGTATCAATCGAAAAGAAATGCCCAACACATATACAAATAACAAATTGTCATCTTATAACATTATCATCATTATTATAATATTATCATCATATTACATCATCATCATATCATCATATTACATCATCATCATATCATGGTATCACATCATCATCATAATATCACATCATCATCATATCTCATCATCATCATCATATCTCATCATCATCATCATATCTCATCATCATCATCATATCTCATCATCATCATCATATCTCATCATCATCATCATATCTCATCATCATCATCATATCTCATCATCATCATCGTATCTCATCATCGTATCTCATCATCGTATCTCATCATCATCATATCTCATCATCATCATATCTCGTAATTAGGCATCATAATTCTATAACAACAGATTGGTTCTCTTAAAGTTTCACTTGAAATCGTGACTTCCAAAGTATTGAATTATTTTTTTCTAAATAATTCATTTCAACAGTCACATTCACTATCTAAGTATTGTTTATATCACAACAAATTAACTTCGAATTATTTAATTTACTTGCAAATCAAATATAATTTTTAACAAAAATTTTTTTTTTTTTTTTAAGTACTACTGGAAATCATTAATTAGTAACTATTGAAGTTCAAAGCCAAATCTTAATTTCATTGATTGCCACTAAACCTAGCTTTATTTTTCAATAATCCAAATGTCAAACCAGATTTTACGTCGACAAACTCGACAAATTTCTATAGAATTTATTCAACACTGTAGTTGATATATATTGTTCATTCTACAATATGTTCAATCAAGCTACCAAGGAACACCAATAATAGATACTAAAATTCAACAAGAGCAAAAATCTACCCCCAAAATCAATTATTAAAATATATTTTTTTTGCTAACGGTAAACACTTTTCAAGCTATCAATTAATATAAATAACAAAAACATTTTCATTCTACTGAAATCCAATCGCTCGGTCAACCTGACCAGATCGCCAACTAAAATTTTTTTTTTTTATACATATACCTACTATCCTCAAATGAATCTAAACGAAATGTGCCATCTAGATTTGGATTATAATATCATAAAGGTTTCGTTATCCAAATAATAGATGTCTCCAAATAAACTTTCACCTAATTAAAAGTTACTATTTTCTATCTTAATATAGGAGTAGGTACCTACAACATTTTAGGACAATTTGCACAATATTTATTGTAAAGTCCATAGGGGCCTTACCAGCTTTTGCAATGGTCGTGATGCCGTTCCATTGTAGGTATCTGCTTAGCAAGTATCTTGATACCTTAACGAGTCGATGTTGCTATGTCAACTTCTTGTAGCCGCTGCAACGTCACTGCACCTCGTAAAATTCAAGACCGGAGCACCACCAACCAGCAGTGTTGGACAAGTCTCGCAAGGCGGCACCAATGTAACGACGGTAGACTTCAGCAATTTTGCAAAACGATGTCAGAGTCATTCTGAAACTGTCACAAAAATGCTTCAGAAAATGTGGACTCGATTTTAGGATTCTATCCCACTTCTGATGTCAGAATGGGGGGGGTCTATTCAATAGAATGTTAAATATGTAAATGTCAGGATTATGATATTATCAAGTTATAACTATGTGACCAAGTTAGCAGCTAATCTGTTAATAAAATGATTTTCGGAAATATTTGCCAAGGATAATTATAAGGAATGAAACAATGCATTATATACTTCTCAATTTCTCAATGGAAAGAGTATTATATTTCAATCTGATCGTTAATGCTCGGTTCCAAATAGTGTACTATGGGGAAGAACCGGCAAGAAACTCCATAGCCATATTCATTTGATATTTATAGTACAGTTTCACATTTCACATAAAGCATAAAACAATTATCACATAATTTGTATCAAACAGTAACATAATACAGCATAGTAACAGTGGAATAATAACACAGCATAGTAACAATCAGAATACTTAACTTTAACAACCAGCAGCCGATCCTTGACTAACTGTAACTGTCACTCTAATCAACTAACTAAACGATTTTGAGGAATACCTCCCTTTTTATACTTTATCCAAACAATGGCACCATATTAGCAATAAGGCGCCATTTTCTACCAATCACAGATCGTCATACATTTTAGCTAAATATCTATAAACATTAGCAATAATAATAAGATACAATTCAGTAGAACTGTTTTAAAACATGATAGGATAATTAAGCTAATTTGAAAACCAACAAATGTATTAACTTTAGCTTTAACTCGGTAAATATTGCGTCAATTGACAGTCTTATATAAATTAAATTATACAGAATAAAACCTGAGGATCATTTTAAATATCATTAATTAATTTATAGTTATTAAACATATTAAACATATTTATGCTAATAAATATGTACTTTGTATTATTATAAATAGTACCATAGATCATAACTTTCGTTCCGAAATCATGATCTATGCTATATAACAGCTTTAAAGTAAAATATTACAGAAATATTTAAAAACAGAACCGAGGGATATATACATATCTAACACGGCCATACTGACAATACTTCGTCCTCGAAGTACAAATCTATTTCGCTTTCAGTCTCATACAATATGTATAATGACAATTGTAATCATGAATCTTAGTACAGTGCCAATTTGTATATAACGGGGAAAATGCGGGGAGGGGGTTACTATTATTACGTGTCTCGTAATCAGAAGTGATGGCCAATCATTATTTTAGTGGGCGACAGTGGGTCATGTTGGTTCAAACATTAAAACACACATTTAGAAGTCATTAAATCTCTCATTTAATCAGACTTCTTGTAGTACTTTTCTTACGTCAATATTACAACCCAGCAAACCCCCAAAACGCCAGCGTGGCTTCGCTAGTGCTATTTCCTACTGGGAGAAGAAGCCACAAGAAACTCCCAAGCACGTCCGTTACGATTATTAAAGTGACTCTCAAACTTATAAAGTTAGCAATAACTATGTAGGTAGAATTATAAAGGAACGCGTGACGGTTCCACGACGTGCGCACAAGTCGACCACCAGATGTGTCGTGTGACTCCGCAGCTCGACTTCGCCGTCGCAGTATTTGCCCCTTCCAATTGTCACGCCTTTGATACCATTTAGTGCCAGCAGGTGGCGCTAGCGTCTCGATTAGTCAACAGACAGTCCGTAATCATTCTCTCTCCGACACGGCCATTCTGACAAGACACACGTCCTCGTGTGTTAATCTGTAACAAAAACTCAACAAAGTACTTGTCCGACTCGGCCAATCCTGACCTCGTCTTGACTTTAAAGCAAGGTAACTTTAACAGGAGACTACAGCTCGGTACATCATGGTAGCTCAAGAACCAAGATACCATTCAACATCACATCACATCGTCACCAGCTAGTTCCAAAAGAAACTACTGTTAAGCATTTCACTATGCTTATCTTATACTAACTTTAACGAACAAAGTCACAGATTACATGATTGTAGCTCTTAATAAAATAACACTTGGTTTTCAGAGTAACACTGAAATGACTCAAAATCTCAATCAACAAACAAAACTCGTACTCTGACCTTCATCGGGTCTTCATCACACTTATAACCTCCATCCGGTCATAAGCATCATACCAAACGACCTCTATCCGGTCTTCAACACACTTATAACCTCCATCCGGTCATAAGCATCATACCAACAAACGACCTCCATCCGGTCTTCAACACGTAACCCCCATCAGGTTACTAACACAACAGGCAACCTCTATCCGGTCACCTCCACACGTAGCCTCCATCAAAATAATCCTTAACTAGTTACAGAAACGCACGTCGTTACTGTTATCGTCATCATGAGGCCCTGTTATTAAGGCTTCGTACACAGTGCTTCCTGCACAACGTCACTTATTGGAAAAGGTCCGATAAACAAGTTACAACACAGTAAAAAAAAAAAAAACTAAAAATAAGCAATGCATACCCAACTCTTAAAACTTTATTTTTTTAATCTGTGCACCAACACAAGCCAGAATCGCACCAACGATTCTTTACGTATCTGCCGCCACATATGCTACAACACATGAGGGGCTCTGTGCACCAACACAGAAATCGCACCAACGATTCCTTCTAGACCCATCGCCACATGTTACTCATGAGGTGCGGTCTTAAGTTTTAAGTTTGAGCATACAAGCCATCTTTAATCAGATTTGGTCTCACTACCAATCATCAACTATGACATCTAATTCTCGAGGAACTTGGTGATCGGGAATCTTCCTCACAGTGACCCAAAAGTGGTCTTAGACCCAGACATCATATATCTAGCAGAGCTTTGTGCCCTGAACGACTCATAGAATCGCAGTTACAACTACGACTAGACTGTACAGGTTAATCTTAGTCATTGTCACCAGACAATACCAGGATAAACTACAACTTATCATTGTAACAACATTAAAAACATGTTTGCTACGAGAGCATTCAGATCCAGAATTATAAGGAAAACAATACAGCTCACCATTCTGTTCCTATGTGTCCGGCGATGGTGCTGGCTGTTCACTCTGTGCCGCGTCGCGTTATGGCGATAACCAACTTGATAGCATGTCTACACTTTGCATACAGGCTCGTTTATTTATCTGAAATAACAAAATGTCTACGCAGCATCATTTACGTTCGGTCATGCCTGACCTGGCATAACTTCTTAATAGAAATAACTTTTCTTAAAATGGAATCTATGGCAGTATGCAATACTTTATATTTCGATGCCAGATGCATGACAAACATCTTTGTGATTACCCCACAATAACGACTTAAATATCATCATTACGTTAAACGGAAAACTATACCCATAATCATTACTACAATTTCTATCCGGCGTCTGATAGTCCTGGTGGCGTATGGTCACTAAACTAAGCGGTCGTGCTACCCTTCCTATAATCAACTCGAGAGGGCCAGATTTAGACCCTATTAACAAAGTTCATAGCCAACTGAACTTCTAATGCGTCCTACCAAGAGCGGTCATACTAGTCTCTACGGCTGTTAACATACTCGTTGATGGTACTCAATACCCTTTCGACCTGACCGTTTGCGCGACTACCTCCAATAGCTCAATCAAGTGCAAGTTAGTGTTACTAGAATCACAAAAATCTTTAAATTCCTTACTCGCAAAACATCACTCTTGATCCGCGATAATACGAGTTGGTGCGTAAAATAAAGCTACACTATCTTTTACTGCTTTGATACCGTATTTAGAATCAATATGAACCGGATGAAATAATAAAACGTACTTGGTAAAAATTGAATTGAATCGAAAACGTTTGAACACCAAAGTCAGTATGCAATTTCGTACTAACCACCAAAAATTCCAAGGTCAAGAATACTGACAGACTTTTCATCAATCACCATTACTTAATTAGACATGGAGAAATTGAGAATAAGCGAAATTTACTATCACTAGCCAAGGCCATGTACCACAGTCATCCTAATCAACTTTAACTTTATAACCGAAATCGTAAAAGCTTACAGAAACCTTCGAGTAAAACCTCTAGCGCCATGGGTCTCCAGCCGACCGGCAATCGTATTGCCCTCACACATCCAGCGCATGGATCAAAACTTTGTACACATAAACCATCGAGTGGATTGCCCATGTGCATCACCCAGTGACTACACACACTACGGTCTCTCCAGACCCTGACCTCCGCCAGAGCTAAACGCGCATCGCACACCCACAGACTGATTTCTACTGGGTTACGACTACGCAATAACCACTGGTACGGTCAAACAATACGGCCGCTAGAACCCTTTACTCGAACTCAATTTAAGCTTGCTTATCCACTACATCCAAATCATTATCAGTATCAAGTTCGACTGGTACGTGACCTGCTGGCATCTTCCTTAACCGATCGGAGGGTATGATAAAATCTTTGAACGGGATTAATTAGCACACAATTTAATATCGGGCATACTTTCTCACTAACAAACCTGGATTACCCAACGGTGAACATTCAATGTTATCACGGGATATGTGCGACTACCCACATTTTAATGACCATGGCAACAGTAATCTTCATTTAGAATTGAACAACAATAAAATGTAACAACATTTTCGATGAGTAGGTACTCATTAATCATAACTTCCCATAAAATCTGCACTGCATTTTACACTTTTACATTAAAATATCGACTTCATGAACTAACTTAGTAACCAAATGTCGGTAATGAGCACTCAATACTAGAATAGTTGTGAAAATGACAACACTCACCAGATCTCGAAGTTTTCCTGATAAAGGATTCGACTGTACGCTTGTCTGTGCTACTTTATGCCTGAACCAACACTTATCCCACTTCTGATAACGGGGAAAATGCGGGGAGGGGGTTACTATTATTACGTGTCTCGTAATCAGAAGTGATGGCCAATCATTATTTTAGTGGGCGACAGTGGGTCATGTTGGTTCAAACATTAAAACACACATTTAGAAGTCATTAAATCTCTCATTTAATCAGACTTCTTGTAGTACTTTTCTTACGTCAATATTACAACCCAGCAAACCCCCAAAACGCCAGCGTGGCTTCGCTAGTGCTATTTCCTACTGGGAGAAGAAGCCACAAGAAACTCCCAAGCACGTCCGTTACGATTATTAAAGTGACTCTCAAACTTATAAAGTTAGCAATAACTATGTAGGTAGAATTATAAAGGAACGCGTGACGGTTCCACGACGTGCGCACAAGTCGACCACCAGATGTGTCGTGTGACTCCGCAGCTCGACTTCGCCGTCGCAGTATTTGCCCCTTCCAATTGTCACGCCTTTGATACCATTTAGTGCCAGCAGGTGGCGCTAGCGTCTCGATTAGTCAACAGACAGTCCGTAATCATTCTCTCTCCGACATATATATCTAACACACGCCACAAGTTGGCGCGAAAAGTTTGGCGGGCGAAAAAACCGTTACGCGTAACGGTCGCTTTGAGTCAGGGGAGCTCGAGCACGACACAACCACTCTCGCACGCGTCCTGAATCTACCACTGACTCACTACTCAACTCACTACCACTACTTTAATTTATGTGCTACATCCCCTTTTATAGGCCGCAGCTGCGATAGAAAAATCCCCAAAAATACTTTATTCAATTCTAAACATACATTGTAACTAACAAAGCCGACGACGGAAAATACCCAATAAATGACAATATTTCGTCATACAAAATAAGCCTACAACGGAAAATTCCTCTATTAAATTGATATTCCGATCTAAACATACAATGTTGCAGCTGCAGCTGCGCCGAAAAGTTCCACAAAAGTAATAAGTACCTATGTATGTATTTCTATTTCGTAACTACTTATTTAACTTATTGACTACCTATATTTACGTATGATATTACGTCGCGTCGCTAACAGGTCTGTTATTAAAAGTATTACAGGAAACCTTGATTATTCGGATGCTGTTCGGTTCAATAATGCTTTAGAAATTTTACAAAATAACCAGCGTAAAACTATTAATGAGTTTAATGAGCACATTAGTATCAGTAGAGAGTGGATGTCATCCCACACTAATATATTAAATAAAATTGTTGAAAATCAAAGCAAGATCAATATTACGTTGGATTCATTGTTAACAGGATACATGCAGAATAATCAAAATCTCATTCACTTTGCGAAGTTTGCACAAATACTAACTATAATTAGCGAGAACATAGAAGATTTATTATCCGAACTATATAGAATAGAAGACATATTAACATTTACTCGAGCTATGACAACTCATCATAGCATGTTAGGAATAAATATCTTAGGTAGTATGATAGATAAGTTAAAAGGGATCTATGATAGTAATCATGTATGTCTGCGGGTTGCCACACTTCAAAACAAATAGGGAACAGAAACACGTGTCCGGAATGACCTCAAAATCAAAACGGATTTGTTTATTGAGATTGGGTAATAAATTGCGTTTAAAAACACTAGAGTAATGGATTAATATTGCTTAGATACAGATTATTTTTGATGTATTCTGTTTGTAAGAGAGTTGCATTTCTGAAGTAAAAGTATGTGGTCATTGTTTTCATCACGTGTTGACATTAAAAATAGATTTACACTTACTACTAGCCTTTAAAATGATTTAAAACGATTGATTATAAAATTGTAACATTTTGTAACGTAAAAACGATTTTTATTGTGCAAAGATAGGTGTTTTGTTCAAATGAATGACTCAACTAGTTTTGCTATAAAAGGCCGAGCGCGCGACGTACTCGGTTATCCATGTCGATCTGAAACTGCCCACCATCAAGCAGTTTATGAAACGCACCTCCAAGCGTTTCTTCGATCGGGCCCCCCATCACCCCAACCCCCTAGTGGTTAGTAGCGCCGACTACAAACCCTCCCAAATCAGTAGAGTCCGCCGTCCACGGCACGCTCTGACCTACCCCGACGACCCTATCACCCTCCTACAGGAATCTAACCGAGAGACAAGCACTCTCAAAACCCACACACACAGACGCAATCCGATATACCGTCCTCGCCGGCGAGGCCCGTCGCGAAGATCCTCTAATGGTAACCCTCCCCGTCCCTTGGTCGAGCCGGCCCGCGCCGAGCCAGTAGCTTTAAATTAGCCCCTAAATTATTTAACCCAGATCCAGCCGTCCCTAGCTGTCCCCCCAGCAACGCCCTAAGCCGAGGTATAGAATCTACTTCAAATCTTCAGAGAACCAATACTACAACAACGGAGACATCTAAAAACATGATTACCTGTTCATTCTGCAAGAAAATGGGTCATACATTCGAAACATGCTACAAGCGTCAAAACGCACTGACATAGAACGTGAACTGTATAGCTGGTACCAATCAAGCACCCATCACTGTTACGATTGGTGCAATAACAATGCGTGCCATCTTCGATAGTGGAGCGGAGTGCTCATTGACTCGAGAATCAATTGCTGCAAAATTACCTGGTCAGCGACGCTCTGCAGTTAACCACCTGAAGGGGATTGGCCAATTTCCGGTAATTTCATTATTAGAGATAAAGACCATCTGTATTATTGATGCGATAAGGATTGAAATATTATTCTTTGTGGTTCCTGATCATGAGATGTCAGCTGACGTATTAATTGGTATGAATTTGATTCGTGGTACCAACTTAAGCATGGTGATAACATCAGACGGCACCAGACTGATGCATCAGCAAATGGTTCATCATGTGACAACAAAAAGTAGCATCTTTGAGAAATTAGATTGCGACCTGACGAATCCTGAAGAATTAAACCAGTTACGCACATTACAGGCCAAATATGAACACTTGTTCATCCGAGGATATCCAAAAACGCGCGTTAACACTGGAGAGCTGGAAATTAGACTAAAGAATGCAGACAAATATGTTGAGCGAAGGCCATACCGACTTAGTCCGGTGGAACGGGAAAAAGTTCAGAATATCGTTAAAGATTTGCTGGAACACAACATTATTCGCGAAAGCAAATCTCCCTACTCAAGTCCTATAATTTTAGTAAAAAAGAAGAATGGAGATGATCGGCTATGTGTGGACTACAGGGAGCTCAATGCGAATACATTACGCGACCATTATCCACTGCCACTAATCTCTGATCAGATCGATCAATTGGCCAATTACTACACCAGCTTAGACATGGCGGCTGGGTTTCACCAAATACCCATCGCAGAACCGTCCATCGAAAAGACAGCATTTGTGACACCAGATGGCTTGTACGAGTACATTACCATGCCGTTCGGATTGAGCAATGCCTGTTCGGTATATCAGAAGTGCATCAACAGAGCATTGTACCCACTGTTGGGAACAGTCGCACAAGTGTACGTTGATGATGTACTAAGCAAAAGTACAAACTTCAGCGAAGGACTATCCAACATTGAACGTACCCTAATAGCCTTACAAGAAGCTGGCTTCTCCATCAACGCTGACAAGTGCAGTTTTTTTAAGCGTGCCGTCGAATATTTAGGCAACTTGGTATCAGACGGCCAAGTACGACCCAGCCCAAGAAAGGTGGAAGCGCTGGTCAAAGCCCCAATACCGAAGACCGTCAAACAAGTGAGGCAATTCAATGGGCTCGCAAGCTATTTCAGGAAGTACATCCCGGATTTTTCACGCATCATGGTACCGCTGTACGAATTAACCAAACAAGGAGCAAAATGGGAATGGGAAGACCGACACGAGAAGGCTAGGTCAACAATAATTCAATGCCTCACCTCGGCTCCAGTGCTGACCCTTTTTCAAGAAGGAGCACCAATACAGCTGTATACAGACGCAAGCAGTCTTGGATTTGGAGCAGTTCTCGTGCAAATTTTCGACGGACGACAACATGCGGTAGCTTTCATGAGCATGAGGACCACCGATACTGAAAGCCGCTATCATTCATACGAACTGGAAACATTAGCAGTGGTCCGAGCAATAAAGCACTTTCGACAGTACTTATACGGAAGAAAATTTACAGTAATAACAGACTGTAATTCACTTAAGGCGTCGAAATACAAGAAGGACTTGTTACCAAGGATTCACCGATGGTGGGCGTTCCTACAAAACTACGACTTTGAGCTCGAATATCGTAAAGGAAACCGGCTCCAGCATGTTGACTTCTTCAGCAGAAATCATAGTGAACTGGCAGTAAACGTAATTACAAAAGACGTAGAATGGTTGAAGGTCGAACAACAACGAGATGACGAACTTCGGCAAATACTGAATAACCTGATTGACAACAATCCAGTGAAAGGTTTTACCTTGGAGGAAGGCTTACTGAAGAAGCACGTCATAGACCCGATATTCGGCCAACAGCTGCGAACAGTAGTACCGAAGTCCTTCCAGTGGAGTTTAATTAACTCCTTCCACACCACACTCAAACACCCAGGTTGGGAGAAAACCCTACAGAAAATCAAAGAAACCTACTGGTTCGATAAGATGAGCATCACGATCCGAAGATACGTTGACAACTGCGTAGTATGTAGAACTTGTAAAGGCACATCTGGGGCAGTACAAGCACAGCTACATCCGATTGAAAAGCCAACATGCGCATTTCAAGTGATCCACATGGACATCACGGGAAAATTTGGAACCCAAGAGGATCAACAGTACGTTATTGTAACAGTGGATGCATTTACAAAATACGTACTGTTATATCATCCTACTGATAAAAGCCCACACAGTACGCTTGCCGCATTAAAACGTACAGTACATTTATTTGGAACACCAGTCCAAATAATTGTAGATGGAGGAAGGGAATTTTTAGGCGAGTTCACACAGTTCTGTGAACAGTTTGGCATAAACATTCATGCCATAGCGCCAGGCATCAGCCGAGCAAACGGCCAGGTGGAGAGAGTGGTAGCCACACTGAAAAACGCACTGGTAATGATCAAGAATTACGAAACCGAACAGTGGCACAGCACTCTTGACGAACTACAGCTAGCAATGAATTAATTGCACAGCACATCGCGTGACAGGAGTAGCACCAGTAGGATATTATTAATAATATATTATTAATGATATATTATTAATAATATCCTACGGAGCCCAATAATATCCTACGGAACCTACGGAATGGGCGCTGTTCCACTATTTTCGTTTCCGTAAAACTCAATTGACATGAGAGCCATGAGGATCTTGTTTTAGTAGAGAGCTCTCATCGGCCCATTAGCTCAGTTGGTTAGAGCATCGTGCTAATAACGCGAAGGTCTTGGGTTCGATCCCCTCATGGGCCATAATCGTCTTTTTGATATTTTTTTTTGACTAGACAGATGTTGTCTTCACCAAATTTCAATACCGAGATATATTGTATCAGTTCATTGTTTCACTTTATAAATATTGACGTGGTTGGTAAATTTTCTCATTATTCAATAAACCGTTTAAACAGTCGTCATGAAATTTGTAAAACAACCACAATCGTTACATTTAAACGAACTCTGCGTTGAGCCACGAAACACTAGTTTTCGCCATGGAGAATTATTACCTAACACGATACGATGCATCATTTGCGGGCCCTCAAATTGTGGAAAAACTAATTTATTAATTGGTCTTCTTATACATGAAAATGGTTTAAAATTTCAAAATGTTTATGTATATTCGAAAACCGTGCAACAACCCAAGTACAATTTTTTAGAAAAAGTTTACGGAGAGTATGAATGTGCTTTATTACACTTTTCAACATTTAATTCTATTCCAAATATTGATAACAGTAATAATAAGTTCTATTATGGACTTAACGAAGTTATAGAAATGCCGGAAGGCACATATGAATTGCAAGATATCAATGATTATTTAAAATCAGAAATTAAAGATGCATCTATCAAACTGCAATGCAATAATAACACTTTAAAAACAACTATTTTCTGTACAAAAGATGTAAATTTTACCAAAGAGAATTCTTTTAGAAGAATGTTAGGATTTAATAAACAAATCTTGAAAGCAAATAAATGGCATGTGTCTCAGTCTCCGGTCAACATTTTACCAACGACCGTGGTCAGGATCGAACGTGATATTGTAAGCGGTTCGTACATAAACGGAAAACCAAGTCATATTATTCACGAATTTGCACTTAACGTACCACCTGGATACAGGATCATAGAAATCCCAAAGAACGCAATATATTTTCCAATCAATCAAAACAATATAAACTGCATAAATATCAAGCTATTAGATATAAACAATAACTTAATTAATTTGCGTGGTGAAGAAGTGCAGCTGTATTTACATCTCAAAAGAAAACCATGATTGACTACAATAAAAATGTACGTCAAGAACTTAAGAATATCAGTTCTACTCGAGCTTCATACCAAAGAAGACCTTGCTCTAAGAAGAAAATAAAATTAACTAAAGACAATAAAGCATTCCTCAGAGCGATCAAATTGCTAAAATGAATATCTTAGATGTTTTATCTGCTCCAACTTACGATAACACCATAGAAGGAATCGAATTTCATTCCTACAAGCCTTATGTGACGAGTTTCAACAGAAACGATGAAATCCGTATACCTATTAACCAACAAGACTTATACATACTACCATCAGCTAGCACTCTGTATTTGGAAGGAACTGTTATCGTTAGTAAAAAAGACACGAAAGACAAAGCTTCTAGTGTCAATTTCACGAACAATGCGCTAATGTACTTATTCCAAGATATTAGGTATGAGCTTAATGGAGTGGAGATTGATAAAATAAAAAATGCAGGTATAACTACAACCATAAAATCATTAATATCCTTGAATGAAAGTGAATCAAAAATATCTAATGCTTGGTGCTGGAATATTGATGGTATAAAAAATATCAATGGAGGAAGATCTTCAGCTTCTATACCACTGTGTCATATCCTCGGATTTGCTGAAGATTTTAAAAAAGTCGTGATAAACAGTAGACATGAACTGATATTGTTACGAAGTAACACCAATTTGAACGCTGTAAAACTGAGCACAGGTGAAACGGTGGATGATGTTCAGATTAACAAAATTATATGGCGCGTACCACATGTTAAAGTATCAGATAAAGAAAAAATTAGTTTGTTAAGACTTCTAGAAAAAGATCGACCACTTCAAATAATATACAGAAATTGGGATCTGTACGAATATCCCACTTTACCTAAAACTACAAAACATACTTGGTCTATCAAAACTTCAACTCAAATAGAAAAACCACGATACATAATTCTTGGTCTACAAACAAATAGAAAAAACAATGCAAGTTCTGACATGTCTCAATTCGATCACTGTCATGTTCGAGACGTTAGAGTTTATCTCAATTCCACGTATTTCCCGTATGAGAACCTAAATGTAAATTTTGCTGACAACAGAATTGCTTTATTATACGAGCAGTACACCAGATTTCAACAGTCGTATTACGGACGTCGCCCAGAGCCCATATTAAGCGAGAAACAATTTAAAGACTTAGCACCGCTGTTTGTCATTGATTGCTCTAGACAAGCGGATAACTTAAAGACAGGTCCAGTAGTGGATGTGCGAGTAGAAATTGAGAGTAATTCCGAAATACCAGAGCAAACTTCAGTCTACTGTCTGATTCTCAACGATTGTATAATTGAATACAAACCCTTAAGTAACATCGTAAAGAAGTTATCATGAAACCGGATTCCATTATAGTTGATCTCCAAGGATTTAAAAATTTTAATAACAATTTTATTGTGAAGGAAGTGGCTATTGTAAGTCAAGAACACACACAAACATTCGTGGTAAAACCACCATTTTCGTTCCATTATTTAACGAAAGAAGAAAAGAAGCAAGTGAGATGGATCGAAAAAAACAGTGGAATTTACTGGAGTGAGGGCTACATAGACCACAACGAGTTTAAACGTGTCATAGTGCCATATTTCGAAAATAAAAAGATTATTACAAAGGGTTTGGAAAAGATAAAGTGGATTAAAGACTTATGTGGAAACTGTGAAGTGATCGATATAGGTGAGAAGGGATGTCCTAACCTTTCAGACTTAAAAAATAAATATAGTAAAAATAAAACTGAATTTAATTGTGTGAATCATAAATTTAATTGTGCACTAAATAATGCTGTGTGTATAAGAAAATGGTATTTTGATAATAATATGTCTGTATTCAAATTATTTTGTTGTGGTTAAGCTACATTTAATAAAAATATTTATGTAACTACTCTTGGTTTTTTATTAGAACCTTAAAAAAATTAAATTAGCTGTAGTTATGTTAAATTTGAGGTATACCTACAATAAATGTAAATTAATACTGAAAAAAGGATGACCTGCAAATCTAATCTTATTTTACAGCTAATTTAATATTTGAATTTGGTAAGTCATATAGAATAAAACATAAAATTTAAAATTAAAATATAGTCTTTATTACCTCATATAAAAGTATTTACAGTTATAAACTAATTATACCTAGCTACATCGTAATAATATTTTATTTATTTTATCATCTTAACTTACAAAACATTATGATTATTTTAATTAAAATGGAACTTATGAACTACATAGATACACATTATTTATTTTTATATTTCATTTTATTTCATATACACAAAAAAGAATATGAAAGTACTTAATTATTTGTATACATACTTCAAACAAAATAAAATACAGTATTTATTGCCTCACATATTTACAGTAAAAAATTTCGATTATTTTATACCACTTACCTACATACACTATATTTCATATCGCTATACTATATTTGTGTCTTTCACATATTATACATTACTAATATTTATTTTATTTTATTTATACCCACAAAAAAGAATAAAAAGGCAATACTTGCCTAATATCTATTAATTACATATTTTTATATTTAATATTGTGATGAAATTTAATTTAATATTTTTACTAACAAAAAATTATAAACTACATTACTTACTAATAACAATTGTCCCCACAAAGTTTTTTGGAAATTTTATTTATTAATGATTGTGTCTCTTCCATAACATAGTCCACTGGTTCACTCACTATGTATTGCGCACTCATAATTACCGCGTCCTCATTATCACTTGCAGTTTCTTGTTGCTCACTTATATCCAAAACTTGTATTTGGATCAGTCGCAGACCTTTTCTCTTCTCATTATTTATGACGTATGACTGGCAAGGAGGCAGCTTCCGCTTTTGATAATCCCTTTTCGCTCTTGGTTTCTTATTGGATAACCTTTGTTGTTCAGATAATTGTCGTTGCTCGGGTACATGCCAACTCAAACTTGGAGTCGGGAAACCTTGGGCGTATTGCGAAAAGACGAGGTCAGGGGAATCACACATTTTTGATGATCTGAAACAAACAAAATAAGAATCAATATAATGCTAATGAATATAAATCTAAGTAATTATAGTATAAATAACGAACTACTTACTTACAATAGGTTTTCAATTCGATGATGTGAACTGAGAAGTCCAACCAGTCCGGTCACTATCAGCCAAATGTAATGGAGAGACTAATATTGTTATGATTGTGTAACAGTACTCCGGAAAGCATTGTGCACATGTTTTATTACAAGTTCGAACTTGTTTCCGATGTGCGCACGGTCGACGCAGTTCGTCACTTGCAAGCACCTGGTCGGTGTTATGTTTCACACAAGGCTACGGAAATTTCAGGAATCATTTGCAAATCTTCATGTTCGTACAAGTTTGAAGTGATTCTATGTAAGCAATATGTTACGGAATGCGGTGCGCTTTGTCATCAGGAACGGAAATGAAACAGATTTATGAACATAAAATATTATTTATTTAAGTATATATTTAGTAGGTACAAAGTACAGATAAAAGCAAGCATATAAGACCTATATAGGTACCTAAGTAATTATCAGAGGTCGTATAGTTTCACCTCTGTTTAGCTCTAACTAGTACAAGGGGCACCAAGAATACACACATTTTAGAATTGCTTACATAATAAAGCTTGGTTCAAAAGTAACTTCTGTCGATACTATGAAACAGATTTATGAACATAAAATATTATTTATTTAAGTATATATTTAGTAGGTACAAAGTACAGATAAAAGCAAACTTATAAAACGCCTATATAGGTACCTAAGTAATTATCAGAGGTCGTATAGTTACATCTCTGTTTAGCTCTAACTAGTACAAGGAACACCAAGAATACACACATTTTAGAATTGTTTACATAATAAAGCTAGGTTCAAAAGTAACTTCCAAACATACAAATATTTAAACTCACATACACAAACAGCCAGACCCGGAACAACTACCTGTAGGTCATACAAATATTTGTTCCATGCGGGAATCGAACACGCAGCGCAGCAGTCAATCGCTTAACCACTACGCCAACCGTCAACACGCCACATTACACGACAATAGTACATTTCACATTATTAAAAGAGTAACAAAGATCCATTCATCCAACCTCACAAACTTTTTATAATACTGTTACGCCGAGTAACTAGGACGACGGAGATGGGTCACGGAGATTCTGGATTAGTCGATGAAGCAGGTAGAAAACAAACAAGAGGAATATGCTAGAATGCGGCACCCGCAACAAAAAAGAAAAACAAACAAAACACAATAGCGTGAGACCGGCCTCAAGGTCAAGGATTAACAATGGCGATTGTAAACATCTATTGTTCGCAAGTTGAATAAAGGACGTAAACATCTATTGTTCGCAAGTTGAATAAAGGACGTAAACATCTATTGTCTCAGAAATGCGGGCGGGTCGCATTATTGAGATTTATCGAGATTTTTCGAATCCAGAATCTTCGTGGCTCATATAAATAATGGTCGACAGCGTCGGCAAGAGCAGTTCAGTTTTGGACGCATCCAAGTGAAGATCGAAGTGAAGTTACAAGTGATTATCAGTGCGACGTTAAGTGTAACAAGTGCTAGTGTATAGTGACTGTTCGTGTGATTTCTGTGTGTTTGTGTGGTGAATAAAGTGACTGTTTTCGGTGAAATTAGTGATTTTAATTTATCCCGAACCCCAGCTCGTAACAATACCAGTAGTAAGACAGTAGGTAGGTTGAAGGATTATCTAACTTTCCACTTAGGACGTTTTATCATTTACAATAAATAAAATACATGTTAAAAATGTGACTTCTGTAATTACGTTTAAATTGTGGTAATACATTACATAAATATAGTTGCGTTACCCCAAGCTAAAGTAGAAACTTTATCAATCGATAGCAATCGTTTATCATCATTGCTTGAAAGTGCTATTTTATTTACGTCCTGAGTGAATATTTCATGTTTTATTGACCTAAACAATACATTTTTTTTGTGAATAACACATATTAAAATCTAACATATTTAAATTTTTGGTAATACATTTTTTTGTACCTTTTGCCTTTTTAATTGTTTTGTTTAAAGTTTTAATACAATAAAGCTTTGAGCGCAATCCTACGAATTCTTTGATAATGTTGCCACCCATTTCATCCTTAAACAGTCCTGGAACCTTCTTATTCATAATTGGTAAGTTATAGTCGTTGTTACAGTCATAATTGCTGGTATCAAAATATTTTTGAAAATGGAGCTTGAAGTCTTTATAAACGTCATTACTCTGTACATCATATACTAGGCTATCTGTATCAGTATAGCACAATTCAATTCGGTTACCATAAAAAGGTTTTATGATAGAGTAGTGAAAGTCGTACATGTGAGTCTTAGATAATTCTAATACTGCAAACCCTATGTATATTGGTTTATTAAGAATAATACGCACAGGTTTCATTTGGATTGCCACTAGATCATCAGAAAATACAGAGGCGCTATGAAAATATGGGCTGGCTATCAATTTTTCAGCACAAGTAGTCTTTTTTGTTTTATTGTTCGAGTCACACCACTTGTTTACTAACTTAACGTCTATTCGATGTTCAGTATTTTCCAGGGTCTCTCCAAAAATACTATTGTTCAATAATTTGAAAAAGTCTTGTTCAAACGTTGACTCTGCTTTTTGGCGTAACTGGGTGTTAATATCAATATATTGCTTTAAAAAACAACTTTGCTTAAATGTAATAGCGCGATGGACCCTTCTCAATACTAAACCGTGCTGTAAACACTTTTTTAAATGTACGTAATGAATAACATAGTGATATTTATCGTACAAATTTGGTATTAGCTTTTTATTCTTACCACCAAGTGGCAAGCATTTTTCTGGACAAAAAGGAAAGTCATTGTGTTCCATGTGCAAATTCTCCGGATATATTAAATCAACTTCAAGAATGTAACCGTTTTCCGCAGTATCACTGATGCCTGCTAAGTTCAATTGTAAAAAATCAATTTCTTGTCTATTCATAAATCTAAAACCGGAATAGGGTAGTGATTGACACATGCTGTAACCGTATAAATTATTACAATCTAAATAAATGATAAATGAATTTGGACGGGTTGGATCGTATGTATCTAAATATTTATTATTGGCTTTGGCATGTCTTTTGGAACACATACAAACACCTCCTCGAATACCTTTTTGTATCATTCTAAAAATTTCAACATCACTAATCAATTCTAATTGAACCCCTGTTTTTAAAAGCATTGCATCAAAAGATAGACTTGGTGCTGTAAGATAGAACGCGGGATCGAGCTTGTAATGTAGTTTACAAGTTTTTCGAAAATTTTCAAATACATCTGTTAGCAAAAGAACATCTGTTTTGAGATATAAATCTGTGTACATACCCATGTTTTGAATATTAAATACGGACCAAACAGACCGAGCGTGTTCATAGTCTTCATCGGTAATTGCCTCATTAGTTAAAGAGTTAAAAAAATATTTTTTAGAGGGTAAACACGTATCTTCATAACGTTCCCATTGAGACATATAGTCATATGGATACACTCCTTTACGGGTGAGTAAGTTAAATTGTTTTTTATTAGGAAAATAAGATTTTAATTGTTTAAAGTCTTGTTTTTTCATTGTACTAACTAACTTTTCTAAGCTAGTTCCTAAAAACTTGAAAGAATCTACAAACCGAACCTGGATGCTTTCCCCGGTAGAAATCGGAATAAACTTAGTGAATGAAATATAGTTTTCTTTTGTTTTAGGTATCACTTTAATAGATCCAGGAGCTTCACCTAATTCTTTTATAAAAAGGTGGCAATCGTATCCGGATAAATTATGAAAAAATACTGGCAAAAATGTTGGTAGTTTGTATTGTATGTTACAGTAACCATGAGCTGCACCACGATTACCGATTTACCAGTCAAGTGACAATGATCGCGAACCCTATCGCCCAACAAGAAGTGCTCACAAATATGACATGTCATCGCGTTTTCAAAGTCGCGAGCATTATCATTTGAGTAAATCATAGGAGCATTATTTTTTTAAATATCGTAAATTTTTTGTGCATCTTTATAGATAGACTTCACAAAATTTGACACACAATCCGCACCGCGATAAGAAACGTAACGATTGTGGCTTTCGTCTAGCGTACACGTAATATGATAAGCGAAAGCTACAGGCACATGTCGCTGTCGCGTTACAGTACTCGCCTTAGTGGGGTCAGGGTCACAAGATTCATACCGTTCTAGCATTGTTTCAAAATCTGCGTATATAACAAATGGTACAATTTGCTTTCTATTATAATTTTTAAACTGAATGAAAGAACCTCTTGGAGGTAGTTCAGTGGCGACACCTCCACAACTATGCGAACTAAGATCATCGCATGAATTAAAAAACATTAAACAAACGTCACAAAAGTACAGTTTACTGTGGTGTTTTGTTATTTGATTTTTAACAAGTCGCGGCAAGTCTTTAATGAGACAGTAATGTGACAAATCATCTCTTTCTAAATAAAGTAAATGAATCACCTTTCCGTTCAAGGCTTTTGGTTTGTAAAGCGGTCCTATGACGGTATTATTTTTTAAACCATAAATGTAAATACAAATTTCAGGGTTATTCACTTCGAACCGCGCAATATCTAAGAAATTCACTGGAAATGACATGTCCTTTACCTTTAAAACGTTACGAAAATCAGGGTAAGAAGATACTCGTTCAGGGTGATTCTTAGCTGGATATAAAGCAGCAACAACAGACCTTAAAAAACAATACTCGTCATTATTTTCATTTGCGGATATTAACACATGCTTTTCTCGATTTTATTGCAGAAGGTAATTCGATAAAGCCTGAACCGCGCAACGGTTGATATTTGTTAACATTGACTTCCAAATGAGAACTGCTCAAGAACGTCCATCCACTGTCTCGGTCCTGAAATTCTTCTATCTTTTTTGTTAAAGTATTTTTTACCTGAGACATTAATGAATCAAATTCATAATTCTGATGCAGAGTAACGTTTTTTGTGGCAAATGATTTCATCTCCTGAGAATCATTTTTAAACATTAAAAACAAAGCAAAATATTCGAAATTAACTTTTAGGCAAGCATGTTGTTTAAGAGATATGTCAATTAACTTTTTAATTTTGTCCCAATTATCATTAAGAAATGGTTCTAGAGAACAATTCTCAGACGGATCGACAATTCTATAAGAAGCTATACGATTACGAAATGCAGAATGTATTATTTCAACACCTTCGCAAAAATGCGAAATAGTTTTGTTTTTATGATTAGTACTACGTAGGTGACCTGTCCAGTGACTGCGCTCAACAGATGTGTTACAAACAGTACAGAAAGGCATTTTAGATTAAAATAGTTTTAAACTTAGTATTAGATGTTGCAATATATTATTATTACGATTATGATGTACGATCGCAAAGATACAATAATAGAATAGAATATAATGTCTGGTGCCCCAACAACTTAATTATTTATTTTATATTTATATTGTCGCTATAAAAGACGGGCTCAGAATTATCGAATAATTCATGACTCCGTCTCATAAAAACTTGTAGACCGTCCCACTGCGGCGTGTTACGGTTCAGCTGGACTTTTAGGGCCACCGAGGCTTTTTTCCACCGATCCTCTTTAGAGGTGGAGGCAACTTCGGCCTTGTTATAGACTTTTACCTCCACATAGAAGTCCCCGGTTAAGTCCGCCTTTCGCCGCACTTTACCGTTGGCGACACGGCTGGTGAGGGTCGAACCGAAGTCTCCAATTATTGAGGTCGACGACGGAATGTAGTCCTCCAAACCAAAGAGGTCCGAGCCCGAACTGCGTCTTTTACTGTAAACAATTTAACATATTCTTTATAATAATTTACACAACACATTACATTGCATTAGTTTTAGTTAATTGACGAATTGAGGGTGTATTATTATACTCCTCTGTCGAACCCTACGAGGATAGAAGGCATGATGTTATGTTATAATATTTCAATAACAATACCTCATGAACTAACTGTAAACATTCCTGCAAGGAATATAAATGGAATCTGATTTCAGCGCTCTCTGCGTTACAGTTCTAAATCCACTAACCAACGTATAACTGTGTATAACATTTTAATTGATTTAACATACACAACAAGCACCTAAAGGTATAAGCAGTAACACAAAATTACCTTGATTTCGATTCTGATGGCGTGGTGCTCTCGGAAGCTTTGCGCTTCGTCACCTTCTTTTTAGGTCGCACCTTGGCGACCTCGGCTACAGCTGCGGGTCGTGTCGAAAATTCTGAATCGGAGTCAGACCTGAAATGGAACACACAAAGATTAATTTTAGAACTAATAACTGTGACTTAATAAAGACTACCGATACACCAGCCGGCAGGCAGAAACCAGGTCCGTAGCTGGGTAGCGATTAAATGCATTAGCAAATTCAGTAAACTTAGTAGTACTTACTTACATGTTATAAGTTGAAGGTTTTATAATGTAATGAATTAATTATTATAACGAAAGTAACTGGTGTTGATCACTGGAAGATACTGGAGCGAATGTAATATTGTGATCAAAATTGATTGATTTTATTCATAAAAAATACCATTTCAGCAATATTTATTCCATTATAAAATTAAACCTTAATTACATGGTCTCACAGTTGTATGGCTAATTTACGTTACTTATATCTAATTAAATCGTAGTGATTGAAAATCGCTTCCGTCAAATTGCAATTTTATCGTGAGAAATGACATATAAAACCAGCTTTTACCCTCGCCGACGAAGCTGAAGACGATACATGACACTCATGATTAATACATTATGATATTGTAATAAAGTATGTATGTTTGTTTAATAAACCTTGATGTAAAACTCCACATGACATCACACATATGAAATAAAAAAATTAAAAAACATTTTTTCAAAGACGCAAATAAAAACGAGCTGAAAGAAAAATATCCTGGAAACATTTTTTTTTGTGCAGACTAATCCATGTAAACGAACTCGCGTCAATAAGTTAGTTCACTAATATGTTGCAGTAAAACTTGACATTAGTATAAGTAATATCATCTAACGACTAAAACGAACTTATGGGATGCAATAAAGTTATTGAGTATTGATTATTGAGTATTGAACTTTCATAATCATTTCATGTAAAGATTCAATAGGTACTGATATTAAGATTCATCTTTCAAACAATTCCTAGATTGATAGCACCAACAATTTATTATGAAATATTATAAAATAATAAGCAAAGTTATCAAAACTGGTATAGGAACATCTTCTATTTAAATTAAGTAATTGCATTGGTTAGGAGATCTTCTAAAAAAACAATTTTAATCAGAGACTGCAACATGCACGATGATCATCTTACATGCAGTGTAATTGTTAAATACATGGAAATTACTCATACATACACGTGTTCGTGTAACAAAGCTCGGATACTGCAAATTTACATAATGCAATTTTGCAATCTTTGAGATTCTAAAGAATTATTTACACTGTGTGTGTGTGTGTGTCTGTTATACTGTGTAAGCTTAACACGAACCGTTTCGAATGCGATTGTATGAGTGCGAAATAACGCAACAAGTAACAGCAGAGCAACCAGTAGTTGTTTGTTAACGTCTAAGGTAGTGTTAGCTGTATGAATTAATTAAATTAATATTTGGATGTCCTTGGTGTCCAAACTGGGACCATAGAAATAGAATGTGCGTGTGCCTTTGGGTGTATGCTATTTCTTGCTCTGTGAAGAGACATGAGACAATCTGTCCCAAATGTTAGTTTAATGTTTACGATATCCTAAAGTTCAGATGTCCTTGGTGCCCAAACTGGGGTCATAGAAATAGAATGTGCGTGCGCCTGTAGGTGCATGCTATTTCTTGCTCTGTGAAGAAACATGAGACAATCTGTCCTGAATTTTAGGCTAACGGTTCAAGCAGCGAGCGCTCTTATTTGTTAACATGTAAGCTAGTGTCGACTGTATGAGTTATTTAAATTAAAATTTGGATGTCCTTGGTGCCCAATCTGGGGTCATAGAAATAGAATGTGCGTGTGCCTGTAGGTGCATGCTATTTCTTGCTCTGTGAAGAGACATGAGACAATCTGTCCCAAATTTTAGTTTAATGTTTACGGTATTCTAAAGTTCAGATGTCCTTGGTGCGCAAACTGGCGTCATAGAAATAGAATGTGCGTGTGCCTGTAGGTGTATGCTATTTCTTGCTCTGTGAAGAGACATGTGACAATCTGTCCTGAATTTTAGTTTATTATGCTCGTATAGTTCCATTAGTGAACGAAATATGTGTGAAACTTGTTGTTATAAAACTTGTCAACTAAAGTTATAGTGTTCAATTCGAGGATCTGCGGTACTTGATCGTGGTAAGCCATCGGTAATAATAATATGCTCAGCCCTTGAACTTATATATTCATTAATCACTACAAACAATTAGTTCACATTATTAAACGTTCAGATTTACACAGTTATTACTCTCTAGTGCTGATATAATAGTGGTTCAGAACCACTGCCCAATTTGGTTTATATATAAATAGCTCCTACTCATTAGGATATTATAGGGCTTTCTACCATACCAATAGTAACGGAGGCGTTGTTATTACTCTCTAGTGCTGATATAATAGTGGTTCAGAACCACTGCCCAATTTGGTTTTCAGCTAAAACCTAGTAGTAATAATTTCGGGTCTATAAAATAGCTCCTACTCATTAGGATATTATAGGGCTTTCTACCATACCAAAAGTAACGGAGGCGTTGTTATTACTCTCTAGTGCTGATATAATAGTGGTTCAGAACCACTGCCCAATTTGGTTTTCAGCTAAAACCTAGAAGTAATAATTTCGGGTCTATAAAATGCTGAAATGTGTAGTGAAACTATGAAAAAAGAAAGTAAATTAGTGTAGTGAAACAACCTACCGTGTTCACAAAAGGTTCTTTTCAGAACCGCCAATTCACGTCTCTTAAGAGAACTCGAAAACGTACCATTATAGTGTATAATACAGTCTCGAGGCAAACAAGTGAGAAGTAAGAACGGTAAGTAAATCAAGTTTTAAAACGGAAATGTTGAACGGCTCCTACTCCGTAGGATATTATTGGGCTTTCTACAACACCGAAAGTGACGGAGGCGAACGAAGTGAGACGTAGGAACGGCAGGTGGAGTAGGATGCCCAATAATATCCTACTAGCACCACTCACGCTAATCACACAACGGAAGCATTGCGCACCACCAGGATTACTTAACCTGGTTGACATTGACAACCAAACGATTGACATAGAGGCATTGACCAGACAAGTACTACAACGAATGACTCAGGCCTCTGAGTATGATAGACAACGTTTCAACTCTCGCAAGGCTAAAATAAATCATTTTCAACGTGGGGACTATGTCCTGATCAAAAACAATCCCCGCAATCAAACATCACTGGATACCAAATTCAGTGTACCCTACGAAATTATCAGGGTTCTTGAAAATGATCGCTACATGGTGGAAAAGGTGGTCGGCAGAGGTCGCTCCAGAAAAGTCGCCCATGATCAACTTCGACGTGCACCACAACCGGGAAACCAAGGTGCCATGTCGGCGGAAGATGATCTCGAGACACCGCAAAACAACGTTGCAACCGCCCTTGATCCAGTGCCATCCACTTCTCAAGCTGGCCAGCCAGTCCAGATAACTCACGATGACGAACACGCGTCATCGGATTAAAACCGGTGAGTCAAAATTCATTATTTTTCACGATATTCTCAACTAGAATCTACAAGAATAAAAAGTCTGGAGAGTGGTACCTCTGAGCTAAACCTTTAGCCAACCACGGATCCTTGATGCATCTACAAGTGAACCCTGAGATACCGTAGGGACGCCTTGTGGAACTATGGGTAGACACGTATACACCACAGACTCTAAATTAATAAGGCAGTTCACTTAAGATGTCTTTGTGTACTGTTATAGCAACAGTAACCCTATAAGCTACCTAACTCTATAAAATAGGCAACATGGGTTGCTTACTGGTACCTACTTGAAAGAAAAACGTTTCCTTAAATTCAGGCATCAACCATCACAACGCAGGCAGGCGCAGAGCACGCGCCGCCTCACAGTGTCCGGCGTAGAACAAGCTAGGTGGACAAAAATATATTTTCATGGTTTTGGAACTATATCTTTATATTAGTTAATTATATAGTACTATAATATATTTTTTAAAGAAAATGCTTACGGATTCAGTATTGTAATTTAGTATTCTAATTTAGTATTGTAAATTTCATGTATACACGATTATAATACTCGTACAGGAAAAAAAAAAAAAAATAACATTATCTTAATGGCTACAAATATCGACGCTAATTATATATACATACAACCTTAAACTAACATATTATATACACAAATTATAAATCTAACACTAGAGGTATCTATTTACATTAAAACTAATTCTAAGTATCAGAATCATCGGATTCTGAATCCGATAGAAGATAGTCTTCTTGAGTTTGTGGAAGTCTTGGTTGGAGTTGGAGTCGAGGCTCTATAGTAGGAGCTATGATGAGCTTTAAAACCTCCGCGCACAATTTATTAGACTTTTTTTTAGGTACTTCTCGGAGGCTGTTGATCAAAGGATCAGACGTTATAATCAACATATTTAGCAAGTCTCTATTCGTGGCAAGACGAGAGCACTTTCTGGTGTTGTGCTCTCTAAACCTCCGGCAATCTTTATTTCTCGCTTCTTGGGCTTCCTCTGAAAGCTGCCCTATTCGAACTATTGCCGTCTTAATTACCTCTGTACTGTGAATAAGCAATTTATGCACAGTAGCTGGCATGTAGTACCACGAGTAGAGACTTAGATAAAGTCTTCTTGTCTCGAGACAAAGCTTGTTGAATTCAACAAGATTTATCTCGAAATCAGAAGACAATGTCCTCAATAAAACATCAAAGTGTTTGATGATTGTAACATCCAATCCTGTTATCTGAGCACTCAGTTCGGGGTTCCCGAAAAAACGTCGAGCTGTGTTTCCATCATTTGTGGAACCAAATCCTGGCTTTGGCTTGTCCACAATTAATCCCATTTCATTCTTGAATCGTTGTTTGATTGCGTCTGATCGTTGTTTTACACTTGCTTTTTCCTCTGAAGACCTAGCTTGCCATTTATTTAAAAAGCACTCAAACGAACGAATCCAAGCATGTAATTTTGACAAACCAAAACCAAAATGATCCTGATTGCTATCAAAATGCCTTCCTTCATCATTCATCATTCTGGGAGTAGCCCCACAAATATAGCATTTCTGCGATGAATGTGTCTCTGTCAAAGCGTTGCACACTTTTCCATCGGTCATAGTCAGCAGAAGCTGGTGCTTAACAGAACCAGATCACAAGATGTAGGCTCCGTTGTTTATTTGTTCCAAAACCTTATTTGTCTCGATTTTTGTCAATTCCGTAGTTTCTTTGGCAAAAATGAATTTAATCGGACGACAAAACATCGTCGATGATGGACGAGGATTTTGCCAATAATGTTGTTACCTTCGTCGATTAACCTAAGAGGAACAAACGAATAAACAAAAAGGAACTCATCAGTGTCTTCGCTATTCTCAAATCTCTGTTTGTAAGCACTATGACCGGAACTTCCGTCACACCCCCATTTACTTATAAGAGTAAACAATGAATTGGGGATTAGATTGGAGAGCACACTTGTGACAACTTCTCTCTGAGCTTCTATTAAACGTTGTGCTGTTTTATTCAAAACAGCTTGTAGCTCAATTTCTGTTCGAGATTGTGTCACAACAATGTGCTCCTCGGAAGGGTAACACGCTTTTTTTGATTTTACAATGCAATTTTACAATCCAATTCATATGATGGAAACACGTGATGCCCGACTTTCATAGTCCACTTCCTAGTCTGTTTATATGAGTGAGTTGTTGATTTTAAATCGATATAATACGCTAATGCCTCGTCACTACTTAGCGGTCTATCGCTTTGCACAGCACTTGCTTGTTGAAGACTAATGCATGCACTTGCAGAAGCTGGATTTTCGCCAATGTCCTTTATAACTCTAGCAACGTTTTTATGTCCAGTTGACCGTGCAGCTACTTCTGCAGCAGTCATTAATTCCCCAACACTCCGCGATTGAACTAGATCTTCAACTCTACTTTTCTTAGTTTTAAAAGAACGAATTTTCGAAGACCTTTTTAGGTCTTCCGGGTCGAGAAAGGTCAGCGAATGAGGTAGAAGGTTGCAGTTGACTCGATCGTATGCAGAATTCTATCTCCTCGCCTTCCAGCCACAACTTATTCTTATTAAGGAAACGTTCTGTTGACTTTCCTGAAGACACCCATTTGGTATTAATTTTCGAAGAAATGCTGACTAATTTCATCTTAATTTCCCTTCGACATTCTTCAGTGATGTCAGAGAAATCAAACTTAGACGAAATAAATTCAAATAGACAATTATTTCTTTCGTCTTTTTCGTGCTTAAGCCACTCTTCGAAAAACTCTATTTTACTAATAGAGTACTCAAGTGTGCTACATAAAATATATGTCATAATCATCTATAACTATGCAGCTAAAATATACAAAAAATTCAGCCTGGATACAAGAAGATACATGGCTTTTCCAGGCCTGATAAGTTCGAAAACAAAAAAAAACATTGTTTTTTTTTTTGTATTCATAGATAATCCATTTTATTAATGTTTACACCATATTAATAGATTCTTATAAGAAAAAGAGATTATACATACCTTCAGAAGTAAAATCCATCCATAAAACTTCCACAAAATTAAGTACTGCCACCATGAGATGTTAGTGCAAGTGTCGCGAAAATGCAACTGTCCCATTTCTTTAATTGCATTTACCTCATTAGCTTACTTTGATAAACTATGACTCATCAGTGTGGAATGTTAGACGTAAACAATTCTTGGAATCAGGGGTTTAGGGGTATTGTTGAAATGTAGAAAATACCTATTTCCGGGAATTCGATAATGACTTTTGTCCACCTGGCTTGTTCTACGGCGGACACTGTGCGCCTGTCAGAATGGCCGTGTCTGCGGGTTGCCACACTTCAAAACAAATAGGGAACAGAAACACGTGTCCGGAATGACCTCAAAATCAAAACGGATTTGTTTATTGAGATTGGGTAATAAATTGCGTTTAAAAACACTAGAGTAATGGATTAATATTGCTTAGATTATAAACTAACTAGGCTGAAGGCAACACAGAGTTGGGTAGAAAGAAATAGCTAAAATACCTTATTAATTGATAAACTGATAACCTATAAATAACTTACAAATACTTTAATAATTTAATCTAATTTCAATACAATCTAACAGAGCAACTATTTCACACGAAATCCGAAGTAAAAAGAGAGCGAGCCGTTGGTGTCCAGTCTTTTTATCTTCTCGTACTGACAGTAGCTAGGTAAGTGATCACGGTCGTCCGGTAGGAGGCGCTGGGGTGGCTGCTACCGGTCACTGGGTTGCCAACACGGCCATGCTGCACCGTGCCAGCCCCGGGCACGCTCACTCCACCTGGATAATTATTTTTGTAGCAGTCGAGTAGGTTCGATTCTGTAAACATATACATATATTACTTGTACAATTATGCTCATAGTTTAACAATAACCCGAGTCGGTCATCATGTCAAACAAGGCACGATTCATAATTAGCAAGTCTACTCGGCCCCAACGTGAAAATTTCCTTTAGACTTAGGTAATTTCACTGTTTAGGGAATAGCAGATTCTCCCAGCTCCAAGATCCTCATCGTCAGGACGCACCTTTAGGCTTAGGCTACGTCCATCTATCTTTTCCAGATGCACCTTTAGGCTTAGGCTACGTCCATGTATCTTTTCTAGATGCACCTTTAGGCTTAGGAAACACCTTTGACAGATTTCAATTGACATGAGTATCAAGTGCTGTCGAGTGCTAGTAATGTCACAAAAGCTATAATGTGCCAGAAACAAGTACAATTTATGTCATAATAATAATAAACTTGATAAATATTTGTAGCAAAAATATTAGAATGCAGTAAAGCTAAACGCTGAATGGAGCAGAATAATTAGAAAAAATAAAAGCATTATTACAAAAATAAATATTTTGTGACCCACTCGCGAGTACATTATGTCATGTCGTTCCGTTATATTTCTGTCTATAATATATCACAATCCGACAGTTCGTTCAAAACATAAAACTCCATATTTTCTAAGTTGACCGAATCGTAATTTAATATTTACTTGAACTTTTGTAGATATTTACAGTTTGTATGCTATCGTTTGAAAACTCTTGCAAGATCACAGGGGCGCTAGGGTAGCTATTGGTATCAATAACTCTCTACACAGATTTTCCCTAATGATGGAACAGCTACTACCAGTGTCATTAAATGCGGAACACATACGTGTTTGGACAGAGGCATTATCAAACAACATTGACTTTTACATAACTTGTGCAGTTATTATTATTAACATTAACAATATGATGGTTAGGTACATTGGTTACATTTTGCAATAAAAACCAATACCGTTCGGCCATCCCAATTTCAATTGTAAATCTCAATGATTTTAGCCATGATCACCTTTATCACTTGCATCAACATCATCATCATCATTATCATCAAACAAATTTAGACATAAGCAAATTGGTCACCGATTTCACCAAGATACAACATCACGGCAGCATTCCTGCCTCGATTCTCCAGCAGCTACTGAAGCTACGGGTTGACCTCCGAAGCTAGCTCAGTAGTTGCACTCACACGTAATCACTGCTCAGTAATCTGTAATTTCACATTAGTAGGGACCCGCCTATGGCGGTAGTTTTACTTTATACCAAGAAATTATTGCATAACTCTTTCCAATCAGAGACTTCAGTATTCCAATGTTGTGATTTCACAAGTATCATTAAGAAATAACGATATAAAAATCAGTAACAAATTACCTATTGGTGGGTACGATAAAACATTTAAACCGGGACATATTTAGTAGACATAATTTTATAATATAATAAAAATAATAAATTTCATAATTATATCCGTTAACTTTTTTCGAAGATGAACATTGTGCGACATGTGCGATTACCCTCATTCTCTCGTAATTACCATAGCAACAGAAATCTTAATGCAATTTAGCAACGATAAAATATAACATTTCTACCGATTAGTACTCAAGTGTAGTCACTCGATTTTATATATTTTAAATCGAAGAGTCAACACAAGATATGTTTTTCATTAAACTTTACCAATGAACATTCGATACCCGAATATTGTCAAAATTAAAACACTCACCAGATTTTGGTGTTTACCGTTTCAATAATCGATCACAAAATTTGGTAGACTGTGCTCACCTATGCCATATTATGTTTGAACCAACGCTAATCCCGCTTCTGATATAAACTAACTAGGCTGAAGGCAACACAGAGTTGGGTAGAAACAAATAGCTAAAATACCTTATTAATTGATAAACTGATAACCTATAAATAACTTACAAATACTTTAATAATTTAATCTAATTTCAATACAATCTAACAGAGCAACTATTTCACACGAAATCCGAAGTAAAAAGAGAGCGAGCCGTTGGTGTCCAGTCTTTTTATCTTCTCGTACTGACAGTAGCTAGGTAAGTGATCACGGTCGTCCGGTAGGAGGCGCTGGGGTGGCTGCTACCGGTCACTGGGTTGCCAACAAGATACAGATTATTTTTGATGTATTCTGTTTGTAAGAGAGTTGCATTTCTGAAGTAAAAGTATGTGGTCATTGTTTTCATCACGTCTTGACATTAAAAATAGATTTACACTTACTACTAGCTTTTAAAATGATTTAAAACGTTAGGTTATAAAATTGTAACATTTTGTAATGTAAAAACGATTTTTATTGTGCAAAGATAGGCGTTTTGTTCAAATGAATGACTCAACTAGTTTTGCTATAAAAGGCCGAGCGCGCGACGTACTCGGTTCATTCTCACTTGAGCCGTCGTAGCGATCGGACCTCCTCAAAAGTTCGAGAATAAATTAAAAAAAGTATTACTTGTGTTTACTTTGATCACCGAAGATGAGCAACAACCCTTAAAAATAATTACGGGAACCCTTCTCCGTCATATATTAAACCTAGAGTTACGAGAATATTACGATGTAATAAGATCAGGCTATTACTACGATAATAGAAAAATAATTATAATTTTTAAATTCCCTGTAGTTTCAGTAGACAGTTACACACTCTATAAGCTTTGTATTGTTCCGAATAGATACAATCAAGTCCTTATTCCCCCCTATCCTCTCATTGCATCTAACGGGAAAGCATTTATGTACATGGAGGCTGAATGCCCGAAGTTAAATAATAATCGGTATCTCTGCGAACAAAAAACTAACCACTATATTCAAACCCAAGCAGACTGCATACAAACCTTCATTTCAAGCAAAACCCTAGATGAATCCTGCAAACTAACAACTGTACAATTAGCTAAAGAAGCTGTAGAGGAACTCGACAGTCGACACTATGTCATCTCATTCCCAAAGCCAACACGGGTACAGATGAGCTGCGAAAACGACGACTACGACACGCTGAAAGGCAGTTATCTTGCTATAATCCCGCTGCACTGTTCACTACGTACATCGGAACTTACCTTAATAAATACTAAGGACGAGGTTAAAGGTCAACCTGTAAAAATACTGAAGGTCCCCTACGTCGAAACACAAGAAACAAGCCCTTTACATGCGAATCTAGCCTCAGTAAATCTAAGCAAGCTGCATAGTCTTCAAGATAAAATAACACTTCAGGCGCCAGTACTACAGGACAGAATAACTGAAACGGTGTACCACACTACTATACCGTTTTACACTATATTAATTATCGGATTTATTATAACGGCTGTACTTATAATTTGGAGGTATGTTCCCAGAACTTCAGAAACCAAGGAGGATGCTGTATCCAGAGGAGCTGAAAATCATGAATACGCCGTTCCAGAAACATCAAAAACGCATAATCAGCAGGAAAAGCTCCCAGCAACATTTTCACTTAGCGTTTTAAAATAGTTGCTGTTCTACGGGGGGAGGTGTTACGCCATCGTCGTACAGGCAAACCGCTGACAGAGATCGCCCCCAATCATTTCCGGTAAACATGTTAAATGCGTCATTTGCGACACGAGGCAAGTTTAGCTGAGTAATCAAAATTGGACAAGAACCTTGCACCGCGCCGCGCTGTTGCCACTTCTGATACATCATCGATCGGGACACTTAGGTTTAGCTAGATATTAAATTTTTAATTGTAATAAATTCACTTAAAAATAAATCAGTTTAAAAATCAAATTGGTTTTTTTTAAGTTCTCCGGCCGCAGCCTTCGTAATTTGCGGCACCCGCAACAAAAATAAAAACAAAAAAAAAATAGTTTGAGATCGGGCTCAAGGTCAACATTAACAATGGCGACTGTAAACATCTATTGTTCGCAAGTTGAATAAAGGATGTAAACATCTATTGTCTCAAGAATGCAGGCGGGTCGCATTCTTGAGATTTATCGAGATTTTTCGAATCCAGAATCTTCGTGGCTCATATAAATAATGGTCGACAGCGTCAGCAAGGCAGTTCAGTTTTGGACACATCGAAGTGAAGATCGCAGTGAAGTACAAGTGATTATCAGTGCGTGAAGTGCTAGTATAGTGACTGTTCGTGTGATTTCTGTGTGTGTTTGTGTAGTGAATAAAGTGACTGTTTATTTCGGTGAAATTAGTGATTTTAATTTATCCCGAACCCCAGCTCGTAACATTTGGTATCAGAAGTTGTGGGATAAATTATGCCGGTTTTACCGAAAGGAGATACGGAGGGTATCCGGACAAGAAGTCAGCGGCAGCAGGAGATGGACCAGAGATGATTCACAGATTCGCCGTCTGTACCTTCGGGTCATGAACGACCACCTAATGACCCAGTCTGACCCAGCTGGTCCATCAGGAACATCTCCAGCACCGACAGTTAATCTGGCGGCCTTGATGGTAATGATGCAGGAGCAAACACGCCTGTTGCGCGAACAGATGTAGCAAGACAAAGAGGAGCAAGCCCGCCGGCAGGAAGAGCAGGCTCGGCGGCAGGAAGAGCAGGCGCGCCAATTGCGAGAGCAGATGCAGCAGTATAAGGAGGAGCAAGCCCGCCGTCAGGAGGAGCAAGCCGGCCATCAGGAGGAGCAAGCCCGCCATCAGGAGGAGCAAGCCCGCCATCAGGAGGCGCAAGCCCGCCATCAGGAGGAGCAAGCCAGCCGGCAGGAAGAACAGGCACGCCTACTGCGGGCGCAACTGCAACAAGATAAGGAAGAACAGGCACGCCTACTGCGGGAGCAACTGCAACAAGATAAGGAAGAGCAGGCACGCCGAGAAGAGGAGCAGGCGGCCCGCCGCCAAGAAGAACAGATGCTCCTTATAAAAGACCTCCATAGAACTCTTGGCAAACAGCTAAGTGCAATGAAGGAGCAGGTGGAACAGCATGAGCGTTGGATTTCCGAAGCCAAAGTTGAGATGGCTGATATAAAGAAGGCCCTTAGTGATCTGAAGGCAGGAAAAGGATTTGTGGCTCCTGGTTGAAACTCCCGCGACCCCCTCAATACGTGGATTTAAAATGCCACCGTTTGATGGAACCTCTTCATGGTCAGCTTACAAACTCCAGTTTGAAGCTTATGGGAGTCAAATGGATGGGACAAAGCTCAAGCCAAGACGGCACTCACCTTATGCCTTCGCGGCCAGGCTTTAACTGTACTGGAGGCACTCGGCAAGGACATGACCTACGACCAACTACTGGAAGTATTGGACTCAAGATATGGCGATGCACATCTAGAATACGTGTTTCGTGCCCAGTTGAAGGACAGAGTACAGCGCGATGCAGAGACCCTACAGCAGTGGGCTCTAGAACTCTCAAGTTTGCAGTATTTATACCACCTACCATTTTTTCACTACTCACGTTAACATTATGCAAACTCGCACTAATTACCGTCGCGGGCGAAGGCAATATCTCACTCTTTGTAGGCTATTGCGATACCGCCGTGACATCAGTAGCTCGCTGAACGCTAGGGGACCGAATATTGTCGCACCATCGTAGGTAGTTGAAGCTGAAACCGGTTCCTTGCACTTTACGCTGCGGCTGCGGCGCTATTTCGCTTGTCACGTTCTCGGTCTCACTCGCACTCGCGGCACTTGTCGCCACGTCTCGCTCACTTACGTAACTATGATTTTCTATCACATCATGTTGGTCTTGTACAACAGAGATGCAATTATACATGCACTGATCACGTGTTGACGAGTCATCCTTAGCCGCCCGGCCGTTTCAGCAGCTGCTTCTTGTAAATATGCTATCGGAACATATTGTAAGCCTATCGGGCCGCTATCAAAAGTAATGCCTGTTTGTAAGCACGCTCCTCTCTTTTTATTTACATTCGTTTCCATCGTATAATTACTGTTAATTACCGAAGCATGTTGCAAATTGTTTTCAATTTCAAGCTTAAATTGATCTAATTGTTCTCTTGTGACAGACTTCTCTTCTAAGACAGCAACCTTATTTCGTATAGCACTATGTCCTTTAACAGTCGTGTAACATCCACATGATCAAACGATACTGGAGGGAGTCTGCAACTCCCTCGCCACAAATATTGGAAAAAATCGGGATTTGATCCCTTAAGTAAACAAATCATGTTATCAAGGTCCCGTGACATTTTCTTTTTGCCATCTTTACGTCGAACAGGCATCTTCTTACCGTTAGGTATCGACTCAAATAACAAAGTCTTAGCTTTCACTATTTCATCCGCTGTGAAAGAGGATGTACCCAGCTGATGCACACTCTCTTCATCCATAACATTTCGCAAAAATGCCAACAGTTCATTGATAACGACATTGCAACTATTACACTTCACAGTATTTAACGATATTGTTTACTGCAGTAAGTCACTGATCATAGCCGCAGTGTCAACGCGTTCGCGCTCAGTGACATGACGTCATCATTTATTCTTATACCCTGGCCGCCCATATTGAAAAACTCAAACTTGTTTTCGAAGCCCTTAGAAAGCATAATCTTAAATTACAGCCGGAAAAATGTGAATTCTTACCACGGGAGGTAGCATACCTTGGCCACATCATAACCAACGAAGGTGTGCGCCCTAACCCTGATAAAATCAACGCTGTATCAAATTATCCAACACCCAGAACACCCAAGGAGATAAAATCGTTTCTTGGACTCATAGGTTATTACCGAAGGTTCATTAAAGACTTCTCTAAAATCACTAAACCCCTTACTTCACTGCTTCGCAAAGATACCACTTTTAATTGGACCCAAGATCAAGAAAATGCGTTCAATACTCTCAGAACAATGTTAACAAGCGCCCCTATTCTTCAATATCCCGATTTTTCCAAAGAGTTCACCCTTACAACCGATGCTTCTAATTATGCCTTAGGTGCAGTATTATCCCAAGGAGAAATAGGTAAAGACTTACCAATTGCATATGCTTCACGGACTCTTAATAGAGCCGAAGGTAACTATAGCACAACTGAAAAGGAACTTCTGGCTATTTTATTTGACGTTAAAACCTTCCGACCCTATCTTTATGTTCAAAATCGTTACAGATCATCGTCCTCTTGTTTGGTTATTCAATTGTAAAGATCCTAGCAGTAAATTAGTTCGTTGGAGACTCAAGCTAGAAGAATATGACTATGAGATTGTTTATAAATCTGGTTAGACAAATCTAAATGCTGATGCTTTATCCCGTCCTCCTATTTATAACATCCATGATATTAATCTCGACAATGACTGCACATATGACAATTTTCATAAATCCCGATCTGGTCCAACTACCTTTACCACGGTTATCAGTGAATTCAACCAGAGTCTTTTAAAAACACCATGTTCTGCAATTGCTTACCCAACATCAATCGACTTAGAATCGTCCAATCCTTATTGTGAAGACATTTTAAACATTTTAGATGATAAGGAAACCTTTATATCTTCCGAGAAAGAATTATATACTATCAAAAGTAATAGTGTAAATAACAAACTGTATTTACATATGTTTACTAAAGTTCATCATTATGACTCCTGTACCTACAGAGAAATATTTAAAACACTGAATAATCTTCGTAATGAATTGATTATATTCCATCCTAATGTAAAAGAAATATCAATATCTGATTTTTCAAATCCTTTTGATAAATTACAGTTTATCATCATCTACGAGATGATTTGCTTCATCTTTCATAATACATATATTAACATTAATATTTATCATAACTTCGTTTCGGATTTTATCCCTCACAGAGACTCCGAGCATAGCTCTCTCCATAGCTCGCTGTGCGACTTTAAATTTGTGGACCAGTCTCACCGTGAGTGTCCACGTTTCGGCTCCGTAGGTCATGACTGGTAGGACGCACGCATTGAAGACTTTCGTCTTAAGGCACTGTGGTATGGGTGACGAAAAGACTCGACGAAGTTTGCCGAATGCTGCCCATCCCAACTGAATCCTCCTATCGGCTTCCCTCTCGAAGTTGTTTCTACCTAATTGCAAAATTTGCCCCAGATAGACATATTCCTGAACAACTTCGAGAGATAGACCATCTACGATAACCGGCTTCGGGGTAATAAGATTGTTGTACATAACCTTACTATAATCCGAAACGAAGTTATCCGTCAGAGAACTAAGGTTACCGACATAGCTCAAAGGATCAGCAAGCTGAAGTGGCAATGGGCCGGTCACATCTGTCGGAGAACCGACAAACGCTGGACTAAACGAGTTCTCGAGTGGAGACCGCGTCTAGGCAAACGTAGTGTAGGGCGCCCGCCGGCCAGGTGGAGTGACGACTTGCGGAAGGCAGCTGGCAGTGACTGGATGAGAAAAGCCGAAGATCGGGCTCTGTGGCGTTCATTAGGAGAGGCCTACGTCCAGCAGTGGACGAACATAGGCTGATGATGATGATGATGATGATGATTTATCATAATAAAATTACTTATCCTAAACCTAATGAAGTTCCTATGATATTAAAAGACAACCATGATTCTCCTATTGGTGGACATATTGGTTCTACACGCTTATATAACAAACTTAAAGACTCTTACTATTGGAAAGGTATGAAAAATGACATCGAATCCTATGTTAGACGCTGCCCACAGTGTCAACAAAACAAGGCGTTGCGCGCATGCAATAGGGCTCCTATGGAGGTATATAAAACCAGGTATATAAAACAGTGGAGACCCTGAAGACTTGCTAGGACAGTATTCATTAGTCTTTGGAATGTGGCTGGCGCATTTTTTAGACCAAATGGCATTCGAGTATATTCGTAATGACCGTTTGGTACAGAGAAAGCAGCTTTAGGGGAGTCTTCTTCACTCATACAGATTTGATGGAACCCAGAAGCCAGGTCTTATGTACTAAAATATTTACTATGGCCTAGCTGATCTAGAATATCGGTAATGTTAGGAATAGGATAAGCATCTCCTACAGTAATGTCGTTTAATTTCCTATAATCAATAACTATACGCCATTTCTTTTGACCAGAAGCATCTTGTTTCTTTGGAACAACCCAGATAGGAGAAGACCAGGGAGAATTCGAAGGTCTGATAATTTTTTGGTCTAGCATTTTCTGTATTTGTCTATTAACTTCTTCTTTGTGACATTCAGGATACCTATATGTTTTAACATGAATTGGTTGAGAACTAGTAGTTTTGATTTTATGTTCTAAGGTACTAGTGCTAGTGAGAGTATCTCCTTCTAAATGAAATAAATCTGAATATTCAGAGCACAAACTAAGCAAGGCTTTAGATTCTTCGGAATTCCTTCCCACTATGCCACAGCAATCGGTGGCAATGATCAAAAAGTTGCATGATGTCACCAAAGAATGTCTGCACGCAAAAGACCAATCAACCATTTCATCAAAACCAATCTAACCAGAAAAAATCTTTACATTTTCGTAACAATCAGCAACCATCAAATAATAACCAATATTATAACATGAAAAACAACGTGAAAACTTTACACGCCTCGCGGTCAATCACCTGCGCATTGTGTAATTCGAACCACGGTGTGCTCAATTTTTGCAATTGTCGGATGAGCAAAAATTAAAAACTGTCCACCAATTAAACTGTTGCGTAAATTGCCTGTATAACCATTTTAATAAACAATGTTTTTCAAATAAGCGATGTCGAAAATGCAATGCTAGCCATAACACTTTATTGCATGAGGGAATTATACTAAGAAACAAATCTAGTACATCAACAAAATCAGATCATAAGGCTGCGACTACACTAACGATATGTGGCGCAACGAATAAAGAACACGCATCGACATCAACCCATGTGTCATGGGATGATGTCACGGAAACCCTTTTGTCCACAGCCTTGGTTAAGGTGACGGGGGCAGATGGTATACAACATACCATGAGAGCTCTGATTGATCAGGGTTCTCAAATTTCCTTAATAAAAGAGAATGCTGCACAAATTTTGAAATGAAAAAGGAACCAATGTAAGGGGACAATATTTGGCGTAGGGGAAAAAGAAAATAAATGTAAGGGAGTGATGACTCTTCACATCCAGTCTATTTACAGTGACTTTGCTTTAGAAGGAGAAGTACTAATCATGAATAATTTGATCAAAAGCTTACCAAATAAAACATTCACAAAACAACCTTGGCCTCATATTCAGAACATTAATTTAGCAGATCCAGAATTTAATATCAGTCGTTCAGTGGATTTACTTCTTGGAGCAGATGTGTACTGTAAAATAATGTTAGGTGGCATTTTAAGAGGAGATAGTGAGAATCAACCAATCGCCCAGCAAACGCATTTAGGATGGTTGCTTTGCGGGACAATGAAACCACATTATCGGTGTAACGTTGTTCTTAATAATACAGATGACTTACGCCGCTTTTGGGAGAATGAAGACATCAACCAGCAGAATGAAATGTCCACCGAAAACCAGAAATGTTTAATGTATTTCTTGTCGACAACAGAGAGACTTGAAGATGGAAGGTTCCAAGTTCGACTACCTTTCAAACCAGAATTAAAAGATCAACTTGGATCTACTAAACCAATAGCCTTGGCACAGTTTTGTAATCTGGAGAAAAAATTACATAAAGAGCCGGAAGTGCAAAAAGAGTATGCAAAATTTGCAGATTGGGACCTCTGTACATGACGTCATTGAGACTTAATCCTGATAACGATCTCGCAGACGCATTAAAAACAACTCGTAGCTTTGTTGTGGTTGACTCAGCACGTGTCACTCGTGCGAATAGTGCGGGTTAAGTTCAACGTATTCATTTACGTTGAACTTAACCATATGATACCATCAATTACGAATACGACAACTGAGTGTTATTTACCGCACCATTCGCACGAGTGACACGTGCTGAGTCAACCACAACAAAGCTACGAGTTGTTTTTAATGCGTCTGCGAGATCGTTATCAGGATTAAGTCTCAATGACGTCATGTACAGAGGTCCCAATCTGCAGCAAGACCTACAAGAGTTGATTTTAAAATGGAGGCAGTATCAGTTTGTTTACACAGCTGATATTGAGAAGATGTACCGTCAGATAATGGTACATCCTGAAGATCGATCCTACCAAAAAATACTATGGAGATTCTCACAACAAGCACCCATCAATCATTCCAACTTACCACTGTTACATATGGTACAAAGCCGGCCCCATTTCTGGCTATGATGTGTTTAAAACAGTTAGCTACTACAGAAAAACAAAAATATCCTGATGCTGCCAAGGCTTTGGCAGACAGCTTCTACATGGATGATTTCTGTGGTGGGGCTCATTCAATACAGCAAGCAAACCAATTAAAGTTAGATCTTATCAAATTATTACGCAAAGGTGGATTTAATTTACGAAAATGGGCCTCGAATGAACGTCAACTTCTTGCAGATTTGGAAATAGATCTGTGTAACCAGCAAACGTATGAATTCAAGCAGTCAGACTCAACCAAAACTTTAGGGCTTGCCTGGAACCCTCAAAAGGACAAATTTATCTTTGATTCCAAATTAGAACCAGAATTACAATCTACACCAACCAAGCGCTCGCTGCTTTCAGACATTTCAAAGTTATTTGATCCTTTGGGATGGCTTACCCCCTTCAGCATTACCATGAAGATATTATTCCAATGCGTCTGGTTATCAAATCTAGACTGGGATGATGCTTTACCGGAAGATATAAAAATCAAGTGGATCAATCGTTTGCCCTCCTATCCCATAAAAAAAATACACCAAATTATATCCCTGATTTCCGAATTGGTATAATTACTAACTAACAAAATGGCATCGCAGTGCAACGTAATAATTGCAAACATTTTGAAAATTCCTCAATTTGGTAGCCTTATTATCCTAGAAAGTTATTACGACATGTTCGAATAATTTACTTCTTCGAAAAAATAAATACCCACCTTCTGGGTATTTACCCGGGTAAATACCAAATTTGAATTTACCTAGGTATTTACCGGGTAGAATCCCATCTCTACCAATGACTGGGTCGTTACACATGAAGTTAGCTACGCTACTAGCCGCAGTAGAGATGTTTCCACTACGAAAATTAACTAGTAACGATTTTTACGGAAATTTATTACACGAAAAATAGTTGATATAATGCGTTTATTAAATAATAAAAAATAACATAAAATAAAATAAAATGAATTTATTTCAGGCAATGTGTACCCATAATTTACATGTCCGATTCGTTAGTAACAAAGGTCTTAATAACTATGTTAGTACTTACATATTTAAAAATTAAATTAAATCCTATATTAATTATTGTTATAAAATTGATATCTGACATATCAATTATCTAATCATTATAATTATTTAACTAACTTACCAATTCTAGAACACATGCAGCTTTACAAATCTCCTTAGCACGCTATTGATTTCTGGCCTCTCCGCAATCATCTTCAGAATTATGTTATTGCCGCCCCGAATTCGGCGTATTAGTGAGGACGACTTTTTACGCATGATTGCAAAAAAGTCGTCCACCCTCGCATCAGCAAACATGCCCGAGGCACTACAAAACCGGGGCAGCCCCACCAGAATCCTGAAGGCGTTATTATATTGTACGCGAAGAGCATTGTAGGCCCGCTGCGTGTAGTTCACCCATAAAGCGCTGGTATAAAAGCTTTGACAATAAGCTCTATAGAGGGTCACTTTAACTTCTGCTGTACACCTCGCAAACCTATGTACCAACATGTTAGCCCGGACCGACAATGCCCTTCGCTCCCTCTCAATATCCGCGTAATCACACAGGGTTTCGGTCACAATGTGACCCAGATACCTAAACTGGGAGACACGTTTCAAAGGTACACCATTGAGATATACCGGTGGTATATACTCCGGTTGTTTGTTGTAGTCCCGTAACATCGATATGATCAAAGGTTACGGGCGGCACACATTCCCACAAACATGGGAATAATCTCAGGATCCGTATTTTTAATCAATGTTATAATGTCTTCCAGATCCTGACGTTTTTCTTTGCGCCTTGAGATTTTCTTCTTACTCGACGACAGCGATTCAAATAGTAACGTTTTTGCTTCATCAATATCTTCGATTGAGAAACCCGTTGCACAGATATTAATCAAACTTTCATTGTCCATCACATCAAGTTTGTTTTGCACAAAGGCTAATACTTCATTTATTACTATATTACACGTCGTACACTTCACAATCTTAGAACTCGACATTTTCGTGGCGGGGATACCGATTTACACCCGCACGGTCCGGCGCGAGCGCACGACTAAATATATTTGATTGAAAATATTAATTTACGAGCAAATATTAGCCTTTTGATTGTAAATTCAAGTGAAAATAGTCTTAATTTCTATTATTTTGTGTAAAACATGTTACCAGACAGATAGTAAAGTCAACCAGTGCTGCCATTTTAGCGCTTTCGGCGCTAGATCTAGCGCTTTTTTGCTATGTTCAGCGGGCACTTGATAATTTTAGCGCCTAACGGATAATTTAGCGCTTTCTTAATTTTTAATATGGCAGCACTATTTGTTCCGTGGAGAATAAAATTATTGTTTATGTTCAATTTTGTGCTCTATGCCAGCTGGGTTTTAATATGGCAATAGAGCACGGGGAATCCCATGAACATTAGGTACGGTTTGTTTCATGTTTGGTTGATTGACTTTGCTTCTTTCATTTTCATTCTGTCTATGTGAACGCACTGAAGTTCAAGTTTAGAAATAACGTTTTAAGCACTGATTTTATTAGTTACTCTTGTGAGTGTTCCATAGTGTTGTGTTGGTTAACTCTTTTGGAATGGATGTACCATTATCAAAAAAAACTGTGTACAAAAAAGATATAAAGTCGAATGGGAGAAATCGCCCAACTTTAAACAATGGTTGAAACCTGTGCCTGGAGATGATACAAGGGCAATGTGTTTGTATTGTAGGAAGGATTTTCTTGCCAAATTAAGCGATATCCAGAGACATTGTGATTCAGTTCATCACAAGAAGCAGGCGAAACCTTTCTTGGACAAAAAACAAACACAAATCTCTTCAATGCTGCAAAAACCCGTCGATAAGCTCTGTGTTGAGGCTGAAGGTGCTCTCTCAATGTATATTGCAGAATACACAGCTATACAAGCAATTGATCACCTTACCGAATTATGTAAGAATACATTTTCGGATTCTAAGGCTACTACAGAAATGCAATTGCACCGAACGAAATGTACAGCAATAATTCAGGAAGTATTAGCACCTCATTTTAAAGATTCTTTGAGAAATGCTATTGGTGATAATTCGTATAGCTTGATTATAGATGAATCTACTGATGTTTCTGTTCGAAAATATCTCGGTATTGTTGTTAAATATTTTAGCAGCAGTCGCAACGAAATAGTTTCCACATTCTTAGGGCTGGTTGAATTGGAATCTGCAGATGCCGAAGGTATAGTTTCGGCGTTAACAGCACAACTTGAACTTGCTTGACTTGCTTTTAAACTTGGTAAAAGCAAGTTAATTGGAATCGGAACAGATAATGCTTCGGTTATGACTGGAGTAAACGCAGGTGTCCATCAGGGCTCGGAAACCGGTTGAAATTCTTAACCGGTTTCGGTCATTGACCCCAAACCGAAATCGATTTAGGTTAAAGGTTGCACTTTACCGGTTTTTACCGGTATATGCGGAATACCGGTTTTTCACGAATTTTGGTTTTGGTGTTCAAAATTAACCGGTTAAAACCAAGTTTGATAGGGTCCCCGGCCCCCGCCACCCTCATTCGCAAGGCCTGGACGTTGCGATGTACTAAATGGTTACAAAATTTTAATCGCACTCAAGTTCGCAACGTCGCTTTGCGGTGAGTTGGGGTGACTTTTATTAAAATTAATTATGACTTTATTTTATTATTATGACTGCCTCATTAGTCTAGTGGTTCCAAGCGCGACTGCTTCACTAGAGGTGATGGGTTCGATGCCCAGATCGAGCAGTGTTATTGGGTGTTTCTATGAAATTCTCAGTAGCAGCTCGGAGTCTGGATTTGTGAATGGCAATAGGCTCGCCACCTATAACATGGGACCTAAACATACCGGCGAACTGTGGGTGTACATTAAGTATGGTATGTTACATTATGTTTATTATAATTTATTATTTATAATGCAAACAGGCATACGGCCCGCCTGATGGTAAGCGGTTACTGTAGCCTATGGACGCTTGCAACACCAGGGGAATCAATGGCGCGTTGCCGACCCTTTAAAAAATCTTTTCACGTCCTTTTTGAAGAATCCCAATACTGTCACATAATAGGTGGGGGAAAAAGTTTCTTCGCATTTAATATGAAAACTCAAGACATTTTTTTTTTCAAAGTTAATTTACATTTAATTATAATTTATATGTACCATTTTGCTCAACGACTTTTTGCCATCTTGTGGGTAGTGACATGATCCCATTGTTGTAGAAATTTTGGGACTTCTGATTAAAAAAACGAGACAAGTAGTTTTGGCAGTTCTCTCTGGATGTTAACCTGATACTGCCTAAAGAATTCTGAAGAGATCGAAACAGGTGGAATTCTGAAGGTGCAAGGTCAGGGCTATATGGCGGATGCATTAACACCTCCCAGCCAAACTCTCTTAATTTTTTCTGTGTGGCCAAAGATGTGTGTGGTCTAGCGTTATCGTGATGAAAGACCACACCCTTTCTATTGATCAATTCCGGCCGCTTTCTCCCAATTTCTTGCTTTAATCTCATCAGTTGTTGGCAGTGAAGATCCGAATCGATAGTTCTGCCTGGCGGTAAAAGCTCATAATGAACAATGCCCTTCCAATCCCACCATACACACAGCATCACCTCATTGCGAGTTAACCCGGGTTTTGCCACAGTCTGTGAAGCCTGACCGACCTTTGACCACGACCTTTTTCGCACGTTCTTATCGTACGTGATCCACTTTTCATCATCAGTTATCAATCTTTTTAAAAACGGTTCAGTTTCATTACTTCTCAATAAAGAATCGCAAATGAGTACACGGTTCATTAGATTTCTTTCAGTGAGTTCGTGTGACACCCAAATATCGAGCTTTTTTGTAAACCCAGCTTTTTTCAAATGGGTCAAAACTGTTTTGTGGTCAATGCCCAGTTCTTCAGCTACGTCGTAACTACTGAAATGCCGATCTTGCTCCACTTTTTTAAAATTGCGTCAATTTTATCTGTAACAGGGCGACCAGCGCGAGGTGCATCTTTAACATCAAAATTCCCGGATTGAAAACGCTTAAACCAACATTGTGCTACTCTTGCTGACACTGCATTAGGTCCATAAACGTCACAAATTTTTTTCGCGGCTTGCGTTGCATTTTTCCCCTTTTTGTAATAAAACTTTAAAATGTATTGAATTTCTTCATTAGATTCACTAATTTCGACAGAAAGAAAAACAAATGAAAAATAGCGGGAAACAAATTTTTACTAATTTGTTTCTTTTTTTTAAATGTAACTTTTTTAATGTTATCAAAATCAGCCAGATAAAAATAGTACAGCCAAAGATTGTTTATTAAAAGTATTTACATACTAAATGCGAAAAGACTTATTCCCCAAACTAATATGTGAAGGGAGGTTTTCTGGAATTGAAGAGACACAAGCAAATAAGGTTTTCTTTGCAGTGAACGCGCAAACTTGTGTCTTGGTGGGGTGAAAATGGACTAAGTTTAGTAGTCCCCAATCGGAGACTCTACTACTCTCGATTTCAGACACAAGTTGCCTGCGGTTTTCCTCTACTTTAGAACGAGGGATGCTAGTACGCCCTGTATAAGAATCGTCTCCTGAACTGTAGATCGCATAACAATGAATGCCATCTATAGACAGTAAATCAAGAGGAAGCAGCAAGAACAATGATGGGGACAGTACGGAGCCTAGGGGGATGCCAGCATTAATCTCCACTGTATTGGAGCAACTAGCTGCAATCTACAACAGCTCTTATGCTCCTGTTGGACAGAAAGCTAGCTATCCAGCTACGCAGTCCCTTGGGTAGCCCGTATGATGGTAGCTTCGATAGAAGACCGATGCTAGACCAGATCGAATGCCTTCGCTACATCCAGGCTTACTGACAATGCCTCACCCTGACTCTCAATGGCAAGAGCCCAACGGTCAATGAGGTATAACTAGAAGGTCACCAGTTGAGCAACTATGACGAAAGCCATACGGGCGGTCGCTAATCAATTCGTGACCCTCCAGATAACCCCGGAGCTGTGTGTTTATCACACGCTCCATCACCTTAGAGAGCAGCGAGGTTATAGCGATTGGCCTGTAATTGGACGGGTCTGATCTATCGCCTTTTTTGGGCACTGGATGCACGAGGGCAGTCTTCCACGAAGACGGAACTATCCTGGCGCATAATACAGGACATAACTCAGGAACACACCGCTTCAGCACCACTGCCGGTACGCCGTCCGGTCCATTCGACTTATGAACGTCCAGGGATAGCAGATCGCGCCGGACTTCCCTTTGCGTTACGCGGAATTCCGGCATGAAGTTACTGCTGCACCAAGGGATGATAGGCGGTATTGCACCTGAATCGTTCAGGGTCGAGTTCAAGGCAAAGAGAACGTCTAGGAGCGCGATTTTCTCCTTAGCGCTGCAGGGCAGACTACCATCAGCGTTACGCAGTGGTGGCAAAAACGACTGGCAAAAATTTCCCTCGGCAGCTTTGGCGAGCGACCAGAAGGCACGATTACTAGAGGGATAGCTCGCAAGCCGCTCCCCAATTCTGCCGACGAAATCGAACTTAGCCCTGGTAATCATCCTTTTACTGAACCTCGAGGCAGCATTTAGTTTTAGCTTCAAATCAGAGACGTGAGGGTTCTGATTAGAACGGGCCATGATCCAAGCCTCATACGCAGATTGCTTCTTGAGTCTAGCGTTCTGGCAGGGCCAGTTAAACCACGGTCGCCTTCTCAGTCCCGCAGCTACTGGGGAAGGGTATGAAATGTTGGGAATAAAACATTCCATACTCTCCAGAATTGCCTTAGTGGTGGCTGTCGCACAGGTGTTAACGTTGTCTGAAGAGAAGTAATGTTGCCTCCACGGGTACGATGCGTAGAAATCGCAATCAATCCCAGTCTGCTGACTTGTAATGCCATTCACGACGCCATTTAGTTGGCCGGTGTAACACGGGCCGGGCGCACGTCACTTGCGAACGGACGAGACAGTGGTCAGATGAGCCAAGAGGCGTATCCATTGAGATGGAATACGCGTCCGGTTGCGTAGTCAACAGAAGGTCCAGCAATGAACTAGTATGGCTCTCAATATCTGGTATTCTCTTTGGAGACTGAACCAAATATAAGAAGCCATAGGTCAGGGCAAAGTCAAGACCAGCTCTCCCCGCATAGTCAGTGGAACGAGAACCAAACGACTCGACATGGTGGGCATTATAATCTCCTAGAATCACTAGCTCTGAGGAAGGATACTGCTTAAGTATTTTGTCAGTCGTCGATTGCAGGTGTCAAGACGACGACAGCAAACATCCTCCTGGACGTACATGCACACTCCGGCACCGCGCATAAACCTGTATTCCAGGTTGTATCCCCTGGATAAAACCTGGAATACAAGTTTGTGCAAGAAATAAAAGGGTCGGCTGTGCAGTTTCCAGGTGTTGATGGACTGCATTGATGTTGGTGTGTAGTCCCGTGATGTTACAAAAGTCCACATTTTGTGTGGACGAGGATGTATAAACTTTATTTCTTTTCTTTTTTGGGCCGGCAGCATAGGAGACAATAAGTGTGTGATGCTTTCCTCCACAGTCATACATAAGTTAAGCAGCTTGCTGGCGAGGCGGGCGGAAAGGCCCCCGGTCCTCCCCTGTAGCAGTTTTACTAGCTTTCGTCTTTACTTTATTAAGTTATTCCTTCCAGGATTAACGATTGGGAGCGCCCTGCATCTCCGTTTTTGTTAAAACCAAATATGAGTACTTCGAAGAAAAAGAAAGTTAAAGTAGAAGTGTCTAAACAAGAAAATAAAGTCTGTTTGTCTTGTTCAGAACATTATAAGGTAGAACTAGACCAAAGGAATGACCATTTTTCGGACCTAATTACGAGGAATTAAGGCATATCTTACCGTGTATGCGTACATTACGTTATGTAAAAATATTTAACTTTTTGAACACCGTAATAGGTTTTCATACAGACCAAATTGAGGTAACTGATACTGAAATAAATTAAAAAAACATAAATAAATCGATATAAATCTAAAAACAATTTTAGCAGTTATGTATTTTATAATTGGTAAAATTGTTTTATTTTTGTACTCTATCAGTAAACAATGTAATAACTCCAAATTATCTGCTTAAGGGACCGGCGGAGCGTGAATTGCCCACAAAAACGTAATACCGAAATAAATCGTAATCCGGACAATATTCTATCTAATTATGTTATTTTTCGGATTTAGATACTGTTGATCTAGGTTCCTACGGTCCTATTTCGTCGGCTACTACTTCACTGAAAATAAAAGATCGGAAAATCGTTCCAAACTTGCTAAAGTTATCAAAAATTGCATTCGCTTACAATTATTTCTAGTGAAGTATTTTGGACAAAATGGTAGCGTAGGAACCTAGATTAACGGTATCGGAATCCGAATAATAACAGAATTTGATTAAATTGTGGTTGAATTACGATTTATTACAGTATTACTATTAGAAAATAGTATTTTTTTTTTTTTTAAAGGTATAACAAAAAACTTTTTTTATGGAATAAGGGGCAAATGAGAAGACGTGTTGCGGGTGCCCATAGACACCCTCAAATCAATCCGTAGCTATACTAATCATGATGTTATACACCCAATTTGGGAGGCCTGGAGTTTAAAATTACAGCCTACTTACTAGGATTAGTTTAGACATTTTTTTTCTCCCCACAATAAATACCTAAAAATGCCTAAACGAAAACCTACCTAAACACAAGGATAAAAATATATGTCCGCTATGAGTCTATACGAATTAGCCAAACGCAATGAACGAGGAGTGAGTGGTGACTGGTGTAGGTTCTTAGCAAGTCAAAACATAAATCTACCTGCACATTTTTTTTTTTGTATTTGACGTTCTCAGATTGAACATTTTTTTTCATAATAGTTTCTGTGGTAATTTCGCTATAACTTGTTGGAAGCGTCAAAACAAATATTATGCAAATTACGGAATTAACCGGTTAATTTGGGTGTCAAAACCGTTTGTGCATAAGTAACCGGTAACCTTTATCATTTGGGTTACATAAAAACAGTTCATTTGTTTAACCGGTAAATGGAGGAGCGATATATTTACCGGTATATAATCGAAATTAACCGCTCTTTTCAAACCGGTTCCGACCCCTGGTGTCCATAAAATATTGCAGGAAAAGTATGCTTTACCCAATCTAGTGTTGATAAGATGTGTCTGCCATTCGATTCAATTGGCAGTGTCACATGCGTCATGTGAGACTATACCAAGAAATATAGAATTTATGATAAGAGAAACTCACAATTGGTTCAAGCTTTCACCGAAACGAAAAAACGAATATAAAAAAATATATGAAGCGATAAACTGTGGAGATGAGCCACTTAAGATCTTAAAAGCTTGTGATACACGATGGCTGTCAATTGAACCTGTCGTAACTAGAATCTTAAGTCAATGGATAGAACTAAAATTACACTTTCAATTAATGAGAACTCGTGAAAATTGCTACCAAGCCGAATGATTATATAACATGTAGAACGATGAAAGAAACAAAATTTATTTGCAGTTTTTGTGTGGAATACTTAATAATTTACAAGGGGCAATAAAAACTTTTGAAAACAAAACTTCTGACCCATGTCTGCTCTACAATACGCTACATGATTTGATACGAAACATGTGCACGAAAATAATAATAGCGCAACCGAGAATGCAATTCGAAAGCATTAATGTGAAAGAACATCTGTCTATGTCACCATACCTTTTTTATTGTTATTTATTTGAGAAAGAGATGAACGAGTCTTCATTGAATGAGGATGAAAAAAATGCAATGAAGACGAGGTGTGTTGACTTTATTATTAAACTAATAAATGAGCTGCAACAAAGACTGCCTGAAAATTTAAAACTACTTAAAAACTCTATGGCATTATCAGTTTCCGTCATTTTAAAACCAAACAGAAATATTGATAACTTTATACAAGTTTTGGAAAGTCTGGGTTACACAGAAAATATGGATAATGTTATACAGCAGTGGCAAACTGTTATCCTACAGAACTGGGAAAATACCGAAGATACGGTGAAGTTCTGGACAGAAGTTCAACAGTCGAGGGACGCAGCTGGATGTTGTCCATATAAAGACTTATTCAATGTCGCGACAAAAATAATGAGTTTGCCACATTCAAATGCTGATATTGAGCGGGTGTTCAGCTTAATGAATGTGGTTAAAAGCAAGTTGCGAAATGCATTGCATTTAAAAACTATTAACGCCATCCTATTAATAAGAACAGGATTAACCGCGTTTAACAGCAACTGTTATAATTATCAACTACCAGCTGATATTTTAAGTAAGATAGGATCATCCGAAAAATATAAAGTAAATACTACTGAACCTAACCAGCCTGGAACATAGCTGAACTCGAGGGGAGTTCAGCTATGATGGAAGAAGAATTTTAATTTTGTTTACTTGTTTTTTACTTAAAGTTGACTTTACTATACCCAAACTGTAGGTATAGAATAGTATTATTATGTTTTCTCTTCTAAATTTTATTATTGTAATAAAAAGTTGTTTTTCACTACAATCACATTGTATTTTATTTTATTTTTGTCGTGCGTATGACGCTTTTTCCACGATCAATGTGATTACACAATCTACCATACTAAACACATAGAGCAAAACAACGGAGCCGAAAACGAGATGCGTTTATACGAGTCGCAATCTGCGTCTCGCTTCCAAACCTTTATCAGAATTGTTTTAAGAGTTCATGGTTACAGCCCATGTTTAGTATGGGAGATTATTTAATCACACTGATCGTCTAAAAAGCGCTTCTGTTAAAAGTTCGAATTTAGCGCTTTATTGACTCGTTTGAGCCGATTTAGCGCTTTAATGGCTCGTGAATATATTCGAATCTAGCGCTTAGTGCACCGCTGTCAGCGCTGATTAGATTTTTTCATCTGGCAGCACTGAAGTCAACTGTCAGTCATATGACATATCGTAATTACATTAGTATATCTGTGGTCATCAGATGTTTTGGAAATTTATTTTTACAAGTTGTTGGGAGATTTAAATTCACGATTTCCATGTTATCTACGTGCTTATTTCGATTATGATATAAATAGTACGTAACTGCAGTTAGGCCTCGTTACAATTTCTTTTCAGGTGATCAATGTTTGCTGAAGAACCTCTAAACCCATGTGCTCTTAAATTATATAATTATCTTATAATTAGTTGGTTGAGCGGGATACCTTGATGAAGACACTGGAATCTCTAAAGACGTGATGAGAGTTTAATGAATATATTTTGGAATAAAAAGTTACAACAGTGATAACAGTGCTAGAATGTTGATTTACTTATCAAATTGTAATTACATAATAAAACCATAGTTAATGAACTAATACAGCTCTCTTTTCTATTCCTCATGTTAGTTCAGTTACAGATGTGGCTCTCAGTACATCCAGAGTTTATAAAATAGTTAATTTTCACCACCAGCTCTTCCTCTTATGTTTTACTCCCAGTTTATTATTGCCCATTAAATGACAGCAAGCATTATAATTTTAGCTGCAACATCAGGGTGATAATGGTAGAGTTCTATCTTCAATACCATCAATGTGTAAGTGCTTGGGGGCTGTACTGAATTCATCATAATTTATAATGCCTCCGAATGTAACCTGAATCATTCTCTTGGTATCACCTGAAAGTGCAATAGGTATATTCAGAAATGTGCAAAACTTCATAGATTATAATTTAGATATTTTATTGTTTCAGTAATTACATAATAAAAAGATATGTAGTGAATGATGAGAATAAAAAATATGAATAAAAATCATGTCATTTTTTATTTGTTTGAAACTATTAATCCTTCCATGTATTTACATATTTGAGGTGGCTGTGTTTGTGATTTCATATAATATCTATGTTTGAGCATCTAAATAGCAAGTGACAACTAAAGTGTGTTGTTTTGCCATACAAAACTGCACAATTTAGTAGTAGCATCTTTGTATGGTGCTTCGCCTTTACAAACATCTACTTTTACACATACTGCATTCCTCCAATATAAAAACATAAGTTGAAGCAGTTCCTCATTAATAAAGCATATTATAACCTTAATGACAAGTTCAATACACAAAGTTATGGAACATATAGAAGTTTAGAGTAGGTATTTTATTTTCAATTGATATATTGTTAAACTTACTGACTGAAAATCTCAGAAGTGACAAGTAACTTTAATCTCTCTTTCAATCATGCGGGTAGGGTTCGCGGTGGCTTAGAGGTCAGAGCGTCTGGTATATCAAACCAGAAGACGCAGGTTCGAATCCTGCCCGCGATTGAATTTTTTCCTTTACTATTAAATAAGTAACTTTAATATCAAACAATAAACATAAATTATAATAAGTAATAATTGTTTGATATTAAAGTTACTTAATTAAAGTTGTAACAAGAAAAACAGTTATTAATACTTAATTGTATTAGTTACTGTTAATACAAGAAATTGTATTTTTTTGGGTCCCCGGGGCACAAGAACATTAGATTTTGCATTGTCTGTAATTTTTTACTTAAATTTACTGAATGTTGCATGCTATAATGTGGAGTATAGCTACACCAAATGTTTGTTCTTAGTATATCATCTACTATTGTATGTCTATCTACTATTAGATACACTAATTGTCCTTTATTCTAAACAATTAATTATGTTTATTGTAAACAATTAAAACCATCACCTTGTTTTTATAATCTCTCTTCTGTCAAGTTTGAGGAAAATTTGTCCACTTTTGGACACTTCAGGAATGTGTGAATAAAACTATTTCACGGCCAAATGTACGTAAACAATATACTTTATTGGAAGTCTAGGCAAGATAGGCAACAATCGCAGCGATAGACGGAAGTTATATGAAGAGTAGAAATCATGAAGGTTGAAAGAAAGTATACAAATCAACTGGTGGTAGAAAAAAGAATATGGAAATGAATGTACGTAAGAATAGCGAGTGCGCGAGTTCGAGATAAAGCGACGTGCGATCACAGCGTGAGCGTCCAGCTGACTGGTCGGCGGCCGGGCTCCGTCCTTGTGCCGCCGGCCCGCGACGGTGCCGGGGTGCGACGGGGATGCGCGGCAGAGGCGGGGTAACTGGTTTCTGCGGCCGGGCAGCTCAGGCGCAGCGCGTGGAACAGCCGCGGCGCGCGGTCTGTATTAACCACCTTCGAATCCGATGTATATGTAATAAGTTATCTGTAAAGATAAACGTATTATTTATGTGGGTCAAATATTATAACCCCCACAGGACCCCCTTACGAATAACAGGGTCATATTACGTGATGTAGGTATCGTTCAGGAAAACGAACTTTGCGTCCTGATCGCGTAGTACGCATTGGTTTTGTATCTTGTGCATACTGTTTATTTTGCACTTGCGCATCTTCATGCCATGTATATGCGGGCTTTACCCTGTCGATTGAAACTTTGACCGTTTTGTCATTTAATAAAATATCGACAGTCTTAGGACTTCTTGAAAGGACCTTATGAGGACCAGTGTAAGGTGGTTCTAGTGATCCACGAAGCAGATCTTGGCGTAAAAACACATGAGTTGCGGTATCTAAATCCTTGTGAACAAAAACCTTATGTGATGAATGGTCAGAAGCTGGTTGTGGTCTCAACTGGTTCATTTTCTGCCTTAATAAATTAACAAAATCTGGGTACTCAACCTTGTCGGGGGTTGCAGTGAAAAACTCCCCGGGTATTCGTAACTGTTCTCCAAACACCAGTTCCGCAGGTGAACATTGTAAATCTTCCTTATATGCAGTACGCAGTCCCAAAAGAACGATAGGAAGGGTGCTAGCCCAATCCTTCGTTCCATGACTCATCACAGCAGCTTTGAGCGTGCGATGTAAACGCTCAATCATACCATTGCAGGCTGGATGATATGCGGTCGTTCTTACTAACTGAATTCCGTGGACTTTGGCTAAATTTCTAAATAAATAAGATTGAAATTGTCTACCTTGGTCCGTTACTACTTTCTTCGGGCAACCATACCGCGCGACCCATTCGGATACGAACGCCTTCGTCACCGTATCCGCTGTCATGTCAGAAAGTGGGATCACCTCAGGCCATCTGGTATATCTGTCAATTAAAGTAAGACAGTATTTAAAATTGGATGATATTGGAAGTGGTCCGATTAAATCCATATGAACTTCTGCAAAACGAGCGTCTGGTAGGTCAAATTTTCCAAGAGGAGATGCGGTATGCCTCGTGACCTTCGACTTCTGGCAAGGAATACACTCTCTAACCCAAGCGCGAACATCTTTCCTATTCCTATCTTTCCAAGTGACAAATTATGTAGTATGCAGCCAGTCTGATGGTAAGCAGTTTGAATATGTATCGTTCGAGATAACTTTTATGGATGGATTATTTTATGGATGGATACCTACAACTGGTAAATAAAAAGCAGACTGAATAAAAAAAATAAAATAATTGTAAAAAAAATAAAATAATATTTTTCGAAGTGGCATAGACCGTGCTTTCCTGGAATCTATGATTTCGGGAAGAACGCCCTCCTCATAAAACTTTACTAATTTTGCCAGCATTTTCTGGTTCCAAAAATCATTATCTTTGTAAACTTTCACAACTTTTAACGGATATTCAGTACCAGTCCACATTGCAAATAAACAAACTTTTTTATTTGAAACTAGCTTTTGCCAGCGACTTCGTCCGCGTGGAATAGTTACTTTGTTCCCTAGTTCTTCGCCCGTGGTTTCACCTGCGTTGCCCCGTTCCTAAGGGTTGTAGCGTGATGATATATACATTGATAGCTTGAAACCTTTCCCATGAATCACTCATTTTCCCAACATTTCCCTTCACTGCTCTGCTCCTATTGATCGTAGCGTGATGAAAAGTATACTATAACCTGTGGTTTGGGCTGTGCGTTGATAGATCACTATGTCAGTCAGTCAGTCACCTAACGTAAGAGTAGACAAATATAATCAGAAAGCTCCGAACTGCTAAGTTATCGGGAGTTACACGTGTTATTGTGAGTCAACCATAAAAGATAGACATTTGCTGTCGTGGAATATTTTTTATATAATTTTAAGAAGAACATTTCCGTCATACATGATTTCTGTGTAGCTTTAACCATTAAGGCTGCACACGCGACGGAAGCTTAAAAAATGGAGTAAGTTCTCCTGTTTTCCCAACATTTCCCTTCACTGCTCTGCTGCTATTGATCGTAGCGTGATGAAAAGTATACTATAACCTGCCCAGGAGTATGAAGAACAATTGTACCAAGTTTCGTTGAAATCCGTCGAGTGGTTTTTGTTTCTATAACGAACATACATACATACATACATACATACATACATACACACATACACACATACATACACACATACATACACACATACACACACACATACACACACACACACATACACACACACATACACACACACACACACACATACACACACACACATACACACACACATACACACACACACACACACAAACATACACACACACATACACACACACACATACACACACATACACACACACATACACACACACACACATACACACACACACACACACACACACACACACACACACACACACACACACACATACACACACATACACACACACATACATACACACATATATATATACACACACACACACACACACACACATACACACACACATACACACACATACACACACACACACACACATACACACACACATACACACACATACACACACACATACACACACATACACACACATACACACACACACATACACACACACACACATACACACACACACACACATACACACACACATACACACATACATACACACATACATACACACATACATACACACATACATACACACATACATACACACATACATACACACATACATACACACATACATACAGACAGACAGACAGACAGACAGTTTTCTTTAAAAAAAAAAAGTCTCAACTTATCGCGCACGTAGAGTAGGTAGGTATGTATGTAAATAGGGAGGACATCAAAAACTGAGTCTCGTCATTTTCAAGCACAATAGTAGCACGGGAATCGTGGTTTGTTTTATAGTTTGTTATAACCACTTTATTGTGGAACACAAAAAACATAAATAGAGTAGGTACCTACCTATTCTAGTTTTTTACCTACCTAGATAGTTGCCTACTTGTAATTAGATAAGTAAGTAGTCAGGTAGGTACATATGAATATTTGTACCTGCCTGACTACTTACTGACGAGACTGCCAATTAGCTAAGTAGGTACATAAATGAATTGAGCTAATTGGCAGTCTTCTTCTGGGACTTTTTCATAACGATTCCAAATAGGTAGGTACCTAGAATGCGCAAAGTCTAAATCAAAGGTAAAGAGAAATAGGTATAAAGTTAGGTAAGTAGGTACTTATACTTAACACACGTAAACAGAAATATTTACATAAGTAGCTACTATCTATACATAATCTAGATATAAGTAAGTACCTACATACCTATATTTGTCTACAACTCTACACTAAATTAAATTACATAGGTACCTAGGTAAGACATAACTTATTAGGTTATTAAAGTTACTTATTGTACCTACCTACTATTTAATATAGGTACCTATTTACTTACATACCTAGGTTAGGTGCCTGCTTACTTACAATACCTACTATCTACGTATCGCACCTAGAGATCTTCTCGCAGTTCCAACAAATGAAAAATATACATAGTAAATTTTATGACCGTTTTCGTAACAAAAAACATTACGAAAGACGTAATCTTTTTTACGTAGATAGGTACACGCCTATATAGGTAGATAAATAAAAACAGAATGCCCAATCTCCGCCCCTCCCTAACATCAAATACCGCAGGCCCCGCATTTTGCCGGAGCGTTTGCCGGACTGTGAACAAGGGTTGTCCGCAAATCAAACATTATTTTTGCAATTATGTTTAATTGCATACCTACTAAATAACTAAATAGGTAGGTACTTGACATTAGTTTTTGGTGTGGAATAAACAATGTTCTATATACCTATTATCTATCTAAATACTTACAGTGTAAAATGTACCTATTTATAGGTATACATATCGTTATTGTCGTTGAATACACTACATCCAATAGGTACTACGCGTACGCATTTACCTTTCTCAAACGCACACTAGTTCTATTATAGGTAGGTCATGCTGGCAAACGAGCACGGCCAAATATTCGTGTTTTTTGTTAAAAAGAGCATAAACATTTATATTTTATTCTTAGATTCTTCGATTTTTTTTTATTATTAGGTAGGTACCTAGGTACTTATTTGGCTTTTCATTTTGAGTACCTAACGGATTTTAGTTTTAAAATACTTTGTGAAATATGTACCTATGTAGGTACCTTATGTACCTACACTACCTATTATAGATATGGTACCTATGCAGCGCGCCGGCAACCCTACTTACTTCACGCACTTATTTGGGCTTGTACAAACGTCAATTTGCGCGTTTAGTTGTAGGTATTGTTTGTAATCGAAGCGCTCGCGCTCCTACGGAGAGTACTTCTTACCAATTGTATTGTTAGGTGTATAGGTATATGGTAAGTCCTAGGTACCTAAACCTTGGTAACTACTAGTGATGTAACGGATATTCGCATTCGCATTCTCATTCGCGAATATCCGCATATTTTTCAATATTCGCATTCGCATTCGCATTCGCAAAAATTATGCTAATATTTAGCGAATGTTTTTAATAATCAAAAAGGAAATTATTATATGCATGCATATGAAATAATAATACAATAGATAACACTTAGATATTTTTATTAAATCATTTTTCTACATTCTAAATTAAAGTCTCATTTATAAAAAAAGAACTTCAGAGATCTGATCAAATCTAACATTAATCAGCCTTGTTACAACTATGTAAGGTTTGCGTTTATTTAGTAGTATATTATTACTTTACTACCATTTTTAAATAAAGTTTACAGTTTCTATTTACTAAAAAACTAAACAATTACTTGAAACAAAATTATTAAACTTTAAATATCTAATGTATTAAGTGCTTATAACCTTTGGCTTTAAATGTATATTTTTTCATTCCACTTTATATATCTGAGGAATTAAATATATTTATAATGAATGAAATATAAACTTAAAAAACAAAACAACGAATACTTAACTATTTGTAAATAAACCTTTTTTCAAAAACGAAATTATAATTATTTTTATTTTAAACTAAAGTAAACTTCTTATACTTGTTATGTTAACATTTGGTTTCAATTGCAAGTTATTTATCTATGTATAAAAATAATGATATATAAGCAAGTAAGAAGGTACACAAAATATAGTTTTTCTAATAACATGTTGACTATTTAATTTGTTGTGATTTTTAATTCTTAATAATTAAATTGAAGCAATGGAATGTTAAATTTTAAAAATAAAAGTTTGGAGGCTCTTTCTCTGTGCAGCCTGTTTCGGTGAGGTGTGTAAAGTATTCCAGCTCCACTGAAAACTCTTTCACTGGGGACACTTGTGGGCGGAGTTACCAAATATTCTCAGGCTACTGGAGAAAGAATGCCATATTTGTTGCTATTTACTTTCCACCAAAGAAGTGGGTCTTCTTCATTTTCAATACGTTTATCCAAAACATATTCATTAATATTTTTTTTTATTGATACTTCTAATGGATTTGGAATATCATTATCTAGTTCTTCCTCGCTTTCACTTGAGTCCATCATCATTTTCATAGTTTCTTTTAATGTCACAGATTTTTCTGAAAGACTGGTACTGGAGCCCAAGTTTTCATTATCCTGATTCCTTATTTTAGGACGCTTTGGCTTTGAACATGACGGCAAACTTAAGTCCTCATCTCCAAGTAAATCTAAAATATTTTTCATGACTTGATCTTTTGTTGAAGGATTTTTGAAGCATTTCGTTTTGTATCTAGGATCAATAAACGTTGCTGTAGCAAATAATATGTCGTTTTCTAAGTAAGAAAATCTGTGTCTCATTTCTTGTTTTAAAACAAGTATAGTGTTCCTAATGCATTCGTCAGATGCATTATATTCATCAATCACCTTTTCCAGAGTGGCCAATAACGGAATCACAGATGATATGGAAACATTGGCTGCACTTAGTTCTCGAGTTATTTCTTCAAAAGGTTGAAGCAATGTAATCAATTTTTCCACAAGTATCCATTCTTCTGAAGTTAGTTGTGAAATTTTGTTGCTGGTGGAAGCATAAAGGCACAGCGAATCTTTGTTTTTCAAAATGCATTCTAGCATGGAAAAGGTGCTATTCCACCTAGTAACACACTCTTGGATTATCTTGAGCTTTGGTTGATTAAGCTTTTCTTGTAGATTAACAAGTTCATCTTGAGCTACATTAGAGTGGTGAAAATGTGTTGCTATCTTTTTACATTTGTTAATGGCTGCAATGATAGATTCTTGTGACTTAAGCCCTTCTTTAACAACAAGTTGGATTTGGTGCGATAAACAATCAATGTTTTTAATACTTAATAAAGAAATACCTTTTTTCATGTTAGTGCCACCATCTCTAACAATACATAATACGTTTTCATTGGGAATTCCCCATGATGACAACATAGTTTCTAACTTTGCCGCTATATTTTCTCCTGTATGTCGCCCATCATTGAATACTTCTGCTTTCAATACAATCATTTTTCGTTCAAAATTATTGGTAATTCCGTGACAAGTGAAACTTATCAGCGACACTCCAGAGCAAGAGTCAGACCAGATATCAGTTGTTAATGCTAATTTTTCAAATGATTTGATTAATTCCAGAATTTTATCTTTTACCTTGCCGTATAATTTCTCACAAATGAAGGAAGTAAAATATTGCCGACTTTTTGAATTATATGAATAATGGGCATACTTGGTTAATCAATCTCACAAATCCGAGACATTCCACAAAACTAAATGGTAAGTCCTCCAGTGCGATCATTTCGCCAATCAAATTATCCAGCACCAAAGACTTGGTGTTGTTGTTATCCCACTTTTTATTTTTTTCAACGCAATCACTCAAAGACATTTGCTTAAGGTCAGTTTTGGTACATTGTCGCGAAGAGGACGCTAAAGAATTAATTTTAGCAGCATCTTGCTTTTCATGTTCTCTTTTTTTCAATTCTTCATATTCATTTTTGTGTTTAGCTTCCAGGTGATTTCTCATAGCACTAGTGGTCCTGCCTTTGCGCGAGTACTTTTTATCACACAACTTGCAATTAACATTTTCAGCATCACATATTGTAAAATAAGTCCAAACTTCGCTGATGTGTGCTTTACTCATGTTTTGATGCCACTTTGTCCCTTCAATATCAGTTAAATTTGATAAATATTATTAATAATATTAAATTTTATTAAGTATAAGCTATTTGAAAGTAAACTTAAATTTAAATTAATTATGTCATAAATTTATATAAATGCATGTGCCAGAGGTAAATGAAATCTTTATTATTAAATGTAATTACTTAATTCTTATTGTAAATGAACTGTAAAGTTTTTATAAGAAATAAAATTTCTTTAAACCGAAATAACATAAAACTAACCTCAAAACAAAACAAAACTTTTAGAATGAACTTTCTGTGACTAAATTCATTCAATTAACCAATATCGGCTCGGCTATGTTCAATTTAAACATGGCCGACACGAAACGTCAAACCTGTCAAACATTTTACGCGCGCTTTTTTTGAAATTTTAAAATATTCTCATTCGCATTCGCATTCGCGAATGTTAAAGATAAATATTCGCAATCGCATTCGCATTCGCGAATGTGAAAAATCCAACATTCGTTACATCACTAGTAACTACCTAGGTATGTAGTGTAGTATGTGTAAGTCTCTAAGTATGTATTGTCTTATCAGACCATAGTAGGCAAGTATTAGCGCTTCAACCCCTATGGTACAAAAAAATATTATAAAAACTTCACGTCTGATAATAATAAAGATTTATTATTATTACTACTTTATTATAAAAAAAAACTCTGACTGCCTCATTAGTCTAGTGGTCCCAAGCGCGACTGCTACGCTAGAGGTCCTGGGTTCGATCCCCAGGTCGAGCAAAGTGTTATTGAGTTTTTCTATGAAATTCTCTGTAGCAGCTCGGAGTCTGGATTTGTGCCCGGTTAATGGCAATAGGCTCGCCCCCTATTACATGGGACCTAAACATACCGGCCAACTGTGGGTGTACATTAGTACGCCTCTGCCTACCCCTTCGGGGAATACAGGCGTGATGGTATGTTATGTTATAAAAAAAATACGGGAATTACACATCACATTCGCATCGAATTTCAGAAACTGCAAACAGCGCCATCTATTTTTAAAACAAAACTATAAACAGTGCCATCTATTTTCACAAAGAAAGTCAGAATTACGAGGACAATATTAGATATCGTATAATTACGGAAATTTGACTTAAATCTAATCTTCCCATGCTTAGAATTGGTTTTTATTTAGTACATATTTTTTTCAGGGTCTTTTTTTATATAATTTCCACTTTAAACACACGCTATTTGCAAATCGATACATGTGACGCCATCTAGTAGTATTTTACATGAACTATGTTTACTTTGTTCGGGTTGGGACCCCATGTTTAAAACACTCCCAAGAAAAACAATCAAACTGTCTTGGGGGATTTTTTTTTAATTTTGTGGCTATCTACCTAAACCATAAGTCACGCATCAAAAGTCGTGTCAAACGCCCGAATGGAAGAAAAATTGTGATAGCCCTCTTAAACTTTTTTGAAATTTTTCGGCAAATATATCCAGCTGTATACGCCGATGTCTGAACCCTCACTTTTTCTGACAGCACGGTGTCATTAAGAGTTCCCTCTGACTCGGAGGGAAAATTAGAAGTTGATGGCGCATTTAAATTATGGCTAGGGGAAACATTTTTATTATTACCCTTACATGAATTAAAAAGGTAATTTAAATCAATTAATGTGTCACCTTCGTCTTCTTCACAGTTTGAAAACTTGTGAGTGAGGGCTCAGTATATTTGATATCACCAAAGATTTGCAGGCGTACATAAATGTATTTCCATCGGGATTTATGTTACGGTAGTTCATTGCTCTTATACGACCAAAGAAATTCTCAAGGGGATCTTGGTTTATTAACCTTGGGTAAAAATATTCTACCCCATATTTGGAAAATAATAATTTAGCCAATCCTAGAAAACTCTCCACTATACTGGTATTCCACCCATCTAGGGATGGAACGCGTACATGTCTAGGCTTTCCAGTCTGTTTAGCCAACTTACTATTGGTGTCAATATACTTTATGTGTTTTAATATTTTAATAGAGTTCCGCCAAAATTCTTGGTGTGGTGAATTTGCTTTAACGGCGCATCTTAGTTTGCCTTTTGTTCCGCCTGGTGATCCATTTACGCTATCAAACAATTCATCCAGAAATGTCACCAGAGCTGCTGTAGTCTCCATTGTCTCCATAGGAGACTTGAGCCGCTTGTCTGAAATATTTTATTTTTATGATTATACTAATTAACTTAAGAACACAGCAATTTTATTTCTTACTATTTCATTTGATGTCACTATCATCACTCTTTATCTTTAACAGATGTTAATTTTAGTAAGTTACAAATACGATTTTTACATTTTTGCATAATTTGAGATATGATAAAATCAATAATGTGTTTAATTATAACATATGCATTTAAGTGACATATAATGCACTAAAAGAGTAACCATGAATAAAATTATGTATGCTACTATTTTATAGGAAACGACTAATTTTGAATTTAGGGTCTAAACTCGACATTTAGTCCAGTCATAGGTCCAGCAAAGCAGTGATAGCCTAGTGGTATACTGTTGGACTGCCAAGTCAAAGGTCTCGAGTTCTAACGCAAGCCACGCACCTCTGACTTTTCCAAGTCATGTGCGTATTAAATAGTTAATTATCACGCGCTTAAATGGTGAAGGAAAACATCGTGAGGAAACCTGCATGCCTGAGAGATTTTCTCGATGGCGTGTGAAGTCTGCCAACCCGCACTAGGCCAGTGTGGTGGACTATAGCCTAATCCCTCTCATTCTGAGAGGAGATCCGTGGCCAGCGGTGGGACAGTATAATGGGTTGATTATAGGTACAGTAGTTTTTGAATTTATTCGTTACAAACATACAAAAATACAAATCTTTATAATATTAGTATGAAAAAATGTCTACTTGGTTTATATTATACATTTATAACTATTTGATTTAAACATTAATGAGTATTCTAATACTTACGAAGAGCCGAAGTATAATTGAGCATTGCAGCAGTACAAGCACTTAGCACTTGGGCAGCAGTTTTAACTTTCATTTTGTTGATATGTTTTGGGTCCACATGTTGTGCAGTCAATTTTGGTATGGCTCTTGTGTGACCTGATCTGCTGTCCAAGTCATAGACATATAATATATCTCCCCATGACGCCCTTTTTCCGTTTTATATAATATCTTTAGTAAGGAAGTTATTTCGAACACTTTTTAAGAGATGGGGTGGATCATGGAGAATGAAAAGTTCTTGTCCAGCTATGTGAATTGAACAGTCTGAAACAATAAAAAAGTGAATAACAGAAAAATATAAATGCTATAAAACACAACTATAATTATATAAAATATGTACTGAATGTAGTAACAGTGATCAAACCCACCATTTTCTCTTCCTTGATTGCTTCGAAGTCTTGCAGTTGATTCCTTCAGACTTTTAATACAAGACCTAAATGTTGATCCTTGATCACATATAAGACATAGTGGTTTCAGGCCCGTTTCTAAAATGACAGGAATCATTTCTTTTAATATTTTTAATAATTCTGGTGCAGAAACTGTGCCAATAAAAAAATAATATGCTAGTATTTGTCTCCATGGAGAGCATATACCTCTGATCATAAAACCCAAAGCATGGTCAGCCAACTTTGGTTTCCTTTCTCCCGCTATTTCTACAAATCCAATTATTTTTTCTTTGTTCTCATTAAATGTGAGTGGTGTCAGAGAAACCTCATCAAATACAAGAGAGCATAGTTTTTCTTATTGTCCCAGTCTGTAGTGTTTTTCTTTATATGTTCAAATATATTTTTGTTGATTCCAGGTTCAAGGTCAATTTCTTTTGAAAGTCGAGCTAAAGTCCTTTTATTGGGCAAGACAAAGATTTTTTCCAGTAATTTATATCCTTTTGGACTTTGCTTCATCAGAGCAAGGGCGAATAATTTGTCTTCCAACGAAAATCTTCTGGCCATTTTGTTCTTCCTTGCAAGTTTTAATTGCATTAACAAGAAAGCTTTGGCTTTCTCGCTTAGTTTTCCAAAATTTGCCAAAAGCTCCAGATTTTCTGCTTGTTTGTGTGCATTTTGGAGTCTCTGGGTATTACTTTTATCCAGACTATCTGAAGCCATTTTTCTACATTCTCGTATAAATCGACGGGTCTTGGAATGTGTCTGTGTTGTATGCTTCCCTGAAATTAATAAAAAATAATTATTGTTTTAATTTATTAAAACCAAGTATAAAATTGCATCAGTGTTAAAGAAATATTTAATAGGTCACAAGACAAAGAAGATATAAGAAAACATCTTACTTAAAGTCAACATCTGAGATGATTTATTGATCTCGACAGTTACAGGAACAGTGGCATCCTGTTGTAGATGTCCTGTAATCAAAAAATATTGATTAGTGGGATACTAATATATTTATTTTATTTGATATAAAACCACTTTTTATGGACTTTAGTATACAGGGTTACTGGTAATACGTCACGATCCCGTCAAAAGATTGTAGAATATTATATTATTATTATCTATAAAATGAACCCATAAACCATTGAGCCACCATTTTTGAGATTTTTTAAAGTTTTTATTTTAATTAAAACTTTAAAAAAATTTAATCCTTTGACCGCAACATGAAAACAGAAAAAGCTTGCCCTCAACGCCAAGCTTGTTTCCTATAGAAATCTATCACCCAGTCGTGACCGTGGCCAGGGCTGGATTTAGGGGAGGGCATCCGGGGCTACAGCCCCGGGGCTTCCACAATTTTTTCATTTTATTTGTTATTAATTAATATTTTATATGTGATTGATTTTTCTATGAAATTCTCAGTAGCAGCTCAGAGTCTGCATTTGTGCCCGGTTAATGGCTATAGGCTCGCCCCCTATAACATGGGACCTAAACATACCAGGCGAACTGTGGGTGTAAATTAATTACGCCTCTGCCTAACCCTACGAGGAAAACAGGCGTGATGGTATGTTATGTTATTTGGAAAATTCATTTTATTTCATTTTGTTTAAAAACAAAGAAGAAGGAAGGGAGCCCTTTGCCCAGCAGTGCGACGAAATGGGAAAATAACGACGAAATTAAACCTCTAAATCTGCTCCTGACCGTGGCGTACTGGGCACATTTTGGTTTGTCGTCTATACACGACTGTGGCGATCAAATGGTTAAATAATAATAATATATAATATAATAATAATAATAAACTTTATTTCATAAAAACACAGATTAAACATGTTTTATATTGTAACAATTTAAGCTATATGGTAGTAACACAATGCAATACAATCAAGGAACTAAAATGTGTGCACAAAAGGAAAAACCCTGTCTCTCAAACTAGGTAAACCTGTATCTTGAGAGACAGTGAATCGGCTTAGAATGTGGTGCTATAGGGTTAGTGTGTACCTAATGTGAAGTATTGGTGTTGAGCGAAGGTGGTTTTGTGAGCCGTAGTTACGGGTAGATTATTTCTTTTTTTCGGGTCAGGTGGGGGAACGTTGGCATGTCTTCTAACAGTGGACTGCAGTACAAAAAGCTGACGCACCGAAAGTACTTTGGAATCAGCGTATAGTTGCGTAGTGGGATAGCGGTAAGGTTTGCGCAACATCACCTTCAGTACGGCTCTTTGCGCTCTTTCAATCCTCAAAAGACTGGTTTTATTTGTACCACCCCATACTGTGATGCAATATCCGATGACGGATTGACATAATGCATAGTACACCATCTTCAGGGTATCAGGCGCAGCTGAGTCTCTAAGGGATTTGAAAACATGCAATAGTTTCATAGATCTTGTAGTAATGGCGTCAACCTGTTTATTCCATTGTAATCCTCCGTCTATTTGAACACCCAGATATTTAACATTATCGGCTCTTGTGAGTGTCGGACATAAGCATTGTGGGGATTGTTTGGAGCAGGAGTGCGCAGTTATGGAGAAAGATTTGTCAGGTAACGTGTTACGCCGGATAGCAAATGGAATGTATGTTGTTTTGTCGCAGTTTAGGGTGAGTAAGTTTAGGTTGAGCCATTTCATTATCCTCGTTATTGCCGTTTCTGCATAGCACTTAACGCTATCCCAGGTTGGTCCGTAAACTATGACTGCGGTGTCGTCTGCATATGCAAAGATCTTGGAGTTGGGGATGGTCATTTTGCACAACTCATTGACGTATATTTGGAAAAGGGTGGGGCCTAAAATGCTACCCTGGGGCACACCGTAAGTGGTTGACACTTCTTCACTTATGAGGTCACCAATTTTTACTCGTTGGGTACGGTTGATAAGATAGTCTTTGAAAATTTCGAGGGTGTTGCCTCGTACCCCTAGGAGTTCCAATTTAGAGATAAGTTTGGGAACAGATACTGTGTCGAATGCTTTAGAGAGGTCTAGGAAGATCCCTAGACATTTAACTCTACTGTCAAGTTTCTTAGCGATCAATTGCGTCAGGTCAAGAATTGCATCTTCAGTTGAAATTCCTGTGCGAAAGCCGTACTGATTATCAGCTATGAGCTGATATTTGTTTAGGAATTTTTTTAAACCATTATTCAGGATCCTTTCTAGTATCTTAGAAAGTGCTGATAGGACCGATATGGGTCTGTAATTGTTGACACAGTTTCTGTTCCCTCCCTTATGAATCGGGTGGACAATAGCTTTTTTCAGTGCTTCAGGAAAGATGCCCTTTTTAAGGCAACAATTAAGGATATACGTCAATGGCGGCGTCAAAGTCTGTCGGCAGTTCTTTAGCACTAGAGGGGGTATACCATCCCAACCTATTGCGCAGTCATTTCGTAGTTGCAGAATAAGAGACTCCACTTCTGCTTCGTCAACCTCAAGTATCACAAGAGAGTTGGCAGGGCTGGATGACGTATTCTCACATGATCTCTTAGGTGGGTTTGCAGGTTGGGGATACTGTGACAATATTTTTTCTGCCAACCTAGTGCCTATATCAGTGAAAAATTTACACACTTCGTTTACGGATGATACAGCGTTATCACAGATATCCAGCAGATCCACCGGGCTAGTCTTCTTTTTTTTAGTATTAGTGATTTGTTTTATTGTCTTCCAGAGGACTTTCGGGTTGTTACGAGATTTTTCAAGTTCACTTTTTTCGTGAGCAATTTTAAGTTTCCGGAGCAGGTCGTTACAAAAATTCCGGTACCGCGTGTAGGTAGTTTTCAGGATAAGATTATCAGGATCTCTTCTTGATGTATTGTGCAACCGGTCACGGTTTTGTATACACTTTAAGAGGCCGGTGGTTATCCATGGTTTTATTATTCTTTTTTTTCGTGGGATTTTAATATGTTTAGTGTGTTTTGTAATTACTGAAGAGATAATAGTTATGAACATATTCATGGATGTATTAGGGTCAATAATTTTGTATAATGGGGTAAAATCCGAGTTTTCTAAATCTAAATTAACTGCATCGTAGTCTATTTGGGTAGCTATGTGAGGTGGTTTGTTATCTGGGTTTGTGTTATCAATAGTAAGTAGCACCGGCTTGTGGTCCGTGATGTGTGAGTCTAGTACAAGTGTAGTAACGGGAAGGGTACCTTTAACGAATGCATGATCCAGACAGCTATCTAGACGAGTGTTGTACCGGTGGGTTGGGAGAAGACCGTGGGAGGCATTTAGAATGATATACTTGAGACAGCGGTCATCTGGGTTATAGGGTTTTAGGTCTATATTAATATCACCTATAAGGATTATATTTTTGTAGGAGGAAAGGCTTACGTAGACACTATTCAAACTATCCATAAAATTTTCGGTACTTTCCTTGGATCTGTATGACGGGGATGCGTACACTGCTACAATAGCAATATTTTGGTTAACTATATGACATACCAGGCAATTCCCATCCACAAATCGAGGTTCCCACTCTGAGGTTCGAAGAGCTAGTTTTGTAAAGATAACAATTCCATCATTTTGGTTACTGTTTATTCCGGTGCAATAGGATTCATATCCAGCCAAAACCGGGATATTACTGACTTTACTGAGCCAACATTCTGTAAGGATAACCACGTCCAAATCAAGTTTTGTTGAGTGTATTAGTACCTGGAGTTGGTCAAAGTTTTTATTTAAGCTACGAATGTTTAAGTGTAGTATTTTTATGTTGGTATTTGTGGTGTTAACATATTCAATACAATTTTCAGGGGCACATATATATGAGTCACCCAGTGTTAGCGAGTCTAGCTCGCTGTTTAGACTATTTATGCTAGCCATTGATAGGGGGTAGATAACGTGACGCGACTCAAAGCTAAGACTTTTAGAGTTAAGATTTTTTTAGAGTTATTATTTAATATGTCGCCTATCAGTTGTATTTTTATTAAAAAGTGGTAGTTATAGCAAGTGGTATTGTGGGAGAGAATTGTGAGTGTATATTTGTGTAGAGTGCGTTTGCCAAGGAGAGTGTTTGTTTGTGTGGTTATGCTAATATTATATAATTTGTGTGTCTTTTTGGATTTAGAAACAATTACAATATAGAAAAATAAAAATAGTAGACAGATGTACGCCAATATATAACTCATAACTATACGGATTACTAGTCACATGCCAGTGGAATTTATATCCTGGAGACATTTTTCTGAGCTGATTAGCAGTTGTTTGTCACCTTCCTTTTTGCGCAAAAATATGTTGCCGTTGGAGACCCAGCAGAATTTAAAATTGTGGTTTTTCGCAAACTCTCTTGATTGGTAGAACAGCTTTTTGGTGTTACCCGGTAGCTGTTCCGTGACATAAACCGGCTGACACATTCCTGGAATGCCAATGAGACCAGTATTTAATTTAGCTTCTATGTCCTTGGTTTTGTTGAACGTACGAATTGCAGATATGAGTGTCTCTTTCTTCATAACAGACGAAAATTCTGCTATAATCGGTCGTGTTGCGTTAGGGGCACTCGATGATTTTCCGGGCAAGCGATAGATATCCCTCAGTTCAGCATCTTCAATGGACACTCCGACGGCTTCGCCAATGCTGCATACCGTTTTTGCAAGAGTGGCATTGGATTCAGTGTTACCTTGGGGTATATTACGGATTTCGATGCCCGACGACCTTGATTTATATTGTAGATCTTGTATTCTTTTTTCTAGACTTTCAATATATTGTCTCTGTTCCCGTCGCTCCTTTCTTAAATCCTCGACTTCTTTTTTCAACTCCTCAAATTGTTTGTTTATGAAAGACATAGATCTAGCTATCTCCTCGTTTGATTTGTGCATTTCCGTATTAGATGCCTGAATTTGGGTGTTCTGAGATTTTATTTCTCCTATATCAGTCGCCAGTTTTGACATCACAGCGGTTTGAGTCGCAAGCAGCTTTGCAATTGAAGAATCTTGTTCTTCCTTCCAATTTGCGAGTTGAGTTTGAAGGTCGTGCGAACTCAGCGTAGCAGCGCCTTGTGGCGAGTCTGCCTTTCGGGCTCTCTTATTTCGATTAGTATTTACGTAATCACTTACAACTGCATTGGTTATATCAGATTCTGATTTGACCTGGGACTGGCAAAGGTTGTTTGGTTGCGTCTTCGACGTGTTCGGAGGGGTGCGTTGGACACTAGACATGTTTCCAAATATTTGTAGAATATTATATAGTTGATAGCAAATAATGTCGTAGACTTGGTCACGATCAATGAGCGCGTGCACACTGCGCGGTGAACCAGTTGTCACGAGCGAATGTGTCCAGCGCATCTACTACGTCTGTCGTCGTCTGAGCTTAGATACGGCGGTCCAGAGGGAAACTATAGTTAGTATTATTAGTTCGTTTTTCTATCAACATATGTTAGGGGTGGCGCCACCAGCACGAACTTACTATGTATCCTGGGCGCACTATACAGTATTATTAGTTCGTTTTTCTATCAACATATGTTAGGGGTGGCGCTACCAGCACGAACGTACTATGTATCCTGGGCGCACTATACTTGTTCACTATCGCTGGAACGCAAACTGCGTCGTCGGAAAGTTGGTAGCACTGGCACTGAGCTCAGCGACGTTGAATTGCGCCTGCACAGGACTTTCGGCGTTACGCTGACCGCACAACCGTGAGGATTCCGTGCACTCGCGAGTTGGGCACTATGAGACGGCACTTTTATCCATACTTCGTTTTATTTTATTTTCATAATTAGGCTTCTTGAGGTCCAGGAAAAAACAATGATAAGACGATAGATACACTGCACTTTACTTTTTTGAGTATATTAATCGGGTTCAGAGCTGATAATTAATTTAGCAACTGTAAATAGGTAAGGACACGACTTAGTACGATCGGGGCGCGTTCCGAAATCGAAATATAAACTCTTGTATGGAATAATTACTTTTTATTGTTAACAGATTTAAACCAGTTACAAAGCATTATCAACTATGAAATCAAAATAATCTGCTAATAGTTTGTATAACTAGACATAAAAAACTAAAAACATAATAATTTTTGTAATTTTCTTTGACAAAAAATACAAGTTTTCTTGAAAAACACTATGATACTGCAGATTATTTAAAAAACAACTAGACTTTATAAGCTATCCAAAATGGTACATAAGTATTAAATACACATCATGTTGGGAAGAATTTAATTTCAAAATAATAAGGTTGTATATTTTTTGTTTTGTTTTGAATGGATTTCTGTTAACCCATTCATTGCGGCAGAGAAAATTAACTTTATATTTCAGGTGCGGGGTGGTTTTCGTCTATAACGCCGATGGGCGTCCTCAGCACCTCAAATGGATAATATAAAACGCCGATGGGCGTTTTCAGCACTGTTTAAAATGATTAATAATTCTTACGTTAAAATGTTCAACAAACTTCAAATGCGCGAAATTGGTGGTACGATAACGATCAATTTAGTGTTAAAAAATAAATTAACATCGATTAGGCGCCTATTTGTGAAGTTTTGGTTCTGTAATAGTTGGATCGTGAAAATTAGAAGAATATGGCGATAAATGGTAAGTAAATTATTTTAGTTACATAAATTGTAGTTTATTTCTAAGCTACCGTCTTATATATTTTAGTGTTCAATGACAGGAAAGGTAAAATTATCATTATAAATTAATATCAGAGGTAGTAAACCTTTTTTTACTTTTATAATACCACTATTATACTGATATTATATATTTATACACCTTATTTTCATTGACATTTTTGTTTATACAAACAAACGTTTCAAAATGAACTTTAAAAGAATTGATGCAATTATTTAAGTTATTCCCGATTTATTGTCCAGGATTCCGATGCTACACCAAATTACTCTTATATTTCACGTCTTATTCTTTATTTCAGACTAGCTTTTGCCAGCGACTTCGTCCGCGTGGAATAGTTACTTTGTTGCCTAGTTCTTCGCCCGCGGTTTCACCTGCGTTGCCCCGCTCCTAAGGGTTGTAGCGTGATGTTTTATAGCTTGAAACCTTTCTCATGAATCACTCATTTTCCCAACATTTCCCTTCACTGCTCTGCTCCTATTGATCGTAGCGTGATGAAAAGTATACTATAACCTGCCCAGGAGTATGAAGAACAATTGTACCAAGTTTCGTTGAAATCTGTCGAGTGGTTTTTGTTTCTATAACGAACATACAGACAGACAGACAGACAAAAAATTTTACTGATTGCATTTTTAGCGTCAGTATCGATCACTAATCACCCGCTGATAGTTATTTTGGAAATATATTTCATGTACAGAATTTACCTCTCTACAGATTTATTATAAGGACTAGCTTTTGCCAGCGACTTCGTCCGCGTGGAATAGTTACTTTGTTCCATATGAACTTTCATCCTCTATTTCACCGTAGGGGTGAAATAGAGGATGAAAGTTCATATTCATATTAGGCCATATATTCATTGTAGGTCGAAATTTATCAAAATCCTTTCTTAGGGGATGCCTACATCATAGTAGCTATATGCATGCCAAATTTCAGCCCGATCCCTCCAGTGGTTTGGGCTGTGCGTTGATATATCACTATGTCAGTCAGTCAGTCACCTAACGTAAGAGTAGACAAATATAATCAGAAAGCTCCGAACTGCTAAGCTATCGGGAGTTACACGTGTTATTGTGAGTCAACCATAAAAGATAGACATTTGCTGTCGTGGAATATTTTTTATATAATTTTAAGGAGAACATTTCCGTCATACATGATTTCTGTGTAGCTTTAACCATTAAGGCTGCACACGCGACGGAAGCTTAAAAAATGGAGTAAGTTCTCCTGTTTTCCCAACATTTCCCTTCACTGCTCTGCTCCTATTGATCGTAGTGTGATGAAAAGTATACTATAACCTGCCCAGGAGTATGAAGAACAATTGTACCAAGTTTCGTTGAAATCCGTCGAGTGGTTTTTGTTTCTATAACGAACATACAGACAGACAGACAGACAGACAGACAGACAAAAATTTTACTGATTGCATTTTTGGCGTCAGTATCGATCACTAATCACCCGCTGATAGTTATTTTGGAAATATATTTCATGTACAGAATTGACCTCTCTACAGATTTATTATAAGTACCTATAGATAGATAGATAGATAAAAAACGTTCATGGTCGCCCAATTTATTAGACGATACTCAAGATTCTCAGTCTATTTTGTTACCCGAAAGAAAAGCAAAAAAAAAGATTAAGAAAGAAGATGTTGACATGCGAAGACTGTATGAACGTCATCAATGACATTATTGAAAGTGCAGATAAACGGAATATCCTTTTTGGTCAGTTAGTGACTGAAGAGATGAACCAAATTAAACCCTGTCTTCGTACCCGCACTTATGCAAAAATTTTAACGTTTCTGAATGATGCAAAGGGTTCACACTCGGGTCAAATAAAATACGACACTCAAATCGAATAATCATTTATTAATTGTGGATCAATGTGATTGTTAAGACATTTAAAAGTACAAAAACAATTATAATTAGTGAGCATGTGAACCTATTAACCTGTCGAGATCATTTGTTGTTACATTTTTTTCTAATTAAAGAATATTAAAAACATATCAAAGATATATATTTTTATAACCAGATCATTGATTAAACTGTTTTTTAGTATGTAAGCCAATATTCCATTACTTATTTTAAATACCTACACTGCATATTATAAAAATATTATTAATGCAGTGTATGTATAAAAAATATATAAAAATAAAATATTAGTAATGAAATATTGGCTTGCATATTAGAAAACTGATAATTGCTATAAAATTTAAGATTTACGATAAAAAAATTTATCGCTTGTAACCATCAGTATTTGTGAAATAGTCGAAAGCAGGTAATACATAGAGCTGGTGACCTAGGACAATCTGGACAGAAATAAATGGTGTCTACTCTTTTTTTATTTGTTAAACAATATCTACATTTTTGTTCTTTTGATCCGTTGCGATGGTGGCACGTGGCAAAAGTTCTGGCAAATGAATTCTCTGTCGCGTTGGCGGAGTGGTCATTATACTAGTATTAGCTGGTAGAAGGCATTCTAATAATTTTAGTCGAAAATCGTAAAACGATAAAGACGTATTAGTGGTCATTTTAAACATTTGGTACGAATTTATGACACACATTTGAATAATATGAATGATTACTTTCTTGTACCATTTTAAAGTTTTGTGTTCACTGTTGTAGTATGAGAGCAATTGATCTATTTTGTCTACATTGCGCATGTATTTTGTGTATTGAAAAATAGCATTGGGCTCTAGAAGTCTTCGTTGTGGTCGCCTGGGGTTTTAGACAGGAACCATGTCTGCGTTATGTTCACTAGACACGACTGTAACCTCTCTATTACTATGCCATTTGCAAAGTGTTAATTTCCGTTTATTGTGTAGTATTATACATTCTCCCTTATTTAATTTCATTATAATATTTTTGGGATTTCCGGCCCTGTTTTTACGTAAAGTTCCCGTACAAAAGGAAGCTTTATCCAAAAGTTGTGTGACTAAAGATATACTGGCATAGTAATTGTTAATATACAGAGAATGGCCACAATTGACGTAGTATTCTAATAACAAATGGACGACTTTTTCTGCATGACCACGTCCTCCTACCAGCTGGTCACCCGACCCGCCATATATGTGTAATTTCTGACACACTCCAAAAGTATCTGCGAGAACATAAAATTTGATGCCATAACGACTTGCTTTAGATTTCATGTATTGTCTAAATGAAAGTCTACCTCTCCAAAGCATTAATGATTCATCTATAGCCAATTCTCTAGTTGGGTAATAAATTTCTTTAATTTTTTCATTAAACGCATAAATTAAAGTTATGACCTTTTTTAAACTTTCGTTGCCTTCTTGTTCTTGTACATTTAAAACTCTCAAAATATTCAAAAATACGTATCTGCTCATGTGTTGCCTAAATATATTTGTTTTGAAGAGGTAATGAGACTTCCAAAAATCATTTAGCCTGTTCATTTTGATATTCCCCATATGTATTAGACCCACAAAAGTCTTTAACTTATCCATAGTTAACGGGCGCCAGCTTTTCATTCTGCTAAAATTTTTGAGATTCCCGCTGGTGATTTTGTCCGCGTACCGGTTAGAACATCTCAAAATGAGATTCATTAGATCATTCATTATTAAAAAAAAGAAATCTATCGGTTCTTTGTTTATCATATCCACTTTCAAACCAGTCTGTTTTTGAAAATCAAGAAAATTCTGGCGATGTGGATTTCCAATACTCCAATCATGGCCTGGCTGTTCAATGGTATCATCTTCATCTTCTTCGTGGGGATGATTATCCTCATCTTCATCCATTTCCTCGTTAAGTAAATTATCGCAGTCACCTAATAATATACCGCAGAGGTCTTCGTCGTTTAAAACTTCCTGCATCTGCATCTCGTAATCAGGTGATGGCATGTTGTGCCCGGGTGAAAACATCAAAGAAAATATTTTTTCTAGTGGTTCATCGTGATCATGTCTTTGAAACATGTCAAAACTTGTTGACGGCACGGGATCCATGTTATCTGCAAGAGAGTTAAGACAATTTTTATTTATTTTCCCACCACACAGCGATGACGATAACTACGTCATCGGCAACGTAGGTGGTCGCGGCTCCATTGCATCGAGTTGTCGATGCGATATACGTGGATTATAATAAAATATGAACTTATTATAAATATGAGTATGTGTGCTGTGTAATATATGTTAAATATTATATTGTGAATATTATATTATAATAAATATGTGTTTTAATATTTTGTTATAACTATATAATGTATAGTATAAATATATAATAAAAAGAAAGAAAGAAATAATTTAATTTAATAATAGGTATTATTAAGGTAGGGACTAAACTAGGTAGGCAGGTGGCTACATCACTCCCCTCCAGAGACCGGGCTACGGGCGATAATAATCCGGAAACCGAACCTTACGACACGATTTGGTTGTTTTCCGTGGTATCGGTGGGTCTTGTTTTATCGTCGATGACTGGGTCAGGTGGGTCGTCGACCATAATATAGGCTGGTTTGATCCGGTCTACGGAAACGGTAATAGGCTTACCTTTTATTAATATTTTAAAAACCTTATCACCTCTTTCGACTACCTCGTACGGACCAGTGTATGGTGGCTGTAAGGAACCACGAAGAGCATCATCCCTTAGGAAAACGTGGCTAGCGGAAGCGAGATCCTTATAAACAAAAACTTTGTCCTTACAATGCGGCGCGGCTGGTGCTGGTTGAAGCTTCGCCGCAAACGAGCGTAAACGTGCTGTGAAGTCGGTGACATCCGTAGTCCCACCAATATCCCGATGTGTGAAGAAATCTCCGGGGAGACGCAACGGGTCACCATATACAAGTTCAGCGGAAGAACTTTGCAGATCCTCTTTATAAGCGCTCCGGACGCCCAGTAATACCAAGGGCAGGGATTCTGTCCAATTGCAGTCAGCATGACACATAATCGCTGCCTTGAGCTGACGGTGGAATCGTTCCACCAGACCATTACATGCTGGGTGGTAAGCAGTAGTCCTACGGTGTTGGAAGCCTACTATTTTAGCTAAATATTGAAACAGTGCGGACTCAAACTGCCGCCCGCGGTCTGTAACAATATCAGTAGGACAGCCGAAACGGGAAATCCAACCCGTCAGTAATGCCTTACCCACTGTCTCAGCAGTAATATCCGCAATCGGAACTGCTTCCGGCCATCTGATGAAACGATCCACGGCCGTCAAGCAGTAGCGAAATCCTTGCGATGGAGGGAGTGGACCTATTAAGTCAATATGCACAAAAGTGAACCTCGCGCGGGGTAAATCGTATGTGCCTAACGGTGCTGACACGTGACGATTCACTTTCGCACGTTGGCACGCTAAGCACACTTGCGACCAGTCACGACAGTCCTTGCGGACACCCGGCCAAACATAGCGCTGTGCGACGAGCTTTGCTGTTGCGTTCGCACCAGGGTGGCTAAAGCCGTGTAAGCTATCGTGAACTTTCTTACGCAAGGGTTTGGTCACAAAAGGTCTCGGCGTTCTAGTACTCACATCGCAGTATATTGCTACGTTACTGCTGCCGAGCTGTAACTTCTTTAACCGAAGTGACGTGCCCTCGCTGAGTAACCGCTGCAACTCAGGATCAGCAGCTTGCGACTCAGCGAGAATTTTGTAGTCGACCGGTGTCTCCAGTCGGATCGATGAATCCGAGACAACGTATCAGCGACAACATTGTCCTTGCCGGAAATGTGTTGTATAGCGGTCGTGAACCGTTCAATCCTAATAATAGGTATTATAAAGGTAGGGACTAAACTAGGTAGGCAAGTGGCTACAAGTCAGTGAAATATTACATGAGTTAAACAAGTGATGAAACTATGTAAAAATCACACATCATCTCTCCATTCATGAAATGAAATGAAATTATTTATTCTGCAAGTAGATCTTTAGAGATACTTTTACATGTCATGGTTTGGGTTTTTTTTTTTTAGCTAGATGGCTTCGGCATTTCCTAACTGACGACCTCTGAGAAGAAACACCGAAACAAACTCAGAGAATCATGGTCTCTTTTAAAGTCCAGACATGGAAGAACACTTATAAGTGAGTGGTACGATGTAGGGTAATGTCTGAAATAGCCTTTTGAGGAAAGAACCATAGCAGCTTTGAGTAGACCAGTCCCAACTGACGGCACGCATGCATCAGTCATTGTGTAGCTCAACCATAATTTAGGGAGCTGAACGACCTGTCGCACGACCATACCAGATCAGCAGGACATTCGTGTAGGTCTAATGAAGTTCCCAAAGCCTCCAGACTAAATAAGTTTGTTTAATTATCATGTATCAAAAGCCTACATGGTACTCACATTTACAAATTATATATTTTTTTTTATGACTGGAATTGGAAAAATTGCATGCATTCATGCAATTGCAAATGCATGCAATTTGTTATGCATGGAAAATGATCCTTACGATAATATTATAAACGTGAAAGATGTGTGGATGTTGTTACTCTTTCACGCCACAACGGCTACATGGATCTGGATGATATTTGGTACAGAGATAGATTGTAGTCTGGAATAACACAGAAACTACTTTTTATCCAGGTTGGACACAATTCTGAAGTCCTGATTTCATTTGATTTGATTTGATTTGACAATGTTGGGGGCAGAAGCTAGTATCTAATAAATAAATCTAATGAAAAACAAACAGGTATGGCTTTAAACATACCTCAATAAACACTGTCTTTTGATGTTATTTATAAGAGCAGACATGGAACAACAACATAACAAATTAGGAACTATATTCATTCTAATTATTATTATTATTTATAGTACTTTAGTACACTTTGCTTAGTTTAGTGTGGAGACAAAAATCAAGAGTGCATTACTGGATTCAGAAGAAAATGATGTTAGAAAATTAAAACACTAACCTTCATCCTGGAGTAATGGAGTGATTGTTGAAGTACTGGTTGAAGGAAATGAGTATTGATGTTCTTGGGAAATATCATCTGCAATAAAATTATAATGTTCAAATTTGCACTCAGCAATTTACACTGAATTGGTAGCATTATTTGTTTGACTAAAATGATAATTTCTGTTAATGAATCTAAGCAAATAATAATAACAAAATCTGTATAGTTATGTTTGATAGTTATGTATTTCTATTGTTCTTCATCAAGGGTTTCTGTGTTCAAGTTTTTGTTACAAGAAAAATAAAATCTCAAGATTTTTTCTGGAAAATATTTGTTATCATGTAATACTGGAAAAAAAAAATACTATTTACAATCAAATATTTCTATAAACAATACTAGCAGTCAAATCACTGGCCCTGGCTTAAATTGTGGGCACTAATGATACAATTTATTACACTGTGCCTTGATCAGAGGCAAGTATGTGATTACAATAAATTATAGCCAATAGCTCTGAGAATTATCTGAGTCCTATAAGTGTTTGTAAGTACAATTTATAAATTCTATCTACCAATATGTCTATCAGTTAATTAGGGCCTATATTTTATGATTCAATCAAATTGATCCCTTAAATTAATTTGACAAGTAATTCAATTATTTACATACCTTTTATTGTAAGTGGTACTCCTGCCGACTCATTATCATCTGGTTCTCGTCTCTGACAGTAGTTATGTTCATCCAGATCATTGCACCCTGGAGTAAGTAAAAACATCATAGCATTAATATTTAGTTTCATGGTATAAGTCAGGGATGGTTGGTGCTCTTTCGGGGAGGCCTACATTCTGCAGTGGACAGCAATAGACTGATATGATGATGATAATGGGATAACTCCCTCATTAGTCTAGTGGTCCTAAACTCTGAATTTGTGCCCAGTTAATGGCAATACACACACTCCCTGTTACATAATGGCACATTAACATAACTCCAGTTTAGGCCATAAGACTTGGTTGTTATATAAACATGTAAGATAACAATCATTGTTAGTGGTACTCAGTTGCCCAAAAAGCTTGACAGACTAGACACCAGACTATCTGAATGATACAAATATAGTACCTAATAGGGGTGTTGAAGTGTGAATGACAGTCGCTTCGTATAAAATATGAATGTTCAACTCTATCTAGTTGGGGTGGGATACCAACCCTAACTTTATTAGGAATGAGGCTAGGATGATTATGATTACAAATAAAAAGTACTTACCCTTAGCGAGCGGTACGCCATGTGCAATTTCCATTTCCGTGAACAAGCACGGATAAGAATAACGTATTCTAACACCAGCTTGATCAAATTGGGTTTGGTCAAAATGTCTTTCACAAACACGTTTTGTCATTAACTGATTCTTGGTCAGTCCAAGAAGAGTCGGATTTGTCGGAACTAAGAATGACAACCATAAATTGCGTAAATTATCGTTCATAGGCATACAAAATAGTCTGTGAGTGTTACTTGTTGCATCACAACCACCAACACAACACTTATATGGTGCCATGACGAGAAAGCACTTGGGCGCACAGTGCAATAAATCACCAAACACGGTAGGTACTTTCGGTGAACAGAATTGTATCGTACAACAGAGGAGGGGCTTTTCAAGTATCTCAACTCAACGAGAAGGCCGGAGGAGAACACAAGATAACCTGTACTTGACTCGATGTTGAACAATACATATAAAATGCCAATTTAAGTCAAAATTAAGAACTGTCAATAGCTGACACTATTGACTAGTGGTGGTAAAAACGGCTACTTTTCGATAATGAATATTACTGTTATGTTATTTCCCAACAACTGTTATTGTATACTGTTGTTGTTATTCTGTTGGGTTGCGTCGAAACTACGACGTAAATATTCGGCGGTTAGTCAAAAGTTTTGTCTCAAAACACAACTTTGTTTACGACAAATGTTAGTGTTGATGACATTGACAAATGTCAACTGTCAAAACTAAAAAGCCCACGTTCCATTCCATCGGTTCCATAGATATTGCATACCACAGACAATTTAAGCGCTCTACACACGTGCCAAAGATTTTTAGTTGATTGATGTGACCACCATGAAAAAGTTTTATTAAAGCGGATCGTTCAGCTGAGCCCGCGAAATTCAAAATTCAAGTGATTTTTCACTGTTTGTAGGTCTATACCAAGTTCTAGATTCATGACAGTAGTAATCGCGACATTAAATAGACAACATTCACAACTGAGAACTAAAACCTTTACCTATAGATCCTTATCAAGCTAAAAACTTGCCAAAAACTGTGAAATCTTGTCAAAATTGACACTTTACACAGTAAAGGTTTTAGTTCTCAGTTGTGAATGTTGTCTATTTAATGTCGCGATTACTACTGTCATGAATCTAGAACTTCTTATAGACCTACAAACAGCGAAAAATCACTTGAAATTTGAATTTGGCGGGTTCGGGTGAACGATCCACCTTAAATATGAATATATTTTTAAGAGATGATAAAACAT